>CM035436.1:10051381-10306381 GCA_020310875.1 Ceratopteris richardii
GAACCTTGAGATAGCACCAGAATGGGCTAAGCCTATTGTCCCTATTCTCACATACGGACCCAAGAATCCTAGGATAAGGATCAAAGAAGGAGAAATCACCAAATCTTAGAGATATCAAATAATAGCAGGAAGTATATATAAAGAAGATAATCAAAAGATTCTTGCTTGTTGTGTAGATGAATCAGAACATGCAAATTGGTTGCAATTAGCACACATAGGTGCATTAAAGCAACATCATTCGAAATATCGTACATTGCAGACTCTGCATAGACTAGGAGTATATTGGCCTTCTGTGGAAGCAGATGTCTACAAGTTGTGTAAAGAATGCCCTGTTTGTTGTGAAAGACCACCGGTAGAACATGCTACATTATATCGTGTGTCCCTCACACGAGAATGGAGTGAACCCTTAGTGACATACTTGAGGACGAAAACATTCCCTCAAGGAATGACTTTAGCACGACAACGCAGTCTAGAGCAGGAAGCTCAAGACTATTCACTTATTGGCGACAATCTATATAAACGAGGACGAGATGGATACTTAAGACAATGTGTTCATGAAAGCGATTATTTGAGCGTACTAGAGACTGCACACCAAGGTGTTGAAGGAGGTCATTTTGGACCCAATAGGATAATCAAAGCCATCCTCTTTGCAGGATTATGGTGGCCCACTCTTCACATGGATGCACATACCTATGTTAAGAGATGTGATGTGTGCCAAAGAACTCAATTTCCTACTCGCAGAGATGAAATGCCATTGAAAACCATGTTGGGAGGATGTGCATTTTCTAAGTGGGGTATAGACTTTGTAGAACCCATTAACCCCCCTGCAAAAGGAACACATGCTGAATACATTATTGTTGCGACATATTATCTTACCAAATGGGTAGAGGCAAAGGCCACAAAAAAGAATGATGCACACACGACTGCAAAATTCTTATTTGAAAATTTCTTTACAAGATATGGACTGCCGATAGAGTTAGTGAGCGATCGAGGAACTCACTTTCTAAATCATGTCAGTGAATATTTGTTACAAGATTTTATGGTGATTCACAAGAAATCCGCACCATATCATCCTTAGGCCAATGGTCAGGCTGAAAGCACTAACAAGATCCTCTGTAACGTACTGACGAAACTCGTGAACAACAAACGTTCAGATTGGGACAAACAGTTACACCACGCTGTTTGGGTATATCGAGTGGCCTACAAGACTGTACTCAATGCAACTCCCTTCCAGATGGTTTTTGGTCAGAATGTTGTGCTTCCTTTGGACTTCTTGATACCGACCCTTAAGGTTGCACAAGAACATCAGTGGACCGGGCATGAATTATCATCAAGGATAATGGACTTGGAACGATTAGGAGAAACTAGGCTGAAGGCAGTAGCAGGAATATATGCAGCAAAGAAGCAACAAAAAGCATACTTCCACGCACATGTGAAAGATAAAGGCTTAAAAGAAGGAGATTTAGTCCTAGTATATACGTTGAAACAACACGCACGTAAGTTAGAAAAGCGAGGTTATGGACCTATGATCATTAACAGAGTCTCGACAAGTGGAGCAGTACAATTAGCCACCTTAGAAGGAGACATAATGCCTAATTACATTAGTGGCTATAGAGTCAAGCTATATCAAGAACCTATTACTGAGGATATGCCTAGATGACTCACGTTGGCAAAGAAGCATAAGGAGGAAGAAAATAGAATACGTGCTGAAGCTCAGGCAGAAGCTATCGAATGCATTAAGCGCATGAAGCTAAGAAGACAAGGACTAGGGAGAGAACATTATAACCAACTGGAAGCAACACCCAGATACCCCATGGCCATGTATCAAGTAAAGTCAAGTACTCATCCTAGCATAGTGGATAGGAGACCATTCATTACAGTCAGGCTAGAGCACGACAACCCTTGCCCAAAGCTCAGGGCTTTAATTGACTCAGGTGTTGCGACTAGTGCGATTGGATGGTCCCACTATAAGGACTCAGGAATAGAAATGAAGCCAATTAAGGCATACCTCATAGGGCTAGGAGGCATGGAAACCCCTTGCATGGGTGAGGTGGTCCTTCCTATTCTCATAAACAAAGTAACCTTGACAGTGAAACTACTAGTGTGCCATGATGACAACCTGATAGAACCCCTAATCCTTGGCCAAGATTGGCTATACGATCACTCAGTGGACCTAAATCTTAGACAAGGCTCCTTACAGATTAGAACCTTAGATCAGAAGCAAGTGATACCGCTTGACTTCCCTAACAACCCTCCGCCTGAGGTATGTAACCCTGGACCCTATGAAACGCTTGCGACGGAGGACCGGAAGATCTTTGGTCAGATCCCTCGGCTAAGCACGCCCATTCCAAAGTCAACCCATGAGAGCTTGCTGATGGATAGGGGCCAGAAAGAAGATTGTCAGGAGACTTTCCCCCGGTCTTCCAGCAGTAGACAAATGGGGACCATTGTAGGACAGGTGGGTTACATCAGTGGTCAGGTGGACTACATCAGCAGCCACATGGGCAAAACACCCTGGAGTGCCCATCCTTCCACACTTACTACGGACTGGCCTATATTTTTGATACAAAATGGAGCACTTCCTAATGGGCAAGTTTCGCAAGTGTTGGACCTCCCTTCTTTTCCAAAGTAGAGTGTCCATCTGACCTCTCAACCTCAACCACTAATGAGTCAACCACGATGAAGGAACCCAGACTGACGACCCTCTCAGACGAGACAAGGAATGCAGCAATATTAGTATCACAATGCAAGAGGCACGCGGCAAATATGGGTGCCAAAAGGACAGAAACCATCGACAAATTTCAACAATGCAGACAATGACAAGAAGAAGTCAAGGCAGAAGTAGAGTCAATATTCAACATCTCCTCGACCTTCTTCTATAAGTATGAACATTCAACAAATTTGGATCGCCAAGAAACACCTTACGAATCGACCCACACCCATGCAGATTTGGGTACCCAAACGGTGTATTATAGCTCAACCCTCAAGCCATGTAATATATACCCCTCAAAAATCTTTTTACCCCTCAATACCACCACATCCGACATCACCTTTTGTCCCTCAACAAAAACATTCCACCCGCTCAGAAACTCTTAGGAAGTGGATACCGAAAAGTATCCAGACGACTTCTCCGACCCCCTTATCTAACATTACTCCCATCCCGACTAAACATTACCCTTGTAATAACTCATTCACAACTAAACCTTGTACAAATCCACACACTATAACCCAACATCACATGTAATAACATCTCATCAAGAAATGTATGCATCATCTGAAGCATGTAGGTGTCTAGAGACATGCATTAGTTTTGCAAACATCATCCCATACATCACCTCACAACACTCGGCTACACGGGTTACACATCGGTTATGGAAAGGGATTGCAGTCTCACTTTAATGGGATCATGATTAATTTCCATACTAATGTGTTAATCTTTTGTAGCAGATCTGCCACACACTCGCATCATTCATCATGAAGGTAGAAGGACCCTCTGAAGCTGGCACCAGTGTACCCATGGCGAATATTGGAGAATTACTAGCTGAGCCACATCCTACGGCTCAACCACCCAAATTTCAGGGATTTCCAAGACCTATGCCAATTGACGATCCTCCTAGGGGATATACTGAAAAGATTCACCGTAATTCTCACTGGTTTCAAGGGCTAGCAGGACTTTGGAAGATGCAGACTTTATCTTCGAGGCCAATTTGACTTTTGACAACTGTACATGGGGTAAATACCAATTTTTCTCAAGAGAGTTTGAAGGACTACAGAATACAGAAGACTTAAAGCATGTTTGGGCGAGAGTAGGCTTCACAGAATATTTCAGTGACCCTTTGCCTAAGCTAGATTTCTACAGATGCTACTACTTGGTAACAACATTAACTGTACATGGGGTAAATACCAATTTTTCTCAAGAGAGTTTGAAGGACTACAGAATACAGAAGACTTAAAGCATGTTTGGGCGAGAGTAGGCTTCACAGAATATTTTAGTGACCCTTTGCCTAAGCTAGATTTCTACAGATGCTACTACTTGGTAACAACATTGACAGCGTCTGAAAAGAAGGATTTACCAGGCACCTTTATTTTGCCATCCTTAGTGAAGGAACCCCATTCAAAAGGTTTTATTTGACAAAAGATTTGATTAGAGCTGCTATTAAGATCCATGGGATGCATACTCCTATAGAGCACGAGAGGCTGATCCCAGAGCCAATGAAACGTGGAGACGTCATTAAGTGGGAAGATATTTCAGCGATCACACCTAAGATCTCTAAACCATTAAGGATATGTATGCAGCACTTCACTTTCCTCGCTCAGGATCGATTCACTATGCCCCACAAATGCATCTGGTTTGGACTATATTTGTCTTATATTGGGCCACAAACAGTTGATCTGGCCAGTTGGATTATTGATCAATTGTATCTAACACAACACAGATGGGAAAGAAAGAAAGTAATCCATGGATGTTGCGCTCTCACGCGCATTGTTTATATGTGTTTGGCCTACGACTTACCAATCGAGCGTGCAATGACAAGCGAGGAGTTGAAGGCATTTAAAGGGACAACAAAGAAAACTAGGAAGGCTAGTGAAGGACGATCCGGAAAGCACATGAGAGGAACCATTCCATGTCTACAAGTCCCGGAATCACCATCACCGCAACCCTCTCCTGAACAGTCTCCGACGGAAGCCCTTGTGACTGTACAACCTATTCGCATACGATTATCTCGACCTATTGTTACAGAAGGCACTACTAGTGCGATTAACTCACAACCAACATCAGTTAAGGAACCTACCACCACTGCAGCAGAAGTTCCCACCACTATTGGTCCATAATCATCTCGTAGGCTTCATTCTTGCTAAAGTCACATATAGCAAAAGTATGTTCAAACTCTACACCACAAGTGGTGAGAGTTATCCCTTCTAGCAGTCCTCTCTCAATGTGACTATCAGCCATTTGTAACTTCATTCTCTTGGGCCTGAGTACTGGCTTGCCCCATCGCTTCCATAGGGAAGTGGTAGCAATTGCAACCCCTGCACCTGAGTCCAATATTGCCTTGGTGGTGTAACCCCGATGAGTGATAGGGAGATATGTGTTTCCTTCTTCTCCTTCGCTCATGTCTCCTATCTTGTCCAAGGGTATTTCTGGCACTGTTCTATGAGATCCTAACTGGGAACGAGGTTTTGATATGTGTGGCACCTGCTTGGCTACATGTTTCCACAATTCAGGCTTAACCTTGAGTAGCTCTTCTGAAGTGAGACTGCACTGCACTTTAGTATTTTTCACTACCTCTATGTTCCTAGGTATGATTGAGCCTTAGTTTCTTATCATGACCGTGGGTGCTCTCATACAAGTAGACTTTGCTTCCCATGGGCTTGTGAAATCGAGTAGTTCCTGTAAGGAATTGGACTCAAAGTCTAATCTCTCTTGAGATTGGGCACTCTCCTGCTCTCCATAAAGGGAAGGAATGTCTTGTGGGAATTGATCGTGAGCATCATCCACAAGTTCAATTGGAGGAGGATCTTCGCTTTCTTTAGCCCATTTCTCTTCTTGAATCTCTCGTAGAAATTCTGGTGAATATCGATTCATAGAAGAAGATATGTCTGGTTTAGTGGAATTAGGCACATAAGCTTCCTTGGAAGGAATGCTTATTCTATCACTTGCTCTCTCCTTAGCTTGGGAGTTGGCTCCTTTTCCAGACTTTGCAATTATCGTCTCCAATCTATCTAATAGACCATCAAAATGCAATGGCATTCTAGTGGAGCTAGAGCAATTGAAGAGGCGACTGGCCTCAAACATGGCTTGAGCCAATTCCACCATCTTGGCGCACAACTTGGTTCGTTCAAGTTCTAGGTCAGCTCTAGGGTAACATCTTTCATGATCCGTTACGTTTGGCCCTTCCTGGATCCTAGCCTGATATGCCCTAAGCATCATATCTATGTCCTCTAGAGTGGGATCAGCTAGGACTGACCCTACTCTAGGTGGTGGATGGGTTACATGCGGAGGATTAGAAGGTTGGGGAAAGGAAGGTGATGGGGGTGGTAGTGGGGGTGATGTGTGAGAGTTCCTTTGAGATGTGATTTCTATGATTTTGGCTTTGGTCTCTCGCAGAATTTCCTCGAGTTTGCTCATCTTCTTTGCCCATTTCCTTTTCATGCATTCATGGCTATCTCTCCAAGCTCTTGTTCTCTTCTTATTCTCGCTCTCAGTCTCGCTAACCTCCGCATTCTTTTCCTGGCCTAAGTCTTGGTTTTGCTTAAGTGCCTGAGCTCTTGTGATGACTTGCACGGGGCCATGGAAGTCACATTTCTCATGGAGTCTATCACTAGCCCACATTGATAGGGGCAATTTTATGCATATTGTTGGGGTTCTTGGGACACTCTCGTAACAAGTGCTCCTTTCCACAATCAGGACAAAAGCCTTGAATTGTCACCAATTGGGTTTGTGTAGGTGCTGGTAGAGGGCAATCACGAATGAGGTGATCTCCTTGACATCGGCAGCATGGCCCTCTAGGAAATGGAGGTCTTATCGGACTAGGCTGGGGTCTCGAGTTGGGGTTTGCATACATGACATTCGCGTATTCTGGCTCCCAGGTAGATTCACTCGGTTCTTCATAATAGTATGACTCACTATGCTCCGATGACTGCATGTAGTAAGCCTGTGGACTCTCAATATGGGTGGAGTCAAAACTATGATCACTTGGGTCACTTTATGAAAGCGATGGTGTCACTGGCACTAAGGCTCTATTTAGAGTTTCTTCTGCAGCTGCATACTTTACTGGAATCACATTGGTGGGCGGGAGGGGGTTGCTGCGCTAGGACTCGTTGATGTCTTTGCTGCCCTTGGTAGGGTGATTGATAGGATTGCTGGGGCCTACCATACTACTGTTGTGGGTACTGATTCTGGTATTTTCCTTGCTGTGAATATGGCTAAGGATAATTTTGCCTAACGACTTGTTTGTTATATGGGCAGTCTTGTGTCGTGTGGTTGGTGTATCGCCTTTCTATGGTGCAATATTGGTTGTTAGGGTTCACCTGGGGTTGAGCCATGATAGGGCACACATTCGCCATGTGGTCTCCTCCACAGGTGTAGCATCGTTTTCCTGGGGCAAATCTAGGAATCTGCTTGCTAGAGACTCCTAATTTCTGAGCCACCTTCTCTGCTAGATCCTCAATCGATGTGGATTGTGAGGAAACGAGGCTAGTAGAGCTATTTGAATATTTATAGATCTTTGAGAGCTCTAGTTCCTCCCCTAGATTATCCTCAATATCTATGCACATGTGTACACACTCTTCTATGGATCTATTGTCCTTTAAGTACACATATGATCTCAGTTTGGTACTTAACAATCCATCTAGAAACAAGGCCACTTGTTTGGCTGGAGTGGGTAACTCTGGAGTAGGGCATCTCTCTAGGTATTGCCTAAACCTTCTTCCTGTGAGCCTCACTGTCTCTTGGGGTGTTTGCTTGAAGCTGTATATCAAGGAAGATGTGTTATGCCTAATGCCACTCTTAGAAAACTTAGTGATGAATGCTTCAAGAAGTTGGTCTATATTTCTGTACTGATCTTGGTGAAGTGGTTGAAACCAAGTCAATGCAGTGTTCTTGAGAGTTAGGCCAAAAGCATTTTATTGAGTGAACAAGTCTTCAACTTGTTCAGCTCTCAAGACTTGCCTAAACTCTGCTACATGGTCATATGGGTCTCCTGTGCCATCGAAAAAATTCTTCATGGACTTAACCAATTGTGTAGGCCTTAGGGTTCTAGCTTGTTCTCTAGGCCTTGGTAGAGGGAATTTGTTTGCATTTGTTGGATTCCTTGGGTCCCTATGTCTCTCCCTATCCATTCTATCAGTCTTTGTCCTCGTTCTCTCTCTTCCAAGTGGATTAGCAAAGCTCACCTCAGGTTTATCTCTACTCCTCTCTCTTTGTATTCCATGAGCCTGAGAGGTTCCCGCTCCTTGGTGACCATAAGACACAATAGATCGAGGTTGGGGGAAAACAAATTCACCCTTCCAAGTGTACGCATGTCTTCCATGCTCTGAGACCACAAAGATCCTTTCCGAAGCATCATCTAAGTAGGTCACTTTGCCTGGGCTATCAGGATCTTTGAATTCATAGATGGTAAGTGCTCCCACGTCGTTGGGCTTCTCAGGCTTATACCTCCAAAAAGCCTCATCCGTCTCTCGATTCATGAGCAAATCTATGCTCCTATTGTCCTGGGGAACCCACTCTAGCGTGATTGTTCTCGTCAGAACCCACTTGCCTCGAGGGGTTTTTGGTTCCTTTCCTAAGTTCCCTTGCTCTATGTCACCTATTTCGGCCTCTGAGATTATGTTGCCAAATTCGTCTGTTCTTTCTGGTTGACTAGTGACCACATACATTGTTCCTTCTTTATCAATGTAGGAACCATTTTCGAGCTTGACTTGAGGGTGTTCTAGTCCAATGGGCTGATTTGGGTTTTTAATTAGGACAACAGATCTTCTCAGACCATCCTCATAGATACGAGCACCTAAACGATTGGTCTGGATATATTCCAATTGAGTTTTATAGGGACCTTCAGGTCTTTCTAGGTATGCCGCTCCTGAGCTACCTACAAGTCTTTCCATGTTATAAGACATCTCAGAGTCACTAGTTTCTGAGTCTAGAGCGTAGGGGTAATCACTCAATTGTTGGGCCCAAGATCTGGCTGTATGGTTGACACTAGCCTCAGATGATCTAACACTCTGACAGTCTCTCCCTAGGTGTCTTCTTGATCTCAGGTTCATATGCCCTTCCAATTAACCCAAGGATCCTTGTACAACCACGTTGTTGATTCTTTGATACTAATCACTTGTTCTTTTTAACTTTCTTTGTGTGTTTTCTTGTCTTTAGTTAAGCGTCGTCAGGAGCACTTAAATGTGTCATATTTGATGTTTTTCGTCCACTTAGTTTAAGTTCCTTTCCCTTAAGTTGTCCCTTGACTGCAATTTAACCTATTCTTAGACTTGAGAATTTAGAGGCTCTTAGAACTTGAGTATTCCTATAGTACCCCTAGTTAATCAAGACAACTACTCGCACTTAGCCTAAGCTAAGAATGAACTGAGGGGGTTAGAGATATTCCAACCTCAAGTCGTTTCTCCTTGCTATGCTTATCTGCCCAAGAAGCACGTTCCCAAGCCTGCACATAATGGCACTTGTTTTGATTTCTCCAAAAGCTCTCGATAATCCTCAAGTCATTTCTTTCTCGAGCCTCTCTCTTAGGCATTTGAATAGCTATCTTTCTCTCTTCTACTTCGTACTTTTTAAAATGCTCCGGAACCTCAAAAAGATCAGGATTTGGTCCGATTTTACTTACATTTTCCTCTTGCTTTGACACTATAGGGGCCGCTTCTATTGCTAACACTTCGTTACTCCATACTTGTGTTTGGTCTGAATAGCTTCTAGGTAACATTCTTCAGAGTCAAACTCCGGTTCCATCTCTATGCTCTCGTATTCTTCTTTCCCTTCCTTATCCAATATTTCCCCTGCTTCCACTTCTCGAAGGACAACCATGTATAAATTTACATCATAGCCTTCTTCGTCTATGCACTCATTCATAGTTAGAACTTCTTCATTCACACATACATCTAAGGTTGCTAAGATTTCCATCCATCCATGCGGTTCAAAGGTTTCGTCAGGAAAGATTTGAGGCATATACATTGGGTCCTCTACAGGTCGGTAGTTAGAATGTCCTATTGGCCACAACTGTCTTTTATTATCCTCTTTCTTGGCTTCTTTACACATCCATAGTTGGGCATCCTCATGCATCCATGATTGATCGCTTGTTCCAGTGCTATGAATGGATAGGTGATCTTCCTCCTTGTGTATGGGATTCCATTGTAGTGGAGGGACATCTCGATATGCAAACGTATGCAAGTTTATCTTGGTGGTATTTCCTTGATGTTGCAGGTATAATGAATCTCATCCCCAATCTTGCACTATGCGCATTTGTCTCATAAAGGGTCATCCTAATATCATTTTGTAATTGTTAGCCTTTTCAAATTTACAAATGGCTAATGTGTGTTCAAATTCAACTCCACAGGTGGTTAATTTGATCCTTTCCAATATTCCTAAGGGTTTCTCCACATGACCATCTACTAGTTGGAGCTTCATGCGTGTGGGTCGTAAGGCAGGTTTTCCCCATTTCTCCCAAATCGCCTTGGTGGCAATTCCTACTCCTGCTCCTGTGTCTAGTATAGCCTTGGTCATGTACCCATTGTAAGTGACAGGTAGGCATGTATTACCTTCGTCTCCTTCACTAAATTCTCCCACCTTATCTACTGGGATTTGTATCTTAGAAGGGTTTTCTTTTCCCTCGTTTTCCGTTTCATCCTTTTCCTGCCCTAATTCCAGTTGACCTGCTCATTGCTTCCATAATTGCGGTTTAACCCGGAGTAGTTCTTCCACAGTCAGGTTGCATTGTACCTTCGTCTTTCTAAGTTCCATTAGATTGTGTGAATTCTTATCTGAGTTTCCTTTTCCTTTTCCCTGTACTATGGGTGCTCGGATTATCATAGATTCCGTTTCGTATTCTCCCATGTAATTTGGTAGGGTTGAAATGCTCTGAGCTTCTTCTCTGTTTTGGTCTAGTCTTGATACTTCCTCATATACTTCTTCCATGTTGGGATTTGATTGGTAAACTTAAACATCTAATTCCTCAAAGGAGGCTTAATCACTCCATTCCTCTTCCAGTGTTCTTCTCGGATTCTATTCCATAATGCTTTTGGCTAGTCAGTTAAATTTGATATTGTTGACATAGGTTCGTCCTGGTTTTTCACTCGCTCACATTTGTCATCCTTCTCTTTAGGTTCTTTATCCTTGGCTTTAACACACTCCTTGTATTGCTCTTCTGCTATCCTTGTCTCTAGAAGGGCTGGGATAGTCTTTTCTAGGGTTGCTTGTGCTACCTCTATAAGTTTTGTGCATATAGTAAGCCTCTCCTTTTCTAATTCTCCTTGTGGGTAAAGTTTTTCGTGTTGTTCCACATTTGGTCCAGTCTTAATTCTAGCTTGGTAAGCTTTCAACCACATGTCCAAATCATCCGGTTTTGGGTCAGCTAGAATTGATCCTAATTTCTCTGCTTCTTGGATAAGCGGTGGAATGGGAACTGCTTCCCGACTCGCTCGTTCTTTATGTTCCTTACTGCTTCTTGTTTGTTTCTTATTGTCTTGAATTTTGTTTTTCATCCATTTCTCTTTGAGCTTCTCTCTTCTTTCCTTCCATTTTTGTGCTTTCATGTTCTAGGTATTCTCATGTGGTTCCTCTGAATCTTCTACTATTTGGCTTTTGGGGTTTATTGTTCTATTGTTTTCTTGTTCCCATTTTGGTTGTTTTTCTTTTTGTTCCTTCATTTGAGCTTGTGTAATGGCCTTTAAGGGCACGGTGTATTCCTTATCACCTCCAGGTGCTTCTATCACTTCAATTACATTAAGAGGTGCAGTGTCTTGAGCCTTGTTGGGATTTTTTGGACAATCACGGAAGAGATGTTCCTTTCCACAATCACTGCAATATCCTTCCCAAGTCCTAGGAGGTGGTGGATTATAAGGCCGAGAACATTTTCCAATAAAATGGTCTGCTCCGCATCTATAACATGGTCCTCTTGGCGCAGGCGGTCTAATGGGTGGTCTCACGGGTGGCTGTGCTTTAGGTGCGGTGTACATTAATGTTGCTACTTCTAGCCCATAGGCATATTCGTATCCTTCATATCCATAGCAGTGTGGGTCATAGGTTTGTTCATACTCAGACATGTTAGTGTCATAGGGGTAGTACTCTCCCTGAGATTGCTCGTAACTTGAGCTTGTAGATTCCACACTGGTCATAGGTGATGCTGGTACAATGGCTCTTTCTAGGTTTTCCTCTGGTTGAGTGTACTTAACCGGTACCACATGTTGAGGAATTGGAGGTTGTGGTCCTAACACAGGTTGAGGGTTTCCAAATTGTGCTGGTTCATATGGGCTGGGAGCTCCTGCTGGTGTTGGGTAGGAATTGTATCTGGGCATATCTCTACCTGGTTCTCTAGGTGGATATCCATATGGTCGATACTGAGGTGGGGTAAGGGCCGTGCCTACCTATTGAATGGGAAGTTTTCTGTGATGTGATTGGTGTATTTTTGTTCTATGTGGCAATACAAGGTAGCTCCTTGATGGGGCTGTCTATTGTAAGGATATGTCTGAGGTACACCAGTTCCTCCTCGTACACACATGTGCGTGGGATGATCTCCTCCACATAGACTACATCTTCATAACATAGGCACTCTTAAGGCTGGGTGTTGGTAATTTCTCTGTCCTTGGACTCCCAATTTCTTTGCTACTAGCTCCGCTAATTCCTCCACATTACTGGAGTTGGACGTAATTATACTCCTAGAGTCTTCTCATTTAGTGGGGCTGGGCATACTCTTTAGATCATCAGCTAGGTTGTCCTCTAAGTCCATACATTCTTGTAGGCATTCGCTCAATGTCTGTAGCCTCTTTACGTATACTAGCGTCCTTAAGGTTCCGTTTGTTAATCCATCCAAGAACAATGAAATCATTTTTTGCTGAGTGGGTCTCTTTGTTGCTGGACATCTATCAACATACTGGTTGAACCTTCGCGGAGGTGTTTTCATAGTTTCATTGGGGTTTTGTTTAAAGCTATGGATTAAAGATGCAGAATTGTGTTTAATTTGTCTCTTAGTGAATTCCCCAATGAATTCTTGAAAGAATTGCTCCATATTTCCAAATTAGTTAGGGTCTAATGGTTGGAACCAAGTTAGAGCCGTTCCTGTAAGGGTGAGTCCGAAAGACTCATACTGCACGAAGAAGTCCTCTACTTGTTCTGCCCTAAGGACTTGTTTAAATTCAGCAATATGATCATAAGTTTCTCCCAATCCCTCATAATGATTCCTCACACATTTGGCCACCTGAATAGGTGTCAATCTTCTCACTGGTTCTGGCTGTCTAGGCATTACAGGGAAAGCGAGAACTGCTGGTCTGATTGGGGGCATTCCCGACTGCACTCCCATTGGTGGTCGTGGCCTCATTGGGGATTCGTATTGATTACCTACTCCAGGGTGGGTCTGATCGTGTGGCTGCACTCCTGTAGTCTCAGAGTGTACATGAGTTCGGTTCGAAACACTCCGTTGGCTAGTTTGTCCCAACATGGTGTGCTCTACCTCTTGTTGGGTTCCAAAGGGGTTCTGAGAGGTGGTTGCCTGCTCTCTCTGAGGGAATACAGACAAACCCATGTATTTCAGTCGAGCCCTATCTATGGCATCTACCAACCAATACCTTCTCTGGTTCTTGTCTAGGTATGTTACTCTAGACTCATCTTCCGGATCCTTTAACTCATAAAAGGTCATCAGACTTTCTTCTCCTCCTTGGGCTGATGAGTCAGCTTGCAGCAACAGGTCCAAACCATGGATCAAATAGACTTCCAATAGGTAGTTGTCTTGAGGTATCACGTCCCCTCTCAAGACTCACATCACTTGGGACTTGCCTCTAGGGGTGGCCACTAACTCCTTAGAGTTTGGTCTCCTTGAGTTCTCTTGTCCCACTAGCTCTCCCCTCTCATTGATCAAATCAGGAAATTCAGTCACTAAGTAGATGTGACCCACCTTGTCCATGTATGCTCCTCCTTCATACTTGACAGCCAGTCTGGGCACAATTGTGGCATCCATGGAAGTCACCATCCTAGCCACAGATCTGTTTAAACCATCCAAGTAGATGGGGATCTCCTGGGCATTAGTAGAAACATACTATAAAGAAGTGCGATATTCTCCTTCTACAGTGGTCATGAAGTTTCTTCCGGGAGTGGGATCCTGCATGTCTTCTGAAGCCAGTATCTCCTCCTCTGAGTCACTAGAGGTGTCTGAATAGACTGAGCGGTGACTGACCTGAGCGACACTTCCCACGGAAGATATGACACTTCTCCAGCTACTTAGCACCCTTCCTGATCTCAAGTTCATTCACCCTCCTAGGGCTGTCTAGATCTCTAAAACTCTCCTTAGGTGGCTCCTCAAATGCCTTAAACTTGTCCTAGAAAATGCTCCAAATGTTCTGGGCGATACCACTTTTGGCGATACTGCACCAGGCAATACTGCTTTAGGCGATACCAAGCTGTCCACGTTACGATACCACATAAGCTCATGATACGATACCTGAAGACTAGACGATACGATACTTAGATCAACAGGTGATACGATACCAATGTTGAGCATGATATGATACTGGCTACCCTAGCGATATGATACCTCACGTCGGGACGATACGATACCAAATCCAGTCGTGATACGATACATATATAGTCCACGATACGATACCAAAAAACCTTGACGATACAATACTTATGCACTGACCGATACGATACCAGGAACTCTGGCGATACGATACTAAGACTGGGATGATACGATATTGGATTTCCCCACGATACGATACCTAAGTAATGCACGATACGATACTGCTACTGGGGCACGATACGATACTGGACTTCTTAGACGATATGATACCACTGCAAGTGGCAATACGATACCACCAACTTGCACGATACGATACCAAAATGGTATCGTGATACGACACTGGGAAGAGAGACGATATGATACCAAAAGTGGACTGTGATACGATACCACTTTGGTAAAGTGCGATCGCGATACCAACCAAGCAATACGATACTTCGGCGAGTATCACGATACAAGGGAATTTTTGGTATCACGATACCAGAAACTCAACCGATCGCGATACTCAAGCCAAAATACCTCCAAATTCAAAAATTTTTCTCCCCCCTTGCTCTTCTCTCACCCCTCTTCACTCCTAGCCTACTGTCTCACCCAAAGAAGTCCAAAAAGCACTCTGTCCCGCCCAGCGATACCAGATGCGCATGTGATGACGTGTTAATGCACTTCTAATGTGTTTTTGCCATTGAAATCTTATGGAATCTTACCTCTGTGATGTCTTGCTTGTGCCTTGAGCTCACTAACTAGCTTTGAAAGCCTGGAGAGTGCGATACTACTCGGATGATACTGATCGCTGTGCTCAAACAATACCAGGAAGAAGAAATTGTCAAATGAGCTCCAAATTTTGGTTTTTATATTTTTTTGGTGACTGAACTTAACTCCATTAATTTGGCATTTTTTTTTGGATTTTTCTTGGTGATCTTGGCCTACTCCTACTTCACTTCTCTTCTCCTAACCTAACCCTAACTCTTTCTTCTCTCCCTCTCTCCTAACCCTAAACCTAAAAACTCATTACACACACCTACGGGATGTGAAGTAACAAGTGCTGAAGTGGTTGACTACTTACCATTGAATGAATTCACTTCTACAAGTACGATTTTGTCACTCTCGAGCTATAACCATCACAAAGGCACCTTGGTTGAGATGTTCCCTAGCAACGGCACCAAAAACGTGTGTACCTAAGTCAAGAAGACTTAAGGACTTGTGCCAAAGAGACTAAATGTCATTTGCCACACAAGTGCATATAGTGAGGAATTGACACACGCTTATTTGTCAATCCGATGAAAGGACCTAACCAAGTGTATGAAGAAATGTGCACACATGATGGGAAATGAAGTGCTTCAGCTTACATGCATGAGAAAAGACTAATCCACCTCTCTAACTCACTCAAATACTGAAAGTGTCTGTCGTGATACCACTTACAGCAGTTTTCACTAAATTGAAAATTTCTCTCAGCTCCGAACTCCCAATATGGCAAATGGTGGGTTCATTTTGAAGCTCTCAATGAGATGCATCTATTCGAGGTAGTTTCACTCAATTCTGACATTTGTGCTTCAAGTTATGACCAAAACAGTGAATGGTGAGAAACACCCACACTCACTCCACAACTTCTACAAGCTCACACACACACTACAGTAGCTCAAAAACAGTGGGGAGGGGTAGACAATAGTCCTACACACACATTCCAAGCATTATACACACATAGAAGATCAAAGAGAAGATGAAAATCTGCAAGAAAGAAGCAATTTTGAAAATCAGGAGCTCTCCTTCTTCACAATGGCAAAAAGTCTCTACAAAGAGAGTCACAAAGTGACTTATATACATGTGCCCTAAAAAATGGTCCTTTCACACAAGAGAACGGCACTTTATTAACTAAAAGATGAATTTCCTACTAATTTACAAGGAATATATTACAATGAGTTGGGATTATGCATCTAGAGGACTCCTCTAGTGCATTTACATGGCTTGAGGGAATTTCCTAAGACTTTGAAGAAGAAAAATATGCCCATTAATTTGGAAATTTTGGGGCTCCCCTTTCATTCTTCTTTGCTCTGCAACAACAATCTACCCTTTTTCCATGTTGTAAATGCAATGAAATAGCTTATTTTATGCTTTTAAAGACTTTTCTATCCAAAATTAGAGATTTTAAATGTTTTCAATAGGTTTATGGCATGAAACTAATCTCATGTGTGCCATGATAGCGCTATTATCTATGAATTATTTTCCAAAGTGATGGTATGAATACAAATAATTTTTTTATTATCAAAATAAAATTTGGGATTCTTAAAGCTAGAAATAGTTTTTTGACAACATTATGAGTGAAATTTCTATGTCGCTCTTTCAAGTCAAACAATAGTACTATCTCTCTATGCTAAGAAAATGTCATTTCATGAGCAAATATTGCATATGCTACATGATTAAACTTAATACAATAGTTTTTTCCATATAAATTAGTTCATAATGTTTATAAAATTATTTTGACTGATGTTATATACCTTATATAATTGATAAAAGCTAATTTCTTAGGATGAAATTTTATTCTCAATAGAGTGGAATATGGCTATCCAATGAAATATGGAGATGGTTAGTGGTATGTGAGATGGGCACACAAATTATTGGTTCAAAGGCATCTAGCATATTTGTATGATATTGTATGTTGGTTTTTGAAATAAAAAGGCAAACATTTTAGTGTTTTTATGCATCAATTCATATAAAAGGCTCGTATAGTGTATAACTACATGATGATCACCCTATATTGTAGTAATTCCTTATTATTAAATTGATTTCTCTCATTCTCAAAACTTCTATTAGATGATTATATGAGTTTAAATTAACAATAAAAAATTATTCCAATACAAGGAATTTTTTTTCTATGGGGATATTTCTTTCATCTCATATATGTGTATAGAAAAACATCTTTTTGAAAACCATATTAAATCATTTCTACATTTTGAGTTATCAAAAAATGTTGTTTTTAGAAATATATACTTAACATTTAGGTCTAATTATTTATGGGGCTTGAAGTTTTTTTTGCAAATATTCATTTGATTATTAAACATGATTTCTTTATTTCTTAGAAAAAAGACAATATAGTGTCTTGTTTTGGTAGAACACCAATCAAAAGGTAATATAGAATGGATATTAGTGCTAGTGAACTTGCTTGCTAGTACTAACTCATTTTTTCATAGTTGTCATCATGAATAAGCTCATTATTATTACTATGACGAACCATTTATATAATACGGAAACATACATGAGAAAAGGAACTTTGATTATGAGACGTACTAAGTTCCTTGTGGAAAAAACTATGCTAATATTATGTACATCATACCTAGAGCTAAATAGCTCCAACTCTAAATCATCAAAACCCCAAAGCACCATCTCCTATTTGACCATGCTTTCACTTCTTTAGAAAGAAAAGGGAACCGAATTGTACAAGTTGAACTTTGATTATGAGACGTACTAAGTTCCTTGTGGAAAAAACTATGCTAATATTATGTACATCATACCTAGAGCTCAATAGCTCCAACTCTAAATCATCAAAACCCCAAAGCACCATCCCCTATTTGACCATGCTTTCACTTCCTTAGAAAGAAAAGGGAACCCAATTGTACAAGTTGCAAAAAAGATCATCTCTTTAAAGATTGTCCAAAGAATCTGAATAATGCACACAAATAAATGTGATTGAACCTTCAAGTAGTCACTTGGTTTGGTGGCAGCAGTCAGCATCAAAGAAGAGACAACATGTGAAGAGAGATGGAGCACGGTTGAAGGGGTCCCCACCAACAAGTTTTCTTCATCAATGCTATCTTGAAATATCAAAATCATCAAAATGGACAATGGTGATTCTAATCACTACACCTTGTATCATTAAAATCCCAATTTTTCAACTTAGTGCTCCATTTTGTGCAAGCCTAGGAGCCCTCAAACTTGAGGAGCTTAGGTAGAATGTAAATATCAAAGTTTGTATTTTTTTGGATATCATTTGATGCCTTAAAAGTAGCTTAGGAGATATTTTTTAACTAGGTTGGCCATAAGATGTGAAACCGGACAAATCTCCTCAAAAACTATAAAGAGAGCTAGAGAGCTCATTTTTGAGGTTGCTTGGATTGAGTTAGCTTCTAGGTGAATTGAGCATTTTAACAGATTTTATGAATAGAAATATTTCTCCTTCCATTGTTTCTCCTATTGTCTCTTTCATGTGCATGTTTGTGCATTAGTGTGCTTCTCACCTTCACCTTCTCACACATCACTCGTTCACAATTTTCATATCAATATTACATATCCACGGATTGAAAATTAAGGAGGTGGATCTCCACAATGTGATATTCATCCTTGTTTAGAGAAACAACAAATTTGGCATTGTTGTCAGGAAGTGTGCTCAAGGACGAATGTGTGATGGTAAGAGTGTTTCCATAGATGTGCTTCATCATGTTCATCAAATTTTTTTATTTTTCTCCATTCACATTCATTCACCTTATTTCCCTCATTTTCTTGTGTGTGTGAGAGAGAGAGTGTGTGTGTGTGATTCTTTTTGCATGTATCTCACTTGTTGTGCATGATTCCACTCCATTTTTGAGCTAATCAACTTGCACATGTAAGATTTTGTGTGCTTTTTTATTTTTGCACCCATCACATTGGCTTATTGGGACACGATGAATAGGTGAAGATTTTCAAATTGCATAATAGAGAAGAGCGTTCCTCAGTGCCTTTCAAGAGCACTAGATGCTTCAAAAGGAATGCATGTTTTTCACCCCATTGTGATGGGGCTAGACAAATGCAATAGGATCAGACCATCATGATAGGGAACCCCATTGCAACAATTGTAGACCATCCTGATAGGTCACCCTATCGCGATAGTCACAGATCATTGTGATAGCCCTAGACCATTCCAACAAGACACCCAATTGTGATAGGATCAAACCATGAGGACAACCCTAGGCCATTGTGATAGCCGTAGGCCATTGGAAGAGCCCCAAGCCATTGTGATAGGCCATGCCATCGTGACAACCCTAAGCCATCATGACATTCCACCCTAGGCCATCATGATAATCAAGAATATTGCAAAAACCCCACACCATCGTGATAGCCAAACCCTTGCAATAGCCCTGACCATCGCAATAGCCTAGGCCATTGTGATACTCCAAACCATTACGACAGCCCCAGACCATTGCAATAGTCCAGACTATCACAACATCCCCACACCATGACAATAGCTTAGACCATCGTGACAACCCAACACTATCAAGATAGGGCACCTACACAAAAACATTAGGGTTTTGTAAATTTTGGCCAAAATTTCCTATTTTTAAAAGTATTTTGGGTGTTTTCAAGATCTACAAAGCTTCCATGCAAGTGGTCATGCGTACCACAAGAGCCAAGGCAAAGAGAGGCTTCCTAGGCACTTGATGGCATACAAAATGTCATATAAAGTGTTTGCATTAAGGTTGGAACTGCAATATATCCCTTTGTCCATTCTAGCTTAGGCTAAGATGTAGTATCAGTAGTTGAGTATACATCAACACTAAGAACTTGAGTCTAAGACACTTAAATAACTCAAGTGCAAGATCTTAAGTTAATCCAAACATGATAACATTAAGGGAAAGAACCCAAATCTATGATACAAGGCAAGGTGAAACTATGAAAGTTACTCTTGATATATATCCATCGAAACAAGATAAACACTAAAGGGCATTAAAAAGGACAAGTATTTAGTACTATAAAGAAAATTGCAATGTGTGTGTACTCCAACATGGTTGGGTAGAAAAGGGGAACAAAATTCACAAACCTTTAATCAGAAAGACATATAGGTAGAGTGGATTGACAAAGCATCAAACCCTTTGAAGCTAGTGTCAATCATACAACTAGATCTTGGGATCAATCGTTGAGTGATTACCCCTAGATAGTGAGCTTAGATACCAATGATTCACAAATGTCTTTTAGCATGGAGAAACCCATAGGTGGCATAGGACTAGCATACTTACAAACACGAGAAGGTCCCTATAAGACTCAACTAGAATACATTTGTACCAGCCATGTAGGTGCTCGTATTTTTTGGAGATCATTTGATGCCTCAAAAGTAGTTTAGGAAATAATTTTTGACTAGGCCAACCATTAAATGTGAAATCGATCAAATCTCCTCAAAAGCTAAAAAAGAGTTATAGAGCTCATTTTTGACGTTGGTTGGCTTGAGTTAGCTTGTATGTGAATTGAGCATTGTAAGAGCTCTTATAAATAGAAGTAATCCTTCTTCCATTCTCTCTCCTATTGTCTCTTCCATGTGCATGGGTATGTATGTGTGTGTGAATTAGTGTGCTTCTCACCTTCACCGTCATGCGCATCACTCGTTCATGATCTTCGTACCATCATTGCATCATCGTGGATTGAAAATAGAGGATATCAAGGTCCAGGACATGATACTCATCCTTGTTTAGAGAAAACCTTGGATAGCATGGTACCTGTTAAAGCCATAAATTTAGCCCAAGCTAAAAGGAAAGAAGCCAAAGTCAATCCAAGTTATAGTGAATCCAAGAGCTTTATGAGTCAAGTGCTAGAAAATCCATTACCAATGATAGTAGAAGACCCCTTAGAGCCCCTTGAATCCTTGCAAAGAAGAAAAGCACAGAATTGGAAGAATAAGAGAGAAAAGATCATAAACAAGTAGGAAAAATGACTCAAAGAATTGGAAACAAACCATTCTAAACTAAAAGAGAATTCCTCTCTTCATAACAAGAGTGAAAACTGCAAGGTGGGGTATGGGATGGCCACACTAGAGGCATAACCTAATTTAGATGAATTTTGGGGCAACTTCAAGTCCTGTGCTAAGTTATCTTCCAAGTTGATGCATTCCTTTAAGCACGTATCTATGTTGAAGAAATTAGCTATGTTCAAGGGTTGAAACAAAGCCAAAGTAGTATTGACCAAAGTGGAACTCAATTCTTCATGATAGGTAAAGAACTTATCTACTTAGTCAACCCACAACATTTAGCCAATTGGGAAGGTTTGCACTTCCTCCTTCCATCTATCAACCTTGGGAATACTTGAACAACTAGATGCAAAAATTGATCACATTTGATGATATGTCTGTTTGGAAGTGACGTGGTGTTGGATTAATTCCTCAAAAAATGGGATCTAGCATAGGTTTTGAAATAGGTGGAGGGAATGATATATGAGGGGGAGGTGGGAATTTAGCCCATTAAAATTGCCTCTTCTCATGGGGCAACTCTTTACCCATGAGGGCAATCTCAACAAAAATGGTGAACCATCAAGAGGTAACACATCTTCTGCCCTCTATATAGATAAAGGAAAGTCTAAGGATAAAGGAAAGAGTAAGAAAGTTGAAGATGAAGGTACTACTTCTCAAGCTAACTATGTAGGGAGAGGTAGGAAGTCTAGAGGAAGGGATAGAGGAGGTAAGCAAGGTAGGGGGAGACCTTTCAAATCTTCCCCATGCAATATATGTGGACTGTCTATCACACAAACGATGAGTGCTATATGAACTTCAAGAACCAGAGAGGAAGAGGATTTCAAAGAGGTGGCTACTCACAATAAAGAGGAAGATTCAACCATAATCAAGGATACAACCATGGCTACAACAACAATTACAACAAACAATATCAAGGAGGATACAATCAAGAAAAGATTTCAACAACTATACAGAGGATCAAGAGGATTCTC
Source organism: Ceratopteris richardii (assembly GCA_020310875.1). NCBI lineage: Eukaryota > Viridiplantae > Streptophyta > Polypodiopsida > Polypodiales > Pteridaceae > Ceratopteris > Ceratopteris richardii. The sequence continues at coordinate 10,073,281 of CM035436.1, forward strand.
TTCTCATTATGAACATGACTTCAAAACAAGGTATGAATGATGAGCACCTCTTCTATATTGACTCAGGTTGTTCAAACCATGTAGCAGGCAATGTGTCTCTCCTTTCTGATCTTGAAGAACCCAAGGGAAAGCACCAAGTGCAGACAGGTGATGCTACCAAGCATTTAGTTGTCTAGGTAGGAAATGTCAAAACTTCTGATGGAAATAGGAATCTATTGAGCAAAGTTCTTTATGTACCTACTATCACAAAGAATTTGATGAGTGTTGGACAGATAGTGGAAAAAGGTTTGTAGGTTAGGTTCAATAAATTTGGAGCTTTTGTGGAGGACCCCCAACATGGATTCAAAAGAATAGCAAAGGGAGAGAAGACAGGTAGATTGTTTACATTTGAGCTTGAGGACACTAGAAACATTGCAGTTTATAATTATAAGGATCAAACCTTGTTTGAGTTAGAGATATGGCACAAAAGATTCGGGCACATTGGTGAGAGAACATTGAAGCAGATATGTAGAGATCAATGTGTACTTGGGATACCTAATGTATCCAAGCAACACATGATCTATAAATGTGGTGCATGTCAGTTTGGTAAATCACACAGGTTATCCTTCACAAAGAAAGGCTATATGCATGAGGATTATTTGGAACTTGTCCACACAGATGTGTGGGGACCAAGCAAGGACCCTTCAATTTCAGGCTCAAGGTATTATGTGTCATTTATTGATGATTTCAACAAGTGGACTCTTGTATTTCATGAAACATAAGGATGAAGTGTTCAGTTGTTTCAAGAAGCATCTTGCACTTGTAGAAAATCAAATAGGAAAGAGCTTAAAGAGGATAAGTTCAGATGGAGGAGGTGAGTACTTCTCCAATGAATTTAATGCATTTTTGCAAGACAGAGGTATCAAAAGGGAGATCACTACTAGATATACTCCTAAGCAAAATGGAGTAGCAGAGAGGAGGAACAAATTGATTGTGGAAGCAGCTAGATCTATGCTTAATGAAAAAAGGTTGCGAAATTATTTGTGGTCAAAAAGTGTTTCTATTGCCACTTATCTTATTAACAGGTTACCCTCTAAGTCCCTTGATGGGATGACCCCCTATGAGGCGTGGCATGGTAGGAGACCACCACTTGAACATTGCAGAATATTTGGTTGTGTTGCTTATTTGCATGTTCCATCTCAAATCAGAGGTAAGTTAGACCCTAAGGCAGAGAAATGCATCTTCATAGGATATGTGTTGAAGTTGAAGGTCAAGGACAAAGCACAGGAGCACATCAAAGAGGTGTACACACAAGTAGAAGGAACAAGTAGGGAGCTCCAAGAAGTGTATGTCAAATTTTCAGAAGAATCCCCTACAACAATAGTGATTTTCATCACTAAAAACCAGTGTAAATACCATTTTCTATTTTTGTAACTGCATTTTGTTCAAGCCAAGGAGTCCTTGAGCTTGAGGAGTATAAGAAGTATCATCCTACCAATTTTCATAATTTGGCTTTGTTCTTAGATGGCTTACTGAGCACAAAGTTAAGATCATATGTGTACTTGAAAGAGCCTAGATCCATAGAAGAGTGTGTGCGGACATGCATTGACATAGAAGATAACTTGGGTGAGGAGTTAGGATTGTCCAAACTCTATAAGGATTCTGATAGTTCTACTAGTCATACTTCGAAAATCTCCACGGAAATAGATGAGATAGCAGAGCAAGTCGCCAAGAAGCTATGAGTTCAAAATAAACAACTACCAAGAGTCACCTCATTGAACCGATGTTATACCTGCGGAGGGGACCACATGGCTAATGTATGCCCAATGGAAAACCAAAACATTAGAGAAAGGAATACTCCATATTGCACTATTGAGAGAAAACACACGAACCACACGGCTCAAGATTGTCCCTACAATAGACAGGCTGTTAGACAAAGTTATCAACAACCTTACCCACAAGGTAGGTATCAGAACCATAACCAACAGCCATATTATAGACCACAATAGTAATATCAGGCACCATATAGGCCACAACCAGTTTTGGGAAACCAACCACCAGCTCCTGCCAATACAATTCCAGTTAAGTATGCAGTGGCAGAAGAGAACCTTAATAGAGCATTGGTGCCAGTGACTCCACTGATCTCAGAGAATGACTCTCATGCTCATAGTTCAGACTACTCCCATGAAGGTAGTCCACATGCTTATTACACAGAGTCACCTGAACATAGTGAGATTTACCCGTATCAATATGAGGCACAATTTATGGAACAAAATTGGGAGCCTGAATACTCCAATGTCATGTACACAAATGCTAACCCTAGGCCCCAATTGAGACAAGCAAGACCACAAGCCCCTAGAGGACCATGTTTCAGATGTCAGGGCACCATTTCCTTTGTGATTGTCCCCAGCCACCATCTCTGAGTCAAGGACAGGCTATCACAATACAGGCTTTTTGTCCTGATTGTGGCAAAGACCATCTCCCCAGAGATTGTCCAAGAAACCCCTCTAGTGCGCCCAAGATTACACCCATTAATGTGGTAGGCTTAGTGGTGGATTCAAGTTCAATTTGCAGTAATGTGGCTCCTATACAAGCCGTCACTAAAGCACAAACCTTAAAACAGGATAAACCAGCAGAGCAATCGGAGTCGAGTGAATCGGGAGAACCTAGTAAGAGGAAAACAAGAACATGGAAAGATACCAGAGATAAGGCTAATTGCAAGTGGAATAAAAAGTTATCGGAACTAGAAGAAATCTTGAAAGATGCAAAAACAAAAATAGAAGACATCGAATCTCAAAACCCCTCGCATGCCGACACTCCATCCACTCCACCTCAACCCACCCCACCACCCATTGTAAATAGGCCACAACCAGGGTCTGTTCTTGTAGATCCAACCCCAGAAGGCTTGGACATGATGTTCAAAGCCTATCAGGCTCAACTTCAAGAAGGGCCTACAATTGCAAACCTAGACAAGAGTTACCCTAGAGCGGACTTAGAGATTGAACGGATGAAAATGTGCATGAAAATGGTAGAATAAGCCCAAGCTATACTCGATACTAGTCAAAAGTTCAATCAAACAAACTCTATCAAACCAGATTTGCATTTACAGGGCTTACTAGAAAGATTAGAGCAGTTGGTAAACAAACCACAAGTTTCTTTACCTCCACAGGCTGAACCAATTATTGAGAGAAAAAACTCACCACCAAAGGGAGCGTATGTTCCTAATTCTTGAATACCTCCTTCAATTCAAGAGCACTCTCAAGAGTTCTTGCGGGAAATACAAGAGGAGAAATGGGCCAAGGAGAAGGGTAATTTCCCTCCTATTCATGAGATTAATGACCTTCATGATCAATTTCCCCAAGACATTCCATCTATTTATGGAGATGAAGCAAAACAAAAAGAAGACAAAAGGTTAGATTTCGAATGTAATACCTTAGAAGAACTGCCTCAATTTCCAGGCCCATGGGAATCTTAATCTCTTCAGATCAGAGCTCCCACAATATTGGTAAGAAATGAAGACTCAGTGGTTCCAAGGAACATGGATGTCGTGAAGAACACTTGTTCAGTGTAATCTCACTGTAGAAGAGCTGCTCAAAGAAAAACCCGAGGTATGGAATCATGTGAAGGATCAGGTCCTAGAACTTGATTCCAATGTGCCAAAAATAGGCTCTAAGCAGAAAGTTCCAGAGATACCTCTCGATAAAATAGGAGACATGTGTGAGGGTGAAGAAGGTAATACTTATCTTCCAATCACCTACCAAGGTTACACAATCGAAGCAATCATAGATTCAGGTGCTGGTGTTGCTATTGCAACCACCTCCTTGTGGAAGCAATGGGGACAACCCACATTAAGACCAACTAGAATGAAGCTTCAAATGGCTGACGGTCATTTTGAAAGACCTCTAGGATTGCTCGAAGGGATAACTCTAACCACTTGTGGGGTAGAGTTTGAACATACCTTTGCTATATGTGACTTTGAGAAAAATAATGTTTTATGAGATGATCCTAGGAAGACCCTTCCTACGACAATTGCAAATAGTACAAGATTGGGGAACCAACTCCTTGTACTTACAGCACTTAGGGGTCACCACCAAGATCAACTTGAAGGATTACTCCTTCAGAGATGTACCACCCCTACAGTGGAATTCTATCCACAAAGCGAAAGAAGATTCCATCTCTGTGCATTCTGAAAGTTCACCTGATCCATCATGGTTGCATGAAGATACTCATTTGTGGATGTGCAAGGTCGCAGAGGAAGATGAAAAACATTTAAAGGCAAGAGAAGAAGGAACTTCGCCAGGAGATAGACCAGTGAAAGACCCAGCCTACACACCGATGATCTTTCCAGATGAGGAATTTGAGCCTCATGGCTGGCCAGAAATCTTAGCCACCATGGACATTGCTGTCAATGAAGAACAATGGACACCTCATCGTGATGAGGAGGGTTATGATATTTCAGTGTTCATGTGTCAGCCCTTGCTAGAAGAATGTGACCCTAGTGATGTCATAGAAGAAGAAGAGAATGATGATGATATAGAGTCCATTGTGATGGATAGTTGCTTTAACTCATAGCAGCACTATCTAGAAGATATAGGAGTGTTCACCCAGAAAGAAGAAGAACCTCTCACAAGTATTAAAACGGTAAATTCAAAGGATGGAAGTGAGAGCAGTCAAAAGAAAAAGAAAAGAAAAGCAGTGAAACAAGAAGAGGAGGAATCATTGTTTGAAGTACCAAAAAACTTCAAGAAATATGAAGTTGATGACCGCAAAATTTTGGTACAAATGCCTAAGAGAGAGGCCATCATAGGAGAATCATATGATAATAAAGAAAAGACCAAGAAGATTGTAGTGACCATTGAAGAGAACGAAGAGAGATGCACATATATAGGAGATGACCTAAGTGCAAGAGAAGAAATGGAGCTTGTAGCTCTATTAAGGGAATATAGGGATGTGTTTGCGTGGCACTATAGAGACTTGAAAGGGGTAGATCCAAGAATTTGCTCTCATACTATCCCCATGATTGCCGATGCCAGGCCCACGAAACAGAAGCCCTACACATATAATGACACTTATGCAGCCAAGATAAAAGAAGAAATTGATAGGCTAGTTGAAGATGGATTCATCTATGAGATTGAGCATACTGAATGGGTGTCCCCCATTGTAGTGGTGCCCAAGAAGAACGGGAAATTGCGAGTGTGTATCAACCTTAAAAAAGTTAATGCCGCTACGATTAGAGATAGTTATCCACTTCCAATCATGGAACACCTATTGGAGCGTGTTACAGGCAAGGAAGTTTATAGCTTCCTTGATGGATTTTCCGGTTACAATCAAGTAGCCATTGCCCCAGAAGATCAACACAAAACAGCTTTTGCCACAGTGGGGAATCTTTGCATTTCGTGTGATGCCATTTGGGCTCACCAATGCACCTGCAACATTCCAAAGGCTCATGTGTCATGTCTTCAAAGAGTTCTTGCGGAAGAGCTTAGAAGTATATGTGGATGATTTATGTGCTCATTCCCAAGAAAGAAGATTTCACATCCCTGAGCTCAGACAAGTCTTCAACAAGTGTAGAGAATATCGAGTGTGTCTGAACCCAGAAAAGTGTGTGTTCATGGTGCGTCAAGGTAAAATCTTAGGTCATATTGTCTCTAAGAATGGAATCTCAACAGATGAGGACAAAGTAAGAGCCATAGCGGAGCTGCCAAGGCCAAGGAATGTTAAAGAGGTACAAGCCTTTATGGGCCATTGTGGATATTACCGAAGGTTTATCCACATGTACGCGATCATAGCTAGACCCCTTTATGCCTTGTTGTCTAATTTTGAGTGCAACAACGAATGCGAGAATTCTTTCAATGAATTGAAGAGACGTTTGTGCACAACGCCAATACTGACCACTCCTGATTGGAATAATCCATTCCATGTCCATGTGGATGCATCCAATCATGCCATAGGATGTGTGCTAGCACAACCCACAGGTGAAGGGAATTTAGATTTGCCCATAGCATATGCTAGTAGACAACTAAACCCAGCTGAAAGAAATTATACCACAACCGAGCGAGAAGGGTTAGGCATGGTATATGTTGTGAAGAAGTTTAGACACTATTTATTGGCCAACAAGTTCAAGTTTTTCACTGATCATCAAGCTTTGTTATATTTGGTCAATAAACCTTGCAATACTGGATGCTTAGTAAGATGGTTCCTCTTACTAATGGAGTATGACTTTGAAGTTGTTGTCAGGAAAGGTAAAACCCACCTTCCGGCAGACCACCTTTCTTGCATCACTTCAGGAGAGTCACCACAAGGAGTGTCTGATGAATTACCCGATGCTTATCTGTTCAATTTAGAAGTTGTTCCTAAATGGGCAAATAAGTTGGTACCAGTCCTAACCTTCGGCCCTGCAAATAAGAATGTGAAAACATTGCAAGAAGAAATTGTAAAATCACAAAAATATCACATATTGGCAGGAAGCATGTACAAACAAGACACTGAGGGTGTATTAGCTTGTTGTGTTGAGAACGATGAACATAGTAGTTGGTTGCAACAAGCTCATGAAGGATTGCTAGGAAATCATTATTCTAAACAACACACATTACAAAATCTGAAACGTTTAGGAGTGTATTGGCCTAGCATGGACAAAGAAATACATGAGTGGATTAAGAATTGTCCAATGTGCAGAGAGAGACCACCAATGGAGCATGCAACCCTTTATCAAGTGTCATTAATTCCAGATTGGAGTGCTCCATTGGTAGAGTTTATGAGGTCGGGAAGATTACCCAAAGAGGCTAGTCTAGCAAGAAGACGAAGCATGGAGCAAGAGGCTCAAGGCTATGCCTTAGTAGGAGACAACCTATACCGAAGAGGCAAAGATGGTTACTTAAGACTGTGCGTGCATGAATCAGACTATTTAAAGGTCTTAGAGACTGCACACAGTGGTGTTGCAGGTGGACACTTCGGTCCTGATCGAGTAATCAAGACCATTCTATTCTCAGGACTTTGGTGGCCCACTCTTCATATGGATGCACATACCTATGTGAAGAAATGCGACACATGCCAACGTACACAATATCCAGTTAGAAAAGATGAGATGCCTTTGAGACCAATGATGGGAGGACGTGCATTTTCAAAGTGGGGTATAGACTTTGTAGGCCCTATTAACCCCCCAGCTAGAAACACCCATGCAGAGTACATTATTGTAGCCACAGATTACCTTACAAAGTGGGTAGAAGTCAAAGCCACCACAAAGAATGATGCTCAGACAACGGTTAAGTTCTTGTTCGAGAATGTGTTCACTAGATATGGACTACCAATAGAGTTAGTAAGCGATAGAGGCACACACTTCTTAAATGAAGTCATTGAAAATCTTCTCCAAGAATTCTTGGTGATACATAAGAAGTCTGCCCCTTATCACCCACAAGCTAACGGACAAGCCGAGAGCACCAATAAGATCCTCTGTAACGTATTGACAAAGCTGGTAAATAATAAACGCTCTGATTGGGACAAACAACTTCATCATGCTGTTTGGGCTTATCGAGTTGCCTACAAAACGGTACTCAACGCCACCCCATTTCAGATGGTCTTCGGACAAAATGTTGTTCTACCATTGGACTTCCTCATCCCAGCATTAAAAGTAGCACAAGAGCATGAGTGGAATGGACATGAGTTGTCCTCTAGGATCTTTGATCTAGAACGCTTAGGTGAGACGAGGCTACGAGCGGCAGCAGGCATCTTTCCTGCAAAGAAAAGGCAAAAGGCATACTTTGATGCACACATCAAAGATAAAGGATTGAAAGAGGGAGACCTAGTGCTGGTTTATACGCTAAAGCAGCATGCCCGTAAGTTGGAGAAAAGAGGATATGGACCCATGATCATTAATAGAATTTCCACTAGCGGTGCTGTTCAATTGGCTACTTTAGAAGGTGACATCTTGCCAAACTATATCAGTGGTTGTCGAGTCAAGTTATATCAAGAACCTCTTACATAGGACATGCTAATGAGACTCAACACGGCTAAGAAACGAAAAGAAGAAGAGATTAGAGTCAGAGAAGAAGCACAAGCAGAGGCTAGAGAGCGCATAAGGTGAAATAAGCTAAGGCGACTAGGCCTAGATGTCAACTCAAACGTCCCAAAATATCACATGGATATGTGCCAAAAATCAGGCATAGCGACTTCTCTAGTTATTGACCGACGTCCCTTTGTGACCATAGAGATAGGACAAGGAAAGAGTGCAAGGACTGTGAAAGCATTGATTGACTCAGGTGTAGCAAGTAGTGCAGTTCGACTTTCCTACTGCCAAGACTTGCAATTGAACATCAGTCCCATAGAAGCTTATCTCATAGGATTGGGAGGTGTGGAAACCCCTTGTTTGGGCAAGGTGGAACTTCCCATCTACCTTCAAGATGTTCCAATGAAAGTCAAAGTGCTAGTGTGTCAGGATGAGAACCTTACAGAACCACTTGTCTTAGGACAAGATTGGATTTATGACAATGCAGTCAACCTAAACCTAAGAAGTCAAATTCTTCAAGTTTGGGTACATGAACAATGCATTACATTAGAATTAGAGAACTACATGCTCCCAGATCATGGCACCACACACTCTCTTCGTTCTTCTAAGACTAATCATATGGAAGAAGATGTTGTATGTGTCAAAAGCTCTATAATGCAGAAGGAGTGAATCGTGGAAGAAAAGGTTTGAAGGCGGGTGGATCTTTCTTCTTCTCCAAAGAATCAAGTAGCCACAGTAGTGAGTCCACCACACAGGCAAACACAATTGTTCACGACAACTGCTACATCAAATAGAAAGACACCATTCGACAAGAAAGCAGTTTCGAGCATGAAACAGATCTGGGTACGCAAAGGAGAGCAACCACCAACCTTGCCCCCACAAATCCCATCCAGGCAAGCCAACCAGGCCAGAAGACGAAGGAAGCAGCTCGGACAAGCTCAATCACAAGGTATCCAACAAGTTTGGGTGCCTAAGAAATTAGCTGCAGCTCAACAAGGGTGATTACAGATGTGGGTACCTAAGAAGCTCTTACATCCACAACAACCTATGTTCTCCCACATGCGAAAGGTCTCAACAAAGAAGCCAAAAAGAGAAAAGGGTAAGAACCACGTACAGAGATCGAAAGAAGATCAAATAAGCTCTTCAACAATAGTAGGAAGACGTGCAAAAAGTATATGGGTTTGGAAGCCAAAAGTACAAGTAGCCTCCACCGAACCAAAGCGCCAACCACATTGGATACCACAGTTCACAAAGCATCCAAAGAGGAAGACGCCTCAAGTAATCTCTATAGTGCCAATTGCTGTTCTAAAATGGATCCCTATAAGGAGGAAGGATCAGTTGTCATCTCAAGATCCAATGGATACCTTCACGATATATGGCATCAACATCCGCAAATAACATCGAAAAGCCTCGACGAGCAAAAACCATGTGCTCCTTGCACAACCCAGTCTTTTGCACCATTCATGTTATGCATTTCCAAAGTATGCATTAATATAGGGCCACATTACAAGGCCGTGCATAGACACATTGGAGAGTCCCATGCACAAGAGCACATTGACATATGTCAACTATTTTTTCTGATACTAACATTTGTCTTCTTGTTTGGTGACATTGTTCCTCAAAAACAAAAAAAAAAGGGGAGAGGAAGCACTTGTTCCTAGGTTTCGCTCATGAAACATGAATGAGTCATGCTTGGTTAAAGGTGGAACTGTTGATTACTAGGCATTTATCACTTTGGATAGAAGTGTGTCTCGGCTATCAGATGACATAATTGCTGCCTTATCTCGTAGATGTCAAGAACTTGGCATGAACATGGCATCCACAACTATGGTTTCCTCTTACTATGGTAGGAGTGCAAAGCTTGAAGGTCCGCAACTTGAAGTGATGCTTAACTACTGCATGTAAGAGAGCATCCAGGGAGATATCTGCAAGGGGTAGTTATGGTAACCTGCAAATCTTTGTATGTATACTGGATGAGAAGACTCCTGCTTATAGTGAACTAAAGAGAATATGTGAAACTAAGCTTGGTGTAGTTACGCAATGTCGTTTGTCAAGGACTGAGAAATTCAATTCTTAGTACTTGGCAAATGTTGCTTTGACAAGAGGAGACAGGACGAGTCACTCAAAGAATTTCATCAGTGAACCATACACACGGACATTCATTGACAATGCAAGACTAGCTGACGGTCCATCACAAATGATGTGAGTACAACACGAGGAGATAAACATCGATCGATCCTTCACCATGGTAAGTATCTTTACTCTGGAAACACCATGATAGATTAGGAAACCTCTTCGTCGGCATACCCTTGAGCACTTAGCTCAAGACTCCCAGTTTTTGCACCATAGTTCTTCCAATGCATTTTCCAAGTAAGCATGCGAAGTGCTACATTACAAGGCCATGCACGAGGCACATACTTTCCTCAACCCATGCATGAACTCACTTACCCATCAGTCATTATGGGTACTTGGCATGATTACTATGAACATCATCTTAACAAGATCTAGAGGCCATCAATGGCGACTCACAACGACACAATCATGCTGGACTCCAAGGAAGGAGTGCATACCAAGGGACAAAAACTTCCAAAGGCTTTTAGTGACAAATGAAGAACAGGACAACCAATCCTGCCACATTTGGAAGGAATACGGCTCTTGTTCCTACCGAACAGACACTACCTCTCAAAGCACTACATGGAACAACCATTACAACAAGGGTCTGTCAGGGATGACAGACTCGAGAGGGGGGGGAGTGTTGAAGCTGAAGGTCAAGGACAAAGCACATCAAAGAGGTGGACACACAAGTAGAAGGAGCAAGTAGGGAGCTCCAAGAAGTGTATGTCAAATTTTCAGAAGAATCCCCTACAACAATAGTGATTTTCATCACGGAAAACCATTGTAAATACGGTTACTCTTTTGCAATCGAAGCTTTCCATTGTTCCTCTCTTTGATCTTACCTTGTGCGCGTGTGTGTATGTGTGTGCATGTTTGTGTGCTTTCACTCACTCACTTGTGCCTTCACTTGCTCGTGGTCTTCATACCGATCCTCACATCTCTGCAAATTGATAAGTAAAGGAGGTGGTGCTTACGCTTGAGCTACACCAATATGATATAAATAAAAAAGGATACAGGTTTTATAGTCCATCCAAAAAAGGATTTATGTTCAGTAGAGATGTTGTGTTTGATAGGAATGATTCTTGGTTTGAAAGTGAATGCAGGAAGGTCAAATCGCCATATGACTTGGAAGAAGAATTTCCAAGCCTCACCAAGGAGGAGCCAAGCACAATTGAAGACATCAAGTCAGATGATGAGGACACCATCAACTTGGAGGAATTTAAAGCATGGAAATCAAAAGACAAGGTCAAGATGAAGAGGTTGGAGGACATACCAGAGTCATCAAACGAAGCCTTAAGAAGGTCACAAAGAGAGAGTAAGAAGCCAATCAGATATGGGTATGATACTTCATTATTCATTTGCTAAGGATTCATCACTCGAAGAACCTTCTTCATATGAAGAGGCAAGTACAAAAGCAGAATGGAAGGAGGCTATAGATGAAGAAATAGAAGCACCCCAAGAGAACGACACTTGGGAGCTAGTACCCAAGAAAGCATGAATGAAGGTAATTGGTTCTAGGTGGATTTACAAAATCAAAAGGAACTCAGATGGATCCATAAACAGATATAAAGCTAGGCTTGTGGCTAAGGGTTCTGCACAAAGCCAAGGAGAAGATTATGAAGAAACTTTCTCACCTATGGCTAAGATGCCAACCATCAGAGTATTGGTAAGTGTGGCTGCATCTAGAAATTGGAATATGTATCAACTATATGTAAAAAAATGCCTTTCTCAACAGGTGGATTTCAGGGGAGGTTTACATGGCTCAACCTCCTAGCTATGAAGAACCAAACAAGGTAAATCATGTATGCAAATTGAACAAAGTCATTAATGGTTTGAAGCAGGCACCTAGGGCATGGAACCATAGGTTAAGAACCTATCTTCAAGACCAAGGATTCATGATGAGCAAGGCATATTCTTCTCTCTTTGTCAAGAAGAGTAATTCAAAAATGATATACTTATGTGTATATATGGATGACATTATTCTTACAGGTACTGGTGCCAATGACATCAAACAAATAAAAAACCAGATGATGCAGGAGTTTAAGATCAGTGACCTAGGGTTTTTGAGATATTTTCGTGGACTTGAGTGAGTATACACTAACTCTGGAATTTACATCACTCAAAGGAAATATTTGCAGGACATGTTGAAGAAGTTCCACTTGGAGAATGCAAAAGTAGCTAGCACCCCTATGGAGGTAAATCAGAAATTGAGTGCTCATGAAGGTGATTTGGTTGAAGACATTGCAGGTTATCAAAGCATAGTTGGAAGTCTGAAATATGCAACATTAACAAGGATTGACATATGTTATGTGTTCTGAGTCAATTCATGCATAAACCTAGAGCACCTCACTTGGAAGCCGCTAAAATAATTTTGAAGTATCTCAAAGGTACTCAAAACCAAGGCCTTTACTTCCCATACACATCAGATTTGGGCATTAAGTTATACTCAGATGCAGATAGGGCAAGATGTAAGGATGATAGAAGAAGTACTTCTAGCTATTTATCTTTTGCAGGTGATAAGCCCATATCATGGTCTTATAAGAAGCAACCAACTATTGCTTTATCTTCAACAGAGGCTGAATACAGGGGATTAGCAAATGCTACATAAGAAGCTATTTGGATTAGATTGCTCTACTCAGATTTGGGGCTTCACACTCATTCACCTATGATTTTTGGTGATAATAATAGTTCTTTGCATCTTTCAGCCAATCCTATTTATCATGCAAGAAGCAAGCATATAGAAGTACACTATCACTATGTTAGAGAGAAACTATTGAGCAAAGAAATTCAACTAGCATATGTATCCACACATATGCAGTGTGTTGATTTGTTAACCAAAGCACTTGATGGTACTAAACTTTGGAGGTTTAAAACCATGATTGGATTATAGGACATTCAAGAGGATTGATGAAGCTATGTAAGCCAAGATGTTTGGCTTGACGGCGAGCTCTTGGTGCAAATGTACAAGCCTTCAGATTTGGCTTAGCATGGAAAACATTATGTGGAAGCACTAGATCGATCATGTGAACCTTGGCTTGTAATCACCTGATCATTTACCAATTGTAAAATATTAAAACCTTGAAGAATCTTTCAAGAGCCTAAATCTCATGGAGTTAAGAAGAACAATAGCTATGAGTTTCAAATGAGAGAATAACTCCTAGAGTAAGGGAGTCACTTTTAGTTGGAGCCAAGTTTGAATTCAAATTCAAACTTGGAAGAATTTGGTTTGTACAACTTGCGGCCGTGGTGGCCTTATTGAGCGCTCTTTTATTGATCATTTGTAGAACTGAGTGGCTCACACCATAGCGCACTCAGTCCACCATCATTGAGCACCATTACAATGCCAATGATCTTGTACGATCATGTTTTATAATACATATAGCTCATTGATCATCTTTGTCTACTTCTCTGCTATGACTACTCAGAATAGAAAACTCTCTCTGGACATATCTCAGTAAATTCTCAACCAGTTTGCATCATCTATAGCTTGTTGCAACCCTCTTCAAGTCTACTTTATGTTATCAAAATCTCAAGTCATTTGGTTCAGCCCTCTAGGAGAAATCATCATCGAAGTGCTCACTAGTCATCTATTGGTTAGTCCCTAAAAAGTCGAGGGTAAGCCTTGGATTGCTAAACTTATTTATGAGAGCTTAGTTTATCATTTTAGATAATTCTACTTGCAATAATTAGATATCTAAGCTAACTGAATTCCCTCAAAAGGAATTTTATCAATTGTTACTATACTGTGAGCTTTGAGCAAAAGGACTTGCAGGTGTATGGACTAAAATAGCAAGTTTTGTGAGACTAGCTATTCATGAAGTAGTCTATTTTGATTCAATTGTTTCAAGCATCAACTCCAAAGTACATAGGTATTTTTTTGGTTTCAATTGCAAGTTAAAAGGGCCTACTACATAACTCTGAAGTATATTAAGGCAGGTACAAAGCAGGTTTTAGCAGTACCACCTCACTTCCTTGAGGTATCCATCCATCTCATCCAACATTGATGTCAATTCCTTTGCTAGTGTTGGCTCCTTGTGATTCCTTCTAGTATGTATGTTACATAGTGTGGTGGTCACATAATTATGTTTTAAAGTTTTTGAGAGTATTTTTGTACAAAGAGAGTTGTACATAAATACAAAATACGTTTCTTGTAAGAGGAAACAATCTTCCCTTAAAAATCTACAAGAGAAGATCTAAATTAGAGTATGTTCTTCTATTTTTTAGAAACTTTTAGAAATACAAAATGAAAGGTCTTGGGAAAATTTAAATGTCCAAGATCTCATTTGTAAAAGAATTATTGCTAGTGTGAGTAAGAGAGTTCTTCTTGAAAAATTCGTGCACAATATTTAATGGATTCTTTTTTACCTCTCCTTGCTTGATTTCTGACGTGTGACATTTGCTACTTACTTCTTTATGTTCTAATATAATTAGTGTTTTTGGTCTACTCTCTTGATTGCAAGTTATTTTATGCTAACTTTTTGTGTTTATTCATAGGACACCTTCGTTTTTGGTATCTTTTAGAGACATAGATGTGGGTTTCTACTAATTTCACTAAGTCCAATTTGTAAGTCTTCTTGTTAGCTTTGAAAAGAGATGTGACACACTCAATTTGGACAAGTAATGTGGGAGATACAACCATTTTTCCAACTAGATTCTTCTTTAGATTGCCTATGTGAGCTCGACTTGAGGATGACGATGATGATGGAGAAGGCACACTTCTTGTCAATTGCCATGATCTGTTGGGGTTTGAGGTCTGTTGAAGCATAGGAATATCACAAGGAAGAAGAAGCAGCGTGGATCACAACACAACACTAGTTGAATTACCAAGTGAATGTTCAAAGATAAGTAATCAATTAGGGTTATAAGAGTATATACAAGATGAGGGAAACAAACCTCATAAAGAAGGAAAAAATTATCCTAACAATCTTAATTTTGTTCACATACATCACTATCAAATATATCAACAAATCCCCCTAGAAGTGATGCGGTGAACAGGGAGCTGGCACTCATGTATAAGGAAGTGCCAAGCCATGTGGAAAGAGATCAATCCACAAAAGGAAGTAAGCCAAAAACTTTGTGGAAAGCTTCAAACTTCTCCCTAGGTAGAGCCTTAATTTGTGAAAAGGTATGCAACATTATCCGATGTGGGCATTTATGCGAAACTAATCTCTATAGCAAAGAACCTCTCCCTAACATAATGATAGGGCACATTAATGTGCTTTGTGCAATCATGGAACACATGGTTCCTTGCAACTACCAATGCCCTCAGAATGTTGGTGAAGATGGTGATGGAAAAAGATTGACCAGCACCCAAATCACCAAAAGGTGTCTGAGCCACACCCATTCAATCATAGTTGTGAAAGCTTCCCTATACACAACCTCACAACTAGAAGTGGCCATAGTAGGCTACTTCTTGCTCAACCAAGATATCCATGATCTACCATAAGCAAAAACCACCAGTGGACATGCGAGCCTCATAGCAACCAACCCAGAATAAGTTAGAAAAATCAGTTAAATGTGGCAGTAATGATCCCCTCTTAGGACAAAACAATCCAAGCATCTTGGTACCAATTAAGAAGCAAAAGGTGTGCTCAACTTCCTCCCAATTCTGGAAACTTGGGCAATGCATAAACTTGCTCATTAGAGAGAACAAACTGAATATTAGGTGGAGTTATGCATAAGTAAATCAAGCGTCCAACAACATGGTGAGAGAGAAAAATATGAAATGCATCTTTCACATTATGAGAACTCAACTTTAAGCCTAGAATGGCAATAGGTTTGCAATCTTCAAGGCCAAAACACTGCAATAATGTGTAAATATAGTTTTTTTGACACAAAGCTATTCCCAATCAAATTGCATAGAACGGATGCCAAAATAAGGATGCAAATGCCCCAAGTCTGACATCTCAAAAGAGGCATGCAAATCAACCTTAATTTCAACAATATTCTTCACATTAGTACGAGTGAGTAGTATGTCATCAATATACAACAATGATCAAAATTACATCATCTGCATGCTTAAATATAGGGTTCTCTCAATTGGACTATTCTCAAAACCATGTGCAATCAAGTAGGCACATTTCTTTGCATACCAAGCATGCGGTGCTTGCTTCAAACCATATAATGCCTCTTCAACCTGCACACTTTGTTTTCATGTTGTCACTCTAACACAATGGCAAGTACCAACGTGAGGAGGCCCACATCATAATTGTCCATCTGAGAAGATGTGAGGAGGGTATGATGACCATGAGCAAGTGAAGTGCTCAAATGAGTGAGTGAGAAGCACACAAGCATGTACACACATACACACACATGTGCACACAAGGCAAGAACAAAGAGTGGAACAATGGAATCCTTGATTAGCCAAAAACAAGATTACAAGCTCTTTTGTTCACTTCAGTTCCCAATTAGCTCACCCCAAAAATGAGCTCTCTAGCTCCTTTTATAGTTTTTGAGTAGCTTTGGCCCTATCCTGACCTAGTGTTTGACCTAGTTAAGAATAGTTCCTAGGATAATTTGGAGGCTCAAATGAGCTCTAAAAAAATATGAAAATTGGTATGCACTTAGATCTAATAATCCTCAAGCTCAAGGACTCCTTGAATTGCACAAAATGGAGTAAGAATCATCAGAAATAGTATTTAAAATGTTGTGTAGAGAGTAAAATCATTATTTTAAAAGAGTTATCATTTGAAAAATTATGTAGTCCTACTTGCAAGGCCTTCATTCACTCCTCTGCCTGCTTGGTCCTACTTGACTCTCCCTCTATTTTGATTCTCTCTGATGGCTTCCTTGTCTTGTAGAGCCACCTTGACTGCCCTGGGTGCTACCAACACCTACCTCTCTTGCATTTGTCATCCCTGACATACCCCTGTTGTGAAGAGTGTTTGATGTAGTATTCTATGGCATCCGTGGTGAGATGATGTTTGCTCAAGCATAGTCCTCTTACCAAATCTATCATAAGTTGATCTGAATCTACTGGACTTGGGATGTCTAGATGTGGTAGTCATAGCTGGTTTGGATGGAGTGCCTGTTCTATTGCAAAAAGGTGCAACAGGTGGATGGGTCTAAGAATGAAAATCTCATATTGGTAGTCCCAGAATCATGTAGAAAACATCTCCTCAAAGGTCTGCTTATAGCAAGTAGGTAAATATTTAATGCATGCATGCCAGGCATAGATGGTTTTGGTGGAGGTTTTTTGGCTCATATCATATTCCAGGTCGCAATTACCTTCAAAGAACCCTAGGGTAGAAATATACAATGCTTGGAATTTCTTAAAAGTTTTGAAAACGATAGTTATTATCTCAAAAATCCTTATGCACATATTGGTGGCAATGTTTGGCACATTCTTGAATCTTGATGACCATTGGTTTATATAGGATATCATGTAAGCAACTATGGGTGGTGGTTTGGTTAAAGAACTTGGAGAAGTAGGAGGTAGAAAAGTGAGTTGCGAATCGACAAAGTTTTTTCTAACTGTTGGCCACCAGAATGGAATTATCATATTTAGCATAGAAGAAATGTAATTTTGAAAAGTCGCACGCACACCGAAAGGGCGTAGTGCAAACGTTGTAAATCTTTTTGATTAATGAAAGCTGCGTGCGTAAGACAATAGGAGTCGACATTGCACTTTTGGTCTGGGCGAGTGCCTGAAGTTGAAGCGTGTCGCATTGTCTACATCTCTGTGTATTCCTTAACCTCGTTAATATAGTTCAATAATTACTTAAGTCTTCGTTAAAGTCTTAAGTTAAGATGTTATTACGATTAAGTGACATAGTCGTGCATCTATGCGTTATTGCGGTGAAGAAGTTATAATTCACAGAGCACAGAAGTAGTTGTTAAACAATCTTATTCAGAATTGTTAAGTCGGTGTAGAAGCATACAGTGAATTAGTAGACTGGGAAAATACAAAACAGGGCCTCTGTTTTACATACCACTATCCATCCCAAGAACCCAGGTCGTAGTAGTTTAAATAAGATAAAACAACAATTTAACACTGGTGCCGTCTTTGGGAAATGGAGTAGCTAGTTGAAGAAAAGGTTAAGGGTCGAAAAAGAATCCTTTGATATATGCCGATAACACGTTCCGGTGAATCTTATCCCAAATACCGAAGTGATCAACATCCTTGGGCAGTTCCGAGTTTGTTAGGAACACCCTTCGGTGGTAGACGTGAAGAACAACCAAGTTTAGTTGCAGAAGGTCCAGTCCAGCAAGCCAGTGGCAATTACGGTGGCAGTTCGGTGCTATGCAGAAGCAGTACGGTAGCTTGCAGAGGTAATCCGGAGCGTTCGGGTGATAGTTCGGTACATTCTGAAGATAGTACATTAGTTTTTTGTTATACTTCGGCACAGTGCGGTGGCAGTTCAGCATTATCCAATGATAATTTGGTGATCTTCGATGACAGTTCAACATTATCCAGTGATAATTTGGTGATCTTCGGTGATAGTACGGTAGTGTTGGGCAGGAATTTATAGGTGTAAGTTCAGTCAATTTCGACACTAAAGTTGAGAAAGGGCTGTTAGATTTTGAGCTAAATAATCAGCTCAGAGATACCTTAGGACCGAACAATTGGCAAAGTGACCATACGACCCAGGAACATCAAGAAATACTTCCCCAAAATTCAGGCAACATGAGTAGTTCACAACAACAACAACAATAGCAGCAACAACAATAGCAGCAACAACAATAGCAGCAACAACAACAACAACAAGAGCAGCAGCAACAACAACAACAACAGCAACAGATTATTCCACTGCGTCCGGTGCCAGTCGGAGTCACATATACAGAATTTGGAGGTTTTTTGGGAGATGATCCCAATGCGCATGTGCGGACATTTGAAATTAATTATGCAGTTTTGAATTACCCAGCAGAACCTGCTTATAAAGCCATTGTGTTCCAGTCAACTTTGGTTAATGAAGCTGCCCGTTGTTAACCGAGTATGACTTGAATCATTTCTGGTAGTACGATGACGTGAAGAATGCATTTCTGCAACGATTCCGGTTAAAGAAAAACCTAGCAGAAATTTTTGATTACTTGCAGAATAACAGGCAGAGGCCAGACCAGAATGTACAAGACCATGCCACTCTATTCCGGACTCATTTATGGTAGTTACCACCAGCGCATGCCAATTTACTAGATGACATCATTACTCAGTGGTTTGTAAACGGATTACATCGCCAATCGAAACAGATCATGATTATACGATGTGTGGGAGGAATGACCTTGGATGCTGTAATTGCTATGGCTTTACAATTAGAAAATAAAGTGGGTGGATTCACTGAAGATTTAGAGTGGTTGAAGGCGTCCAAGCATTCAAATGAGGATCCTCTGAAACAAATTTACTGTACTAAATGTAAAAACACAGGACTCAACATGTGCTCTGAATCAGATGTATTGCGCCATTTGCCATACAACGGACCACACTATGGAGACATGCCCTTATAACACAAAGGTATAGAGCAGAGCGGCTATGAATGCTATCATTCAGGAACAAGGGAAACCGGCCACTCACTATGTACCACCACAAATGAGGAATACTCCTTACCAAGGATACAAGAGTTATAGAGGAGCACGGTCAACTAACTTTGGGCAAACTCGGTGGAATACGGGTCCATCAGGTGAAGATGCATCTCCTCCACCACCTAAATTTCATTTTTGCGATGAAATGGGGCATATCCGTAGGTACTGTAAAGATGCGGTTGAGTACGATAAAAGGAAAAAGGAAAGACAACACCCGATGGCGAACATGGTGTACATTTCAACAGTAGACACTCAAACGGTAGTGGTGCAAACACGCTCGAGAAAGCAATTACAGTGAGTTGCGGAAATTTTTGAACCTGGAATCCGTGAATAACAGAAGGTGTTTACTAAGCAAGCAAGTGGGCGACCCAGGAACAAACTGTTTTTCCTGACCCAGTTTCGGTGACGTAGCAAATTTATACCGCAGGCAGTACTAAAAGGAAGAAATTTGATCCACGCAATACCGGAGTCCCCATCGGACCTCGTACCAGAAAGAGTAAAATTTGATCCGGTGTGGGATGTCTTATCCAAGGCGTCAATTACACTACCATTGGGACAATCATTGGCCTTGGTTCCTGGCGTGCACCAACAATTCCAGCAACAAGTCAGTCCACGACCCTCATGTGCTCCTTCGACAGCAACAATCCAGCCCAAACTGGACCCGATGTTGGACCATACGGTGCCCTTGATTATGGTCTGGTATAAGAATCATAAAATAACAAGTATTAGATGATGGAGGTTCTGGAGTAAACATTGCAACAACAGCACTTTGTCAACGGATGGGATGGACACAAATTGAACCTGTCCAATTTTTTGTCCGCATGGCTGATCAATCCTGAGTTCATCCGGTTGGATTGATGCGAGAAATTCCTATTACTCTTCAAGGAGTTGTATTTAAAATGACCTTCGTTGTTCTCGAATTACCAGAATCCAGCCTTGATTTTAACCAACTCTTTGGACGACCATGGTTAAAGCAAGCTAAGGTAGTTCAGGATTGGTCAGTGCATGAATTGATTTTGAAGTATAACCACAGAAAATATGTCGTTCCATTGGACGACATGAAGCCTTGTGACTTGAATGCACGACCATATGTAGCCGAACCTATACACATGCTGGATGGTCTTTCAGATGATGAAGAGGAAGATTCTCTTAAAGCCAAGAAGGATTTGATGGCGCTCGGAACTGTGGACTTACAAACGGTTGCAGATAACTGGAGTCCGACGACCTGTACGGTAGTACCACTGATCGGTGAACCAGAACCAAGTGTAGCACAGACCTTGGATGATACAATGCTACAACAATTGCTTCAGCCAATTGACGACTTTGCCATGCCCCGGCAGTTCTACGTACCGGAAGACCAATTGATTACCTGCAACTTAGGCGATGAAGCCAATCTGCGGCCAGTGAAGATTAAGGCGGGACTATCAGAGACCTTCCAAGGTAAATTACTGCAGCTACTATGTGAATTCACTGATGTATTTGCATGGGATTACCACGATATGAAGGGGTTGAAATTGCACATCTATCAACATCGGGTTATACTGAAACCAGATGCTCGGCCTATTAAACAACCCAGCTATAGAATGAATCCTCACTATGTGGCCAAGGTGAAAGCAGGACTTGATCGATTGCTGAAGGTTGGGTTTATTGTCCCTATTGAGCATGCGGAGTGGATTTCCCCCATTGTCATAGTCCCTAAGAAGAATAAGCAATTACGAATATGTGTGGACTACCGGAAATTAAATGCAGCAACAGTACCTAATCCATTCCCTCTGCCGTTTCTGGACACAATGTTAGATGATGTGGCAGGCCGTGAGATGTACTCCTTCTTGGACGGATATAGTGGTTATAACCAAGTACGAATGGCAGAGTAGGACATTCCAAAGATAGCATTTATAAAAAATTGGGGCATTTATGCATGTACAGTGATGTGGTTTGGTCTGCGAAATGATCCAAGCACGTTTCACCGATGTATGCAGGAAGTTTTCTCTCCCTATCTAACTACATTCATGAGAGTTTAGTTGGATGACTTCTCCTTATCCGGCGATACTTCGACGCATCTGTATCATTTACGGTGCTATTTTTTAAATTGTCGAGAATACCGTTTGTGCTTAAACCCCAATAAATCTATATTCTCTGTATCTTGCGGAAAGTTGCTAGGGCACATCATCTCAAAACAGGGGATCCAAGTTGATCGCGATAAAGTGAAGGCAGTACTGGAGGCACCTGCTCCCAAGACACCCAAAGAAGTGATGCGCTTCTTGGGCCAAATCCGATGGCATGGGCGACATTTGTGGTGGCTTGCTCATCTGGCCATGCCACTCAATCGACTGATAACTAGTACTTCTTGCTAGTTTGAATGGACTGAAGCATGTCAGTTGTCTTTCGATCGGTTGAAATCACTATTAACGCAGGCCCCTATTTTATAAGCGCCAATTTGGGAACTCCCATTTCATGTCTTTGTGGATGCATCCGAGATTGCAATTGGCAGCGTGTTGATGCAGTAAATGGAGAAATGGTTCCATCCAGTGTATTATGTGAGTCAAAGGTTAGCTCCAGTAGAGTGTAATTATTCAATCACTGAACGTGAATGTCTCGGGTTAGTGTATTCGGTGAAGAAATTATGGCATTATTTATTGGGATGCCACTTCACCTTCCACGTCGATCATGCAACCTTGGTGTACCTTGTTTGCCAACAACATCTGGGGGGAAGGTTAGCAAGATGGGTATTATTGCTTCAAGAGTTTGATTATTCAGTAGTACATCGACCAAGGTCTGCACACGTGCTTGCTGAATTTTTATCTCCTTTGGATTTTGGTGAACTTCCAGAAGGAGTTGATGATACCACACCCGCTATTTATGCAACTGAGACTGTACAGGATGATCAGCAATAATTGCTGGTAACCTCCTCCTACTATGACACATTGATGCTTTTCTTGAACAGTGGATGTCCTCCCGGTACGACCTCTCCTGCTGCTCGACCAAAACTGGCCATGTATAGTTGACGATTCCGGCTAATTGTAGAGCAGTTATATTATATGGATCAATTGGAAGTGCTACTAAGATGTGTTCCACCACACGAAACTACTTCAGTAATCATAATGGCTCATTCTGCCCCAGCTGGAGGTCATTTTGTGGTTGACCTGACGCATCGTAAGATTCTGCAGAGTGGCTTATGGTGGCCTACTATGTACCGTGATGTGGCCAAGTATGTGCGACAGTGCGATGCGTGTCAACATTCGGGTCAACCTTTACAGAGACATTACTTTCCACTCCAACCAATATTGCCTCTCGAACCCTTTCAAAAATGGGGCTTGGATTTTATCGGACCGATTACACCTCCTGCAACACTTACCAGTAACAGATATATTCTTACATGCACGGATTATGGGACTCGGTGGGCTGAAGCTTGGGCTCTATGGGCAGCGACAGCTGCTGCGGTCACTGAATGTTTGATGAAAGATATTTTTCCATGCTATGGTTTACCTTTGGAGATTGTGACTGATCAAGGTACGCATGTTGCTAACATATTAATGCAAGTGCTTACTAATACCTTCCAGATTGTGCATAAGTTCAGTTCCCCCTACTACCCATGAGCGAATGGACTCACCGAGAGCACAAACAAATCTTTGTTGAACATCTTAAGGAAACTGGTATTGGATCGCCCGGAGAGATGGGATCAATTCCTAGCTGCAGTATTATGGGCTTACCGTATGAGATATAAAGTGGCAACCGGAACAACTCCCTTCAAGTTGGCATATGGTTTGGAGGCGATTGCCCCTATGGAACTGGTGGTTCTTAGTCTGGGAGTGGCATTAGAGCAGAAGTTACTACCGACAAAATCATTCCCTTTTTGATTGGATGCTTTATGATCTTTCGATGAACAATGCCTCGAGAGTTTTCTGGTGCTGCAGAAAGTTCAGCTCAGACAAGCAAGAACCCATGATCGTTTCCTTAAAACCCCCATTTTTACGATAAATCAATTAGTGCTCTTTTATAATGCTAAATCTAATTGATCTGCAAGAAAGTTTAAACTGCATTGGTTCGGTCCCTATTGTATTGCTGAACAAGTGGGACCTGCCACGTTCCGATTATCAACGCTAAGTGGTACCCTTCTCCCTAAGGCGATCAATGGATCGAAGCTTCATCCCTACTATTCTCCATCTTCTTCCTTGTGATGGTTGACCCTCAAGAAGTATTTAGCTATATTAAGCACATCTAGGTCAGAGGTTATCACCATCCCACAAACTATAGAGGAACTGGATACCCTCCAGAAACAGGTCAAAGAGCACCAAGCATGGTTATTACAATATGAAATACCACTCTCTCTGCTTGTAGTAGAGCCCGAAACACTAGTGGAAATTCCTATAGAAGAATATTCATTCAAAGAACTATATGAACCCATGCCAGTACCTAGAGGGCACATTGCTAAAGAGGGCCAAGACACCTTTGAAATTGAGGCACCAAATTGTCTCAAGTGGGTAGAACAAATAGGTCATACTCATGATGATAGGGTAGTCATACAAATATAACTTATGTCCAATCTTGAAGAAACAGTTCTAAAGTCAGCTTATTTTCAAAACCTATCACATCAATGACTCATCACCACTCAAAACTGCAATACATGCCATATTTTGTATTATTGGCAGATAACAATGCAAAAATCAAGAGGGTTACCAAAACAGAACCAGCGTTTGCTATGTAGTTTGAGCCGAATGACCTACCCAAAAAGGCATGGGAAGGAACCATCCTCCAACCGAATTTGTGTGCATGGCTATTGAGAGATTATCTTGAAATGATGCACACTTGGTCGAATGTTCCATTGTACATTAAATATAACCCTTGCTATTGTCTTCTTGTCCATCATCGACCATGGCCAACATTTGTAGTCAAAGTTGACAATACCAAAGGGTGTTCAGATTGGCTAAAGTATCATTATTTTGCACCCCTCAAATGTTAGAACATCAAGCTTATTCTATGCTTGAGTTGGATTTGATCTACATCAAAAGCTATTGCTTGGATTATGTCGAAAGGATATCTGTTGGAGAGTTCTTTTACTTATGTTCACTTATTGTATTTTTTTAAAAGATTTTTCATGGATGTTTTACCATTGTAAAAGCTTAGAGCTTTACACATGTAAAAGTAGGAAAATAAAGCTAAACTTCCACGAAGTTGAGGTGGTTGAGTTGCAATGAATGAATCAATCAATCACCTAAAAGTAGATCAAACTAGATCTGCACTTTTCTTAGATTGTAGGAAAGTGAATTTATTCCCTCCAACAACTAAAACCACCTTCATTTGGATTCAAAATCTACTCAGTTTATCTATCTCGGGGTCCATCTATAGGCATTCCTGAAAAATAGGAGGTACCACTCTTGAGTGTCTGATTCATTCCAAAAGAATATTTTTCTTATTTCTTGTACTCTTATGCATTATATACACTAAACCTATGTGTATCATTTCTCAAAAATATTTTTTGCTAATTGTAATCACGGTGGCCTCTATGAGCATTTGAAGTTGATTGTCTCATCCAAAGATAGTAAGTTTTTTGAGCTAGTTAATGTGCAAACCTATCTATTTTGTATCAACTCTTTCTCCTTGATGCTCCAAAGTACATAGTTCACTTTATTGCACTTATTGCATGCCTATAAGGTCTATTTGATTCTCCATAAGCTCAATGTCGATTGGCTAGACCAAACTTTGTCACTTCGCAACTCACTTTTCTACCTCCTACAAGCTTCTCTAAGTTCTTTTAGTGGTATCAGCTTTTGAGATCTTAGTTCCTTCTCAACACATTTAATTCTTACCATTTTTTCTAAAACCCAAGCTTGAGATAAAAGATGGAGTTTTGTTACCAAGTTCAAGGAGGTTGTGGATCAATTAGCATCCATTGGAGAGCTGATTGAAGAAGAGGCTATCATGAGGCAAATTCTCAATGGGATAGAAAGTGATAAGCAATGGAAATCCTTGACCACGGCTTATGATCTCATCATGGATGTGCAAAATCCAGACTTCACATCTTTCTTGGACAACTCTTCAATCAAGAGGCCAACAAAAGCATAAAGGAAGGTAACCCCTATCATGGTAATTCAACTAGTGCTCTATATCCAGATAAGAAGGACAAGAAGTTGAAAGGCAAGAAGAAGGAAGAAGATGAAGAGGAGACTTCCCAAGCCAACTTTGCAAGCAAGAGTAAGTGGAAAGGGAAGAAGAAAGGACCAAATCATGACAAAGCCAAAGATCAAAATGTTCAACCTTGTGCCATCTGTGATAAGGCCAACCACACCACTCAGAATTGTTGGTTCAATGGGAAGACCAAGAAAGGAAGTGGAAGATGTGGATATGGCAGCAATAGAGGGAAAGGTGGACACAACTTCAACAATAACAATAGAGGCCATATAGAAGGGCATTCAAAAACTATTCAAGAGATCAAGCACATGAAGACTCATTGCTTCTAATGAATGGAAGCTGCAAAGAAGGTAAATAAGATGATCATCTGTTCTACATAGATTCAAGATGTTCAAATCATGTTGCAGGAAACATTGTTCTTCTATCTGATTTGGAAAGTCCAAAGCGGAGACATGAAGTTCAAACAGGGGATGAAAAGAAGCACAATGTGGAGAAGATTGGTAATGCCAAAGCTTCCAATGGTAGGATAAACATTCTCAGTAGGTTCACTATGTACTCACTATCACTAAAAACCTAATAAGTGTATTCCAAATAGTTGAAAAAGGCTTGCAAGTTAGGTTCACCCAACATGGAGATTTTGTGGATGATCCATGTCAAGGCTTTAAGAAGATAGCCAGAGATGAGAAGCATGGTAGGCTCTCTACTTTTGAAGTAGGAGAAACCAGGAACATAGCTCTATTCACTTTTCGGTCTCAAACTCTAAGTGAGCTTGAAGTGTGGCATAAGAGACTTGCTCATGTGAATGAACAAACCTTGAAGGATATATGCAAGGATCAAAGTGTTCTTCGACTGCCAAACATATCAAAGCAACACATGATCAATAGGTGTGATGCATGTCAAATTCAAAAGTCACAAAGACAACCGTTCAACCACAAAGGCTACATCCACAACAACTTATTGGACTTAGTACATACATCTGTATGGGAACCAAGTCAAGAATTTTCATTGGTAGGATCAATGTAGCTTGTCTGATTTATTGATAACCATAGTAGATGGACTATTTTATACTTTATCAAGAGTAATAATGAAGTGTTTGATTGCTTTAGAAAATATATAGTAAATGTGGATTATCATGTAGGTAGATCACTCAAGAAGTTTAGATTTGATGGAGGAGGAGAATACTTCTCCAAAGACTTTGATGAGTTCTTGCAGGATAAAGGTATCAAAAGGGAAGTGATTACCAGGTACTCTCCTCAATTGAATAGAAATACAGAGAGGAGAAACAAGACATTGGTTGGATCAGCCAGAATAATGCTTGAAGAGAAGAGGTTGCCACATTATCTATGGGCAGAGGCTATTTCAAATTCTGTGTACCTTGTCAATAAACTAACATCCAAATCACTTCAAGGTATGACTCCTTATGAAGCATGGCATGGAAGAAAACCTAGTCTTGGACATTGCAAGGTGTTTGGTTGTTTAGCTTATGTTCATGTACCATCACAAATAAGAGGTAAGCTAGATGAAAGGGCAACAAAGGTAGTGTTATTGGCTATGACTCAACTCAAATCGATTACAAGTTCTATAATGCTTCAACCAAGCAATTCACTACCAGTAGAGATGTTGTGTTTGAAGAACACAGTCTTGGTATGATGAAGACAAACAAAAGGTAACTCTACCATATGATCTTAACTCTCATTCTCATCAATTAGGAAGCAAGCATGATATACAGGTCTAGGATCCAAGAAGTGATATAGATGATGACCAAGATTAAAGGGAAAAGGATTACAAGCTATGGAAGTCAAGGGGCAAAGCAAAGATGCAAGCTCCTTGAAGATCAACAAGAGAGAAGAAACAACTAGAAAGGTATGGATATGATTCCACATTTTTTACAAAGCATTCAATCCACTTGGCAAAGGACTCAATTTCAGACGAACCCTCAACCTATGAAGAGGCAAAGGAAAACCCTAATTAGGAAAAGACCATGAAAGAAAAAAATAGATGCATTGAAGGAGATGGACACTTGGGATTTGGTTCCAATGTCATCCAATCAAAAGGTAATTGGTTGCAGATGGGTGTATAAAGTTAAAAGAAACTCAGATGGATTAGTTCACAACTAGAAGGCAAGATTAGTTTCCAAATGATGCTCACAAATGCATGGTATCGACAATGATGAAACATTCTCACCAGTTGCAAAGATGACTAGAATAAAAAACTTGATAATTGTAGCTGCTGCAAGAAATTGGAGACTTCTCCAACTTGATGTAAAAAATGCATTTGTAAATGGTTGGATAAGTGAAGAGTTATACATCTCACAACCTCCAGGTTTTGAAAACCCTAATCATGCATCTTATGTTTGTAGACTTAAGAAACCATTGTATGGATTGAAACAGGCTCCTAGAGCTTGGAATTACAAGTTGATTATATACCTTCATGATCAAGGGTTCAAACCTAGCAACTCAGATCCTTCTCTATTCATGAAAAGGGATCAGGATGAGGTTATCTATCTATGTATATATGTAGATGATATTATTGTGAGAGGTGATGATCTGAATCGCATTCAAGGGATCAAGAGACACATGTAAGAGGAGTTCAAAATCAGTGACTTAGGTGAGCTCACATATTTCCTAGGTATGCAAGTGATATACACAGATGAAGGAATGTATTTGACTCAGAGGATTACATTTAGGATCTACTTCTTATGTTGAAAATGGAGAACACTAAAACTGTAGGTACACCTTTGGAGATGAATCATAAAATTACTCTTTATGAGGGTGAGAAAATAGAAGACATTAAAGAATATCAAAGCTTGGTAGGTAGCTTGATATATGCTACTCATACAAGAGCAGACATCTCATATATCATAGGAGTGCTTAGTAGATTCATGCACTCACCTAGAAGACCACACATGGATGCAGCTAAGAGAGTAGTTAATTACCTCAAAGGTACAATCAATGAAGGTATATTTTATCCTTACTCTTTAGATTTGGATAACAAAATCTATTCAGATGCAGATTGGGCAAGAGCTGAGGATAATTTAAGAAGTACCTCTGGTTACTTAGCATTTGCAGGTTCAAAGCTAGTGTCATGGATTTCAAAGAAGCAATCAACAATTGCTTTATTCTCAAGTGAAGCAGAGTACAGAGGTTCGACCATAACAACTCAAGAGGCAATATGGTTAAAAGCCTTGTATACAAATTTGGGACTTGTGAGGTTCAAATTTGGGAGATAATGTAAGTTCCATGCATCTAACTACAAACCCTATTTTCCATGCAAGAACCAAACACATAGAGGTTCATTACCACTTTATCATGGAGAAGCTCATGGCAAAGAATATTGACATTTCTTTTGTTCCAAGTGAAAAGCAAGTAGTAGTTATGATGACAAAGGCACTTGATGGAATAAAGCTTTGCAGAATTAAATCAATGGCAGGTATTCAACCTATTAGAGAATGAAGACTCAAGCATTATTTAGCTTGAGGGGGATCTATTGGAACATTGAAGAAAAAGGCACTTGATGGAATAAAGCTTTGCAGAATTAAATCAATGGCAGGTATTCAACCTATTAGAGAATGAAGACTCAAGCATTATTTAGCTTGAGGGGGATCTATTGGAAAATCTATCGCTTGGATTACATTGAAAGAATATCCGTTGGAGGGTTCTTTTACTTATGCTGTATTTTTTGAAAAGATTTTTCGTGGATCTTTTACCATTGTAAAAGCCTAGAGCTTTACACATGTAAAAGTAGAGAAAGAAAGCTGAACTTCCATGAATTCAAGGTGGTTGAGTTGCACTTGCAAATAAATCAATCACCTAAGTGTAGATCAAACTAGATCTTCACTTTTCCTAAATTGTAGGAAAGTGAATTGATTCCCTCCAACAACTAATCCTGCCTTCATTTGAATTCAAAATCCACTTGTAGAAGTCGTGCAACACTTCAAGAGTCCATGTAAAGACTTTAAATCACTTTTACACAATGTGGAAGCAATATTTATACACTTATAGCCATCATTATCTTGTTCCTTCATTTTTCTGCATCATCTTCTTCAACAACAATAAGCTTGTAGAGGCTGCTGCTCTGTCTATAGAGCTCAAAATTGGATGAATAAGAACTCATTGGAAAGGCATTAGTGTCTAGTTTATGTGTATTCATGTTCAAAGCATTTGTTTTTTGATATTGGGAGAAATTTCAGTTTTTCTATCTTGGGATCTATCTCTATGCATTCCTAAAAAATAGATACACTCAACCTATGTGTATCATCCATCCAAAAGGATGTTTTCTAATTGTAACCATGATGGTCATTATGAGCATTTGAAGTTGATTGTCTCATCCAAACATAGGAAGTTTTTTGAGCTAGTCAATGCGCAAAAACCTATATGTTTTGTATCGACTTCTTCTTCTTGATGCTCCAAAGTACATAGTGCATTTTATTGCACTTATCACATGCTTATAAGGTCTATTGGAGTCTCCATAAGATCAAGGGATGGTCTTGTGCCGATTGGTTAGTGTTAAATTGTTGTCTTATCGTATTTAAACTACTACGACTTGGGTTCTTGGGATGGTTAGGGGTCTGTAAAACAGATGCCCTGTTTTGTATTTTCCCAATCTACTAATTAATTGTATGCTTCTACACCGACTAACAATTTTGAATTAGATTGTTTAACAACTACTTCTCTACTCTGTGAATTACAACTTCTTCATCGCAATAATGCATAGACGTGCGACTACGTCACTTAGTCCTAATAACGTCTTAACTTAACACTTCAATGGAGACTTTGTTGGAGAAAGTCTATGACAAGCCTAAGTATTGGCTTGAGTCCCACAAAGTCATAAAAGAAGCTTTAAAATGAAGACTATGTAAAGTTCACTTGTGAACTACCTCTTGTAACTTTTGAAGAGTTTACTTAATGTAAAAGTGAGAGAATCTTAAGTGGTTGAGTCTACATGATCAAAAAGGGAAAGAGGAGCCACGAATTCGTGATTTGTGGTAGGTAGAGAATCAAATCAATGATTGATTGATTGGAGAGTGATTGAGGGAAGTTAGCCTCCCAAACTCAACTATAAATAGATGGCAGTTTTAGTCGTGGTTAGAGAGACCTATGTGAAGACCTCCAAGAGCTGAGCTTTATGCCATATCAAGGTGTAATTACAAGGCACACATATGTATCAGTAAGTCATTGTATTGTACAAGCAGTATACTTTCATTTTCATGATTATTTGAGTTCATATGTCCATGTTCTTGTGAAGTGTACTACTCACTGCCATTACTCTCAGTTATCTCAGTCAGATTGGAGAGATGGTTTCTCTGAGCTTGGTGCATCACTTTAAGTGATTTAACTTGGTAAAGTTAGCTCTATAAGTCTACTATATGCTCAAAAATTTTCATGTCATTTGGATGTTGCCATATTCAGTTATGTTCAGTTGAAGTCAACAGTGTTTGTTGATCTTCACTACTCTGTCACGTACCCGACTTTTTCACTCACCTTGTCAGAGCCATTTCTTAGTGATTACTCATCCAAATTCAATTATTTAAAGCTTGTTGGACTCAGCTTACTGTCTAGAATAACCATAGAAATTTTCATAATCATTGAATTCCTAAATTTTGAGTTATGTTCATTTTTTTACTCACTGGTCTCAAACTGTAGGAGCCCGTGAAAATCCGGATGATGTCATCACTTGTTAAAACTCATTCTCAGTCTGTGGTTTATTATTTTTTATGAGATTACTCTTGAAAGTTAGCTCTTTAAGTTATCTAGACTTCTCCAAGAGGAATTAAGTTAATTGCTGCTGTGCTCAGAGAATTATGCAAAACACTGGACAAGTGTATGAACCAAGAATAGCAAGTTTTTCACCTCTGAGCTAACTCCAACTTATCTGTTTCGATCTATCTTTTTTAGAGTGATCTTCCAACGTACATAGGGTGTCTAATACATCCATTGGCAAGCTAAGAGGGCCCACCATATACTCCTGGAGTTCATTTGACTGGTTTAGACCAAGGATTTTGCAACACCTCTTCATCTTCAAGCACATACCTATCCATCTCTTCACAGTGGTATCAGAGCAAGGTTGGGGACAACATGGCAGAAGGATTTCCTTCATCAATTGACAAATTGGACATAGGTAACTACTCAGCTTGGTCATTAAGAATGGAAGCTTATCTCCAAGGTAGAAGTTTATATGGTTATGTGGCTGGAGATGAAGTTATGCCAAGTTTCAGGAACAAAAGTCAACCAACACAAGAAGAGCAAGAAAGATTGAGCACATGGTGCTCCAAGGATGCACTTGCAAGGTCTTATCTCCTCAACTCTATCTTAGATTTTTTGTTGCCTCACATTAGAAGTTGTAAGACATCTCAGGCAGTGTGGGATGCACTTGAAGCTTTCTTTTCTTCAAGTACTAAAGCTAGGAAGCATCAACTATGGCTGGATTTCACAACTCTCAAGAAGCCTCCCAAACGAAATGTGACTGATTTTGTCACAAAGCTCAAGGAAAAAGTAGATCAGTTGGGAAGCATTGGAGAGGTAATAGATGAAGAGCAAGTTGTAAGGTAGGTCATCAATGGCTTGAAGGCAGATGACAAGTGGGAAGCATTCACCACAGCTATGGATTTGTACATGGACATGCATGTACCTAATTTCAATACACTCATTGGACAACTACTTACTCAAGAGACAAAGCTTATCAAAAATGGAGAAAGCTCTAAAGGTAATCAATCTTTAGCTTTATACACTGATAAAAGCAAGTCCAAAGATAACAAAGGAAAGGCAAAGAAAGTGGATGATGAAGCAGGTACATATCAAGCTAACTATGCAGGTAGAGGAAGACATGGCAGAGGTAGAGGAAGAGGAGGTAGACAAGGCAGGGGGAGATCCCAAGACTCCAACCCATGTTCTATTTGTGGACTAACTAATCATACAACTGAAAATTGCTTTAGGAATTCCAGGAATCAAAGAGGCAGAGGATACAATAGAGGAAGTTATGGCTACTCAAGAGGAAGAATCAACAATTATAATGGCAACTACAACAACTACAATCATTCAAACTATCAAGGAGGCTACAAAGGAAGGAGAGACTACAATAACTACACAGAAGACTCAAACAAAGAGGATTGATTATTGATCATGAACATGGCTATGCCACAAGGTAAATCTGATGAGCATGTTTTCTACATAGATTCAGGTTGTTCAAATCATGTGGCAGGAAATGTGGCACTCTTATCAGATTTAGAAGATCCAAGGAATAAGCATCAAGTACAAACAGGACATGACACAAGGTATCCTGTGGAGAAAATAGGCAATGTCAAAGCACCTGATGGAAACATCAACCTACTCAGTAAGGTACTCTATGTCCCTACCATTACAAAGAATTTGATAAGTGTTGGGCAGATATTAGAGAAAGGGATGCAAGTCAGGTTCACAAAGGCCGGAGCATTTGTTGAAGATCCAAGTCAAGGATTCAGAAAAATTGCAAAAGGTGAAAAGACAGGTAGATTGTTCACATTTGAGTTACAAGACACTAGAAACATTGCTCTCTTTATTTATGGTAGTCAGACACTCACAGAATTGGAAGTGGCACAAAAGGTTAGCACATATTGGTGAAAGGTCATTAAAGCAAATTTGCAGGGACCAAAGTGTACTTGGACTCCCTAACTTGTCAAAACAACATATGATTTATAAGTGTAGTGCATGTCAATTTGGAAAGTCTCACAGGTTACCATTCATGAAGAAAGGTTATATGCATGGAGATCTCTTGGAGTTGGTTCATACAGATGTATGGGGACCTAGCAAGGAAGCTTCAATATCTGGATCAAGGTATTATGTCTCCTTTATTGATGATTGCAACAGATGGACTATCCTATTCTTTATGAAACACAAAGATGAGGTTTTTTCATGTTTCAAAAGATATTTGGCTCTTGTGGAAAATCAAACAGGTAAATCACTAAAAAGGCTAAGGTCAGATGGAGGGGGAGAATACTTCTCCCATGAGTTTGATTCTTTTCTTCAAGAAAGAGGAATCAAAAGAGAGGTAACTACAAGGTACACTCCTGAGCAAAATGGAGTGGCAGAAAGGAGGAATAGGACAATTGTTGAAGCTGCAAGGTCTATGTTAAATGAAAAGCATTTACCTAATTACTTATGGGCTGAGGCTGTATCTATAGCCACTTACTTGATTAACAGGTTGCCTTCAAAATCCCTTGATGGGATGACTCCATATGAGGCTTGGAATGGAAGAAGACCAAGCTTAGATCATTGTAAAATTTTTGGATGTATTGCTTTTGCTCATGTTCCTTCACAGGTTAGAGGCAAGATGGATCCAAAGGCAAGGAGGTGTGTATTTATTGGATATGACAACAATCAAAAGGGCTACAGGTTATACAACCCTACCAACAAAGGATTCTTGGTAAGCAGAGATGTAATTTTTGATGAGAACAATTCATGGTATGAAGATTCATGCAGGAAGGTCAATTTACCATACAATCTTGAAGAAGATTTTCCAAAGCTTGGTAGAGAACAACCAAAGATTGAAGAACAAGACACCTCAGAGGATGATGAAGAATCTCAGATGGAAAAGATCAAAGCATGGAAGTCTAAAGGTAAAGCAAAATTGCAAGAACTTGGACATGAGGCAGAATCATCACATCATGGCCTAAGAAGATCTATGAGGGAAAAGAAAAAACCAGAAAGGTATGGGTTTGACACCTCATTAGTAACTAAACATTCTATCTACATAGCACAGGACATAAACCAAGAGGAGCCATCATCATTTGAAGAGGCCAAAGCAAAAACATAATGGAAGCATGCAATGAAGGAAGAGATTGAAGCACTTGAGGAAAACAACACTTGGGATTTGGTGCCCAAGACTTCATCCATGAAGGTAATAGGCTCAAGATGGGTCTATAAACTCAAGAAGAATTCTGATGGTTCAATTAACAGGTATAAGGCAAGGCTTGTAGCAAAAGGCTTTGCACAAACTCAGGGAATTGATTATGAGGAGACTTTCTCTCCTGTGGCAAAGATGCCTACTATTAGGGTTTTGCTTAGTATTGCCTCTTCCAAGAATTGGAAGATACTTCAACTAGATGTAAATAATGCATTCTTGAATGGTTGGATAACAAAAGAGGTATATATGGCACAACCACCTGGTTTTGAGAATCAAGTTTATCCTGATTATGTGTGTAAACTTAACAAAGCATTGTATGGTCTCAAGCAAGCTCCAAGAGCTTGGAATTTCAGGCTTGTTTCATTCTTGCAGGACAAAGGCTTTCAACCAAGCAAGGCAGATCCTTCACTTTTTATTAAAAAGAGTAATTCAGAAATCATCTACCTATGTGTATATGTAGATGATATTATATTGACAGGAAATGATGCAGATGGTATGAAGAAGATCAAAGATCAGATGAGAGAAGAGTTCAAGATAAGTGATTTGGGTTCACTTACCTACTTCCTAGGTTTGGAAGTTGTCTACAAAGATCATGGTTTGTTTCTTACTCAAAGAAAGTACATTAAGGACATGGCAAAATTCAAGATGCAAGATTGTAAGATTGCAGGTACTCCAATGGAGGTCAATCACAAATTGAGCTCACATGAAGGTGAACTCATAGAGGACATCACATCATATCAAAGTCTAGTGGGTAGTCTCAACTATGCCACATTGACAAGAGTAGATATATGTTACAGTGTGAGTGTGCTAAGTCAATTTATGCACACACCAAGGAAACCACATATGGATGCTGCCAAAAGGATTCTCAAGTATCTCAAAGGAACCATAAATGAAGGACTTTATTATCCTTATGTATCTGATTTAGGTTTGAAGCTATTTTCTGATGCAGATTGGGCTGGCTCCAAGGAAGATAGAAGGAGCACTTCAGGTTATCTTACCTTTGCAGGTTCAAAGCTTATTTCATGGTCATCCAAGAAGCAACCCACAGTTGCTCTCTCTTCTACTAAAGCTAAATATAGAGGTCTTGCCATAGCTACTCAGGAAGCTATGTGGATGAAGACATTATTCAAAGACCTTGGATTGGAGTTTGGAACTCCAACTATTTTTGGTGACAATATGAGTTCTATTCATTTGGCTGCTAATCCTATTTTTCATGCAAGGAATAAACATATTGAAGTTCATTATCACTATGTACGAGAGAAGGTTCTAAGCAAAGAGATTCAAATATCATATGTGTCCACTCATCAACAATGTGCAGATATTCTAACCAAAGCATTGGATGGTACAAAGCTTTTATAATTCAAGGCTATGATTGGTTTGCAGGTAATCTTGGAAGATTGAAGACCTCAAGCATACTTGGCCTGAGGGGGAGCTGTTGGAGCAAGTCTATGACAAGCCTAAGTATTGGCTTGAGTCCCACAAAGTCATAAAAGAAGCTTTACAATGAAGACTATGTAAAGTTCACTTGTGAACTACCTCTTGTAACTTTTGAAGAGTTTACTTAATGTAAAAGTGAGAGAATCTTAAGTGGTTGAGTCCACATGATCAAAAAGGGAAAGAGGAGCCACGAATTCATGATTTGTGGTAGGTAGAGAATCAAATCAATGATTGATTGATTGGAGAGTGATTGAGGGAAGTTAGCCTCCCAAACTCAACTATAAATAGATGGCAGTTTTAGTCGTGGTTAGAGAGACCTATGTGAAGACCTCCAAGAGCTGAGCTTTATGCCATATCAAGGTGTAATTACAAGGCACACATATGTATCAGTAAGTCACTATATTTTACAAGCAACATACTTTCATTTTCATGATTATTTGAGTTCATATGTCCATGTTCTTGTGAAGTGTACTACTCACTGCCATTACTCTCAGTTTTCTCAGTCAGATTGCAGAGATGGTTTCTCTGAGCTTCGTGCATCATTGTCAGTGATTTAACTTGGTAAAGTTAGCTCTATAAGTCTAGTATATTCTCACAAATTTTCATGTCATTTGGATGTTGCAATCTTCAGTTATGTTCAGTTGAAGTCAACAGTGTCTGTTCATCTTCACTTCTCTGTCAGGTACCCGACTTTTTCACTCACCTTGTCAAAGCCATTTCACAATGGTTACTCATCCAAATTCAATGCTTTAAAGCTTGTTGGATTCAGCTTACTCTCTTATATTACGGTACAAATTTTCATAATCATTGGATTCCTAAATTTGGAGTTATGTTTATTTTGCTACTCACTGGTCTCAAAATATAGCAGCCCGTGAAAATCGGGATGATGTCATCACTTGTTAAAACTCATTCTCAGTGTGTGGTTTATTATTTTTGATGCGATTACTCTTGAAAGTTAGCTCTTTAAAGTTATCTAGACTTCCCCAAGAGGAATTAAGTTAATTGCTGCTGTGCTCAGAGAATTATGCAAAACACTCGACAGGTGTATGAACCAAGAATAGCAAGTTTTTCACCTCTGAGCTAACTCCAACTTATCTGTTTTGATCTATCTTTTTGAGAGTGACCTTCCAAGGTACATAGGGTGTCTAATACATCCATTGGCAAGCTAAAAGGGCCCACCATATACTCCTGGAGTTCATTTGGCTGGTGTAGACCAAGGATTTTGCAACACCTCCATCTTCAAGCACATACCTATCCATCTCTTCACAGACTTAAGTAATTATTGAACTGTATTAACGGAGTTAAGGAATACACAGAGATGTAGACAATGCGACACGCTTCAACTTCAAGCGCTAGCCTAGACCAACAATCCAGCATCGACTCATGTTGTCTTATGCACGCTCCTTTCGTTAATCAAAAAGGTTTACAATGTTTGCGCTACGCCCTTTCAATGTGCGTGCGACTTTTCAGAATTACATTTCTTCTATGCTAAATAGGATAATTCCATTCTGGCGGCCAACATTAGCACGTATGGTGGACTCGAACCTAGCAAGAAAAAATGACAAGGGTTTAGGATTCATCAATGATGCCTTGTATGTACATAGAACGGGCTAACTTAAAAGTTCAGGCTATTTTCTGCTTCAGGGAATCCAACATGTCCTTCAAAATTTGAGGCTCGACCAAGTGTGCATCAGTTTGCATAGAACTCGCAGCAATTACTTGAGAAAGGACGGTGTCGGCTTGAGTTTGCAAAAATGCTTCTTGGAGGTAGAACTCCTTGGCAAGCGCAGCATCTCGTCTGAGCTTCATATCTGCAATTTCAGCATCAATGCGTAATAAGCGCTCAACCTGGATTCCTAGTTGCTTTTCTCTACACTTGAGCTCTTTAGACTCGAACTACATAGTTTTATAAAAATCTTGTCGCTCCTTCTGAATGGCTTCAATGTCCTTCTTCAATTGAATATTGTGGCCAATTTCTACTTCCAAAGAACGACTTTTCTGGAAGAGCTCGTCGGGAAACTTTCTTTAAGTCAGTGGTGACTTGCATAGCTAAGTCTGCCAT
Organism: Ceratopteris richardii; assembly: GCA_020310875.1. Classification (NCBI taxonomy): domain Eukaryota; kingdom Viridiplantae; phylum Streptophyta; class Polypodiopsida; order Polypodiales; family Pteridaceae; genus Ceratopteris; species Ceratopteris richardii. The sequence continues at coordinate 10,111,398 of CM035436.1, forward strand.
TTCTTGACCTTTTTGCTCCACCAGAGCGAGATCCGCGCGTGTGGTCTTGAGAAGATTGCCCAAAGCTGTCATGGCGTCTTCTTTGTCAATCAACCGACTAATCTCATCATCACGAGCTACAATGATGGCTTCTATCTCTTTCAACTCTGCTTCTACAAGGCAAATCTGTTCCTCGAAGGAACTCACATCATCTCTGGCCGTGAGCACTTCTTCTTGGAGGGGCATGATATCGGCTTCTAGCATGTCTACCTTGTCTTGGTACTGTTGTCGGAGGGAGTGTTGGGCTATTTGGATGTGATGGGGAAGATGGGTGGAGAGATGAATGAGGTAATTACCAATCTGAGCTAGTTGGGCCAATGAATCAGGGATGAGAGAGGTGGAGATGGGTTGAGTAGGGTTAGCGGAAACAGTGGCAGACAACGAGGGAGGGGAGTAATCAGGGGAGGACGGAAGAGGATGGGCTACTGAATGACATGGGGAGGAAGGAAGACTAGGCGGCAACAACACCTGTGATGGCGATGAAAGCAGGGGTGGGTTTTGAGAGGAAGAAATCAAGGCGGGAGTTGTTACCACAAGCGGCAAAACATCCGGTTGAGCAGTTTCCTCCGTAGTTTGTGCTTGGTCGGCGAGTTGTGCAGTTTCCATGTTTGTGGCAATCGCTGACTCCGGTGGGTGAGACTGTGACTGCACGACCGTAGCAGGATGAACTTCATCAATAACGGTATCTAGAATAGCTTGATGTGGAGGAGATGATGGGGCTGAAAAAATTTGGGCCGATGAAGTAGTGTCCTGCACTTGCACAGTGGAGGATGACAGGGCTTTACTATGAGAGGGGCTCATTTTGTGGCGCTTCCCTTTAAAGAATTGCAAAAGTTCCGCATTGTCGTCGACGTCCATCATTTGTGTATAATCCTCATGTAATAGAATCGTATTCAATGGAGGAGGTTGCGAAGCCTAAATTGTCCGGAGGAGTGTTAGTAGCCGGCGTAGCACCAATGGCAGAGATGATTTGCACAAAAACTAGCATGCTCCTCTAGCAATATCTTGATGTCGTATGAGGGAACAACTTGAAACCTCATTGGATTGCTTGTTGTGATTGGTGTTCCTTCCATAGTGATCTCGAGATTATCTTGGTTTTGTTGTTGTAGTCTCTTATTCTCTTCCAGTGCCACAGACATGTGCTTCCTGAGAAGCCCTAGATTTCTTCGCAATTTCACATTGGTTACCTATTACTTGCGTAGCATGTCCTCCAAGTCTTTGTTAGCTTGGAAATCCACATCCGGTACCTTGGCCTCCAATTCTTCATGAGCTTGTTGTAGTGTGAGGTACTTAGCCTCGTGTGTTTCATTGTAAGCTAATGTTGTAACTTATGCTTGTAATCTTTGAGATTCGGCTTGTAAGGTGGCATTTAGGTCTTCCAATTGGTGATAATCTTGCTCAAGCTATGAGACACACAAAATAATTGTATTGAATGTATTATTTACAATTGTAGATGCAAAGGAGGTAGGGTTTAATGCACATGGAATGGGAATGGTGGATGCAATGCATGATGGTGTCCATGATGTTGGCCGAGCAAGGATCGGGGATGGTGGAAGTGTGGGGGGAGGGAAATGTGCAATGGGTGGAGAAATGTCCATGGGGTTGGATAGTGTGGTGTATGTGGGAGGTACCATGAAGGTGGGGATGGTAGGTGCGATGATCGTGGTATCGTTGTACATTGAAGTGGATATAGGTGTTTGTGAACCTAATGTCTGTGTGGCGGGAACACAAGTGAAGCTTTCCCTAAATGATACATAATGGGATGGGGTGATGGTGGTGATGGAGATATATGGAAAGATAGATGAGGTGACTGGAAAGATAGATAATGGGATGGGGTGATGATGGCTTGAAATATTTGTTGGTGAGTTCTTCTAGGTGGACTCCTCTAGGGAATTCGAGATCTATTGGGACAAGAGGAGATATTAAACTTGGACCTTTAGAGCTACACCTTCGGAGGCAGAGTGTGAATGAACGTACATGTCGTTGTGGTGGAGGAGTGATTTCAGGGGTTGAAGTGGCTCCTCAATGTTGAGCACACAATATTGCTCCTTGCATCTGCTTTGATGGGGGTCTTGTGGAAGTTCTACCTTTGAATTGTTGTATTCCACATCAAAGCTCTCTATATTGGAATGTCATATAAAAGACATCCATAGATAATCCTTTTGAGGGCACAACATCCATAAAGTACTACCTTGTGTGGTCATCATTTGTGTGCTAGGTGAATTTGATCAATGATCCAATGTGGTAGGTTAATAGTCAGGCTCTTAGTATCGATAAGATACAAATTGAACCATACTTTCTTATGGGGCATGGTGAGCCTGACATGTGCTAGAAAAGAAAAATTTTCATGCACATTCTCAAGTGGATTGTGATGTTGGGCATCCTGGACGCCATATCTTTCAACTTTGTGAGGTTCCTATTCTTCATACTTTTTGGCACTAGGATTTCCTTCTCAGTGGGGATGTGCATCCCTTTCATGTTTTGAGTGTCAAACACTAAGTTGTTGGTTAACTTGAATTGCTTCAATTCATTTCCCTGGGTTAGAGATGGAACCAAAAAAAATGTGTTGGAATCTTTAGGATTCTTGTTGGATGTAGGGTGTTAATGAGATAGTAACATCACATGAAATCAGGTTTAGGAAGCTTAGCACTGAAATATATGTACAATCCTGCTTTCTGCCATAGTGGGTGTAGCTCTTCCACATGAGTGAAAAAATGGTACTTCCCCCATTTTCCACTGAACTCTATTTCTTCATCACAAAGGTAAGAGTCTTCTCCTAATGGTCGCACTACCTCACTAAATAAATGGGAGGTTTTTGCAACTAGCATGGTGTGGCCACTCGGGGGATATTGTATGGGGATGATTTGTATGGTTTTTAAGTCCTCCTATCATTCCTTCAGCTCAAGCATGATGGGTAAGTTTTCCATATCGACAATTTGCTGACTTATGCCTGCTTGAGAACTAGTTCCTACTACTTTAACCATGATACTACTGGTAGTGGGTGATGATAGCTTATCTGGTGGAAGAAAACATCATATTAGTATTGTGTAGGAAACATGATGATGCCTTGTTCCCTTTTGTCTTTCTTTGCTTCTTGTACTCCATTGTTTGCTTTGTCTCGATTTTTGGAAAAGAAGGGAGTTCCGTCACGTCCCTGACTCCTATGTTGAGAACATCATCCTTCTACATCAAAGAATTTTGGACAAGAACAACATCTTTATCTTCATGCATACTCTTGGAAGGATGAAGATTTGGTGCCTTTTCTAATTCCCTGAATTCTCCATTTGCTAGTTTAGCCATGGCACACTGCTGGTTCACCCAGACCTCAAGAAGTCTACATCTTACGTTTAAGCTCACTGCATGGTCATAGATCCAATCTTGACCTACAATAAGAGGTTCAATGAGGTCCTCATCTTGGCATAGTAGCACTTTCACTGTCATTGACACATCTTGACGATAGATGGGAAGTTACATCTCACCCATGCAAGGGGTTTTCACACCTCTCAATCCTATGAGATATACCTCTATAGGACTGTTATTCATTTGCAAAAGCTTGAAAGTAAGAAAGTTTAACTGTGTTGGTGGCAGCACCTGAATCAACTAAGGCTCTTATAGTCCTTGTGTCCTTTCAATGCCCTAGCTCTAGCATCATGAAAGGAGGCTTATCAACAATTCATTGAGGGGTCACACTTCTAGCTTGGCACATAGCCATGTGATAACTTGGTGCCTCTTGAGCTCCTTTTCTAGGTTGATCTCTACCCTCTCTCCTTATCTCGTTCGTCGAATGCATTCTATGGCTTTTGCTTGAGCTTCTTCTAGAATTTGCCTCTCCTCTTCCTTACGTTTCTTGGTAGTGTTGATTCAATTAAACATTTCTTTTGTGAGAGGTTCTTGATATAATTTCACCTTGCAACCACTAATATAACTAGGCAAGATGTCACCTTCTAATGTAGCTAACTAGATTGCTCCACTTATTGAGATTCTTTTAATTATTATTGGTCCATAACCATGCTTCTCTCATTTCCTCGCATGTTGCTTCAGGGTGTATACCAAGACTAAATCTCTTGCCTTCAAGCCATTATCCTTCACATGGGCATCAAAGTATGCCTTTTGTCTTTTCTTATCTACGTATATTCCTGCTATTGCTCTCAGTTGTGTCTCTCCTAGTCGCTCTAAGACCGAAATTCTAGATGAAAGCTCATGACTAGTCCACTGTTGTTCTTGTGCTACTTTCAATGTCGGTATCAAGAATTCTAATGGAAACACAACATTTTGTCCAAAGATCATCTAAAAAGGGGTGTCTTGGAGCACCGTTTTATAGGCCACTCTATAGGGGCAAACAACATGATGTAGTTGTTTGTCCCAATCATAACACTTATTATTCACCAATTTAGGGAGAATAGTACAAAGTAGCTTGTTCGTGATTTTTGCTTGTCCATTAGCTTGTGGGTGATATGGAGCCAACTTCTTATGAACTACCATGAATTCTTGTAACAAGTATTCAATGAACTCATTCAAGAAGTGTGTGCCATGATCACCCACCAATTCTATTGGCAAACCATATCTTGTAAGTACATTCTCAAATAGGAACTTGGCTATGGTATGTGCATCATTCTTTCTTATTGCCTTTACTTCAATCAGATAATCAGTGGCAGCAATGATGTATTCAGCATGTGGACTCTTAGTTGGGCGATTAATAGGACCGATAAAGCCTATTCCCCACTTAGAGAATGCACCTGCACCCATCATGGGTTTTAGTGGCATCTCATCTTTACGTATATGGTACTGAGTTCACTCACAAATATCACACCTCTTCACATAGGTATGTGCATCCATGTCAAGATTTGGCCACTAAAGATTGCAAAAAGTATTGACCTAATCACCCTATCGAGTCCAAAGTTTCCTCCTAATACACTTTGGTGAGCAGTCTCTAAGATCTTGAGGTATTCACTCACGGACACACAATATGAGATAGCCATGTCTTCCTCGTCTATATAGATTATCAGCAATGAGTGTGTAATCTAGGGCTTCTCGTTCTAAAATCTTTCATCTTGCCAATATCATCTCATGAGGGAATGTTTTCATCCTCAAAAAGGCTACTAAAGGTTCACTCCAATATGGTGCTAAAGACACTTGATATAGAGTGGCATGTTCCACTGGTGTTCTGATAGCATAGATTGGGAATTCCTTGCATATCCTATGGACATCTGCTTCCTTGCTTGGCCAATATACTCCTAATCTTTGTAGAGTCTATAGGGTTTGGTGTTTAGAGTGATGTTGCTACAATGCACATACATGTGTTATTTGCAACCACTTCACATGCTCATCTTCATCCACACAGCAAGCTAGTATGCCTTGATCTATGTGCTTATACACACTGCCTACCAGTATGTGATATTTTTGAGACCTCACTACTTGTTTATCTTTGGCTTTCAGTACAGGACATTTAGGTCCAAAGGTGAGAATAGGCACTATAGTTTTCACTCATTCAAGCACTACTTCTAGATTGAACAAGTAAGCATCATGAAGCTCATCTAACACTCCTTGAGGGGCCTCTCTTGAAGTCAATTTAGAAAGGTGATCTACCATAAGGTGAGTCCTACCTTTCCTAACCACCACTTCAAAGTCGTATTCCATTAGAAAGAGAAACCATATTTCTAATCTACTAGTATTGCAAGGTTTGTTCACTAGATAGAGTAGTGGTTCATGGTCTGTAAAAACTTTAAACTTATTTGCAAGCAAATAATGTCTAAAGTTCTTAACCACATACACCATGCCTTATCCTTCTCTTTTGATAGTGGTATAATTTTGTTCAGCTGCATTCAATTGTCTAATACCATAAGCATTAGGAAGATCCATATTACCTTCACAAGTAGGTTGTGCTAGAACACACCCAATAGCATAATTGGATGCATCCACATGAACATGAAATGTCTTGTTTCAATTTGGTGTAGTCAATATTGGCACTGAACATACTCATCGCTTAAGCTCATTAAAGGAGTTTTCACATTTTTCTATCCATTCAAAGTAGTGAAAAGGTTGTATAGAGGCTTTGCAATGATTGCCTACATATGAATGAAACATCGATAATAGCCGTAAGGCTGCATGAAAGCTTGCTTTTCCTTTGACATTCTTAGGCCTAGGTAGCTCTGTAATAACTCTAACTTTATCCTCTTTTATGGAGATTCCATTTTTTGACACTATGTTTCCTAGAATCTTGCCTGGCCTCACCATGACAATACACGTTTTTGGGTTTAGGTAGACTTGATATTCTGTACATTAGTCAAATATTTGTCTTAGTTCCGGTATATGTGTTTGTCTAATCTTGGAATGAGCACATAGATCATCAACATAGACTTTGAAGTTTTACACAAGAACTCTTTAAACACATGATGCATCAGCCTTTGGACTATAGCTAGCAGATTGGTGAGACCAAATGGCATTACCCAAAATGTGAATATTCCCCATTCTATGGCAAAAGCTATCTTATGCTGATCTTCTAGGTCAATGGCCACTTGATTGTAGCCAGAGAACCGATCAAGGAAGCTGTAAACATACTTGCCTACTACTCTTTCCAATAGGTGCTCAATGAAAGACAACACATAACTATCTCTAATAATGATTGCCTTGACTTCTTTAGATTAATACATACACATAGCTTGCCATTCTTCTTGAGCACCACTACAATGGGGGAGACCCATTCAGTGTGCTCTGCATATATGAATCCAGTTTCTACCAATAAATCTATCTCTTCCTTGATCTTGGCTTCATAATCATTGCTATATGTGTATGGCTTCTGCTTGGAGGGTTTGGCTTTTGAGGTCTACACCTTTAAGGTCCTTATAACTCCATGCAAACACATCTCTGTATTCTCATAAGAGCTCAATCAACTCCTTTTCCTCTTCTTCAATTAGGTTATGTCCTATGTACATGCATCGTTCTTCACCTTCTTCTATGGTCACAATATTTTTTTTTTCGTCTCTTTTTTATCATAGGCCACTCCCATGAGTGCTTCTTGCTTAGGCATTCTAACCATGTATTTCCTACCTTCAACCTCATACTTCTTAAAATTTTCAAGAACCTCAAACAAAGATTCTTCCTCCTCTGATGAGAGTTCTCTCTTGTTTCTTTTCTTACCTTCACTCTTGGTGGTTACGAGTGTCCTTAACCTCACATCATTTGTAAGCTGTTCTTATCCTTGAGGGTGAGCTTCTACTACATACATGTATTCTTTTTCTGATGCACAAAAAGGATCCATAATAACTAACTCTAAATTTGAGTCACTTGCTTGTTCAATTTCTTCCGTGCTAGGCTCGCATTCTTTAATAATCAAATCACACATGATTGGCCCTATAATGAAAAGTGAAATGGCATAGCCATCTTCATCACAGTCGGGGGTCCATTGTTCTTCATTGATAGCTACGTCCTTTGTCGCTAGGATTTCCACCTAAGATTCAAATTCTTCATCGTGAAATATTGCAAGTGCATAGGCTGAGTCTCTAATTGATCTATGAGTTTCCTTAGCATCTAACACTTTGGAGTTTTGTCTTTTATCTTCTTCTACATCAACTTTTCACGTCTATAAATGAGTTTCTTCATGCATCTATGAGGATCTTGGTCCTATGGAATGTACCGAATCTATCATCCGTGGCTCTATGGATGGGATTCCACTATGGCGCATGTCTCTATGAGAGTAGTGTTGCAAATAAAAGGAATTGGTTCCCCAATCTTGCACTACTTGCAATTGTCTCATGAATGGTCTTCCCAAAATCATCTCATAGGCATAGTTTATGCGAAAGTCACATATGGAAAAAGTGTGCTCAAATTCTACAACACAAATAGTGAGAGTTATCCCTTCTAGTAGTCTCTCTCTATGTGACCATCGTCCATCCGTAATTTCATTGTTGTTGGCATGAGTGTTGGTTTGCCCCAATGTTTCCATAACAAAGTGGTAGCAATAGGAACTCCTATAGTTGAGTCCAAAATAGCCTTGGTTGTGTAACCCTAATGAGTGATGGGAGATAGGTGTTTCCTTCTTCTCCTTCACTTATGTCTCCTATCTTATCCAAGGGTATCTCTGGCACTATTTGATGTGATCCTACTTGGGAATGAGATAAATTAGCTACTCCTCTCACTTGACTGGCTACGTGTTTCCACAATTCTCGCTTAACCTTGAGTAGCTCCTCTAAAGTGAGATTGCATTGCACTTTAGTGTTCTTTACTACCTCCGTATTCCTAGGTATGACTCAGTCTTTGTTTCTTACCATGACAATGGGTGCTCATATAGGTAGACTTTGCTTCCCATAGACCTATAAAATGAGGTGATTTGTGTAGGGAATTAGACTCGAAGTCTACCCATTCACTTGATTGGGCATCCTCTTGTTGTCCATAAATAGAATGAATATCTTGTAGGAATTGATCATGTAGGTCATCCAAAATTTCTATGGGAGGAGGGTTTTCACTTACTTTTGCCCATTTCTCATCTTGAATTTCTATGGAAAATTCTTGTGAGTATTGATTTATAGAAGTAGCGGTTCCTCACATGGTGGATTTGAAAACGTAAGCATCCTTGGGAGGAAGGCTTAACCTTTCACTTTTGATATTACTCACTTGTGATGTAGCTTGCTTTCCGGACTTAGATCTCATGTTTTCTAATCTTTCTAATAATCCATCAAAGTGTAACTGTGTTTTGGTTGAGGTTGTGCAATTAAAACGATGACTTGCCTCAAACATGGTTTGATCCAATTCTACAATCTTTGCACAAAGCTTTGTTCCTCCAATTTCTAGGTCAGCTCTAGGGTAACATTTTTCATGTTTTGTCCATTCGGCCCTTCTTGGATTCTAGCATGATATGCTTTAAGCATCATGTCTAAGTCCTCAGGAGTGGGATCTGCTAAGACTCATCCTACTCTAGGTGGCGAAGGGTTACATGAGGTTTAGTAGATGGTGATGGTGGTGGTGGTGATGTGTGAGAGTGCGTTTGAGATGTGAGTTTGTTTATCTTGGCTTTTTTTCCTCTTAGACTTTCCTCTGGATTGCTCATCTTCTTTGACCATTGTCTCTTCATTCGTTCAAAGCTACCCTTCTAGGCTCTTGTCCTTTTCTTAGTTAGACTCTCGGTCTCACTAACCTCGAAGCTCTTTTCCTAACCTAAGCCTTGTCTTTGTTGTAATGCCTGAGCTCTAGTGACTACTTGCACTAGGGTAGTGGAAGTCACACCTCCATTAAAATCTCCTACTAATCTAATGCCATTGATAAGGACAATCCCGTAAAAGATGCTCGTTCCCACAATCTAGACAGAAACCTTCAATTTTCACTGATTGGGGTTGCATAGGTGCAGCGATAGGGAAATCATGAATGAAATGATCTCTTTGGCATTTGTAGCATGGTCCTCTAGGTGCTAGGGATCTTTTCTCTCTAGGTTGGGGCTTAGAGTTAGGATTTGCGTATATGACATTAGCATATTCTGGCTCCCAACTAGGTTCGCTAGGTTTTTTGTAAGGGTAAATCTCGCTATGCTCTGGTGACTCCATATAGTAGGCCAGTGGGCTATCATGTGAGCCGAGTCAAAAGTTGGATTATTTGGGTCAGTTTTTGAAATCAATGGCAATGCTGGCACTAAGGCTCTATTCAAATTTTCTTTATCAGTTGCATACTTCACTGGGATCACATTGGTTGGGGATGGAGGTTGTTGAACTAACACTGGTTGAGGTCTTTGTTGAGCTTGATAGGGTGGCTGGTAGGGTTGATGGGGCCTAACATACTACTACGATGGGTATTGGTTTTGGTATAGGGTAGTAGAGAGGAATCAATTTGATGTATTTTGAGTTGTTATGTGACTTTTTCTACCTAGGTCTCAAAGATGTTGGAAACCCAAAAGCCCCAATATGGGCTTTAAGTGCAAAGACTCAATTGTTCTACTAGAGCAATTAGATGATTGCACATAGAGGCTTTAATGATGTTTTATCTAGATTGAATCCTTCTTTACTTCTCTTGAAGCTTTATGATGATATCTCTTGCATATTATCCCCTTGACAATGTAGTAAAACAAGTACTCCATTGATAACAAACTACTATAATGCTTCTCATAAGTGTCCCTTTGAGGTAAAATGAGAATAATACAAACTCCGATGCTCAAAAATCTTGAGAATGTAGACTTCAATCGCCCAAAATAATTAGGCAATTGGATGTATGACTACTTCCATTATCAGACAAAAGTTTCTAGATTCTCTATGAGTCATGTCTACACATAATTTACTTGCAAATGGGGCCCAAAAGCTACCTCTCTACACACATGTGATTGTACTATAGGCATTGGATGAGGTTAAATTTTTGATGTTTTTAGTTTCTTATATGGATTACTTCTTCATCTGATCTGTGTCATTCTTTTCAACTTGAAATTGAGTGACTATACGGCTTATCCCTTGAACTTTCTCATAACCAATTGCCCGAAGAGTCTAGAGTGATTAGATAGTTGACTTTGTGATCCTTATCTTGTTAGAATTCTCTCATGTCTTCCCCATATTGTCCCATAAGGCCTACAAGTGGTCCCCTTTACATGAAAGTACCCAAAACCCTACAATTTCAATCAACCTATTGCTAACCTAGAGCAATCTCTGGTGTTTAATTGATGATTTTGTATTCTTTTGAAGTTTTCTCGCCACCACTTGAACTTGGATGATAATAAACCCTTTCTCTTGAATTTTCATGGGGCCGATTTCCTACCTAACAAGGCAATCAATGAGCTGCATTTAACTATTTTTGGAGGCCATGACTTTTCAAATGCTTTGTGATATCATTGATAATGTTACACAAAGGGTCATACATCAATTTTAGCTCTAACTTTCATGTGCACCACATGAACCATGTCCCAATGAATTAATTCTCAAAATTTAAGAAACTACAAATTTCAATCAGCCTTCAATACATTCCTCTTATTTTGTATGCTTTCCCAATTGTTCTAATCTCACTTATCCCTTAGTATCTCTCTATTTCCACCTTCTATACTCTATCAATTGCGTGAGATATGTTGGTGCAAATGTACAAGCCTACACATTTGGCTTAGCATGGAAGACATTGTGTGGAAGCACTTGATGATACATGTGAACCTTAGCTTGTAACTACTTGATCATTCACCATTGTAAAAGATTAAATCATTCAAGAATCTTGTAAAAAAAGCATATATCTCTTGGATTGAGAAAGAATATTAGTTACAACTCCTAAATCAATGGAGTTATTTTTAGTTGGATCCAAGTTTGAATTCAAAATTCAAACTTAGAAGGAATACTTATAAAGGGCTTTGAAAAATCTTGCGGCTATGTATGTCTGATTTAGAGCTCTCTCCTTGATCATTTCTAGAGTTTGAGTAGCTCACACCATAGCTCACTGAGTTAGTTATCATTGAGCATCATTACTATCCTAATGACCTTGTACAATCATGTTATATAATACATATAGCTCATTGAACATCTCTGTTTACTTCTCTTTAATGACTACTCAGAACAGTTAACTTCTTCTCATCATATCTCAATGAATACTCAACCATTTTGCATACTCCTTGGCTTTTGGGAGCCAAGTTGAAGTCCATTTTATGCTATCAAAATTTCAAGGCATTTGGTTTAGGCATCTGGGAGAAATGGTCTTCGAAGTGCTCACTGGTCATCTACTGGTTAGTCCCTAAAGAGTCGGGGGTAAGATCTAACTTGCTAAAGTTGTTTCTCATAGCATAGTTGATCATTTTAAATGATTCAACTTGCAATCTTTAGATTATCTAAGCTAATTGAATTCCCTCAAAATTAATTTTGTCAATTGTTACTGTACTGTGAGCTCTGAGCAAAAAAACTAGTAGGTGTATGGACACAAATAGCAAGTTTTTCATCTCTAGCTATTCTTGAACTAGTCTATTTTGGATTAATTGTTTCAAGCATCAATTCCGAAGTACATAGCTACTTTCTTGGTGTTCATTTGCAAGCTAAAAGGGCCTACTTTATAACTCTGAAGTGCACCAGGGCTGGTACAAAGCAGGTTTTAGCAGTACCACCTCACTTCCTTGAGGTATGCATCCATCTCTCACAACAGTGGTATTAGAGCAAGTTGAGGTAAAATGGGAGATGATTTCCCTTCTTTCATTGACAAATTGGACTAGAATAATTATCCAGCATGGTCCTTGAGGATGAAGACCTATCTACAAGGAAGAAGTCTCTATGGATACATATTAGGAGATGAGGAGATGCCCACATTTAGAAGTAAAATTCAACCTACAAGAGAGGAGAAAGAAAGGCTCAACTCATGGTGTGCCAAAGATGCTTTGGCCAGGTCATATCTACTTAACTCTATCTCTGACTTCCTTACTCCTCATATTAGGAATCGCAAAACTTTCCAAGAGACTTGGGATACTCTATCTTCATACTTTTCTTCCAATACAGGAGCTAGGGAGAATCAATTGTGGATGGAGTTTACTACTCAAAAGAAGCAACCTAAGAAGAAAGTTTCAGAATTTGTGACTAAGGTGAAGGGTGTAGCTGATCAATTGGCAAGCATAGGAGAGGAGATTGAAGAGGAGCAAATAGTGAGATAGATAATCAATGGCATCAAGGCAGATGATAAATGGGAATACTTCACAACTGCAATGGATCTTTATATGGATATGCAAATCCTTGATCTAACCACTCTCATGGGACAACTCTTCACCCATGAGGCCAAGCTCAACAAAAAGGTGAACCATCAAGAGGTAAAAATTCTTCTGCCCTCTATACAGATAAAGGAAAGTCTAAGGATAAAGGAAATTAAAAAGTTTGAAGATGAAGGTGCTACTTCTCAAGCTAACTATGCAGGGAGAGGTAGGTATTCAAGAGGAAGGGGCAGAGGAGGTAAGCGAGGTAGGGGGAGACCTTTCAACTCTTCCCCATGCAATATATGTGGACTATCTAATCACATAACATATGAGTGCTATAGGAACTTCAAGAACCCGAGAGGAAGAGCATTCCAAAGAGGTGGCTACTCACAATCAAGTGGAAGATTCAACCATAATCAAGGTTACAACCATGGCTATAACAACAATTACAACAAAAATTATCAAGGAGGATACAAATCAAGAAAAGATTTCAACTATACAGAGGATCAAGAGGATTCTCTTCTCATTTTGAACATGACCTCAAAACAAGGTATGAATGATGAGCACCTCTTCTATATTGACTCAGTTTGTTCAAACCATGTAGTAAGCAATATAGCTCTCCTTTCTAGCCCCATTTCCAATTGGAAACCTTTGTTGCTTCCTAATTAAAACTTCACAAAAATCCTATAGAGTTTTGAATTTGCAAATGGATAGTTCAGTTGACAATCACATGCTTTTCATGCCCTTCATTCTTTGATGTTTTATTCTGGATTCTCTTTTGCAACAATTGTGTCTAGGTAGTTCACTTTACAATCCCTTGCTTTTCATGCCCTTCATTCTTTTTTTTTGTTGGTCTCTCTTTGTGACAAGTGCGTATTTAAAATATAATATTTCCATATGTTATGAGAACAACCTTCATTATTTCTTTCCTTTTATTATTATCTTCCATCCATTATTTTTTTTTCCAAAAAATCCTCTTTCATTGAATTTTACACATTATTCTCTTATCCATCATATGATAGGCACAAAGTTTTAAGTGAAGGTGGAAACATGGACACCTCTTTAAACTTTGTATATTCTAAGAACCATTTGATATCTCATCTTGTATGTGTGATTTGATGCTCTATGTCATATCATATGTTTTTGTGTGTGTTTCATGTATTCAAATTGATATACGTATGAATATCCTAGATCACATGATTGTTATATCCATTATCTATATATCAAATGTTATCGATGCTTCATTTGGTACTAGTTCGATCCATCATACATCAAAATTTATAATTTTATCATGTATCTGATGTTCTTTCATATTCAAATTGAGTCTTTTCAAATCATTTGAATTTCCTTTTACAAGTATCTCTTTTGAACTATCCTCTTTTAAAAAATATATCATATCCATCACCTTCTTGCTCTCTAAGTTGCTTTCTACCACCATTTCTCCTTAGTCTTTTTCTTTGTCTTAATTTAGGTGAAAGTTAGTTTGGTTATGTTGAAGTTTAGTGGTTTCTTGATAATTTTGCAAACCTCAAAATCCCTTGTTTGGTATCTTTCTCTACCTCTTAATCTTACCTTTTCTAGAGAGGATTTGAAGCTTAGCATCCATTTGCTTGCCCACTCCCTAGGTTAACTTCCTTAGTGAACATGAATGTTCAGAAGTTTTTAAAAATCTCTTATAGGTTCCTTGGAATATACTTGATTATTTAAGCTTCTTCTTTCTCTTTTACTTCCTCCTAATTTAGCTGAAATTGTATTTATTTGTGTCAAAGCTCATTGGTTGATTGATAATTGGTCAAATGTCCTTCTTCCCTTGATTTGGTATCCTCTTCTATCTATTCCTCTTGAGTTTCCTAGAGAAGATTTGGGGCGTGACTTCTGTTTTCTCGTCCATCTCCTAGGTACATTCCTCACTCAACATTAATTTCTTTATTTACTGAAAATCTAGTATAGCTTATTTCGTATACTGAATTAGTGAACCATGAGTTCATTTCTTATCATCTCATAAATAATTTAATGTATAGGCAACACTTGATTATTTTTATCATCTCATGAACAAATTCATTGCTCCCCATGGTCTAACTTGAAGTCGATACTTTCAACTAAGCCTATCACCAAGAAGGCACCATGAGGTAGCACACATGGATTCTCCATTTCTAGGAGCACCACATAACTAGCCTTTGTTGATATATTTAGGTAGTGATGTGTGTGAACACACTAGGACTACTGGGGCATCTTTTTCCCTCTTCACGATGTTTTTTCCCTCCGGCTTCTATACAACCTATTGCCATAATGGGCTACTTATCTTTGTACATTCTAATGGTAATACATTCAGTATTGTGTGTTGAGCTCCATGCTTCTTCTTCTTCCTTGTGCTGTTTGCATGCTTCCTTAGACGTACGTCTAACTCCAACAGTTGGTATCAGAGGAGGTCACCGCTTCATCCAGGGCGTCGTTGACACCTCTCCAGTTGCAGTCTTAGAATTGCACAAATTTTGGTGAGCATACTCACCATGTTTTCGAGATCAAAATAACGTTGCCTTCTGGTGCCGAAATCACGATCTTAGCTCGTTGCAACCTCCGAACGCACTATTGTAGTGCTTATGGAGGCTATTTTTTCTTTTTGTGCCAAAGGTATATATGAGTTTCAGTTCGCTAGTATAAGCATCTCGAAGTCTGCTAAAGGTTTAGTAGAATTCGTCTGGGTAATTCTGTTCAACTTTTTGAGATAAAGTCAACTTTTTGCATCAAGGTATTCTAGTCACCGGCCATGGCTGAAAGTAGTGATGTATTTCGTTTGTTGGTTGTTGAGGATAAGTTGGATGGTACCAACTAACCGTTGTGGGCTTATATGATGCGACATGTATTGGTTGCAAAAGGATTGTGGACCATTTTGCAGGGTGTTGAAAAACCTCCTATCACACCTGCAACTATTACAACTACAGGTATTGAAGCTGATGCAGAAGGTGTCGAAGATGATGATATTCTGCATATTCATGTTTGTGCTACGGTTTTTGTTGAGCCTACTACAGAGAAAATTTGTTGGGATGGTAGAGATGCCCAGACACATGCATTGATAACTTTGTCTATCAAACGTGCCATTATTCCTCACATTCTCTCTTGCAGAACAACTAAGGATGCTTGGGATATACTTACCACATTGTACCAAGCTAGGAATGAGGCTCGTGTTGCTTACCTCCAAAAATAGTTGGAGAGTGAGCACATGAATGAAGGTGATTCTATGGATATTTTTCTAACAAAGATCAAAGACTTGAAGGAACAGTTGATTTCTGCTGATGAGGTTATAATGGTCTTCCTCATTCATAATAGAGTTTTGCTTCTACTATTCGGTTGATGATGAAAGGCAATCCAAATGCCTTGTCATTTGAGGAGTTAGTCTCTGTTCTGTTGCAGGAAGATCGTTCTAGGCAGAACAAGTCCATTATGTGTGTTGTAGATCAAGCTTTCGTGGCTATTTAGAAGGGCAAAGGAAAATGGAGCTCTTCAACTAGTAAGCAGAAATTTGCTAATTCTGCACAATCGAAGAGGGAAGACAAAGATGAAAAGAAATTTGAAAAGCAGAAATTGTTTTGCAAGTACTATAAAGGAAATGATCATATCATAAAGAACTGTCCAAAACTGGCTGCTAAAGAGGCAAAGAAGAAAGAGGCTGGAATGGTTGTTGCACATGCCTCTACACCAAAAATAGAGTCTACTAATCTTGTGCTGGAAGGAGAATGGACATTTACTACTGTTTGCAGTTTTGACCCATCTTCTCATGAGTAGTGCATGTCTGCAGTAGACTCAGATGTTTGGTACTTTGACAGTGGGTGACCAAATAGATTACCTCGCAACACAATTTCTTCTCTTCACTGAAGCCTACAAAGCTTTGGCATGCACGCTTTGGTCATCTGAATTTTGCTAGTTTTCTATGCCTACACAAATCTGAAATAGTGTCCTCTTTGCCCAAACTTGAGGCACCTGGAAAACATGTTTGTGAAGGCTGTATTTTAGGCAAAATGCAGTGTTCCTCCTTTCCAAAAGATGGTTCAGTTCAGGCTACTAAAAATTATAGCTTGTACATAGTGATGTATGTGGTCCTATGTAGACACCTTCTTTTGGAAATAATCTTTACTTCGTGACTTTCATCGATGATTTCTATAGGAATTCATGGGTATATCCATTGAAGGCAAAGTCCGAAGTGTTCATGTGCTTCAAAGAGTTTTTGGTTTTGGCTAGAAATATGTCAGCATGTAAAATGGGCACCCTCCGTTCTGATCAAGGGGGGGAATATATGTCTTCTGATTTTAATGCATTTGTGGCTAAACATGGGATAAAACACTAGTGTACAGTGCCATATACACCTCAACAGAATGGAGTTGGTGAACGAAGCAATAGGTCACTCATGGAGATGGTGAGGTGTATGGTCAAGAGTTAGGCTTTACCACATGGTTTCTGGCTTGAGGCTGTCATGTGTGCAGCATATGTACTTAACAAGTGTCCCAATAAAGCATGCATGATCACAAGCCATCTGTTTCTCATCTACATGTTTTTGGTTGTTTGGCATATGCATTAATGCCTGAACAACATCGTAGAGAATTGGATGATAAAGCAGTAAAATGTATTAATTTTGGGTATAATTCTGAAACTAAAGGCTATCGTCTGCATCATCCACAGACTAAATGCATTCTGGTTAGCCGTGATGTTGTTTTTGTGGAAGATGCTATTCAGCCATTGTTTTTATGTACTAAGGAGACATTTGTTAGCTCCAAAGACATGTATGATACTTTGCTGCCTCTTTTTATAGGTGGACAGTCTAGTGCTCGTCCTAATGAGGCAACTTCTCAGCGTTTGCACGTTTCATGTGATGATGTAGATCTTCCCATTCCTCATGAAGATTTATATCATGCACTTGTTGATGAGAGAGCTCATATTGAGGAGGCAAAAACTATGTCAAAATCGTCGGTGTAGACTTTGCGTGACAGCAAATTAGATGCACCTCTATCATATCGTACTCAATCAGGCTCTCATAGTGCCTCTTTTGCATTAGATTGCTATGCTATGGCTGCATCTAGTCTCTGTGATGAGACTGAGCTTGTTTCGTTTGATGAAGCAAAAAATTCAGGAAATTGGATGGCTGCTATGCAATTTGAATATGATGCTATAATTAAGAATGATACTTGGTCTTTATGTGACTTGCCTCCTGGAAAGAAGCCCATTGGCACTAAGTGGGTATACAAGCTGAAGCATAAACCTGATGGTACAGTTGACATGTATAAGGCTAGGCTTGTTGCAAAGGGTTATGCACAGGAAACAAGCATTGATTTTGATGAAACCTTGCTGAATGACTACTATTCGTAGCATTTGTGCACTTGGAGCTCATCGTGGTTAGAATATACATCAGCTGGACATAAAAACAACATTTATGAATGGTGAGTTGCATGAAGAAGTGTATGTTTTTTAGCCCTGTGGCTTTGTGCAGAAAGGGCATGACGACTAGGTGTGGAGGTTAAAGAACGCATTATATGGTTTAAAGCAAGCACCACATGCTTGGTATGAAAAGATACATGCCTATCTGATTGCACATGGTTTTGAGAATAGTCCAACATAATGCACCTTATCTGTCAAGCATGCTAATGGTGTACTTCTGATCATTGTGGTGTATGTTGATGACATGCTGTTCACTGGTCCTCATGAGAAACATATTGCTGATTTCAAGGCTGATTTACATGCCTCATTTGAAATGTCTGATTTGGGGCATTTGCATCATTATCTGGGCATTCAGTTTATGCACATTGATGGTGGAATGGATTTGTGTCAATATATTTGGCGTTTTGGCCAAATATATTATTGTAGCATTTTGGCCTTGAAGACTGTAAACCTATTGCCACTCCTATGGAAACAGGTTTATGACTAAGTCTTCATGATGTTGGAGATGCATTTGATGTTGTTCTCTATCAGCAGGCTGTTGGATGCTTGATTTACTTATGCATTACTCGGCCATATATTCAGTTTGCTGTCTCACAGATGATCAGGTTTATGCATTGCCCTGAAGTCAAGCATTGGCAGGCGGTTAAGCACATCCTTTGCTACTTGAGTGGTACTCGACTACTTGGGTTGTTTTATCCCAAGGGGGGATCATTGCTGCTAGATTTGCATGCTTTTTCTGACTTTGATTGGGCTGGTTTCTATGACACTCGTGCGTCCACTGGTGGCTTTTGCTTCATGCTTGGTAGCTCATGTATATCTTGGTTGAGCAAGAAGCAGCCTAATGTGGCCACTTCTAGTTGTGAGGCTGAGTATACGGCAACTTTCACAGCGACTGTTGAGTGTGTGTGGCTCAGACGCCTTATGGCTGATTTGGGTGTTGGTCAATCTTCTACCACCAATATCTTCACTAACAGTTAGAGCGCATTTCATCGAGCGAGTATGTCTCTCCTTTAATGGAATGCTAACTTCCAAAAGATATATTGGTTCAATCTATGGTTATGGTTTTTTCGTCTAAGATATCGCATATGATTTTTTAACCCTACACTTGTTCTTGTATGCACCTCTAAACTTTTTTCCGTAACTTTTCAACTCATTGGCTTGTAATCGCAGTGCCAATGGCTTTGTTTCAATGTTTGGTCCAATTTACTTTGTCCATTATTGTTTATTACAAGCCCATTTGGTCCACAGAATGGTCCACTAGTTTGGACCACCCTTTTGGTCTAGCCCTTTTGATCGTCTCTTGATCCTCTTTTTGGTCGACTTCTTCTGACCACCTTTTGATTCACTTAGTCGATCATTGACCACCTTTTGATCCACTTAGTGGATCACTCATCTCGACCGGTTGGTTCACTTTTAGCTCTCTTCCGCTTAATAACTTTTGGCATTGTCTTTACTTTATTACTATGTATTTTATTTGACCACAACTCACTTTAGAAACGTTTCATGTAAAAACCTCCATGTATTGGTATGATAGAATTAAAGGCAAAGCATATCTTGTATGACATGTGTGGATATCAATGGAAATGCTGTCTTAATCTAGTTATCCATTCTCTCTTACATTGCGCTCGATTTGAGGAATACGATTGCATCAATGTTGCTAAATATAGACGAATTGGTTGTGAAAACAAGCATTCTCAATACAAGAAAAATATTCTTGTGGAGAATGGAATAAACACTAAGAAGCAAGTGAGAGGAAGCCTTGCGCAGAAGAGCCTAACTCTGCATGTGTAGCTTCTGTCTGATGTGAAGTCCCTTTCATAAGACATGGAACTGGAGGAGTACTCATAAAACACGCGTTGAAAGATACTTCAGAAATGAAGAACCACCTCAATTATGGGGGGATGTCCACGAAGCCTCTCATGGCGTAGCTAGTGCCCAGCCAAAGCTGTTGGGCGGGATCAGTGTTTAAATTTGATGCCCAAAATGGGCATCAAAGGGGGGTTTGGGCATCAAAGGATGCCCACATTTTAGGTTTGGGCATCTTGAGGGATGCCCATGTTCAAGATCTAGGCATCCCTCAAGAGATATATATATATATATATATATATATATATATATATATATATATATATATATATATATATATATATATATATATATATATATATATATATATATATATATATATATATATATATATATATATATATATATATATATATGAATATTTGGGATTCTGGACACAAACATGGATAATTGATGGCCATTGTGTGTGGACAGAGAATTTGGATACGTATAAAACGTGGAACAGAGAAATTTGCGGAGTTTCATGCCTAAAGAGTGGACACTGGACACAATGTAAATTCTTTATGAAAAATCATTCCAAAGACTAACTCAAGCGTGTTAAACGTCAAAATCTACAATTTACATGAAGAACAATTCGAAAGACTAACTCGACTTTTTGAAATGTTTTCTTTTCTGGTGCGAGAGTTTCCTTCATTTTTCATTTAGACAATTGCAAACAGCCTAGCTCTTCCAACTTTTTGATTGAGTTCATTGTCCTGAGCTTCACGCACCCAGAACTTTGAGTTCGAACTTGGAAGTCTCGTCTCTATTGTCTCTATGACTCGCACTCGACTTCCGTTGTGAAGTGATGAGGATTTAGATTCTGAGTGTTCTTCTGCAGAATGGCATGGAATCTGGACTTCAAAACCAACTGGGGACTACAGATTCACCTTTTCTAACAAAGGTTAGCTCATCGTTTGTCATTTATATATTCCTATGGAATGAAACAATGGCCAATTACGTTTTAAAAATTGAACAGGTAATATTAAGTCTGGTCTTAGAAGTTAGACCTTTCAAGAGAGCAGGGTGAACTGCGCTTGAAAACGAGAAGACATTTTGGGGGATATGAATGAGCTGGAAGTCAAACTTCAAGAAATTTCCATGATCATTGAATCCGCCATATGTGATATCTTGTAAGATCATGTTTTAAGTTTCAGTGTCTCATGTTGCATGCAATAGTTGCTGAACAACATTGGCAACTTATGAGATTTAAAAAGCAAGCTTAACTAAAGATGATTGATATGGTCGCTAGTTTTCAATATTTTTAAACAGCTTTAGAGGATAATGCAATGCTAATGCTTGAGGGTCAAGCCTTCAGAGATGATTATATTAATCTGTTGTAACTATACAACACGATAGGGTACATGTGCTTTGTGGTTTTACTCAAGGCATCCCGAAAGATTTTTAGTAGATACAAGCTCATTAGGATGTCATTTGGAGATTAATTGTAATGAACTACGTTTGAACGATTTGGAGATTAATTGTAATGAACAACATGCTAATATGAAAATTTTCACGACGATTGGCAATGTGTATGGTCGCCATTGACTGAGACAAGCATTTCTGTGTAATGTGGATGGATACGTTTCCAAAGAAAAGTTATAAATTTCTAATTCTATACATGCAGGAAACTAACGTTTAAGGTCCATTTGCTATAGGATCGAGGTACCCTGTTGGGAAAATCCACATGTGCCCTAAGGTTTTGCAAAGGTGCACCACTCTAACATGTTGAACATTCAGCCTACATACCTTTTCCATTCACCAAACCATTGTCAGGTGGGCTCAAACTCATGACCATTCATTCTCATGAGGTTTAGATAAATATGAGCACACCCATTTTTGAAACTC
This sequence comes from Ceratopteris richardii, assembly GCA_020310875.1. Lineage (NCBI taxonomy): Eukaryota > Viridiplantae > Streptophyta > Polypodiopsida > Polypodiales > Pteridaceae > Ceratopteris > Ceratopteris richardii. Next base: position 10,133,170 of record CM035436.1, read on the forward strand.
CGAGTCGGATTGAATCTGGAACCATTATCACTGGTTTAAACAACCATGTCTACCATATAGTGATAAGTTCTCTGCTACACATGTTAGTGATAAGTTTCATGTGCTGCTTCCAACTTTTGACTTCCATTGGAGATGAGCTCTACAGTAACCAATTACCAGTGAGAGTAATGACCATGCTATTTTGGGTTATAGCTTGTGCTTGCAGCTCGAGGCTTCTTTATTTGGATGTTCAAACTTTAAACTGTGCCAAGTGGATCTATTTGTCATCCCTATCAACAACCGAGAAGATTGCCAATGATGTGAGTGCACTGTCTGCCACATTCATGATTCAACCTGCCATATATGATAAAAAGTTATTCTTTATTTATTAATTATGTGATGGTCCAGACACTAAGTCCCTTTGAAGTATTTATGGATCTCTCTCATATTGGCGAACAATTTTTCATACTTGCCAACTGCCATTCAAATTCGACCAATAGCTTAATGCCCGTTCATTTGCCATGCTTTCCAAACCAAGTTAAAATTGCCCAGGAACTTGCAACTTGCACATTGATCAGGGAGTGAGCAAGTAAGTGTCAATAATTTTTGGAGTCATTGAACTTTTGTTTCAAACTCTTAGAGTATATGCTTATTATTCATTGAAATATGTAATTTACATTTTATAACTTGAACACGTGAAACGTTGCATCTTTAAAATTGAACAATTTTCAAGTTGTGTTTTTTATGACAAAGTAAAAGTTACATTCTTTAAAAACGGAACACTTTTCAACTTCTGTTTTTTAAATTATATATAATAGAGGCATGTCGCATGCATGTGCAATATAAGGATGCCCACTTTTATCGTCAGGGCATCCCTCGAAATTTAGTGATGCCCAGGGGCGGGCGTCAAATTTAAGCACTGGGCGGGATGCTGTCGGCCCTCTTCGTCCTTAGAAAAGCAAGCGGAAGAGGACCCAACTTTGTGATGAAAAATGAACCTGATTCGTCACTTTGACTCTACCTATGTCATTAGACATGTACGTGCAAAGCGCAATGCAGTGCCCTTGTCTTCTTCCTCAGAGAAGCAAGCGAAAGAGGACCCACCTTTGAGATCAAAGATGAACTTGAATTGTTACGTCATTAACAATAAATCTCGAATAGCAATCTCAATACCATATCCACAATGTTCATTTGTTAAAATGATAACCTGGTGTCACAGAGTTACGATTTCAAACCTTGTAGTTGATCATATTCTCTTTGCTTCCCATGTCTTTAGATGAGTTGTGCTAGAGGTGGACGAACATAGTTCACATAGAGATATGCATGAGTGGCCTCGGGTACATGAATTTCTACTTTTTGGGTTTGATATATGGATGAGTTCTTCTTTTGTCATTGAGAAGAGCATATCTATCTATTTATGAAGAGCTCAAATGGCATCTCAATGAAGAATATGATGTTTGTGCATTTGTGGATAGTGCATTCTTCCTTGTAGTAAAGATGCATGGTTTCAAATCCCATACCTTGCAACTCAAAGTTTCTTTAGCTCCACCTCTTTGTCTAGTTTTGTTGCGTGTTAAAACAAGATAAGGAAGATTGGAGCTATATATTAAAACTCTAGTGCTAGCATGTTTACCAAATATGCATCCAATCAAGTTGTTCTAGGTTAAAATCGTGTGCTTGAGACTGCTCTATCGCTTTTTGTAAATGAATCTCTCAGAAGAGGGAGAGAAGCATGCATACATGAAATATTTATACATGGAAGAGAGGTAGATAAACACACATGAAAATATGCATATGAGTAGAAAAAGAATGAGCTATTCCATCTCATGAAGAAGATGAACTTCCAATAGGTGTCATGGAAGCTTGCCTAGAGCACTGATACCACTGTGAGCACCTAGCTTCCATGCCTGAGAGAATGATTCATGACTCTCCATCCAACCTTCCATTGAGAGAATGATTCATGACTCTCCATGCAACCTTCCATTACATAGATTTGGGGACAAACTATAACCTATAGAGTAACTGGAGTCCACATATGCATGTGCAATGTCCACGACTTCTTTAGCAAGTTCCATTAGTGGATTGGAAGGCTTTAGAGAGTCTCTCAACAAAACACTTTCTCACTCCTCCCTACGGGGGTTGAACCCGAGACCTCGTCCTTACATCCTTGAGACGTAACCACTATGCTAGTTGTATTAGTTGTCTGATATTCTAGAAGCGCTTAATGCTATCATTACTTTGAGCATTGTCCAAGCTACTTTATCATAGTTTTCTTCATAGTAGAGAGCTACAAATATCTCATGAGCATCAATGACCATGTTAGGGGTAGCCTTCAACTTTGGATAGAGCAACAAGCCATACAGTATTAGGAGTATAATATGAGTAGGCTACAACAAGTGATACCAACTATGACAAGGATAGATACAAGGATTAAGGGAACAAGATGTCCAAGCTTAGCACCAACTCACCTTCCCTCAACACCAAGTGAGAGGACGAGGACTTTCTGCAAGTTACACGCTTTCAAAGCTAGGCCAATAGGAGACATAATTCTTTTATGCCTCCTTGCATATCCTTCGTATCTACAATATGTTCGCTCCCTCTTTCATGTCAGCTAGTGAGTATGTCTCTCCTTTAATGGGATACTTACTTCCAATAGATCATATATTGGTTCAATCTATGGTTTTGAATATGTCCTCTATGATATTGCGTAAACTTTTTGAGCCCTACACTTGTTTTTCTGTGCACCTCTAAAATTGTTCCTGTAACTTTTCAACTCATCAACTCTACAATTTCAGTGCCGATGGATTTGTTTAATGTTTGGACCACAGTAATTTTGTCCACTATTGTTTTTTAAAAGCCCATTTCGTCCACAGAATGGTCCAGTAGGTTGGACCACCCTTTTTGTCCATTGTTTTAGTCCACCCCTTCTGATCATCTTTTGATCCATTTCTTTCGATCCTCTTTTTGGTCCACTTCTTCTGACCACATTCTGATCCACTTAGTGGATCACTCATCTACACCGTTTGGTTCACGTTCAGCTCTCTGAAACTTTATACCTTCTTCCATTGTCTTTACTTTATTAATATATATTTTATTTGACCACAAATGACTTTAGAAACTTTTCATTTAGAAACCTCTGTGTATTGGTATGTTAGAATTAAAGGCAGAACAATTAATCACCAACAATTGTGTCAATGGCATGTGTGGATAACAATGGAAATGGTGTCTTAATCTAGTTATCCATTATCCCTTATATTGCGCTCGATTTGAGGAATACGATTGCATCAATGTCTCTAAATATAGACGAATTGGTTGTGAAAACAAGCATTCTCGAATATGGAGGAAAATTATTTTTGTGGAGAATGGAATAAACACTAAGAAACAAGTCAGAAGAAGCTTTGCGCAGAAGAGTTTAACTCTGCATGTTCAGCTTTTGTGTGCTCTGACGTCCGTTGCATAAGACATGGAACTGAAAGAGTACTCATATAACACGCTTTGACAGATATTTTAGAAAAGAAGAACCGCCTCAATTATGGGGGGGACGTCCACGAAGCCTCGCATGGCATAGTTGGCGCTCGGCCAGAGCTGTTGGGCGGGATGCTGTCTGCCATCTTCTTCCTCGGAGAAACAACCGAAAGAGGACCCAATTTTGCGATGAAAGAAGAACCTGAATTGTCAAGTTCACTCTGCCTATGTCATTAGACATGCACGCGCAAAGCTCGATGCCGTATCCTCGTCTTCTTCATCGGAGAAGCAAGCGGAAGAGGACCCAACTTTGAGACCAAAGATGAGCCTGAATTGTCACGTTCACTCTGTCTATGTTCATTAGACATGCACGCACGATGCTCGTAGGAGATCCATTCTTTTCCGTCTCGTCTGCAACGTAGTGTTGCTTCACCATCTATTCCCCGAGTTGACGGGATGATGCCCTTAAAAGGATGTCTGTGGGCAATGTTTAATCTTTAAAGGTCAAATGTAGTGGGCGCATGTAAGGGCCACTGAACAATATACACGGTGCTTGGGGGTCTTCTTTGTAGCATTGAACTATGTGCAATTATAAGGGAAATAGTGTACAAAAAAGTAGTGCAATGTGGATGTCCAAATAAGCACTATTGAACTTTGGTTTCTTAACTTGTGCTTACTTTTGTTTCAGGAAGACATCTTTCATACTATATGTTTCAGCAAGACATCCTAACTATCGCTAAGAAGGAATCTCTAGATACTTGACTTGCAAAATTTTAGCTAGCATAACTCTGCAAATATGTAGCTTTACTTCTTTCCAAGTTTCATGATTTAACTTGAAAGTAAGCTATCTCCTTAGAACGATACATTCACTTAATTTCATATAATTAGCAAACAATAATGTCTTTCATTCATTAAAATGCACGTGTTTGTATACATTTACTTGCATGTTCTTGTATTCCTAAAATGATTCAAGCAATCCTTTATGGAACGTGTGCTTGACATGCATGCACTTCATGCACTTGCTCGCATACGTTTTCTTGCATCTTCTTGTATGCCCAGAAATGATTTAAGCATTCATTTACGAAAAGTTTGCTTGACATGCATGACTTTGTGCGCTTAGTTGTATGTGCAAATATATTAATTTTGCTTCCTTCTTCATCTATCAACATGCTAGTGCACATGGTTGAGTGCATAAAAACTTTTACTAATAATAATAAGGAAGCTTGTGATAAAACTTTCCCATTTAACTTGAAGTTTCATTAACTTCTGAATTATCCTATCAAGATAGAATTCTTGTGCTATGCTTCAATGACGAGTCCCTGCAATGTATATCAAAAAAAAAAAGACAAACAAACATTGAAATCCAACATAACTTGGAAAATACTTAGATAAAAATTAGGCTACATCCTCCATTTGCCTTGGGAAGAGCCATCCTCCATTGCCTCCTAATTTACTCAAAATTCCATTCTTCATTTGAACCCCTTGGAATGGATTTTAAATTTCTTTGTTTTTAGGATTCATACAGAAAGACTAGAAAGAGAAATGGATATGGAAAAAGCTTCTTGAATTCTCCATATCCATATTCACATAGTTTTTCCTCATAAATTGAAGAGAAGAACTAACGCAAGCTGCCTTGATGCAATGAGAAGCAGAGAAGAAAACGAGTCCTTTAGATTTCCTTCTCTACGAGGCTGATAGAGAATTAACAACTGATTCTTACAAATAGAAAGGGGTTCAAGAAAAGTTTTTTTCCCTTCATGGAAAGATCTGGGTTTCAAATTTTGATCTTGCAGTGCACCACTTTAGCTTCACAGTTGTCCATCATGTTCGAACAAAAATAACTATAGAATAGAAATCTCAATACCATCTCCACAATGATCATGTGGATATAATGATAATTTCTGGTCACAAAATCACAATTTCAAACCTCGTAGTTGATTACTTCTTCATATGAGTTGTGCTATGGTTCGAAGAATAGGGTTCACAAAGTTAAATGCATGGGCAGCCTTGGGTACATGAATTTCTACTAACTGAGACTTTATGGGTTCGATATCTAGACGACTTCTTCCTTTGTCAAGGAGAAGAGCAGATCATTTATTTTTGAAGATCTTGAATGACATCTCGATGAAGATGCAATGTTTGTGCATATGTGGACAACGTATTTATCTTTCGTAGTAAGGATGGGTTCGAGTGCCTTCAATCGGGTTGTCTTGGGTTCAAATCATGTACACGACAGTGCTCTGTAAGCGAATCTCTCAGGAGAGAGAGAGAGAGAGGGGGAGAGAGAGAGAGGGAGAGAGAGAGAGAGGGGGAGAGAGAGAGAGAGGTACATTCATACATTAAATATGTATACATAAAAGAGAGGGAGACAAACACACGTGAAAATATGCATATGAGGAGTAAAAGAATGAGCTATTCCATTTCGTGAAGAAGATGAACTACCAAGAGGTCTCCATGGAATCTTGCATAGAGCTCTAATACCAATGTGAGAACCTAGCTTCCATCCTTGAAAAAATGATGTATGAATCTTCATTGGACCTTCCATTACATAGATTTGGGGATGAACCGCAACCTCTAGAGTAATTGGAGTTCACATATGCATGTGTGATATTCACCACTACTTTAGCACCTTCCACTAGATTCCACTAGATTCCACTAGTGGTAGCTATACTCACCACTTGAGTTAAGTCTTTCTAAACTCAACTTGACTCACGTTAACTTGAGTTGATGATTTTAGAAGGCTTTAGAGAATCTTTAAGAAAAACACTTTCCCCATGCTCCCCATGAAGTTTGAACCCAAGACTTGCTCCTTTGCGTTCTTCATACTTTACTATATGCTAGTTGTATTAGTTGCTTGATACTCTAGAAGCACCTAAATCATAAGTTTGAGCCTTGAACTAGCTACTTTATAATAGTTTTATTCATAGACGAGATTTATAACTATCTCATGAGCATCATTGGAAATGTTATGGGTAGCCTTCAACTCTAGAGTACAATATGAGCATCACATCATACAAGATGAGGAATATTATATGATTAGGCTACAACAAGTGATTCAAACTATGAAAAACATAGATACATAGATTAAGGGGAGAAGATGTCAAATCTTAGCACCAACTCACCTTCCCTCAACAACAACTGAGAGGACGAGGACTTTGTCCAAGTTACATGCTTTCCAAGCTAGGCCAATACGAGTCAGAGTTCTTCTATGCCTCCTTGATATATGTATGCGTAGTATGTTCAATAGGTAATCTCCCTTTTTTTGTATCATGTAGTGAATATGTCTCTCCTTTAATATAATACATGTTTCCAAAAGATATCTTGGTTCAATCTATGGTTGTGGTTCTACCTTCTAAGATATTGACCAAATTTTTTGAGCCCTCCACTTGTTTTTCTGTGCACCTCTAAAATTGTTAGTGTAATTTTGCAACTCATTAATTCTGCAATTGGAGAGTGCAATGGCTTTGTTTTTGTGTTTAGTCCACTAATGTTGACCACTTACTCTATCCATTATTATTTATTACTAGCCCATTGGGTCCACAAAATCGTCCACTAGGTTGAACCACCCTTTTGGTCCATTGTTTTGGTCCACCCCTTGTGATCACTTTTTGATCCACTTCTTTTGACCTTGCTTTTGGTCCACTTTTTCTGACCAGCTTTGGCTCCACTCAATGGACCACTCATTTGGACTGCTTGGTTCACTTTCAGCTCTCTTCAGCTTAATACAATCTTGCATTGTCTTTACCTTTTTATTATATATTTTATGTGACCACAATTGACTTTAAAAACAATTCGTTTAGAAACCTCCATGTATTGGTATGAGCGATTTAAAGGCAAAACAAATAATCGCTAACAATTATGTCTTGTATGGCATGTGTGGATATGAACAGAATGCTATCTTAATCTGGTTATCCATTATCTCTTATATTGCGCCCAGTTTGAGTACGAGTGCATCAATGTTTCTAAATATGGAGGACTTCGTTGTGAAAACAATCATTGTCAATAGAGGAAACAATGTTCGAGTGGAGAATGGAATAAACAAAGAAGCCAGTCAGAAGGAGCCTTGCGCAGAAGAGTCTAACAATGCATATTCAGCTTTTGTCTGCTCTGACGTCCCTTGCATAACACATGGAACTAAAAGAGTACTCATAAAACACGCGATGACAGATATTTTAGAAATGAAGAACGGCCTCAATTATGGCCGGGGGGGGGGTGTGTCTACGAAGCCTTGCATGGCACAACAGGCGCCCCGCCAGAGCTCTTGGGTGGGATGCTTGTTGGGAAAGATGGATGGATACTTAAAGATGATGAGTAGGTACTGCTAAATCCTGCTTTGTACCAGCCCTTTGATGCTTCAGAGTTGATAAGTAGACCTTTCTCGCTTTCCAATGACACCATAAAATTGCCTATGTACTTTGGAAATGATGTATGAAAAGATTGAATCAAAACAGATAACTTTGAACTTCAAGTCTTCAAGAAACCCTTCTATTTTAGACCATACACCTGCTGTATCTTTTGCTCAATATGACCAGCACAGTAGGAATTGGAGAAATTCCTTTTAAGGGTATCTAATTAGCTTAGCAAGCTAGCTATTTCCAGTGAAATCACTTAAAAAGATTAACTATGCTCAGAGAAATTAATTTAGCAAGTAAACCTTTACCCCCGATTTTTTAGGACTGTTGCAGACTTCAACCAGTGATCACCTCGACGGAATTTTCTCTAAAATGGCTGAATAGAAATTCTTCAAATTTTGATAGCATGTACAAGACTTTGAGCTGGTTCCAAGAAGCTATAGATATTTGAATTTGGTGGAGAAATGAGTGAGATATGATCTCCACAAGGTGACTGACTGATAGAGACTATGACAGAGAACTCAAAGATGAACAATTGTAGATATATGTATTAATGAACACTTGTGTACAAAATCATTGGCTTGGAAACCATATCCAAATGATGTGGTAAAATGTAGGCAAGAGTGTAGGCCTTACACACATACAGAGATGAAGATGAAGATCTCAAAAAGTGATTAATCTCACGTGACTTTTTGATAAGGTTGAGTTGAGAGTTTGAATTTGAATTCAAACTTTGGCTCTCTATAATCATGTTCCTACATCCTAAGAGATATTCTCTCAAATTTATTGATGCTTTACAACTAATAAAGTCCACAACTCCCTTGGTTAGGTGGTTACACATATTCTCTCAAATCAATGAAGATTTAACTTTTACAAAGAGGTAAAGAGATAAGAATCCTCTAGCTATGGTTCACATGGAATCTCATTTCTTTGTGACCTTCAAGACAAAAGTGTAGGCTTGTAATTTGCACCAACAGCTCCCCCTCAAGCCAAACATTTTGGCTTGGTCTTCATCTTCAGTCTTCATGTATATCCTGCAATCCAATCATTGATTTGAACTTGCAAAGTTTGGCTCCATCCAATGCTTTAGTTAACAAATATGCACACTGCATGTTGGTTGATATATATGTCAGTTGAATGTCCTTGCTTAATAGCTTCTCTCTCACATAATGGTAATGGACCTCTATATGCTTGAACCTGGCATGATAAGTAGGATTAGCTGCAAGGTGAAGTGAGCTTGTATTATCTCCAAATATCAATGGTGAATTAGTATACAAACCCAATTCTGTATACAATAACTTGATCCATATGGCTTCTTGGGTAGCATTAGCCAATCCTCTATATTTTGCCTCAGTAGAAGATAAGGCAACAATAGGTTGCTTCTTTGAAGACCATGATATTGGTTTATCACCTGCAAATGAAATGTATCCAGAAGTGCTCCTCCTATCATCCTTACATCCTGCCCAATCTGCATCTGAATAGATCTTAATGTCCAAGTTTGATGTGTAAGGAAAATACAAACCATGATGTTGAGTGCCTTTGAGATACTTTAGAATTCTTTTGGCACTTCTAAGTGAGGTACCCTTGGCTTGTGCATGAACTGACTTAGCATACTAACTCCATATGCAATATCTATCCTTGTTAAGGTAGCATAGTTCAAGCTTCCCACTATGCTTTGGTAACCTGTAATATCATCAATTTCATCACCTTCATGGGCACTTAGTTTTAGGTTTACCTCCATTGGAGTACTTGCAACTTTGGCATCCTGCAAATGAAACTTCTTCAACGTATCCTGTATGTATTTTTCTGAGTAATATAGATTTCAGAGTTAGTATAGATTAACTTAAGTCCAAGAAAAAACTTTAGTAAACCAAGATCACTGATCTTGAACTCCTTCATCATCTGGTTCTTGATTTGTTTGATCCCATTAGCATCATTACCTGTAAGTATGATATCATCAACATATACACATAGGTATATTACTTCTGAATTACTTCTCTTGATGAATAGAGAAGTGTCTGCCTTGCTCATGACAAAATCTTGGTCTTGAAGATATGTGGTCAACCTGTAATTCCATGCCCTATGTGCTTGCTTCAATCCATAAAGAGCCTTTTTTAATTTGCATACATGTGTTACCTTGTTAGGATCCTCATAGCCAAGAGGTTGTGACATATATACCTCCTCTGAAATCCAACCTTTTTTCATTCAACATTGACCTAGCTGTTTCAACAATCAATCTATTTCTTCTCTCAGCTACCCCATTTTGTTCAGGAGTATACCTTGTGGTGATTTCTCTCTTGATTCCTCTTTCCTACAAGAATGCTTCAAACTCATTTGAGAAGTACTCACCTCCTCCATCTGACCTTAGCCTCTTTAGATTCTTCCCTGTCTCATTCTCAACAAGTGCAAGATACTATTTCAAATAGTTGAACACTTCATCTTTGTGCTTCATAAAGTACAATACAGTCCACCTACTATAATCATCAATAAAAGATACATAGTACCTCGATCCTGAGATTGAGGGGTCTTTGCTTGGTCCCCATACATCTGTATGGACAAGTTCTAGGTAGTCCTCATGCATGTAGCCTTTCCTTGAGAAGGGTAACCTGTGAGACTTCCTAGACTGACAAGCACCACATTTATAAATCATGTGTTGTTTGGAAACATTGGGTATTCCAATTACACATTGATCCCTGCATATTTGTTTCAAGGTTCTTTCTCCTACATGCCCTAATCTTTTATGCCAAATCTCAAGCTGTGAAAGTGTTTGACCTTTATAATTGTAGAGTGCAATATTCTTTGTATCTTCTAACTCAAAAGTAAAAAGTCTACTTGTCTTTTCTCCTTTAGCAATTCTCTTGAACCCATGCTTGGGATCCTCCACAAATGCTCCAAATTGGTTGATTCTAACCTGCAAACCTTTTTCCACAATCTGTCCAACACTCATCAAGTTGTTTGTAATGGTTGGTACATATAGTACCCTACTCAACAAGTTTTGATTTCCATCACAAGTCTTAACATTTCCAACTTTAACTACTGAGTTCTTGGTGTCATCACCTGTTTGTACTTGATGCTTACCTCTTGGTTCTTCAAGGTCAGAGAGTAGAGCTACATTGCCAGCCACATGATTTGAGCATCCTGAGTCAATGTAGAAGAGATGGTCATCATTTATACCTGGTTTTTAAGTCATGTTCATAATCAGAAGAGAATCATCTTGCTCTTCTGTGTAGTTGTTGTAATACTTTCTCGATTTGAATCCTCCTTGGTAGTTGCCATTATAGTTGTTGTTGTTGTAGTTGTTATTGTAGTTTTTATTGTATCCTTGATGATGGTTGAATCTTCCTCTTGATTGTGAGTATCCACCTGTTTGATATCCTCTTCCTCTCTGATTCTTGTAGTTCTCGAAACACTCATCTGTAGTATGATTTGATAAACCACAAATGTTGCATGGTGAGGAGTTATAGGATCTCCCCCTACCTTGCTTACCTCCTCTGCCCCTTCCTCTTGATGATCTACCTCTCCCTGCATAGTTGGCTTGGGAGGTAGTGCCTTCATCCTCTCCTTTCTTGTTCTTGCCTTTATCTTTAGACTTACTTTTATCAGTGTATAGGGCAGAAGAGCTATTACCTTTGGATGAGTCTCCATTCTTGTTGAGCTTGGCTTCATGAGTGAACAATTGCCCCATGAGAGTGGTAAGATCTGGAATTTGCATGTCCATGTATAGGTCCATGGCAGTGGTGAAGCTTTCCCATTTGTCACCAGCTTTAATCCCATTGATCACTTGCCTTCCTATCTACTCTTCTTCAATCTCTTCTCCTATGCTTGCTAACTGATCTGCTACATCTTTAATCTTAGTCACATACTCTGAAATAGCCTGCTTAGGTTGCTTCCTTAATGTGGTGAATTCAATCCACAATTGGTTTTTTCTGGCCCTTGTGTTGGAAGAGAAATAGGATGACAAGGTTTGCCAAGTCTCTTGGGATGTCTTACAGTTTCTAATATGTGGCAAAAGAAAATTAGAGATGGAGTTGAGTAAGTAAGACCTTGCTAATGCATCCTTGGCACACCATGTGTTGAGTTTTTCATGTTCTTCCTTTGTTGGTAGTCCTCTGGTTTTGAATGTGGGCAATTCCTCATCTCCTGATATGTATCCATAAAGACTCCTTCCTTGTAGGTATGTCTTCATCCTTAGAGACCATGCGTGCTAGTTGTTCCTGTCCAATTTATCAATATATGAAGGAAAACCATCTCCCATTTCACCTTGACTTTGCTCTGATACCACTCTTGGGAAAGATGGATGGATACTTCAAGATGATGAGTAGGTACTGCCAAATCCTGCTTTGTACCAGCCCTTTGATGCTTCAGAGTTGATAAGTAGACCTTTTTAGCTTTTCAATGACACCATAAAATGGCCTATGTACTTTGGAAATGATGTATGAAAAGATTGAATCAAAACAGACAACTTTGAACTTCAAGTCTTCAAGAAAACCTTCTATTTTAGACCATACACCTACTCTATCTTTTGCTCAGTATGACCAGCAGAGTAGGAATTGGAAAAACTCCTTTTAGGGGTATCTTATTAGCTTAGCAAGCTAACTATTTCAAGTGAAATCACTTAAAAAGATTAACTATGCTCAATGAAATTAATTTAGCAAGTAAACCTTTACCCCCGATTTTTTAGGACTGTTGCAGACTTCAATCAGTGATCACCTCGATGGAATTTTCTCTGAAATGGCTGAATAGAAATTCTTCAAATTTTGTTAGCATGTAGAGGACTTTGAGCTGGTTCCAAGAAGCTATATATCTTTGAACTTGGTGGAGAAATGAGTGAGATATGATCTCCACAAGTTGACTGACTCATAGAGACTATGACAAAGAACTCAGAGATGAACAATTGTAGATATATGTATTAATGAACACTTGTGTACAAAATCATTGGCTTGAAAACCATAGCCAAATGATGTGGTAATGTGTAGGAAACAGTGTAGGCCTTACACACATACAAAGATGAAGATGAAGATCTCGAAAAGTGACTAATCTCACACGACTTTTTGATGATCCCTTTTTTATAGAGGTTGAGTTGAGAGTTTGAATTTGAATTCAAACTTTGGCTCTCTATAATCATGTTCCTACATCCTAGGAGATATTCTCTCAAATTGATTGATGCTTTACAACTAATAAAGTCCACGACTCCCTTGGTTAGATGGTTACACATATTCTCTCAAATCAATGAAGATTTAACTTTTACAAACAGGTAAAGAGATAAGAATCCTCTAGGTATGGTTCACATAGAATCTCATTCATTTCTTTGTAACCTTCAAGCCAAAAGTGTAGGCTTGTAATTTGCACCAACAATGCTGTCTGCCGTCTTCTTCCTCAGAGAAGCAACCGGAAGAGGACCCAACTTTGCGATGAAAGAAGAACCTGAATTGTCACGTTCACTCTGCCTATGTCATTAGACATGCACGCGCAAAGCGCAATGCCGTGCCCTCGTCTTCTTCATCGGAGAAGCAAGCGGAAGAGGACCCAACTCCGAGATCAAAGATGAGCCTGAATTGTCACGTTCACTCTGACTATGTCATTAGACATGCACGCGCGATGCACGAAGGCGATCCATTCTTCTCCGTCTCGTCGGCACCGTAGTGTTGCTTGACCATCTTTTCCCGGAGTTGACGGAACGATGCCCTTACAAGGATGTCATTGGGCAATGTTTAAATCTATAAAGGTCGAATGTAGTGAGCACACGTAAGGGCCACTGAACAATAAACAGGCGGAATAATGTGTAAAGCTTCCGGCGAAAGTCACTTCTCGTCCATGGATTTCTCGTCACGACGGTGTTTGGGGGTCTTCTTTGTAGCATTGAACTATGTGCGGTTATAAGGGAAGTAGTGTGCACTTGAGGAATGGAACATGACTCCATCTATCGTTATGCCCAAAACTCAATTTTTTTCTACTACGAAATGGTCCTTTGAAATGTCTAGTTTGAATGGTCTTGATGGACCAAGTCCTTGAAGTTAAGTGACTTGAAGGGAAACTTGATTCTATGGAATCATAGTTTAGTCTTTTAGGGATTTGATCTTAGGACCTTGACTTGAGGGAGAATCCCTCTTCATATTCTCAATTTCATTCTATGGTTTATCTTTGGACCTTGACTTGAGGGAGAATCCCTCTTCATATTCTCAATTTCATTCCATTCATCCCTAAAATTTTGGAGTTTATGTTCTCAGATAGTGATTTCCCTATCCCTATGGAGTAGATTGCATTTTAGGAAATCCTTTTCCTTTGGACCCAAAACGTGAAAATATTGGCAATGGTCTAGATTCATAAGAATAGTTTTCTCGATACAATAAAAAGTGTAATAATTCTAAGGAAAAATCTAGTTATGTGGTGCTCCTAAAAATGGAGAATCCACGTGTGCTACCTCATGATGCCTTCTTGGTGATAGGCTTAGTTGAAAGTATCGGCTTCAAGTAAGACCATGGGGAGCATGAATTTGTTCATGAGATGATAAAAATAATTAGATGTTGCATATATTTTAAATCATTTATGAGATGATAAGAAATGAACTCATGGTTCACTAATTCAATATTCCAAGGAAGGTATACTAGATTTTCAAGAAATAAGGAAATTAATGTTGAGCCACGAATGTACCTAGGAGATGGACGAGAAAATGGAAGTCACGCCCCAAACCTTCTCTAGGAAACTCAAGAGGAATAGATAGAAGAGGATACCAAATCAAGGGAAGTGGGATATTTGCCCAATTATCAATCAACCAATGAACTTTGACACGAAACTCAAATTCCCTTGTTTTGGTATCTTCTTCTATCTCTTAATCTTACTTTTTCTAAAGAAGATTTGAGGCTTAGAATCCATTTTCTTGCCCACTTTCTAGGTTAACTTCCTTAGTCAACATGAATGTTCATAGGTTCCTTGGAATATATTTGATTAGTTTCGAATAGGTTCCTTGGAATATACTTGGAAAAAGAAATTCAAATGCTTTAAAAAGACTCAATTTGAACATGAAAGAATATCAGATACATGATAAAATTATAAATTTTAATGTATGATGGATCGAACTAGTACCAAATGAAGCATCGATAACATTTGATTTATAGATAATGGATATAACAATCATGTGAGCTAGGACATTCATACGTATATCAATTTGAATACATGAAACACACACAAAAACATAGGAATATGATATCACATAGAGCATCAAATCACACATACAGGATGAGATATCAAATGGTTCTTAGAATACACAAAGTTTAAAGATGTGTCCACGCTTCCACCATTACTTAAAACTTAGTGCCTATCAGATGATGGATAAGACAATACTATGTGAAATTCAATGAGAAAGGATTTTTTTTTGGAAAAAACAAATAATGGATTGAAGATAATAATAAAAAGAAAGAAATAATGAAGGTTGTTCTCAAAACATATGGAAATATTAGATTATACATACACACTTGTTTTAAAAGAGAACCCAACAAAAAAAAAAAATCAAACAATGAAGGGCATGAAAAGCATGAGATTGTAAACTGAACTACCTAGGCACACTTGTTGCAAAAGAGAATATAGAACAAAAATCAAAGAATCTAGAACTTGTGCAAGAAAAGCATGGGATTGTTAATTGAACTATCCATTTGCAAATCTAAAAATCTATAGAGTTTGTGTGAAGTGTTAATTGGGAAGCAAGAACGGTTTCCAATAGGGAAGTAGGGCTATGTGAATGTATTCTTTATGGATTTGAGACAAATGGATGTTTGACATCGAAAATTAGGGCCTTTTTGGAGCTAACAATTGACACCAGATTGTATGATATGACTCAATTACACATGAGAAAATAAATCAAAGTTCTTTTATTAATTCAAACTATTTAGTACATGTTTAGGCAAGGAAATAGCTAGGTGCATCAATATGCTAAAGTCAAAGAAGGGGATTGGTATTTTTCAAATGCCTTGATCTGTATCTCATGTAGTTGGTGTTGGTATTCTAAGGTCTGAATAACATATGTTGGAAGTGGTAGTGGGCCACAATAACAATATATCACATGTTTACAGGATCTCCAACACATGGACCTTAACATACACACCTTAAGACTCAAAAATAGATGATTGAGAGATAGAGAGAGAATAGACAAGATTTCAAGTGTAACGGTAAGCTATGAGGCTCACCTACACTATCTATATATGAATCTCAAATTACAATGTGTGTATATGATAGAAACTAACAATATCTATATCTAGGCAGAAATAGGAACTAGATACAAGAGATTGTGTGCCTAAGAGATATGAAGAGTGTGTATGTGAGAATATGGAGAATACAAACAGTTTATAACTGTTTTACAACAAACCCAAATTTTGATCAACCTAAATAAAAAACGAGTGACTTCGCAAGTAAGAAAGGAAATAGACTTGCTACTCACAGTAAATCAACAATGAATGTTGATGGTAAGCTCGTAGAATCTCCTCTAGATAATCACCAGGATGTAGACCACAACTCCTCCAATAGTGTGAGAACTCCTCCTCCAAGATAGCCTCCTAGTGATTACCTCCTCAAGAGTGTGTGAACACTGTCTCTTTAAAAAGACTTTCTCCTTGTGTTGAGCACTTAAGCTCATTGAGATGGTCCTTGAGTGATAATGAAGAATAGGCCAAAGCCTTGCTTATATACCTTTGAGTAAGCACTAGTTCTTCCAATGTATTCCTGTATACCACTATCGTTCCATGTTTGACATAACCACTTTGGCGTATTCCTGAAAAGTGGTGGTATCTCTTCTTGTTCTTTAGTATCTCTTTCTTCTGGAACTCTGGAACCTTGTCCAACTTCATAAGTCGGAACTTCAAGAGGTACTGATGATGGACTAGGTATTAGTGTAGGTAATGAAATTGTCTCTTCACCTGTATCTCTTAGGGTTTGAGAAGGCTCATCACCCCCCTTGTATGATTGAATGTAAGTATCCAAATTCCTTCTAAAAAATGCTTAATCGTCGGCTTTTATGAAATTTGGAATCTCTTCCTTCTTATCATAAATCTGACTTTCTACAATATATGCATTGCGTGAGAGTAGGATATCACCTGTATCTGGAATATAGAATTTATACCCTTTGCTTTCAATTGCATAACCAATAAAGACCACTTTAATGGCTTTTACATCAAGCTTACCATGATCCTTCTTCTCAATGTGAACGTAAGTTGGGGAACCCAAAACTTTGAAGTAAGTCACATTGGGTTTGTTCCCATTAAGCTGCATAAGGCATAATGACCTTCAAAGCTTTTGTGAAAGACCTATTCATAATGTGATTAGCTGTATATACTACATCAGACCAAAACTTGGGTGAAAGCCTTTTGGATAACATCACACTATGTGTCATCTCAATAAGTATCCTATTCTTTCTCTCTCCAATACCATTCTATTCTGGCATGTGAGCAATAGTGAGTTGATGAGAGATACCTTTGTCTTCAAGAAAAGACTTAAAGCCTTTAGATATGTACTCTCCTCCTCTATCACTTCTCAAAACATGGGTCTTTAACTAACTTTCATTTTCAACCATAGCTAAGAATTTCTTGAAAGTAGGAAAAACCTCAGACTTCACTTTAAGACTATAAATCCATGAATATCTGGAGAAATCATCCATATGAATATAACAAAGTACCTATAACCTTGAATAGAATCTATTCTCATCCGACCATTCACATCTAAATGTATAATCAGCAACTTCCTTGTGGTCGTGATAAATCCATGTTTCTTGAAATTTAGTTTGTGAAGCTTTCCTTCAAGACATCCTTCACATAATTATGCATCATCCGGTAAAGAAAAAGTAGGAAAACTCTCCACCATACCTTGATCTTTGATATGCTTGAGAGCTGTGTAACTGATATGACCAAATCTAGCATGCCATAACTTCATGTTCTCCCTAGGTGTAGTAGACCTAACAACATTAGCATGACTAATTGTGGATAACACAAACATGCAACTTCTATTTTCACCTTGAAGTAGATAATGCTTCTCATCAGGTGAGAGGATTTGACATGAATATTTGTTAAAAACTACTTTATAACCATCTAACAAGGAAGTTGAGATAGAGAGCAAAGTCTTCTTTATTTTTGGAACATAAAGAACATTGGAAATTATCAACTTTCTACCTGCTCTGGACTTAAGCCACACTTCTCCAACACCAACAATATCTAAATCATGACCATCTACAATTGCCACTCTTCTACCTGAAGCGTTAGAATGGGAAGAAAACACCTTTCTGCAA
Organism: Ceratopteris richardii; assembly: GCA_020310875.1. NCBI lineage: Eukaryota > Viridiplantae > Streptophyta > Polypodiopsida > Polypodiales > Pteridaceae > Ceratopteris > Ceratopteris richardii. The sequence continues at coordinate 10,151,233 of CM035436.1, forward strand.
CCTGTCATATGCTTAGTAGCTCTAGAATCAAAAATCCAAGGAATATCTGAGATTGCATTTAATGTTGTCCGATCAAAAGCTATCTCTTCAATAGTAGCAAATGCATCTGAATCTACTTTTGAAGATTTAGGTTTTGGATTATCTTCAACACTATTACCTGATGCCTTCTTCTTCTCATTAAAAATCCTTTCTCAGCATTCTGCTATGAAATGACATGGTTTCTTATAGTAATGGCAATGCCATACTCCTCTCTTTGAATTAGATGTAGTCGAAGATTTTTCTTTGGGTGTAGAGGAAGCATTAGGGGTAGAACTGGAAAACTTAGGATTAGAAGAATTACTTTTCTTCTTAGATTGTTGAATCTTCTGCTCCTTCTTTGTCTCCTTCTTTTTCTTTCCTTTTGACAATGATAACATGGCTTCATCATTCTCTTCCGTACCCTTTTGTTGATCTTCATCTTGAAGTAATAGGAACTGTAGCTCTTCAAATGAAATCTCTCTATCTCTTGTAGATAGAGATAAAGAAGTAACAAAAGCACAGTATGTAGATGGAAGTGAGTTTAGAAGTGTGTTTACCATCTCTTCATTCGAAATGTTGACTCGAACATTGAGTAACTGATCTCGTAAATCTTCAAGCTTCAAAATAAGTGACTGAAGTGATTCACCAACTTTCATCCTTGTGTTGGCTAGCTATCTCCTTAGATGAGCTTTCCTAGCACGGTTTCTCCTTTGATAGAGATTCTCTAACTCCAACCAAGCGTGATGAGAGGTTGTGCAAGACATGATCTAGGGTATAATATGCCTCTTGACTCCCATAGCAATATATGAAAGTGCTAAAGCATCCCTTGAATCCCATCTAGATTGCTCTTTTGTAGGAAGTAATCTAGTAGTAGTATGGACTCCTGATGATGAAAGAATTTCTTCTTCTTCATTAACCTCCTGTTGAGTAGAAATAGGAACCGGGGTTCTTCTAGATGATGAAGTAGCCTCTTCTCTGGCTTGTCCTAGGCTTGGATAAGTTCCATTGACAATATTCCGTAAGTGCTTTGTTACTAACATATTCATCATCATAAAACTCCACATTGGATAATTAGACATGCCCTCAAGCTTGTCTTCATTCTCAAGTCTATAGTCACTCATCTTGTTAAGGGTGTATGTCAACTATGCTCTGATACCAAATGTTGGTATTCCAAGGTTTGAATACCATATGTTGGAAGTGGTAGTGGGCCACAATAACAATATATCACAGGTTTAAATGATCTTCCAACACATGAACCTTAACATACACACCTCGAGACTCAAAAATAGATGAGTGAGAGATAGAGAGAGAATAGATAAGATTTCAAGTGTAATGGTAATCTATGAGGCTCACCTACACTATCTATATATGAATGCCAAAATACAATGTGTATATGATACAAACTGACAATATCTATATCTAGGCATAAATAGGAACTAGATACAAGAGATTGTGTGCGTAAGAGGTATGAAGAGAGTGTGTGTGAGAATATGGAGAATACGAACAGCTTATAACTGTTTTACAGCAAACCCAAATTGTGATCAAGCTAAATAAAAAACGAGTGACCTAGCAAGTAAGAACAAAGGACTTCTGAGCACTCATGTTAATGAAGCAAATTAACCTAGGGAGTGGGCAAGCAAATGGGTGCCAAGCCTCAAATCTTCTCTCGAAAAAATAAGATTAAGAGATAGAAGAGGATACCAAAACACGGGATTTTTGAGGTTTGAAAAATTATCAAGAAACCACTACACTTCAACAAAACCAAATTGACTTTCACCTAAACACTAAGAAGCACTAGTCCCTTTCTCTTGTACTTTTCTTTATTTAATTCAAATCCGGGAGAGTAGGCTAATGCCGAACTTCCTTTATATTAAAAAAAAAAGTCAGAAGAAGTCTTGCGAAGAAGAGTCTAACTCTGCATGTTCGGCTTTTGTCTGCTCTGGCGATGTCCACGAAGCCTCGCATGGCATAGCTGGCGCCCGGCCAGAGCTGTTGGGCGGGATGCTGTCTGCCGTCTTCTTCGTCAGAGAAGCAACCGGAAGAGGACCCAACTTTGCGATGAAAGAAGAACCTGAATCGTCACGTTCATTCTGCCTATGTCATTAGACATGCCCGCGCAAACCACAATGCCGTGCCCTCGTCTTCTTCATCGGAGAGGCAAGCGGAAGAGGGCCCAACTTTGAGATCAAAGGTGATCATGAATTGTCACGTTCATGAGACATGCACGCGCGATGCACGCAGGAGATCCATTCTTCTCCGTCTCGTCTGCAACGTAGTGTTGCTTAACCATCTATTCCCCGAGTTGACGGAATGATGGCCTTTCAAGGATGTCAATGGTCAATGTTTAATCTTTAAAGGTCGAAGACTCGAATGTAGTGGGCACATGTAAGGGCCACTCAACAATAAACAGGCGGAACAATAAAGAAAATGTGTAGAGCTTCCGGTGAAACTCACTTCTCGTCCATGTATTTCTCGTCACGACGGTGTTTGGGGGTCTTCTTTGTATCATTGCAATTATAAGGGAAGTAGTGTAATAAAGTATTAACAAATAATGTGAGAATTTGTAAAAATAATGTATAGAACGAAAAAAAGGAATTTTTAAGTTTAAAAAAAGTATACAGATAGATCAAATGAAGATTGATAATATTCATGGTAGATCAAATGAAGAGTGATAGCACTTGAGGAATGGAACCTACTTGGAATGTGGGTGACGCCATCTATCGTTATGCCCAAAAATCATATTTTTGATACCAAGAAGTGTCTTTTGAAATGTCTAGTTTGAATGGTCTTAATGGACAAATCCTTGAATTTAAGTGACCTGAAGGGAAACTTGGTTCTACGGAATCATAATTTAGTCTTTTCAGGGGGTTGATCTTAGGACCTTGACTTGAGGGAGAATCCCTCTTCATGTTCTCAATTTCATTCTATACATCCTTGTAGTTTTGGAGTTTATATTTATATTCTCACATAGTCTTTTCCCTATCCCTACGGAATAGATTGCATTCTTGGAAATCCATTTTCTTTAGCCTCAAAACGTCAAAATATTGGCAATGGTCTAGACTCATAAGAATAGTTTTCTTGATACAATAAAAATTGCAATAATTCTAAGGAAAAGGCTGGTTTCGTGGTGCTCCTAGAAATGGAGAATCCATGTATGCTACCTCATGGCGCCTTCTTTCGTGATAGGCTTAGTTGAAAGTATCGGCTTCATGTTAGACCATGGGGAGCAATGAATTTGTTCATGAGATGATAATAATAACTAGGTATTGCATATATATTAAATCATTTATGAGACGATAAGAAATGAAATTGCTTCACTAATTCAGTATACCAAGGAAGCTATACTAGATTTTCAAGAAACACAAAAGTTGATGTTGAGCGAGGAATGTACCTAGGAGATGAACAAGAAAATGGAAGTCATGCCCCAATCCTTCTCTAGGAAACTCAAGAGGAATAGATAAAGGAGCAGACCAAATCAAGGGAGAGGGATATTTGACCAATTATCAATCAACCAATGAGCTTTAACACAAATAAATAGACTTTCAACTAAATTAGGAGGAAGAGACAGAGAAACAAGAAGCTGGAATAATTAAGTACATTCCGAGGAACCTATAAGAGATTTTTAAAAACTTCTGAACACTCATGTTGACTCAGCACATTGGCAATATTCAATTGCACAATGTGAGGGTAGTGTAGTGGCTATGAGATAAGCACACTAATCACTTAAGTCCCTCTCAAAATGATCTCATAATCGGGCTCTTCTACTCTCACTTGTCCACGAGTCTTTTTGATCCTCTTTTATAGTTTAAGTTGGAGCCAATCTTTGAATTCAAATTCAAATGCTCACCTTAAAGTTAGTCCTAAACTATAGGATTTATTCTCTCATCAAGGAACTCGAGATTTGATTCCATCTAACTCATCGTGGAATTACTGCATCTAACATATGCACTTTTACATGGATAAATGTAATTGATTTTACAACGGAATGTTTATATGTGATTATATGGAATACGTGCTAATTATCCAAGTATGTAGGCTTACATTCTCTTGCACCAACAAGAATTGTGTCTCCTATTGGCCTAGCTTGGAAAGCATGTAACTTGCACAAAGTCCTCAGCCTCTCTTTTGTTGTTGAGGGAAGGCGAGTTGGTGCTAAGCTTGGACATCTTGTTCCTTTAATCTCTCAATCCATCCTTTTCATATATGTTTTATCCTACTCATATTATATTCGTAATATTGTATGTTTTGTTGCTCTATCTAGCGTTGAAGGCTACCCCTAACATGTTCATTGATGCTCATGAGATAGTTTTAGCTCTCTTCTATGAATAAAACTATGATAAAGTAGTTTGGACAAGGCTCAAAGTTATGATAATATTAGGTGCTTCTAGAATTTTAGACAACTAATACAACTAGCATAGTGTTTAAGTCTCAAGGATGTAATGGGCAAGGTCTTGGGTTCAACCCCATAGGGAGCATGAGGAAAGTGTTTTATTGATATTTCATGTATGCATATTTCTCTTGCACGTTTGAGAGATTTGCTTACAAATAGCGATAGAGCACTCTCGAGTACACGATTTGAACCATAACAACTTGATTGGATGCATGTTTGTTAAACATGCTCACACTAGAGTTTTGTATTTTATATATAGTCCCAATCTTCCTTATCCTATTTTAGCATTTAACCAAACTAGATAAAGAGGTGGGGCTAAAGAAACTTTGAGTTGCAAAGTATGGGATTTCAAACCATCTTTACTACAAGAGATAAGTGCACTATCAACAAATGCACAAACATCATATTCCTGATTGAGATGCCGTTTGAGCTCTTCAAAAATAGTTAGATATGCTCTTCTCAATGACAAAAGGAGAAGTCATACATATATCAAAGCCATAAATTCCCAGTCAATAGAAATTCATGTACCTAAGTACACTCATGCATATCTCTATGTGAACTATGTTCTTCCACCTTTAGCACAACTCGTCTAAAGAAGTGGGGAGCAAAGAGAATATGATTGGCCACAAGGTTCCAAATAATGACTTTGTAACAACAACTCATCATTCGAACCAAATGATCATTGTGGAGATGGTATTGAGATTGCTATTCGACAATTATTGTTAATGACATAATAGATTGAGCCAGTATATCTTTCAAAATCATGTATTCTATTGAAGGAGAGACGTATTCATTAGACATCACAAAAAGGGGCCGGGAAACATATTAAATATACTAAGCATACACATATCAAGGAGGCATAGAAGGACTATATCTCATATTGGCCTAGCCTAGAAGCCATGTAACTTGCACAAAGACATCATCCTCTTAGTTGGTGTTGAGGGAAGGTGAGTTGGTTCTAAGCTTGGACATCATGTTTGCTTAATCTCTATATCTATCCTTTTCATAGTTGCTATTGCTTGATGTTGGCCACTCATATTATATTCCTCATATTCTATGGTGTGTTGCTCATATTGTACTATCTAGCGGTGAAGGCTACCCCTAACATGTTCATTGATGCTCATGAGATAGTTTAAACTCTCATCTAATAACATTAGGTGTTCTGGACTTTTAGAAAACTAATGCAACTAGCATAGTGGTTAAGCTCAAGAGTGTAAAGAAGGAGATCTTCGGTTCAACCCCCATGGGGAGCATAGGGAAATTGTTATGTAAAAAGGATTTCTAAAGCCTTTTAGAAGCATCCAGTCAAGTTAACATAAGTTAACTTGAGTTTAGAGAGACTTAAGTGGTGAGTAGAGCTACCACTAATGGAAGCTAATGGAAGTTGTTAAAAAAGTGGTGGAGATTGCACATGCATATGTAAAATCCACTTAAAAGTTCACGGTTTGTCCCTAAATCTATGTAATGTGAGATTGTATGAGATTCTAGATCATTCTCACAAGCATTGAAGTCAGGTTCTCACATTAACATGAGAGCTCTAGGCAACCTTCCATGGAGATCATTTTATAGTTCATCTTCTTCATGAGATGGAATAGCTCATTATTTTACTTCGTATGCATGTTTTCATGTTTGTTTATCTCCCCGCATTCCTTGTATACATATTTTATGTATGCATTTCTCTCTCTCTCTCTCTCTCTCTCTCTCTCTCTCTCTCTCTCTCTCCCCTAAGAGTTTCTCTTAGAAAAAAATGGGTAGAACACTCAAGTACATTATTTGAACCTAGAGCAACCCAATTGAAGGCATATGTGGTAAACATGCCATCATGAGAGTATCTTATCATGCAAAAAGCTAATGAAAGTTGAAGTTATATGGCAAAACTTGCATGTATTCAAAGCACATCAAGCAACCTTAAGTACTTGCATGTGTGAGAAACTTCTCACAAAGCGACTTGAAAATGGCATGTGTGCTACTCTCCTCCCATCCTATTTGGCATCTTGCCCCTAGATTAGAAAGCTTCTAGAGTGATCTAGTGTAACATGTGGCCGTCATTCACACTCACTCTACTTTCTAAGGTGGAACCATATGATAACCCCCGAGCTAGAAACCTTATCAAATCACCCTCTTGTTCCAACACAGACTGATAAATCGTCCAAATTGAATCCATGTCAACATTCTCTCTGGCTTCTAAAATCATTTTCCTCAATGATCCAAGAGGAAACAATGAGTGAACACCCTTCTAAGATACCAAGTACTCTGGAATGAGCTATTTTTCCATACGGTTCTCCTATCTAGCATCCCTTCTAGAATATCTAATGTCATATCTCTCTGATGATGGGAAATTTTGAGAAGTATAACCTTGGCTTTATCAAATCTTGCTAATTCATGGTCCTTGCTTAAAATTCTATAGGCTATGTGGATCTTTCACCTAAGACACATGCATCGCAAGACATTCTATGAGAACCTACTAATTATATGTTAAGAGTTCCCTTGCCTTTTATATATGTCAAGGATAGTTATGTGGCATATATGTAACTAGGAGTTATGGGATGTATGTTACAATGTGAAGTGACTGCCTTGTCATGCCTTATATCTATATCTATCCCATTCTATCTTCTCTAAAATCTAACAAATCTTTTGCATTTGATACTCTATCTAAATATCTATTTTTTAAGCTACTATATGGATCGGAGTCGAATATCTCATGTAATCTAAAGATAATCTATGTGGCCTAAATTATATGATATTCCTTTTGCTAAAATAGATATCACTAGTTCTTATAGTCTAATGATATGTCATCTAGATGTCTAGGGGATCTTTTGCTATTTCTTGGATAGATAGAAATTATCTTTTTTAATCTATTCTTAATTCCTTTGTATCCTAAGAGACACTATGTGCCTTTTAAGGATGTACTGGACCATATGTCCAATTTCTTTCTTTTTTCTTATTGAACTTGACACATATAGAGCTATTCTTATGAATCTAAAAAAATATTCTTACTAACTTGTATCCTTTTCAATCATTGTTACTATTCCAATTCCTTAAGTTATAATGCTTGCAAACCTTTCCTTTAGTTTATCTGTTCCAATCAGTATTAGAACGTGGACTTGACTTTTTTGCTTTAGAGAGAAATATAATCATTTTTCTCCCCTTCAATAGAGTCATCAATGATGGTTTTGAACTTATAAATCTACCATAATTACTTACAGATTTGGTGTGTGTACCCTTTTTGTCTGAACTTTCAATATACTTAGTACTTTTTACCCTTTCTATAATGAAGCATATACTTTTGATCCACTAGACCACTTTATTTTCTGTTTGACCTATTTGGTCACTTTTTATGATGTCCTATCTAAATCCTATCACCATTTCACACATTACAGATCCTATCTAGTGCTTATGTTACAATGAAAATTTAAGTCACCAATTCTTAGTGGAAACTTGAAAGGAAGTACTCTTACAGATTGATTTTTCAAATATTCTTTTTTCTAGATGTATGTTGAAAGAACATTGTTATGTCATATGATAATATAGATAGTATTTTGTCTTAAACTATATATTTGGATATAAATAGATATCTAAGATCGAAATGAATAATTGATTTGCCAATCAAATATTTAATCTAAAGATGATGGTAACACCTCTTACCATTTAGAAAGTATTTCTTCATGTAAACAGTATTTAGGGTGTCTTACAACCCTATACGTTAAAACATGACATCTCTATCAATGTTTCATTCATCAAAAGAATCTTAACCAATGATCATTCCTAGGGTATTCATTCTTCCTTCCTCAATCACTATAAAAATTTTCTTCTTCCATAGAGTTTTAGTAAGAACCTCTATTGCATAATGGTTTATGAAAAGAAAAAAATTGACTCTTTTCTTAAGTCCTTGGCATTATTGATTAGGCATGTCATGGGTTTAATGGCATTTGAAATTCCATAAGAGGGACTTTAAGCTTAATGTATCTTACTGATGTACTACTACTTGGCTTATAATAAGACAACCATATAGGAAGTGAACAATAGTTTGAATATGGCCAATTTGCTCTACTATCATTATTCCTATAGTGGAAGTTGTTAAAAAACTTAAGCTTCAATAAATTGAATCTCCCATTCAACTCATAAACCCATGTAATACATTCCATATGCATACTTTATGTATGCCAAAGCGTTTACATCTTCATTGGAAGAGGTATAGCATGCATAAGGTTCTGAAACTCATCCCCTCCTTAAAGCATTAAGACTTTTTGATTTGGAACTTTATTTTGTATTAAGGATGGCGGAAGATCTCCATTTATTTTTCTTTTTTTCATGCAAATTTCCATAATATATTGGATGCATACTTCCTAAGCAATGGCCATGATTATGCATAACCAATTTTTCGTTTCCAAAACTATATGATCTTTATGCATAGTGCAACTCATTTTCATGACTATTTATGTATGTGGCCAAGCAAGTTAGGTCACCTCAGTCTACGAATCCAATTTCAAGTTCATACCTTTTGTAACATGCATTGAAAAATCAACAAAGGCATATAAGGGGGGTGAAAAATATGGTGCACGTATCAAAGGAAGAGAGGGTGGAACCAATCGATTGGCATTTGGTCCTCTCTTCTTACGCTTCTTGCGATTTCCATCTCTTTTAGAAGAGACATGCTTAGGAAGAGATGGGTCCACCAAATGCACTGTAATGGCTTCATTCAAAGTGATGAAATCCTATGTAGGTGGGCATGCGGGCTTTAGAGGCGCATACGGTATGTTGGAGAACTTCATTTCCATCATCTCAAGTGAAGAGGGCGCTCTCTCATGAGTTCATATGGCACCTCGCGGGGGTCAAAGCTATGGAAGGCCTTGCTCCTCTAAAAGTAGCAGTCTCAGGTGCACTTTTGAGGCCTTGGAGGCATCTTCCTCAAAGGAGAGGTCATGTGGCAAATCTTCTTTTGATGGGGAGCCTAAATCACCAACAAAGGCTCTTGAAAAGGAACAACATGCTAGTGAAGATAACAAAAGTCCTCACAAAACCTCAAGAAAATCAACTAAATGAAGGCTTTGATACTAGTGTTGTTTCCACACAACTAGCATAACCATAAATCTAACTGCCTAAGGGATCAACAAGATTAGACCATCAAAATCTAAATGCACATGGGGTGAGAGATGCATGTATCCACCCAACCAACCCCTCCAATATATAGGCCCAAGTCCAAGGGGGAAAGTAAACCACAAAGTGGCATGTGTACCTTCCATGACATGGGGCTTGAAGGTGGTCACATGGCTTACAAGCTTAGAAAATCACATGAAATCACAAGTCTTCCAAAAGAATAACCTCCAAGCTCTCATGTAGGATTAAAGTGGCTAGGAGAATCTTCCAATTAATCCTAAGGTACTCAAACTTAGAGAAATCAACCCTAAGGTTCAAGGACCCTTGAAGTAGGGGTAAATAAAAATCCAATCCGAAGGGTTTTAGAAATCCAAGGATTCTACCCGTTAGGCCCATGTAGTTATAGAACATTTCCTAAAATCAAGTAGAATTTCATGAATATGTGAGGATAAGTAAATGGAGATTTCCTTATGGAAAATGCCTAGTTAGCATCAAAAGTTATCATATGATGATAGGCTTAGAACTCTTTTCAAGTACATCTTATCAAAAAGACATACACATCAAATAGAGTAAGTAGATGCCATTGATGGGTTAGAAAACATCTTTCAACATATAGATTTTTAGCAAAGTAGTTAAGTTACCTGGAAAGAAATTTTATTCCATACTCTGGCTATCAAAATTGGAACTCCTAAGGGTGGTTGCATACCATAAGGTTAGATAAAGTATGCAAGAACTTCCACTTCTCCAAAGGAAAGTATGAAAGTCAAAAACCTTTTCAACTTCCAAGTATGTATGTGTTCTATGGACGGTAAGACATATGCTCACGTATCATTTAATGGATTTATTTAAGGTGAAATAAAGAAACGCTGGTGGATGCTTAGACTTAAGAAGAAGAGAGATTCTTGCGAATCCCGTGAGTAGCTACCAAAAGCTTTACTCAAGAAGGAATCTAAAGAGAAGAGGTAAAAAAGTTCTTGTCACTAAAAATTGTTTGAATAAGACAAAATAAGCCTTGAATATAACAATTCAAGTATCTTGAAAGTATGATGGTTTCATTTTCAAGATCTTAGAAAAGAAGGATGGTTGTGTAATCCATCAAAAGGTTTTCAAAGCTTTCAACGCAAAAGTTTAGGTTAAGCACAAGATTAGAAAATGATATTTTGATGGAAGCACTTGAGACACGGTAAAGATAAAGATAGAGATAGTCCTTGACTTCATATGTTTGACTGTAAGATAAATATCAGCCATAAGCCAATGTGAATATAAAGTATGATGGTATGGAACATGAGATCTTATACTCACATTGATTAGAGAAGATGGTTTGGAACATCAAATACTGGGATGGTAGGTATCTTTTAGTCTTGGAATAAATCTTGAAGTGATATTGAATTTCAAAGGGGATTGAAACTTTGAAGGTTGGATTTCAAGCTCAAGATGGTCAATAGCGCGACCCAATTATGCACTTCAAAAACAAATAAGCTTGAAGATCATGTTGTATGAACTTCCAAGATCTTCATTTACATTTCAAGTACAATAAGCATGCTCTTACTTCAATTGATAACACTTCAAGGTAAAGCGTTTCTATCAAAAATATTACGTAAATTTTGGAAGAACTAGAAATTTGAAACGATCCTTTTATCCAAGATGAGATAGACTAAGTTAGTTTGAAGCAGCCAATTGATATTACAACTTGGTAGAACCAATCTCTTAAATCAAAGATATGCATGATAGTTGCATTTCAAGTAAAGGGTCTTAAGAGATTGTGAGAACCTAATATTGACTTAGTCCAAGTTGAATCAGTAGTGCTTTGAGTAAAAGTGGAGTCATCTCTAATAAAGAAAGTGGGTCAATACACTGATGTTTAGCAGTTGGATGATGGTTTGATATCACTACAAGAATATTTTTTTGAGAATCTAGTTTTATTATCTTACAGATAGATAAATTGTTTAAAACCTTGGCTTGAATAAGATCTTTTTAAAACGTACAGATTTGAGACCTATAGAGTTAGACTCAAATTAAGTTTAAAGTGTCTCAAAATTTTGAATTGGTTACACTCGGTTTTGCTTTTTTCTTCTCACAACCTTTGGGCTTTTTACTTGAGTATATGACACATTTCAATAAAAGTCAAGGTTAGTTAGTTAGAATAGGTAGCAAAGTTAAACATCATAGAAATATGTTCTATAAAAAAACCTATTTGATCTTCAAAGATGCTAATTTTAAGTTGAATCATGCATCTAAGTTTGACTCAAAAAATTTCTTATCACAAATCTACAATGGATAAAGAAGTATTTCACACTTCTCTCCATTAAAAAGAGTTTAGAATACTCTTGAAAAGAAAAGAGTTAGCAATTGCTCATACATTTGACAATTCCCAAGAAGTAAAACTTTAATTCTTTGAGAAAAGTTTCCGAAGTCCAAGAAAATTATCTCAGATGTTCTTTGTTCTAGTTGAAGTAAAGTTGACCAAATATACATGGCTAACTTCAACCTACATGTATGGCGATTTTCAAGCCTACTTAGACAAAGCAGTCCTCCAATCCGGTAATAAATCAACTAAATGTTTTTTTTTTTGAAGTGGACCATGGTACAAAGATACAAGTTAGATGTTTGGGACAACATAAAGTTACAATTCATTTTCCACCAAAGTCAAGTGGGTCAAAACTTCTGAAAGTCTTAAAGTCAAAAAGTCCCACCCTAGTTTCTAGGTCCTTAAGACTAAAATTTTAAACGTAGACCAATAGATCTTAAGTTTGAAGATGACAAAAGCAATTGTGTATGCTTTATTTTAAAGCATACAAGGGCAAATTAACATCTTTGAGCAATGTGCTGAGTTGCGCATAGGCTCAAACCATTAGAAATTGGCACAATGACCAATTTCTATTACAAGTTTTTAAATCTAAGAAAGATTTAGCTTAAGCAAAAGTCACTTTATGATGGTGTGGATGTGGGCTTGATGATCTGGAACATTAAAATTTTAAATCAATGTCAAAGAGGGTATGGTGATAAGGGAACATCTACTTTTGGGTGATGGATGCCAAAATCAACTTGAAGTTCAAAGATAAAGTTTCTTCACCTTATTCTACCAAGATCTGAAATCGGGGATCCGAAACATTAGTCCTTTGGTAGAAAAAGGGGCTAATGGATGTTGGTTAGACATAATACACCATAGTAGAACCATTTAACTCATTTTTTTTTTTTTTAATATAAAGGAAGTTCGGCAATAGCCTACTCTCCCGGACTTGAATTAAATTAAGAAACAAAGGTACAATAGAAGGGGACTAGTGCCCACGGGACCCCCCAAATCCCACAAAGCAGGGGAAGCTTGGCTGATTCCTAGGTTGCATTACAAAGAAGGTTGATCACCCTCTCGTCGCCTTCATGCGGGACCCACTTGGGTTTGAGCTTGTTGTTGATGAAAAGGACTTGATGGTGCCTGAAGGGGGGGGATTTCTTACTGTTGACAATCCTTTTGCCAAGGAGGAGTAGAGATTTTTCAATCGACCACTCCCTGGGGGAGTCGCCGAAGTTGCGAGCACACCGCTCTCGCCAAATTTTCCACAGGACTTCCCCTCTGATTGCGTTCCAGAGAGCCGCAGAGCACCCAATCGCTTCACCCAAAAGGACTTGTTTCCAACTAAGCTGTTTCTGAACTCTGATTTTCAGTCCAACCATCTGCCAGATTCTGTAGGAGTTGGGGCAAGTAAGGAAGATGTGTGGGACATCTTCGATGGCGCGGTGGCAGCGTTTGCACCACGGAGGGATCCCACAAATTTTGCTTGCCTTATGGTTAGTCCAAATTCCTCGATGAAGAATTTGCCATAAGAGGACCGACTTCTTAATCTCTATGAGTGGGTGCCAGATACCCATGAATTTCATGTCCCACCGAAGCCGCGTCCAAGACAGGCACCACTTCTTGTTGAGGCTGATCTGGAGGTCATTCGTATCATTGATGTTCGGGATTTTGAGTAGGCTGTTTCCATTGTGCCATTTGAGACCACGCGCGTTCGGAGCGTCATGTCCCATGAGAAGGCGAGTTTTGTGACGATCCCAAGCGAGGCATCTGCTTTGCAAGGTGTTCCATTCTTCGTAGGAGATGTTTAAGCGAGGGTCGATATCCTCGTAGTTGATCCATCTGTTGGTGTCATGTTTCCAGAGGTGTTTCCATTTTTTGAATCCTTTGTTCCATAACTTCTTGGCATTTTGAATGTTCCACGGCTCCACACTCCGGATGCCATGAATCGGAAACCAGATAGAGTCGTTTTGTCTGATTCTGGCCGCCCACTTCCAGTCCTCACTAATTCTTGTGAAGCTTTTGACTTTATTCCAGCCCTTCCAAAGAGAGCATACGAGATTGGAGCCTTTCGGGAAGACAGGTATCGGGGAGAACAGCAGGGTCATGATGTCAAGGTTCTTCCAGTTCGGGGATCCCGTGAGGGCCAACTCATTTTTGTTTCTGAAGATCAGCTTGGCCCACGAGGCCTCCCTATTGCACCACGCTTTAATCATCCATTTGGCCGCCAGTTTGTTAGCCATGCACCCAATGTCCAGGATGCCAAGCCCCCCGCTATCTCTAGGGCTGGTGCAGATGGCCCATTTGATTTTAGGCACCCCCCTTCTGTTATGATCACCCGTCCAAAGAAAGTTTCTGCAGATGCTATTCAATTTGGACAGGCCTTGCTCATTCGGTCTCCAGCAAGAAAGGAAATAGATGGTAGACGAGAGGAGGAACGTGTTGATAACCATCGCCCGTCCAGCGAGATTGATTTGCATGCCTCTCCAGTAATTGAGCTTGTTTTCAAGTTTGGCCAGCACCCAGTTCCATCGCTGCTCCATAGAGACGCCAAACCCCAAGGGGATTCCGAGCAGCCGAAAGATTTGACCCTGCGGAATGGATTGACAGCCATGATCAATGAGAAGGCCAGGTTGATGTCCCACAATGGCCCTAAAGGCGGTCTTATTGTGGTTGATTTTGGATCCAGAGGCCTCACAAAAGGTATCAAGACACCTCCAGAAAGTCTCCAGGCTGGTATTATCATTGTGAACGAATGCGTTCATATCGTCGGCAAAGAGTCTCATGATGATTTGACTGTGGTCGTGAGGTAGCTGGAGGCCTTTGATATTGCCAGCCTCCACATGATGAGCCACAAGTCTGCTCAGTCCTTCAGTGGCGATGGCAAAGAGAAGGGGGGCAAGAGGGCATCCTTGTCTAATAGATCTTTTAAGATGGATCGCCTTCGAAAGTTTGCCGTTAACGTTAATTTGGGTCGTTGCATTGCCGAGAAGGGTCGCGATCATCTTGGCGAATTTCTGACTACATCCGAGGTCTAGGAGCGACTGCAGAATATAATCCCATTCTAGTCTATCGTAGGCTTTGTCAAAGTCGATCTTGAGGAAGACCACGTCTTGATTAGACTCATTTGCAAATTGAATACCTTCCCAAATATCCATAATGGTTTCCAGGATGGACCTGCCTTTGATGAAACCTTTTTGGTCCTCACTAAGCCAAGATCTCAGGTGGCACGCAAGTCTGTTGGCAATGACTTTGGCGATGATCTTGTATCCTGTTTGGAGCATCGTAATTGGCCGCCAGTTCTCGATTCTGTTTTTTTCCCCCTTCTTGTGAATCAGCTTGATGATTCCATTGTTTATACAGGAAGGAAGAGCACCAAATTTTAGCGCCTCTTGCCAAACCATCCGAAGAGGGGTGGCAACCACCAGCTTGAAGGATTTAAAAAACTCGTTAGTGAGTCCGTCGGGTCCCGGGCTTTTACCGAGAGGGAGGGCATCAATGACCTCAAAGATTTCAGATTCGGAGATCGGGGCATGAAGCAGGGAGTGGAGGTTGGGTGGAATTCTCCGGGGGGAAACCCTAGAAATGGCAGCCATGCAGTCCCTTCTATGGTGGGAGAGGGGATTCGAGGTTCCCAAGAGTCTCGTGAAGTGCTCTTCGATGATGCCAGCATTATCTTCTTCCGAGTTGCAAACATTGCCATGAGAGTCTAGCAGTAGGGGAATCGTCTCTCTGTTGTGTTTCCTTTTAAGGATACTGCACATCTCTTTGGTGGGTTTGTCGGCTTTTCCAGCCCACCACTCCTTGAAGAAGGTTTGCAGGTTTTTCCTTTGTATTTCTTCCTCGTATCTCAACGCCGCTCTGATTTTTCAGAGACCTTTCTGTGCTTGGTGTTTTCCTTTGTTTACTTCCTCCTCAAGTCGCCAGAGTCTGTGGTAGAGCGTTTCCCTACGAGCCCGCCGCACAGTCTCGAGCATCTTCTTAGTTCTGATCATGATCTTGCGGGACTTGTCGACCGCACTTCTCCAGCACTTGGCTGGGGACAAGCCAGAGGCGAACGCCACCTTCCACACATCGGCAATCTCTTGATGGACGGAGGGGAGAGAGAAGGAGGAAGCGTTGGCATGAAACCACGGAGCCTTGTGGGTCCTGTTGGGAGGCTGAAACGTGATAACGATTGGGTAGTGATCGGAGATGGTGAGGTCAGTACGTTGCGTGATGGAAGGGTGGCCCCACAGATGAGTAAAACTCTGAGAGATGTAGCATCTATCAAGTCTAGCTTTCCTAAGATCATCGCCCGCTTGGAGATTCGACCAGGAAAAGCCATTCGAGTCTTTGAATTCTCCAGATCCAAGTGGAGTTTGGTCATGTCCCATGTTTCTTTCTCCCGACTGTCGATGACCCTGCCCTTGCCCATCCATCGGTCCCTAGGGTCCTCCACCATGTTGAAGTCTCCACATATAAGCACGTTGTGGGGAAGCGAGTCAAGGGAAGTCCAAGTGTTCAGCCTCTCCAAATCCCCGTTCGGGGCGTACAATGAAACCATAGTAACACAGAGGGGAGCACCGAAAGAAACCGCAATCCAGCGGTGTTTTACATCTTCAATGGAGTTCTCAAGCTTTTCAAGCCAGGGCTGTTTAACACCGATAGCCGTTCCGCCGGACCCCCGCCGGTGCTTTGTTGGAATCCACACGTGGGCCGATGAAATCTGTCTGAGTCGTTTCCGAAGGTCTTCTCCGTCAATTTTAATCTCTTGAATGCATATAATGTCTGGTTTTAAGCTAATGTCACGGAGCCATTGGCCAATGATGGCCGCTCTTGAGGGGTCGGTTAGCCCCCTAGCATTAAGCGAGATGACAATCATTTTTGTATTGATCCCTCTTTGCGGGAGGGAGCCTTGTCCTTTCTTCTCTTGGCTTCATCTTTCTTTTTCGCTGGGATCTGATCCCGACTTAGAAACCGGTGTGAAGAGAGATGGTGGATGCAATCCAAAGATGAGTAGGTGCCGCTACAACCAGCTTCACACCAGCCAACTGAGACTTCAGAGTTGATTAGTAGACCCTTTGAGCTTCCTAAATCCACCAAAATATCAGCCAAGTACTTTGGAACATGTATCCCAAAAGTTTAAGTCAAGACCGACAAGTTGCGAAATGACTAGCTCCCAAAACTTGCTATTTTTGGACATACACCTGCTGGAAAAAATGAACAGTGCTCTCAACCTGGAAGGAATTAGAAAAATTCCTTTTGGGCATAGCAAATAGACTTAGCAAGCTTCCTATTCCAAGTTAAAACACTTCAAATGATGGACTGAGCACTGAGAACAAGTTTCATCAAGTTCTGGAACATTCCCACAATTCTCGGGGCTCTGCAGAGATAGACCAGTAAGCAGTAAAATGCAGATATCTCCAAAAGTATAAATCCAATGACCTTGCAAATTTATATGCAGAAAGTAGACAGTAAGAGCTATCCACTGCACTTTAAATCACTGAAAAAGGTTTAGTAAAACTCGAGATATGACCTTCTGAAGTCACTGCTCTGAGTGAGTATAGCAGAGAACAAAACAGAGAAGTAGATGATGATAAATGTATAGATTCACATATGATTACAACCACATTGGCAATGAATCTTTGCACAATGGGAGTAGAATGATAGAGCTATGGAGTAAGCTCTTCAATCTCTACAAAATGACATGAAGTGGTCACGTACAAGGCTTGCTAATCGCCTCTTCCTTCTTGCTCCTTT
This sequence comes from Ceratopteris richardii, assembly GCA_020310875.1. Classification (NCBI taxonomy): domain Eukaryota; kingdom Viridiplantae; phylum Streptophyta; class Polypodiopsida; order Polypodiales; family Pteridaceae; genus Ceratopteris; species Ceratopteris richardii. The sequence continues at coordinate 10,168,770 of CM035436.1, forward strand.
TATAGCTATTCTTGGAGGGAGTTTTGAATTCGAATTCGAATGGCTCCACCTAAAAGTGATCCCCAAAGTTAGGAGAGATTCCCTCAGCTCAAAAATTCGTGATTTTGGTAGTTGGAGCCACGAATTTGCTTTTACATCATGGATGAGGTAAGCCATCCTTTTCCTTTTTTCTTTTTCCATTTACAAGAGATAAAATGTACTCTTTTACAAGAGGTGTTCACATGACTACTCATGTGACTTACAAATGAGGATAATATCAAGCATATCAAGCATGTAGGCTTGGGCAAAATGCACCAATAGCTCCCCCTCAAGCCTAACATGCTTGGCCTCCAAATAAGTCTTCAATTGTCCTTGATTTCTTGCAAGCCAATCATCAACTTGAATCTACTTAACTTCGTACCATCAAGAGCTTTCGTCAACATGTCTGCACATTGCATATCTGTAGAGACATAGGATAGTTGAATATCCTTGCTCAATAGCTTCTCCCTTACATAATGGTAGTGGACTTCAATATGCTTGGTTCTAGCATGGTATACCGGATTAGCTGCTAGATGTAGTGAGCTTGTGTTGTCACCAAAAATGTGAGGTGTTGAAGAATGAAGTCCAAGATCTGTGTACAAAGATTTTAACCACATGATTTCTTGAGTTGCATTAGCCAAACCTCTATATTCTGCTTCAGTAGAAGATAATGCCACGGTTGGTTGCTTCTTCGATGACCAAGAAATGATTTTTGAACCTGCAAATGATATATACCCTGATGTGCTTCTTCTATCATCTTTAGATCCGGCCCAATCTGCATCTGAGTAGACCTTTAGCTCAATATCTGAAGTATATGAATAAAACAAACCTTCATTCATGGTCCCCTTTAGGTACTTGAGGACTCGCTTGGCCGCTTCCATATGTGGTCTTCTCGGCTTATGCATAAACTGACTCAATATGCTAACACTATAGCATATATCCAACCTTGTGAGTGTTGCATAGTTCAAACTTCCAACCAAGCTTTGATAGCTTGTGATGTCTTCAATTGGCTCTCCTTCATAAGCACTAAGCTTATGATTTTGCTCCATAGGTGTACCTGCACACTTTGTATTTTCCATCTTGAACTTGACGAGCATGTCATGGACATACTTCCTTTGTGTGATGTATATACCTGAATCTGTGTAGATCAACTCCAATCCAAGAAAATAAGTGAGTGGTCCGAGGTCACTTATTTTGAACTCCTCCTTCATTTGACTCTTTACCTGTTTGATTCCTTCAAGATCATTGCCTGTGATAATAATATCATCAACATACACACATAAATAGATCACTTCAGATCCATTCCTCTTTATGAACAAAGAGGTATCCGCCTTGCTAGCTTTGAATCCTTGGTCCTGCAAATAAGTAACCAATCTGAAATTCCAAGCTCTTGGAGCTTGCTTCAATCCATAAAAAGCTTTCTTTAGTTTGCATACATAGTTAGGATGATGTGCATCCTCATATCCAGGAGGTTGTGCCATATACACTTCCTCAGAAATCCATCCATTCAAGAAGGCATTCTTTACATCAAGTTGATAAAGATTCCAATTTCTAGATGCAGCAAGACTTATGAGAACCCTAATTGTAGGCATTTTTGCAACAGGAGAGAAAGTCTCCTCATAATCAATACCATGGGTTTGAGCAAACCCTTTAGCAACTAACCTTGCTTTGTGTCTATTTATACTTCCATCTGGATTCCTCTTGATTTTGTATATCCATCGAGATCCGATTATCTTCATAGATGGCTTGTTAGGTACAAGCTCCCAAGTGTCATTCTCCTTCAAGGCTTCCATTTCTTCATCCATTGCATCTCTCCAAGCTTTCATGCTTTGTGCTTCTTCGAATGTGGTAGGTTCTTCATTGGTTGAATCCTTTGCAATGTAGATTGAGTGCTTGGTGACCAAAGAAGTATCATAACCAAACCTCTCTGGTTTCTTCTTCTCCCTCGAAGACCTTCTAAGTGGTTGATGTGAGCTCTCGGGTCCATATGTAGCATCCTGCATCTTTGCTTTACCTTTGTTCTTCCATAGCTTTAGTCTTTCCAAGTCTTCTAGGTCAATCTCCGAATCACTTTCTTCAATCTGCTTTGGCTCCTTTGGTTGAAGTGATGGAAAATCTTCATCCAAGTCATATGGCAGCTTCACTTTCCTGTCATCATCAAACCATGATTTGTTTTCATCAAAAATTACATCTCTACTCACAGAAAATCCTTTATTGGTTGGATTGTACAATCTATATCCTTTTTGGTTTTGATCATAACCAATGAATACACACTTCTCTGCCTTGGGATCCAATTTCCCTCTTACTTGAGAAGGAATGTGAGCATAGGCTAAGCATCCAAAGATTTTACAATGCTCTAGACTAGGTCTTCTTCCATTCCACACTTCATATGGAGTGGTTCCATCTAGTGACTTAGATGGAAGTCTATTTATGAGATATGTGGCTGTCGACACAGCCTCTGCCCATAGGTAGTTCGGCAATCCCTTTTCGTTGAGCATGGACCTTGCAGCTTCGACAATAGCTCTATTCCTCCTCTCTGCTACACCATTGAGTTCAGGTGTATACCTTGTAGTGACTTCCCTTTTAATGCCTCTTTCATGCAAGAAGGCATCAAATTCAGAAGAGAAGTATTCTCCTCCACCATCTGATCTGAGTCTTTTCAAAGTCCTACCTGTTTGATTTTCAACAAGAGCAATATACTTCTTAAAGCAATTAAACACTTCATCCTTGTGCTTCATGAAAAACAGAATGGTCCACCTGCTACAATCATCTATGAAAGACACATAATATCTTGAGCCTGATATAGATGGCTCCTTACTTGGACCCCACACATCCGTGTGCACTAGATCCAAAGGATTTTGATACATATATCCTTTCTTATTGAAAGGTTGTCTATGAGCCTTGCCGAGTTGACAAGCTTCACACTTATAAATCATGTGTTGCCTTGTGATATTAGGCAAACCAAGTACACTTTGGTCCCTGCAAATCTGTTTGAGTGTCCTCTCACCAATGTGAGCAAGCCTTTTGTGCCATATCTCCAACTCTGTTAGAGTTTGAGATCCATAGCTAAACAAAGCTATGTTCTTTGTATCTTCCACTTCAAAAGTGAAAAGCCTTCCTGTCTTTTCTCCTTTGGCAATCCTTCGAAAGCCTTGCCTTGGGTCTTCAACATATGCTCCAAATCGATTGAATCTAACCTGCAATCCTTTTTCAACAATCTGTCCAACACTTATTAAATTTTTGGTAATTGTAGGGACATACAAGACTTTGCTTAAGAGGTTCATATTCCCATCTGATGTCTTCACATTACCTATCTTCTCCACTGAGTGCTTTGTGTCATCTCCTGTCTGCACTTCATGCTTGTTATGAGGATCTTCCAAATCAGAAAGTAAAGCCACATTTCCTGCTACATGGTTCGAGCATCCCGAATCAATGTAAAATATGTGATCATCATCCTTACCCTTCTTCGTTGATAGATTCATAATCAATAATGAATCTTCTTGACTTTGGTCCTCTGCATAGTTATTGTAATCTCTTCTTCCTCTATGGCCACTTTGATAGTTGTTGTTGTTGTTGTAATTGTTGTTGTAGTAGTTGTTGTTGTAGCCTCCATTGTACCTACCTCTATTTGATCCATAGCAACCTCTATTGAATCCTCTTCCTCTTGAGTTCCTTGGATTCCTGAAACATTCTTCAGTAGTATGGTTAGATAAGCCACATATGTTGCAAGGTTGAGATGATTGGAATCTCCCCCTGCCTTGCTTTCCACCTCTGCCTCTTCCTCTAGCTCTTCCTCTACCTGCAAAGTTTGCTTGGAAAGAGCTTCCTTCATCTTCATTCTTCCTATTCTTTGACTTGTCCTTGACCTTAGCTTTATCAGAATATAAGGCAGAAGTTTGATTACCTCTTGAGGACTCACCACCTTTGCTAATCTTTGCTTCATGAGTGAAGAGTTGGCCCATGAGTGTGTTGAGGTCGGGTACGTGCATATCCATGTATAAATCCATGGCTGTTGTGAATGACTCCCACTTGTCGTCTGCTTTGATTCCATTCATGATTTGTCTTATGATTTGCTCCTCTTCAATTACCTCTCCAATGCTTCCAAGTTGGTCGGAAATCTCCTTCATCTTTGTGACATAATCAGTCACATTTTGCTTCGGGCTTTTCTTCATTGTTGTGAACTCCATCCACAATTGGTTCTTCCTTGCTCGAGTGTTGGAAGAGAAGAAAGAAGCAAGTGCATTCCAGGTTTCTCTTGATGTCTTGCATCCCTTGACATGAGGTAAAAGAAAATCAGAGATTGAGTTTAGAATATAGGACCTTGCAAGTGCATCCTTCGAACACCAATTCGAAAGTCCTTCCACTTCTTCATGTGATGGTTGCCCTTTGTTCCTCATGGTTGGCATTGCTTCATCTCCGGATATGAATCCATATAGATTCCTTCCTTGAAGGTAAGCCTCCATCCTTAGAGACCATGCCGGGTAGTTGTTTCGATCCAATTTGTCAATTGTTGATGGAAATCCATCTCCCATGTTGCTTGACTATGCTCTGATACCACTGTGAAGAGAGATGGTGGATGCAATCCAAAGATGAGTAGGTGCCGCTACAACCAGCTTCACACCAGCCAACTGAGACTTCAGAGTTGATTAGTAGACCCTTTGAGCTTCCTAAATCCACCAAAATATCAGCCAAGTACTTTGGAACATGTATCCCAAAAGTTTAAGTCAAGACCGACAAGTTGCGAAATGACTAGCTCCCAAAACTTGCTATTTTTGGACATACACCTGCTGGAAAAAATGAACAGTGCTCTCAACCTGGAAGGAATTAGAAAAATTCCTTTTGGGCATAGCAAATAGACTTAGCAAGCTTCCTATTCCAAGTTAAAACACTTCAAATGATGGACTGAGCACTGAGAACAAGTTTCATCAAGTTCTGGAACATTCCCACAATTCTCGGGGCTCTGCAGAGATAGACCAGTAAGCAGTAAAATGCAGATATCTCCAAAAGTATAAATCCAATGACCTTGCAAATTTATATGCAGAAAGTAGACAGTAAGAGCTATCCACTGCACTTTAAATCACTGAAAAAGGTTTAGTAAAACTCGAGATATGACCTTCTGAAGTCACTGCTCTGAGTGAGTATAGCAGAGAACAAAACAGAGAAGTAGATGATGATAAATGTATAGATTCACATATGATTACAACCACATTGGCAATGAATCTTTGCACAATGGGAGTAGAATGATAGAGCTATGGAGTAAGCTCTTCAATCTCTACAAAATGACATGAAGTGGTCACGTACAAGGCTTGCTAATCGCCTCTTCCTTCTTGCTCCTTTTATAGCTATTCTTGGAGGGAGTTTTGAATTCGAATTCGAATGGCTCCACCTAAAAGTGATCCCCAAAGTTAGGAGAGATTCCCTCAGCTCAAAAATTCGTGATTTTGGTAGTTGGAGCCACGAATTTGCTTTTACATCATGGATGAGGTAAGCCATCCTTTTCCTTTTTTCTTTTTCCATTTACAAGAGATAAAATGTACTCTTTTACAAGAGGTGTTCACATGACTACTCATGTGACTTACAAATGAGGATAATATCAAGCATATCAAGCATGTAGGCTTGGGCAAAATGCACCAACAACCGGTTCTTGTGGGGGCTTTTCCAGGGTAGCTCCATAGGCTGTTTTCCTTTGCGGGATACACCTTGCTGGGGGGAGCTGGGCCCCGTGCTCGGCACCGTTTCCGGGATCGTCGATCCAATGATGGAACTTTCACTGTCCATGTTGTCTTCATTACTAGTGGTGAATCCATCATCTTTGCTTGTAGAGTAGCCCTCCTGCGCGGTTTCATTACTATCAGGGATCTCCAGGTCTTTGACATCGGTGTCTTCCTCAAGTAGGTTCCCGCCTGGGAAGTCAAGCTCATTGATTTCCCTTTCCAGATTGCAATATAAGTTGCTGGAGGGGGAAACAGACTTGTTGTTTCGCTCGGAGGTAGCCCTAGGGCTTCTTCTCCTTCTTCTTCTGACTTCTATAAACCCGTCTGCATCAGCTTCTGGATTAGGGGGACCCTTGAAGTCCTCAGATTTCGTCGGGTGACTCAAATCACCATTGTTGTGTTGAGCATTTTTAGAGGCTCCTTGATTTCGCTTGCTTTGTCGTCTCAAAGGGCACTCTTTGATCCTGTGACCTTGTTGACCACAGCGAAAGCACGCGTTGGGAAGGTTTTTGTAAACGATGTCTTGCTCCCAGACGTCTCCTTCGCCCAAGTCCAGTTTAATCTTCGATGGGAGGGGCAGACTGAGGTCAGCCTCGACACAAATTTGGGGGTGCCACCGGGCATTGAACGAGTGTCTTGTGCCTTCATAAATGATGCCACCGATGTCCTCGCGTGAGGCCAACGGCTTGCCGATGGGAGAAACGATGTCCCAAACAAAGTTGTACAAGAAGTAAGGCAGGTTAGGGAGCTCAACCCAAAGTGGGTATCGAAGCGGTTTCGATTTGTCGGGAGTAAAGTCAGGGGACCATCTGAAAAGGCACAGGGTCGCCCGGCCGAGCTGCCAAGTTCCGACACTAAGGGCCCGAAACGCCATTTCTTCATTCTCAAAGACTAGCAACAAGTGGTTTGCCGGCAAGAACTGACACTTACAAACAACGAGCCCGCGGGGGAACCACTCGTTGCGAAGCCACTGACGCACGGTTTCGAGCGGGGGCCTAGGGCCAAACATTTGTCCAACGAGGCAGACTTTCTTGAGCTCCTCCTGAGTTGATAAAATTGCGGATCTGTTGAGGGAGACCAAAGGGGGTTCAACATTCTCGAGGGTCTCTTGGGCGGCACAGGAGCCTCCCTCCAGCAAGGCGGCCAGGTTAGCGGCCTCCCCGGGAGGAGGGGCCAGATTGCTTTTCACCAGAGAGGGGGACATCATATCCAAGACAAAAAAGGAGGTCTTATACTAAAGCTCTGAAAGCCCAAGATCCCACATAAGAAGAAGGCACCCCACCCCCATAGAACACCCTGCTTCTTCAATTATCTGTCTTTCTCTTTTTTTTATCTTTCTTCTTTTTTTTTTTTTTTCTCTTCTCTTCTCTTTTTTTTTTCTCTTTTTTCTTTTTTCTTCTTTTCTATTTTCCTCCCCCTTTTTTTTTTTTACTCACCCCTTTTTCCCCTTTTCTCGTTCAATACTCATCAGATATCTGCGCGTTCGAGCCTCGGACCTCGCCTGACCGGAAGGAACCAGATGGGAGAACTCGGTTGGGTGTCGATCGTTCGGTTGGAGGAGCCCCACGGTAGGCGGTAAAGTAACCCCACGGAAGGCGGTAAAGAAGCCCACGATTGACGGTATTGGAAGCGCGATTGACGGTAATGGCGCCCCCACGATGGACGGAAAATGAGGGCATGCGAGACAGCAGCTTTCACGCGGAACTAGGAGATTCTAAGCAGGCGGCGAAGATTCTCTGGGGGAAGAGTCAAGGGCGCCGTCAGGCGCCACCTTGCGCGTCAGGATCTGGGAGGCACGGAAAGCTAGACGGCCGACACCCGGCAGCCGGAGGACAGTGGGGCGGCTCAGAGCGGTTTCCAGGGAGTCAGTCAGTCGGGAACTAAGCCACGATGGACCCACGTGCTTGTCGATCGCCACGTTGACAGTCGCGACGGACACCACCTCGTCAGTCGCGACGGAGCCAGGCAGTCGGGAACCGCGTTCGCCTGTCAGTCGCCACCTTGTCGATCGCGATTGAGTACAACCGCCACGATGGACACCACCGCCAGTCGCGACGGAGCACCAGGACCACGATGGACACCACCGGCCCTAACTACCGCGACTGAGCCCGCCGCCAGCTGCGTCCGATTCTTTCGTGCTGCAGCGACCAGCAGCATCCGGCATCTTCCGTCTCATTTTCACCATAGCTCGGCTGTCAGGTTCTCTATACTAACGGTCATGCCTCGCTTTTCTCCTATCAAACATATCTCTGATTAACCACTGTCCTTCACTTATTTTAACTCATATTTTTTGGTCAATTTCACTAAAGCTTCATTTATCCAAACGAATTTCAAGTTAATTTCAAGAGAGTTTTAAAATTTCTAAAATAACTAGATTATTCACCCAATTTTCTAGGTAAATGCACAAGATGTGCATGAAATATTCGTTTGGATGAAGATACTTATATTCCATCTATCTCACATGTTTGTGATATGAATGCCTAGTTTTCACATAGCATAATAGTGAATTAGATAGGGATGCTTAATCCACCCATATCATTGTTACCATACTTTGGATTAGACTCACTCTACCAAATACAAAGATAAATGGTACTAAGAATGATTTAGGGAGGGATCACACCATGCATGGATTCTCCTATTTTCAACTCCAATCCAGGAGAGGATCCCCCTTTGATTAAAGAGGTGAATCCAAGAGATGACAACCAAGCTCCTTAGTTTGACCATGGGATCAATGGAAAATGTATTATATAGTTATACCTTGAAGCATATTTTCAAGGATGAAAATGTTCTTGAATGTGGAGAGATTGTTATAAAATATCTTGGAAAAGGTTCAAAGTTATGGTAACATTAGGGGATCTAAGAGGGTTATAGAAATAATACAACTAGCCGAGAGTTTAAATCTCTAGGATGGGAAGAAGGAGGTCTTCCATTCAACCTCCATGCGGAGCATGGGGAAAGTATTTTGCTCAAAGGCTCTCTAAAGACTTCTAGAAGTGTCCAATCAAGTTAATATGAGTTAAATTCTAGTGGACTCTAGTGGAAGATTTTAAAGCAATGGTGTAGATTGCACATGCATATGTGGACTCTAGGTTCTCCAATGGTCATGGTTAGTTCCCAAATGTATATAATGGAAGGTTGGGTGGATATTCATAGGTCATTCTCTCCAATATGGAAGATAGGTTCTCAAAGAAACATACTCTTTATCTCTCATTCTTCCATTGCACATTGCCTATGTCTTTTTTATGGATGTGGATTTGAGAAGAATACAAGGTGAGGCTATCAAACTAGTGCATATCTCATAGAAGGGAACCCATTTATGACCATTTCTCACCTACATGAGAAATTTTCACATGGCGGTGGGATCATGAATGCTTAAAGACTACTAGCTCTAATAACTCCAAGCTCTAAGGAGGCTCTAATTTCGAGGTATGGCCTTCAACTTTATTATAAGTGGGATTAATGTAGAAGCATGAATGAGCTAGCCATTTGGTGACTTGCATGATCTCAAAGAATCAGTCGAGTAGTTGAATTGATTGCATAAGCTATTTGGGAGAGCTAGGAAAATAGGCCAAGTTGGAGATTCAAACCAATGGCCTCTTTAGGTGACCCAAAAAATAGAAAAACTTCACAAATTCAACAAATAGCCTAGTTGGGGGGAGTAATGCAAGTGCACTTGGGCCAAGTTGAGCTAGTGGCATACAAAGTTTCATCTCCTCAAATTGATGCTAGCTTTTTCAAGAGAGATTTATGTCATTCCTCATAGTTCATGACACATGCCCATAGTCGTAAGAAGGCATCCCTAAGCCAAATTAAAACGCATATTAAACGCCATCATAGAAAGAGACCTTCTCAGCACTACACTCCTCTAAGAGTTCCTCCACCTCTCTTTAAACTTCCTAACACCACAAGGCTATTTCATCAAGTGTTTTTAGGAGACAAGACATCTTCCACAAGAAATTATCTTAAATCTAGAACCATAATAGAAGAACATAACACCTTGTTGTCAATGTCATAAAATAAGTTTTTGACATTCATAATGAGAACCTTGGTGATCATGAACGGGTTCATTTGAGTTTGTAGAGGTAGGGGAATCTAGATAGAGAAGATGTATTTTTGGCTTTCGAGAGCCTTTAGTGAGCATAGGGCATGAACAAGATGATTTTATAGCTCGACAAAAAAGAGAATAGGAGGCACTTAAGGTCCAAAATGTCACACGGAAGGAGATAAGGAAGAGAGCTCACACACACACTCTCACTCTCAAGGAGAAGCACACACACAGATTGAGGCAAGGAAGAATGATCTTCTTCTTCTTCTTCTATTACTGCTTCTTATTGCTCCATGTAATAGCTGCACCTCCAAGTGAGAAAAGAAAGCCACTAGTAGATCTTCTATCTGGAGTACTACCAGCCCAATCTGCATCGGTGTATCCATGAACCTGCAAATCTATACCAGCTTCATAAAACAATGCATAATCCAAAGTAGCACTCACATAACGTAGAGTGCGCCTCAGAGCATCCAAATGTGGCTTCCTAGGAACCTGCATAAACCGACTTTCAAGTCCAACAGTGTAGCTTAAATCAGGCCTTGTAATTGTAAGATATATAAGACTTCCCACAATTTTCCTGTACATAGTAGCATTTTCCAATGCTTCACCTGATGTAGTATCCAATTTCAAATTCTGGTCTAAAGGCATAGAAATTGGCTTACAATCAGCCATACCATACTTTTGCAGCATATTCAAGGCAGATTGCCTTTGCGACATCCATATACCTGTTTCTGTATGTATAAACTCAATGCCCAAGAAATAACGCAGCACACCAAGATCTTTCATGTCAAATTTCTGCATAAGAAGTTTCTTTACCTCTTTGATGCTTTCTTCATTATCACCACCTACAATCAGATCATCAACATAAATAGCCACAATAGTGATGCCATCGTCAGCCTTCCTTGCATATAGTGAGTGATCTGCATCACACATAGAAAACCCAATGCTGGTTAAGTAATCAGCAATCCTTGCATGCCATGCACGCGGAGCCTGCTTCAGCCCATACAAAGCCTTTTGCAACCTGCAAACATATTCTCGATGCTTTGAATCTTCATATCCTTGTGGTTGGTCCATATATACTTCGTCCTGTAACTCACCATGTAGGAAAGCATTCTTCATATCCATCTGATGCAAAGTCCATCCTTTTGCTGTAGCTAATGCAACAAGTGTTCTGACAGTAGACATTTTAGCTACAGGGCTGAATGTTTCCTCATAATCAATGCCATATGTCTGTGCATAACCTTTAGCTACCAATCGTGCTTTATACCTGCTTATGCTACCATCAGCATTATGCTTTACCTTGTAAACCCATTTGCAGGCTATGGATTTCTTTCCTTGCGGCAATGGAACCAGCTTCCATGTATCATTTCCATAAAGTGCAGCCATCTCCTCATCCATAGCTTTTTCCCAATCTGCATTACCAATTGCATCTTCAAAACAAGAAGGTTCAACATCTTGTATTACCTTTGTCATGTAGGCACAATGGCGAGCCATGTAACTATCATATGTCAATCGTTGCACTGAATTACGCATCCTCCCAGATCTTCTTGGTCCTGGGTCACTTCTTCTTGTATCGTCTGCATGTGCCCTTCTTACTCCTGGAGTCTTCACAGAGGGCAATCCAAGTTCCTCATCAAGACTCTTTTCTGAACCGCTTGAATCTCCATCAACATCTTCAAAACCTGCACCTGTTTTACTACCAGCAGAAAGCTTTTCTTTACCTTTCTTGGATGTATTTGATGAATTTGTTGGACTGAAATTTCCACGCAATCTTCCACTCCATGGATTTGAGTTGGAACTATTGCTTGGTGATACATCCGGTCCACTCAAAACTTGAGATTCTGCACTAGATTTTTCAGCATTTTCTTTGTCATTTGGTTCAAGATTCAGTCCTTCTTTGGCATCTGCATGGAAGCTTGACATTTCATCAAATACCACATCTCTGCTCACCTTCACCTGTCGTGTGAGTGGGTTATAACATTTGTACCCCTTTTGCTCAAGGGAATATCCAATGAAGACACATTTTTCTGCTTTCGGATCAAGCTTCATCCTCAACTCATCTGGAACATGTACATATGCAATACAGCAAAAAACTTTCAGATGTGATAAGTTTGGCATTTTACCTGTAAACTTCTCTTCAGGTGTAACTTGATGTACAGCAGCAGTCGGAGTTCTGTTCATGATGTATACAGCAGTATGCACAGCTTCTGCCCAATAACAATGAGGCATATTCTTCTCAGCCATCAAGGCTCTTGCTATTTCTGCAATATGTCTATTTTTGCGTTCAGCAACACCATTCTATTGTGGTGTGTACCTGCATGAAAACTGACGCCGAATTCCATGATTTTTTAGAAAACTGTTGAACTCATTTGACATGTATTCACCTCCTCCATCAAATCTTAATGTTTGAATGTACTTCTTGCCTGCTTTTCCACCATAACTTTAAAATTCTGAAAGTGAGTAAACACCTCGCTCTTCTCTTTCATGAAATATACCCATACTTTGCGTGTATGGTCATCAATGAAGGTAACATAAAACCTGCAACCGCCCATAGATGTGGTCTTTGCTGGACCCCAAACATCTGTATGTACTACTTTAGAACATTCTCACTAACATGCTTGTCATGTGGAAATGATGCTCTTGATTGTTTACCACATTGACATGCTGCACATACCTTTTGCATTTCTGCAACTTTGAAATTTGGTAGTCCATGGACAATCTCCTTTGACTACATCGGTTTCAGCCTTTGCAAGTTTGCATGTCCAATCCGTTTGTGCCATATCTCTATATCTGCAATAACTCCTACACCTTTTGCAAACATGGCTGCATTCATTTCAGGAATCTTCACATTTAAGGTGAACATCCTACCCACTTTGTTTCCTTTGGCAACCAATTGTCCATCCTGCTTGTACTCTTCTACATATAATCCATCAGCATTGAACCTGACTTGTAATCCCTGGTCAACCATTTGTCCAACAGAAACCAGATTCTTTGTTATATTTGGAACATGCAGCACATCAGCAAGATGTTTTACCTTTCCGTCCTCCATAGACAATGCTATGTTTCATGTATGCTCAATAGGATGCGATGTATCATCACCTGTTTCAACATATCCAGGAACTGGCATTTTTTGCAAACTACTAAACCATTCTGCATGACTGGTCATGTGATTTGAAGCACCTGAATCAACATACCAGACATTATCATTCGATTTTGAAACACCGGCAGACATCGTATTCATCATGTGATGTTGAACCATAAACAGCTTCTCAGAATCATCTGCACTTGTGGATGCATAGTTGTTTTGCTGCCTTCTATTATTTTGATTCTTTAACCTGCAATCACGTTCGAAGTGTCTAGGTTTACCACAATTCCAACATCCTTTACTATCATTACCTGAATCATTTCTTTGGAAAATTCTGCGACCTCTTTGGCTCCCCCTGCCTCGAAACTGTCCTCTTCCTCCTGCATGATTCTGTTGTTGACCTTGGTCTTGGTTACTGTTTCCTCTTCCACTTCCAAAACCTCTACCTCTGCCTCTTCCTCTGCCAGAGTAGAATACCTGCTCAGAACTCGGCTTTCCTTGGGAGTTTGAATCCTCACAAAGATTCTTTTCTTCAATGATCAGCATAGAGACCAAATCAGCAAAATTCAGAATATTTTCCTTGGTCTGTATAGAAGTTCTGAACTGCTTATATGCAGCTCCTAAACCACGAAGGCACACTTCCAGCTTATCATCATCATCTACATTCACGCCAATAGATGCAAGTGACTCACATATGCTTTTGATTTTTAGAGTGTAGTCACTTATCGACATGCTCTTTTTCTCCAATGTATGCAGCTCGTTCTTGAGTTGCAATTTCCGTGCCTTTGTATTGGTCTCGTACAAAGTGACCAAACTGTTCCAAGCCTCTTTTGGAGTCTTGGCATCCTATATGTGTCCAATCATGCTATCCTGTATGCTAACAGATAGCCAATACATTACCTTTTGTGCTCCTTGATTCCATTCCTCATATGCTCTTAACTGTTCTGCAGTCCGATTCCTTTCTGGTAACTGCGGAGCATTTTCATTCTCTCCCTCGATGTACTTCCAGTAGCCTTTTCCCATCAAGAAATTCGTCATTCTGAATCTCCAAGCATGGAAGTTGTTCTTGTCCAGCTTATCGCTCATAAGCTGACTCATTCCATCTGTGTTTGCCATTTCTGCAACAATTCACAACACCGCAACACACTAGAAGCAGCACTTCTGCTTGAACACTGTGATTAGAATTTTAGTTGATTATGACATTGGATTATATGTATTTACATTGATATAAATATATATATTTTTTATCTATATATTTTTCATTTGAGGTATGTTTTGAATTGTGTGTATTGTATTAAGTAATGAAGAGTTTTGTTTTATTCATTGTTATTATTGTTTATATCAAGCATGTGTTTTAATACTCTAATTATATAATTCATTCATATGTGTGTACCTAAGTGTATATGTATGTATGTGCATGTTTATGTGTGTGTATATGTATGTATGTGCATGTGCATGTGTAAGTGTATATGTGTGTATGAGTATGTGCATGTGCATGTGTATGTGTGTGTATATGTATATGCATGTATATGTATAAATCTATGTGTATATGTGTGTATGTGCATGTATATGTGTATATGTAGGTATGTGCATGTGTGTGTGCATGTGTATGTGTTTTAATACTTTAATTATATAATTTATTCATATGTGTGTACCTAAGTGTATATGTATGTGTATGTATATGTATGTATGTGCATGTGTATGTGTGTGTATATGTATGTATGTGCATGTGCATGTATAAGTGTATATGTGTGTATGAGTATGTGCATGTGCATGTGTATGTGTGTGTATATGTATATGCATGTATATGTATAACTCTATGTGTATATGTGTGTATGTGCATGTATATGTGTATATGTAGGTATGTGCATGTGTGTGTGCATGTGTATATGTGTTTTAATACTTTAATTATATAATTCATTCATATGTGTGTACCTAAGTGTATATGTATGTGTGTGTATATGTATGTATGTGCATGTGTATGTGTGTGTATATGTATGTATGTGCATGTGCATGTATAAGTGTATATGTGTGTATGAGTATGTGCATGTTCTTGTGTATGTGTGTGTATATGTATATACATGTATATGTATATGTCTGTATATGTATATGTATATGTATATGTATATGTATATGTATATGTATATGTATATGTATATGTATATGTATATGTATATGTATATGTATATGTATATGTGTATATGTATATGCATGTGTATATGTATGAAACATGCATGTGTATGTGGATGCATTTCCATTTGCATCCATGTGCATGCATGTGGATTTATTTATTCAAAATAGGCTAAATGGTCAAATTACATAGATGTATATGGGTGTGTGTGTGTACGTTATTGGTTAGACTATGGAGATAACACAAAAACATTCATTTATTTATTTGTGTGCATCATTTATTTACGTGTGTGCATCATATATATGCTTTTTATCTCTAAAAAAAACTATGGAATTAAAAATAAGACCAACATGGGATATTCATAATAAAAAATATCATAAATCTATTAGATGTGTCCTAGATTGCATTATTCGTTATTCAACAATTCATTTATTCATGAATAATTATGGAATTTTACGGCAAACCCTATTATTCGACCGAATTATTCGGTGCCACATCAGTTTATTCGGAGGTGAGCGAATACTTTTTGCACGATAATTCAACAATTTTTTATCAAACACGCTTTCGGTCGAAAAAGTTTTTGATCAAAAAATTTTATTGATCAAAATTCTTTGATATAATAAAATTTCGATCGAAAGAAATTCGGTCGAAAATTTTCTTATAAAACAACACAAGTAGACTCATTTTTCATAACAGTTACTTTGCTTTTTACAAACTTACAGTGTCGTAGATAGAACAAAGTATAAACTCTTGATATACATATTAAATTGTGTACTTAAAGAATAAAGAAAAATATATTTGTTTGCGAATTAAAAACTATTGTCATTGTTTGACTCAACATTGATTCTTACTTCACAATAGAATATGTATGTGTGGGTATGATTGTGAGTAATATGTATTGTGATTGTTTGAACGAATATTGATTCTTACTTCATGATAGTATATGTATGTGTATTTGAGTGTATAATTGTGAATGAAATCTATTGTGATTGTTTGGTTCAACATTGATTCTTACTTCACAATAGTATATGTGTGTGTGTGTATGATTGTGAAAAAAAATGTATTGTGATTGTTTGAATCAATATTGATTCTTACTTCACAATACTATGTGTATGTGTATGTGTATGTGTATGTGTATGTGTGTGTATGTTATATGCATGTGAGTATATGTGTATGTGTGGCCATTGTGTATGTATATGTGCAAGTATCTATATATATATGTATATATGTATGTGTGCATGAAAGTATGTGTATGCATGTGTGTATGTATGTGCACATGAAAGTATGTGTATGCAAGTGTGTATGTGTATGTGCATGTGTGTGTATGATTGTGAATAAAAAACTATTGTAATTGTTGAAAAAGATTTTGTGTTTTTTTTTATAATTCAAGGGTTGAGAAGGTATCAAACAAGTGAAGATCAATGGCATCTTGGATAATGTATTTCAGCTAATAGAAGGTTCGTGTTGTATTAATATAATATAGCTTCACATATCCATATATCTTCTTTAAGAAGTTGTATTGTATTGATACAACACGAACCTTCTGTTAGCTGAGATATTGGCATCAAGACAATCACATCAAGAGGGACTTGTTGGGAAGAAAAAAATAGGCTTATCGAGATAATAGCATCAAGAGGGACTTGTTATGGCCAAGTTTTGATAGAAATCGACTTATGCACTCAAACTTTTGATACTTACGACAAAAGAGATATAAATGGTAATAAAATATTTTACTTTTTATGATAAAGTTTAATATTTTTTCAAGCACATAATAATGAATTTTTACTTTTTAATATTTCTATAGGTTATTTAAAGGTTGATTGATTTTGAGCTGAGTATAAAGGTAGAAATTTCCCATTAAAAAGGGATCGTTATCAATTGTGAACTTGAATCATTTGAATTATTAACTTTTCTTTTTTTTTTAGGCTCAAGTCGATTTATTGTGTGTATGTGCTTGTATTTATGTATATATACATATGCATGTGTGTACGTATGTATACATCTGCATGTGTGTGTATGAATGCAAGTAAGTATGTATGCACATATGTGTGTGTATGAATGCAAGTAAGTATGTATGCACATGTGTGTGTATGCATATGTAGGTATGTGCATGTGTGTATGCATATGTAGGTATGTGCATGTGTGTATATGCATATGTATGTATGTATGTGCATGTGTGTGTATACATGTCTATGCATGTATGCATATACGTGTATGTATGCATGTGAGTGTATGTGTGTGTGTGTGTCTATATGCGTGTGTATATGTTAAGTATCTATACGTGTGTGTGTAATATGATTTTGTGTGTACATGTGTACATGTTTGTGTGTGTATATGTGTGCATGTGTGTGTATGCATATGTGTGTATGACAGGCACATACATACACACATATGCATATACGTACTTTCAAATCTGTAAAAGAAAAACACTAATTTTATCTTTGAAGAAAAGTCGCGAGCTCTCTAGACTCTCAAACGTGTGCGAAATGAGTTCTCGATAACAAAGTTTTGATCGAAAGACATTTTGATCAAAAATGTTTTGACCGAAATCTTTTTCTTCGAAAAAACTTTCGATCAAAAGCTTTTCGATCGAAAGTTTATCCCTGTTTGTTTTTTTCAGTGTTTACTCGGACAACCTCGAATAAAATGAATACATTCGGTATTTTTTAATTATTCGATCGAATAAATGCAACCTAGGATGTGTCCATAGATCATATCCATGGCTATCCTTTGAGAACCACGTAATATAGAAGTGAAAGATTAAATCACAACAAAGGAACTAACAATGACAAAGGTAAAAAAAATCTTATTTACATTGGATCATTAAGGGAACTAAATCACTTATATTTTGTTGATGAGAAGGTGTTGATGCAATCGTGCTCATCAAGGTAATTGAATTGCATAATAGTCGGTGTCTACATCATTTTTATCAAAAGATAAGTTACCACAAAATGGAAGCATGAATCACTATCTATAATAAAAACGAAATACACTTATATTATTAATGGGAAGAATCATCTTCATGTTTCTCTTCATGCTCAGTAATGGAAGGTGAGTGTAAGTAGGCATCGAAGAGAATGAAGCTTTGGCATGTTGAATAAAGGTGAAAAAGGCTAAAGCAAGCTAATAGATGACTTGAAAAATCAATTTCTAGCAAAGGATTTCCAAAAAAACAAGATATTTTAGCAGTTTTGAAACTTTTTCTATCTTGGGGGCAAGAGATGGGCATCTTTGTTGATTTTGAGGTCAAAAAGTAACTTTTTGGCCATAGAATATGAGAGGGAGTGCATACAAGATAAATTTGAGTCTTTTTAGAAACTTACAAAAAATCTTGTTTTTTATTATTTAAGTTATAAGTTCCATTCGTCTCCATGGTCATTTTTTCATTCCCCATCTAACAAGAGTTCATTCTCTAAATGGAATTCTACACCGTCCACTCCTTGCATGGGTACTCCTCCTAGACTGTAGAGTGTTTCCAATCTCTTTGGATTGGCTGCTCACTAGTCGCCCCTTAGGCTTAATGGCCCCTTTAGGGTTCACATTTTTGCAAATGGTAAATTTATATCCTTGTATGTTGACTGTTATCCCTTATATAGTGCGCAATGGTTGGAATTTATCTTGATCAACTAGAATCACTATGAATTGGGTCTCTTTTGCAAGGTTGAGACCAATGCACACATCATATATTCTAGCATAAGATTAATGCCAAAGTCTCCATCTACAATTACTCAAGTGGGTACCTCTATCATGAATGCTTACTATTAATCGCATGCTTCTATAGTCTATGAGGAGAGCATCTATTTACATGCTTATAGGAGTTTCTTCTCAATCTTCTCTTCTCAATATAGGAAAATGTCTACCAATATTGAGGTAAGTGATAGGAGTAGTATGGGAAATGGAAATCACTTCACTTATAAACCTTTCACCTATGTGAAGTAAATCATATAGAGATACTTGTTTCTAAGTAGTTTCTAATACCTCTTCTAATAATATGATGGAGGAAGGTAAAGATGTCTTGTGCATAGCTTGTAATTCTTCTATGGCCTATGTGTAGGCTTTGTTTATAAAATGGAAGTGTCTTCCTTCTTGTTCACTTAGTTCTACTGAGTCCTTGTTGATTTCTTTGCCTTCCCATCCTATGTTATTTCCCTTTGCTTATTCAATTACTCTCTTCTCTTCTAAGCTTGAGTCATGACTTGAGGAATTTCTTTGAGATAGATCATTTAAACTTTTGCAAATTCCATTTCCTTTTGATATCTCTTCTCTGGATAGATGATTACTTGGCCCCTTTGACTATGTGGATTGCATAGTCGAGTGGGTTTGGATTGCGTTGATCCCCGAGAATGAGACCTATTTGTTAGAAACTAGTTGTTGGGCTACTTAGACCTATTAGGGGAATACACATTGGACCATTTGGCCTAATAACTCGTGAAACATTTGATCGAATGGTTGGACCAATTAGTGGGCCGAGGAGTAGCCTGTGGACCATTTTCCCTACTGCATGCTCACCATTTGGTATCCCATCTAATGGACCATTTGGTCCTTGGTTGTCTCAGTCATTATTTGAACTATTTTCTCTAGTGCATAATGAAGTATATTATATTATTTTTTATTTTCCTTTTCAATATCACTTTCATCATAGTATCTTCATATATATATATATATATATATATATATATATATATATATATATATATATATATATATATATGTGTGTAGAGAAAAGGAGAAATAACCTAACTTGTTGGTCCTCCTTTTGCTTTCTGCAGTCCTTCCTAGAATGGTCTTTGGATTTGGGGTGATCCCTACAAGTAGGCGCACTTATAGGCAGTAAACATAATTTTACTTAAAAAATGGCCAAATTCTCCACATATGAGTAGCAAATAATTCACCTTTGAGAAAAAATTCACCTTTGCCTTTTTGTGCCTTTTTGTGCCCTTTCTTGCCCTTCTCCTTGAGAAGTATAACTAGAGAAAAAGGTGCTTGCAAAGGTTTTTCCAAGAAGTTAAGGGGAATTATGACCCATCCATTGCAAGGAGGGGTTGGCTTGATCAGGTTTTCCAAACCATTTAAATAGGTGGCATTATTTTCCTTCATGGTCACGTCTTCCACAAAATTGACAAATCACCTTCTTTGGGAACTTTTTTGTAAAATTACACGATTCATTACAAAATTCAAACCACATGGAACTTACCTTCTTCTATCCCAACGTTGCTCTATTTCTTGATAAAATTGTACTAATTGGCCAAATTTTGAGTTCCTTATGGGAATTCATTACTCAGCTAATGCCTTTTGTGTTGAGATATCAAGCTCAACATGTGATGATCCAGGATGATACATACCAGTTTTTCGTTTCTCTGACATGTATAGTGGTCACGCCGGTATATGTCAGGGATACTTCATTGAGCTTTATTAGATTTATCTACCGAGAGTGATGGAACATTTGTTTCTTGCCAGCTCACTCATTCGCGGACATTAGGTTTTTCCTTATGTACTGGTCTTTACATATTGCACTGGTTGTATTCTTGTTTTTAGGTCATTCTTGTACATTCCTTTTATGTAATAGAAGAAGAAGAAGAAGATCATTCTTCCTTGCCTCAATCTGTGTGTGTGCTTCTCCTTGAGAGTGAGAGTGTGTGTGTGAGCTCTCTTCCTTATCTCCTTCCTTGTGACATGGTATTAGAGCCAGCGTGGCTGTAGAGAGCTCGTGGAGAAGGCGACGGTGAAGACTACGCGGCAAGGCGTGGAGAAAACGCGATTTCACAAACGGCCTCCGTTTGCTACGAAAATTGCCATGAAGGTAGAAGACCTCAAAATATTTTCGAGAATTATCCCTTTAGGGTCACTCATTTTTGTCAGATCGAAGTTTCAGAGCCATCTCGACCTCCGTTTCGAGCCCGCAAGGTGGGGCCCACAGAAAAACCAGGTCAGTTTCAGAAACTGTAACTTGCGTTGTGTTTGGTGACACTCATATATTCCAGATTCAGAATTTCAAGCGATTCCGTGTACTGTTGATACACGAAAACTGTGTTTTTCTGAGATCGAACTGTTTTAAGCACCTAATAATGGGTTTTTGTTGTTATATATTTTGATAGGTCATTTTGAAGGTTGACTGGTTTCGAGCGGAGTATAAAGGTAGTCATTCCACATTAAGAAAGGAATTATTTGGGTTTTGGGCAATTGATTCGTCCAAGGTAATGTGATCTACTAAAGAACCATATATTCTTCCTAGGCATATTGAACAAGCATTTTTTTATAAAAACCTAGATGCTCATCCTTGGCGGCAAGTCATTCATGTGCAACCTAGAGGTAGTTCATTGTTTGAATAGTTTATTGTTAGAGAGATCGAAGAAAGGCCTCTTGATGATTCAACATCAGATACTGATACATCAACATCTGAAATAGAAATTAGAATCATTATACGTGATAATGATACTAATCTTTTTTATGAAGAGGATAATTCTCTACATGTTGATTCTACTGATGAGGAAGAGGAATTACCAGAAATAGATATTAATCCATCAATAGATGATGTGATTCATGAGAACATAGATTTAACAATAGAAGAAATAAATGAAATCAATAAGGATAATAAAGATGAGACTATATTGATGTCTTACCAAAATGATGGCAATAATGAAAACATATGAGCAGATTAGATAGTAAATTCTACTCTAGTTATCGATCAATAACTTGAAGCTTCTGAATGGATATCAGATAATAGATTTTTTTATTAACTTGAATAACGATGAATCCTACTAGAGAGATGAAATCATGTTCTTCTAAGTTAGAACATGAAGCTCGGGGGTATGCCTAATTATTTTATATATAGCTTTATCTTCGAGGAGCAAATTTTTATCATGTATGTATGCATATGTGTGTGTATGCATGTGTATTATATGTATACATATGTTAGTATGCATATATATGTATTTCATGTATATGTATGTGTTTGCATGTGTGTGATATATGTATACATGTGTTAAATATGCATATGTGTGTATATGCATATGCATTTATGTAAAATATTCATGTATTCATGTAATATATGCAAGTGTTTATAATTGTGTACATGTATATATGTATATGTATCTATGTGTAAATATGTACATGTAAATATGTAGGCATGTATATGTGATGTGTACATGTATATATGTATATATGTCTATGTGTAAATGTGTATATTTAAATATGTTAGTATGTATATATATATATTTATGTGTGCATTTAGGCATGTATGTGTGATGCATAATATATCTACTCCATTTTATATTTATGTATCCTATCTACATGATGTGTATATATCTTTATATATGTTATGATCCTCATTGATTCGAGTAGCTATATATAGAGGCATAAGGTTGGGAGGAGAGACATCTCTCTAGTAGGGCGTCGGAGGAGTACATATACTTCAAACATATGGCTAAAAGGTTGAATTAGAGTTTTTAAATTAGGGGTTTTAAAACCCTAATATCAAAATTAGTGTTTTCAATTTAGGATTTTTGAAATAGGATTTATTTATTTATTTATGTGTATGCATGTGTTGTGTATGTATTTGTATCTATATGTGCATATGCTTATGTTGTGTGTGTGTGTGTGTATATATGCATTTGTATATGTATATATGCATGTAAATATGATTATATGAGTCTATGTGTGTGTACATATGATTATGCATGTGTATGTGTATGTGAGTATGTGTACGTGTATGTGAGTATGTGTATGTGTCTATGTGTATTCATTATATGTGTGTAACTGCATGCATGTGTATGTGTGTGTAAAAATGTGCATGTATGTGTGCGTATGTATAAATGTGCATGTATATGTATATGTGTGTAAATGTGCATGTATGATGTATATGTGTGTATGCGTGTATTTATACCTCTAGTTTCACTCTTTTCTCTCTCTCTCTCTCATATACATACATACGTGCATAAACACACATACTCATATCCACATATATATACATAAAAGCAGTGCATACTGTGCATTATCGCGACGATGAGCCATAAGTGTCCGCATCTCTTTTAGACACCACTTAAATGACCATCCTGTCCCAAACTCTGTCTCAAGTAAACTAAGTACGTATTTTTTATCCCTCTCATCATGCTCACTACAAAAATAAAAAACATAATGTAAATAAAACATAAGATATTTATTTCAATTTATATGTAAAAGTTTTACTTACTTCCACGGTAAGTGGACAAAGCGCAGGTAAGAGTCGCATAGTGCCCACATTCTTCTCTTGAACTCCAATCCATTCCCTATGTACACAATGTCCCCCTCTGGCTCTATGTCACACTCTAGTCCTAAGGTGCCTATGCATGTCCTCATAGGAAACTCTGCTCTGCTATCACGATTTGGAGGTGGTATAGGTGTCCTGAAAATAGATTAGATAAAAATAAATAAAAATATGTGTTATAATATCATTAAAAAAGTTTATGATAAAAAAACATACCTATGAGCAGATAGCTCTCTTCCTGCATGTGGAGCCGCAAAAGAGCCCTCGTCTGATGGCTGGGTAAGCATCTAGATCGTATAGTCCAGCTCCTCACCACACATCTCTGAGTAATCATGCATTATGGCCCCTAGAGTATCAGACGGAACTCTTGCTCTCATAAGACTTTTTATGAGAGTGAGTTTCGCCTTTCTCTCTCTACTGGGATCCATAATACCTCATATAAAACAAAATGGTTAGAAATCAATATATATACGTGTACATATGTAAGTGTGTATGCATTAAGTATGTGTATGTATGCATGTGTGTGTGTATGTATGTGTGTGTATGTGTGTGTATGTGTGTGTGTATGTGTCTATGCATGTGTATGTGTGTGTATGCATCATTATGTGTGTATGTGTTTTTGTGTGTATGTGTGTGTGTATATGTGTGTGTGTATGTGTGTGTATATGTGTGTGTGTATGTATGTGTATGTATGCATGCATGTATGTACGTATGTATGCATATGCATATGCATTATGTATGTATATATATGCATGTATGTGTATGTGTGAGTATGTCTCTCTATGTGTGTGTATACATATATGTGTGGATGTATGCATATATGTGTGTATGTGTGTATGTGTGTGTGTGTATGTGTTTGTATGTGTGTATGCATGTGTATGTGTGTGTATGCATCCTTATGTGTGTAAGTGTCTATGTGTGTTTGTGTGTGTGTATATGTGTGTGTGTGTGTGTCTATGTGTATGTGTGTGTGTCTATGAGTGTGTATGTGTTTATGTGTATGTATGTATCTATGTGTCTATATGTGTCTATGTGTGTATATGTATGCATGTATGTATGCATATGTGTGTGTATGCATCATTATGTGTGTATGTGTCTATGTGTGTATGTGTGTGTGTATATGTGTGTGTGTGTCTATGTGTATGTGTGTGTGTCTATCAGTGTGTATGTGTTTATGTGTATGTATGTATCTATGTGTGTGTATGTGTCTATGTGTGTATGTGTATGCATGTATGTATGCATATGTGTCTGTATGCATATGTATGTGTGTGTATGCATCATTATGTGTGTATGTGTGTATGTGTGTATGTTTGTGTGTGTTTGTATATGTGTGTGTGTATGTGTATGTGTCTATGTGTATGTGTCGCTATGCGTCTATGAGTGTGTATATGTCTATGTGTGTGTATGTGTATGCATGTATGTATGCATATGTGTGTATGTGTGTGTATGCATTATGTATGCATATGTGTGTGTATGCATTATGTATGTGTATGTATGCATGCATGTATGTATGTATGTATGCATATGCATTATGTATGTATATATATGCATATATGTGTATGTGTGAGTATGTCTCTCTATGTGTGTGTATGCATATATGTGTGTATGTATGCATACATGTGTGTATGTGTGTATGTGTGTGTGTGTATATGTGTTTGTATGTGTGTATGCATGTGTATGTGTGTGTATGCATCATTATGTGTGTATGTGTCTATGTGCGTTTGTGTGTGTGTATATGTGTGTGTGTGTGTCTATATGTATGTGTGTGTGTCTATGAGTGTGTATGTGTTTATGTGTATGTATGTATCTATGTGTGTGTATGTGTCTATGTGTTTATGTGTATGCATGTATGTATGCATGTGTATGTGTGTGTGTCTATGAGTGTGTATGTGTTTATGTGTATGTATGTATCTATGTGTGTGTATGTGTCTATGTGTTTATGTGTATGCATGTATGTATGCATGTGTATGTGTGTGTATGCATCATTATGTGTGTATGTGTCTATGTGTGTGTGTGTATGTGTGTGTGTGTGTCTATGTGTATGTGTGTGTGTCTATGAGTGTGTATGTGTTTACGTGTATGTATGTATCTATGTGTGTGTATGTGTGTATGTGTGTATGTGTCTATGTGTGTATGTGTATGCATGTATGTATGCATATGTGTGTGTATGCATATGTATGTGTGTGTATGCATCATTATGTGTGTATGTGTCTATGTGTGTATGTTTGTGTGTGTGTATGTGTATGTGTCTATGTGTATGTGTCACTATGCGTATGAGTGTGTATGTGTTTATGTGTGTGTATGTGTCTATGTGTGTGTATGTGTCTATGTGTGTGTATGTGTCTATGTGTGTATGTGTATGCATGTATGTATACATATGTGTGTATGTGTGTGTATGCATTATGTATGCATATGTGTGTGTATGCATTATGTATGTGTATGTAAGCATGTGCATTATGTATGCATGTAAGTATGTATGTATGCATATGCACATGCATTATGTATGCATATGTGTGTACGTGTGTGTATGCATTATGTATGTGTATGTAAGCATGTGCATTGTGTATGCATGTAAGTATGTATGTATGCATATGCATATGCATTATGTATGCATATGTATGCATGTATGTGTATGTGTGTGTATGTCTCTCTATGTGTGTGTATGCATATATGTGTGTGCATGTGTCTGTATATGTGTCTGTATTTTGTATGCATGTGTATGTGTGTGTATGCATCATTATGTGTGTATGTGTGTGTATATGTTTGTGTATGTGTGTGTGTGTCTATGTATATGTGTATGTATCTATGAGTATGTATGTGTTTATGTGTCTGTATGTGTCTATGTGTGTATGTGTCTATGTGTGTGTATGTATCTATGCATGTGCATTATGTATGCATGTAAGTATGTATGTACATTGTATGCATATGCATATGCATTATGTATGCATGTATGTGTATATGTGTGTATGTCTCTCTATGTGTGTGTGTATGCATATATGTGTGTGTATGTGTGTATGTGTGTGTATATGTGTCAGTATGTGTGTATGCATGTGTATGTGTGTGTATGCATGTGTATGTGTCTACGTGTGCATGTGTGTGTATATGTGTGTGTATATGTGTGTGTATGTGTGTGTGTCTATGTGTATGTGTGTGTATCTATGAGTGTGTATGTGTTTATGTGTGTATGTGTCTATGTGTGTGTATGTGTCTATGTGTGTATGTGTATGCATGTATGTATGCATGTTTGTATGCATATGTATGTGTATGCATGTGTATGTGTGTGATGCATCATTATGTGTGTATGTGTCTATGTGTGTATGTGTTTGTGTATATGTGTGTATGTATGTGTGTGTGTCTATGTGTATGTGTCGCTACGCATCTATGAGTGTGTATGTGTTTATGTGTGTGTATGTTTCTATGCATGTGTATGTGTCTATGTGTCTATGTGTCTATGTGTATGCATGTATGTATGCATAGAGGTGTGTATGTGTGTGTATGCATTATGTATGTGTATGTATGCATGTAAGTATGTATGTATGCATATCCATTATGTATGCATATGTATGCATATGTATGCATGTATGTGTATGTGTGTGTATGTCTCTCTATGTGTGTGTATGCATATATGTGTGTATGTGTGTATGTGTGTGTATATGTGTGTCTATGTGTGTATGCATGTGTATGTGTGTGAACGCATCATTATGTGTGTATGTGTCGATGTGTGTATGTGTGTGTGTATATGTGTGTGTATGTGTGTGCACGTCTATGTGTATGTGTGTGTGTCTATGAGTGTGTATGTGTTTATGTGTGTGTATGTGTCTATGTGTGTGTATGTGTCTATGTGTGTATGTGTATGCATGTATGTATGCATATGTGTGTGTATGTGTGTGTATGCATTATGTATGCATTATGTATGTGTATGTATGCATGTGCATTATGTATGCATATGCATTATGTATGTGTATGTATGCATATGCATTATGTATGTGTATGTATGCATGTGCATTATGCATGCATATGTGTGTGTATGCATGTAAGTATGTATGTATGTATGTACGCATATGCATATGCATTATGTATGCATATGTGTGTGTATGCATGTAAGTATGTATGGATGTACGCATATGCATATGCATTATGTATGCATGTATGTGTATGTGTGTGCATGTCTCTCTATGTGTGTGTGTATGCATATATGTGTGTGTATGTGTGTGTGTATGTGTGTGTGTGTATGTGTCTGTGTATGTGTGTATGTGTGTGTATATGTATGTGTATATGTGTGTGCATGTGTATGCATTATGTGTGCATGTGTGTATGCAACATTATTTGTGTATGTGTGTATATGTGTGTGTATTTGTGTGTATGTGTGTATATGTGTGTGTATTTGTGTGTATGTGTGTGTGTGTCTATGTGTATATCATAAACAAGAATTTCTGCATCATCCATTTTGAAGGTGGATGTACTTTGAATATTCTTGTTCTTTTTTGAGCCTCTTCGTTTGGTGTCACATACCATTTTTAAGTTATACTTACTCGTGAATGCATTATATCTTTTGTATAATACAAATGGACTATCAAAGCCCCTATTCTTCTTTGATCAATATCGTTAATGACCTCTAACACTTTTGCTACCCAAAATGGTCTAGTAGCCTCATCATCATCAGCAAGGATTGCAATAAGTGCTCTGACATTTATTTCTTTCAAGTTTCCTTGCCATCATGCTTCGACCTGTTTCATCATCCTTGCACCTACATAAATATTCATTCCTAGCTTTGAAGTGTATCTTTATTACGTGCTTGGTCCACGTTCATTGATCTTTGTGTGCTAAAATCCCATGTGAATGGAATATCAATCAACTAATGCCCTACAATGGTATTCTGTATAATCACTTCTTGATGGTTAAAAAACTCATCCCACCAAGATACATCTTGATCTCTAGCATTATTTTTTGCATGCTCAATCTGTCTCTTCTTCTCCATAAGTACATGCATCCACCTTTTACTTTGCTGAACCACATTTCCACATCTTTCCATATTGCTTTTATCTTCACATGGTGTTTGTTCTTCACCATCCACAGACAAATTAGGCACATGCAACAAAAATCTGCATCCCTCTTTAGGCTCCCACCCTAGAGAACATGATTATTGCTCTGTGAATAAAAGAGTAATGTCATTAAGTCTCCTCATTAATAATACGTGATTGAAACTAATGTTGTGTGATGGAGCCAAAACCTTAGTACTGTTATCAATACTTGCTAAGAAAAACTACTTAAAGTCATAAATCTATGAAAGGTGTTGAACTTCAGCCTTTGGATTATATGCTTCAAAAATCAACATAGGTAATATTGGAAGAGTAAAAGCATTATGGCATGCCAACCTCTTAGAGAAGGTATTGAACATTTGATCAATGTGATCATATTACCTAAAGCTTCTCTCTTGCCATTGAAACATTAGAGTGACTTTTCGTATTTTGGTTAGGGAACCATTTGCCTAGCTTTGCCTTTTACACAGACTTCAAGCACCTTGCATGCACCCCTAACACTACAACATATGAGTGGCATACCGACGCTGCATATACCGATGGTCATAGTCGGCATCGGTATAGCCCTCGGAAAATCGCACTAAGAGATACCGACGGTCAAGTGACCATCGGTATGACCGTTTTAAACGGATCGTCGGTGTGGCCCGCAGCCACCGGTATAAGCGTCGGTATAGGCATCGGTATATGCGTCGGTATGAGCGTCGATATAAGCGTCGGTAACTTACTGGCAACTACCGACGTGTATACCGATGTCCATACCGGCGCCTATACTGGTGGCGAATTTTTAAACATACCGCGAACCCGAGAGCAAAACTTCACATTTCTGCGCGTGTTTGAGTACTGTCGGTCTACTGTCAAACTTGCGCGCGTGAACCTGCATTGTCATGTGCACACACACACACACGGATCTCTCTCTCTACACACACACACTCTCTCTCGGCTTAGCTCTCACATCTTGGTAAGTGCTACGCGTACTATTAGCATTTGTGTTTCTCTATGCTTTAGGGTTTCTAATTTCTCTTTTCGTTGATTTTGCAGAAGTTCATTGGCGTCGATTGTTTGGAATTGGACGAGAGACGACCTACATTACGCTTTGATGACAACGATTCAAAGAGAGACATACTTGTAAGTGATTCTTTTATTCGCTATTGATAGCGAGAGAAGGAGAGAGAGAGAGAGAGAGAGAGAGAGAGAGAGAGAGAGAGAGAGAAAGAGAGAGAGAAAGAGAGAGAGAGAGAGAGCGAGAGAGAGAGAGAGAGAGAAAGAGAGAGAGAAGAGAAAGGAAGATACACATTAATTTACACATGCATACATACACACATACATGTACACACATGCATGCTTACATACACACACCTATACACACATGCATGCTTACATACACACACCTATACACACATGCATGCTTACATACACACACACATATACACATATGCATGCATACACACACATAAATTTACACACATGCATACATACACACACATGCATACACACATACATACACACACATATATACACATATGCATACATACACTTACACACACACACATATACACACATACATACACACACACATATATACACACATATACACACATGCATGCATACATACACACACATATACCGGCATGCATGCATACACACATATATACACACATGCATACATACACACATATACACACATGCATGTATACATACACACACATGTATACACATGCATACACATACACACACATACACATACATGCATGAATACATACACACACGTACACACACATGCACACACATGCATGCCTACATACACACACATACACATACACACACATGTATACACATGTATACATACACACACACATGTACACATGCATACATACACACACATATATACACACATGCATACATACACACATATAATCCTATTTTTATTTTGAAGTTTTTGTTTTACATCAAATATATAAAAATAGGATTAGGGTTTTAGGGTTAAATATTTAAGATTAGAGTTTTAGGTGGATTAGGGTTTTAGGGTTAAATATTAAGATTAGGGTTTTAGGGTTTTAGGTCTAGATATTTAAGATTAAGGTTTTAGGG
The DNA here is from genome assembly GCA_020310875.1 of Ceratopteris richardii. Classification (NCBI taxonomy): domain Eukaryota; kingdom Viridiplantae; phylum Streptophyta; class Polypodiopsida; order Polypodiales; family Pteridaceae; genus Ceratopteris; species Ceratopteris richardii. The sequence goes on from CM035436.1 coordinate 10,199,132, forward strand.
TTTAATATTTCAGATTTAAGTCTAAGTCTTTCTGATTATGGTTTTAGGATTTTAATACGTAGATAACATATATACACAAACACACATATACATATAATACATACATACATGTAGATACACATGCATACAAAAATATACATATTTTAGATTTAAATCTTTAAGATTAGGGTTTTAGGGTTATAACACCTACATAACATATATGCACACATACACATACACATATAATACATATATACATGTATATACACATGTATATAGAAATATACATATTTTAGGTCTAGATATTTAAGATTAGGGTTTTAGGGTTTAGTATTTCAAATTTAAGTCTAAGTCTTTCTTATTAGGGTTTTAGGATTTTAATATGTAGATAACATATATACACAAACACACATATACATATAATACATACATACATGTAGATACACATGCATACAAAAATATACATATTTTAGATTTAAATCTTTAATTTAGGGTTATAACACCTACATAACATATATGCACACATACACATACACATGTAATACATATACACATGTATATACACATGTATACAGAAATATACATATTTTAGGTCTAGATATTTAAGATTAGGGTTTTAGGGTTTAGTATTTCAGATTTAAGTCTAAGTCTTTCTGATTAGGGTTTTAGGATTTTAATACGTAGATAACATATATACACAAGCACACATATACATATAATACATACATACATGTAGATACACATGCATACAAAAATATACATATTTTAGATTTAAATCTTTAAGATTAGGGTTTTAGGTTATAACACCTACATAAGATATATGCACATATACATATGCACATGTAATACATATATACATGTATATACACATGTATACAGAAATATACATATTTCAGGTCTACATATTTAAGATTAGGGTTTTAGGGTTTAGTATTTTAGATTTAAGTCTAAGTCTTTCTGATTAGGGTTTTAGGATTTTAATACGTAGATTACATATATACACAAACACACATATACATATAATACATACATACATGTAGATACACATGCATACAAAAATATACATATTTTAGATTTAAATCTTTAAGATTAGGGCTTTTAGGATTAAATATTTATAATTAAATATATAGAATTAAATATATAAAAATAGGATTACGTAAGAAAAAAAATCTGAATATATAAATAAATATATATATAAAATAAGATAATTATGTACATAAATAAATATAAAAAGAACTAGTGTTTTAAATTATTTAGTTACATATATATATAATTAAATATAATTAAGTAAAGAAAAAATCTGAATATAAATAAATATATAAATATATAAATACACAAACACACATACTTATATACCTATCTATATTCACATATATATATATATATACACACATATATATATATATATATATACACATATATATACACATGCATACATATATATACATGTTTTAGTTCTAGGTCATTTGGATTAGGGTTTTAGGGTTTTAACACGTACATAACATATATACACACATACACATACACATATAATACATATATACATGTATATACACATGTGTATAGAAATATACATAATTTAGGTCTAGATCTTTAAAATTAGGGTTTTAGGGTTTAGGCATACATATAACTTAATTAAGAGGAAAAAAATCTGAATAAATAAATAAATATATATATAAAATAGGATCAATCAAGAAAAAATCTGAATATATAGATAAAACAGGATAGCTATATAGATTAGGGTTTTAAAACTAGGATTTTAAGTTTTTTTAGGACACTCCATTCATGCGGAAATGGAGTGAACAGGATAAAGATCGAAAGAATTATATCACACAGACGATTTACCAGGAGTTCCGACCAGCCGATGGACAGTCGATTGTTAGTTCAGAGTGGATTCTGCATACTGCACGTGAGGTCATGTCGCATCGACGATCCGAGGCTCGTGATGCATTCAGAGAAGGCTTACCAAAGCCTGTGTGGTTAGATGCTGAGGAGTGGGACATGATTCATGATGAGCAGCAGCAGACTTCTGATCGATATCGCCAGCAGCGAAATGCCGCAGCCACAGTCTAGATACGATTGGACCGTCACATTTGGGCAGCGGCGGATATGACACGATACGTCATGAGTTTGTAAGTACCATTTCATTTATAGAATTTATTTGTGTTAAATTTCTCATATATATTTCTCTAATCTTTTTATATTTGTTTGAGGAGCTGGCAATGGGTCGTCCTCCAACATGATCGGAGGAGTCTTATGGATATAGTCATGGGTTGACTGCACTATTGCAGGACTTGGAGGGACGCGGTGCAGTAGTTTCATGGGAGCGTTTGCGATGAGGTAATTAATTTATAAACTTGGTTTTTACTTGTTTGTAATTTTCATGTGAATTTATCTCATTCCATTATTGTTCTTTGTTGCAGGATTGTTGATATGGAACGTTCTTTGCATGTGTATGGTAGTGGAAGACCAATATTTTGTATTTGATTTCCATATGGCAATACATTGCTTTGCCACATTTTGTAAAAGCGTCATATATGACAGTGGTTTGCCACACTCTTGTACATGCTTCATTATTGAAATATATAACTTCTTTTGTACATGGTTCATTGTTCATTCTGATTATCGGTCTCTTTTGTGTACAATAATACTCTGTTTCATGAAATCATATTTCGGTTGACATTAGAGTACACATCACATGTACTCGGTTTTTTTTGGGCAGAGTGTATTGTCTTTTGTTCAGCAACATCATGGTAATGTTGCTGTAGCAAAAGACAAAACATTCTGCCCAAAAAAAATTTTGCAGGTATGGTCGTCGGTATAAGCGACGGTACTCCCAGTAGTTTCATCGGAATAACCGTCGGTACACCCAGGAGGCGATGCAGCAGAAACCGGTTACCGACACATATACCGACGCATTTACCGACGCATTTACCGATGCATATACCGACGCTTTTACCGACGTCTATACCGACGCCTATACCGACTCTTTGGTACCGACGTGGAAACCGACCTTTACACCGGCGTCACGGCAAATAAAGCTGCGTTCATTTTCCTCGGTAAAAACCTCGGTATACCATCGATCTGTTGTAGTGTAAGCGTTCACCTTTTTGAAAATGTGAGCGTTATTTAAAATGAGTAGGGGATGACTTTAATCGACGTTGACATGACCTAGTGATTGATTAGAATGAGATCGAGTTTGAGAACTCTTGAATATCTATCTTTTTATTTGACCATCAGAATGAAAGATTTGATCATGAGAGCTTGAGTTGACCATGGTCATGTGAGTTTGAGTGCATGACCTTTACTTTGACTAAAGACAAATATGGATGCATTAGGCTTATTACTGTGCCATAGAAGTCATTTGCAAATAGTGACTGAGTAATGCAAGCCTTAGAGGTGATTTCAAATGAGCATGGATTCTTCACTAGTCGAGATGTTGAGAACAATAAGGAATTTTATGATGTATTTATATCTACGAAGCTTAGAGAGTTTACAAGAATAGTGCTACTTGGAGTCAGGTCTAAATTCATACTCCTTAAGTGCAAGTCCATACATGGAATGGATTAATACATAATCTTAGAGAAAGAATACCTAGAGGATTTGACCGTGCCCACATGTCATTTGTTTCTAGGGTGGGTGGATAATCCAAACAAGGGTCTAGAAATCAGTGTATTACTTTGAGAGCTTGAAGAGCATTTTGACCACTTGGATAAGAGAGACCATGAAATGTTTAGCAAGTCTTTATTAAGAGTGTAGGACTTGAATTGGTCCTAGAGCTAGGTGACTTCTTGTAAGATTTGACCTTTCTTGGTGTTGGTCCGAATGAGGCAAGTCCAAATGAGGCAATTTCTCAGCCTCTACAAGTTCGAGATGAGGATGCAAATCATTCCATTTCTTATGTAGATTTACATGATGTGCTTATCGATGAGAGCTTTGACATAGAATATGAGAAAACTATGCCTCAATGGTTGGTGTAGACTTTGAAAGATAGCAAATTAGATGTACCTTTTTCATATCGTACTCATTTAGGCTCTCATAGTGTTCCTTTGCATCCGATTGTTATGCAATAGCCTACTTGGTATTTATGTGATTTGCCTCTAGGCAAAAATGCTATTGGCACTAGATGGGTATAAAAGGTGAAATGTAAGCCTAATGGAACAGATGTTAGGTATAAGGCTAGGCTTGTTTTTGAAGGTTATGCTCGAGAGAGTGATATTGATTTTGGTGAGACATTTGATCCCACATGCCAAATGAACACTATTCATAGCACTTGTGCACTTGCAGCTTATCATGGTTGGAATGTACATCGAATGACCTTAAAACTACATTTCTAAATGGTGATTTTCATGAATAAGTGTAACCTATGGTTTTGTTAAAACGGGCATAAAACAAAGTGTGTAGGTAGAAAAAGCCATTATATGGTTTGAAGCAAGCACCACATGCTTGGTGTGACAAAATACATGCTTAGTTGCTAGAACATGGTTTTGAGGTTAGTTCAACTGAGAGCAGCTTATATGTTCAGTGTGGAGATGATGTCCTTCTAATTATTGTTGTATGTATTGATTGTATGCTACTCACTAATCCTGATCCTAATAGAAGCATATTGCTAAATTTAAGGCCGATTTACATGCCTCTTTTGAGATGTCAAGTTTGGGGCATTTCCACCATAATGTGCATCTTCTATCTAGACATCTGAAAAATATCTCAATATACCACTTTTTGTGTTGCTTACGGAAGTTGATCGTTCATCTTCCCTTCAAGATCTTCCGAAGTGCTTCGTTCCCAATAGCATTCCATAATCTAATCGAGTTAACTTGATTTGGTAATAAAAGAAGCTTTTTGAATCATTATGGATTCAAAATTATCTTAGAATAGGAGAAGAAAAGGTGTCCCAAATCTTCCTTACGACTTGCACATCACTTGCACCAAAGAGAAACACCACAAATTTTACTCGCTTTTATGTTGGCCCATATCCTCCTATCATATTAGCACCGTTTCTTTTTTTTCCTATAAATGAAGTTCGGCCTTAGCCTACTCTCCTGGACTTGAATTAATTAAAAGAAAAGTACAAGAGAAGGGGACTAGTGCCCACGGGATCCTCCGAATCCCACAGAGCGGGGGTAGCTTTTACAGAGTTTAGATGGCATTACAAAGAAGTTTAATCACCCTCTCATCACTCGCATGTGGAGCCCACATGGGTATAAGCTTGTTGTTGATCAAAAGTAGCACTTGATAATGCGTAAAGGGTGGGATTTCTTACAATAGCGATCCTTTTGCCAAGGAGGAACAATGATTTCTCAGTCCACCACTCTTTTGGGGAGTCACCAAAGTTATGAGCACATCTTTCCTGCCATATCTTCCTTAGGACCTCCCCTCTGATGGCGTTCCAGAGAGTTGCGAAGCAACCGATCCCTTCTCCCAACAGAGCTTGCTTCCAACTGATATGATTCTGAAGTCTAATTTTCTTTCTAAGCCTTCGTGGTAGACCTTACAAAACTTACATGAAGTTATAGAGGAGGTTGATAAACCTTGCATCCCCATCATGCGGAGCCCACTTGGTTTTAAGCTTATTGTTGACATACTGTAGCTCTTTGTGATGTTTGAAGGGGGGGGGGTTTCTTATAGTTAGCAATTCTTTTGCCCAGAAGGAATAAGGACTTCTCAATCGACCACTCCTTAGGGGTATCACCAAAATTGTGAGCGCATCTTTCCCGCCAAATCTTCCAAAGGATCTCTCCCCTGATGGCATTGCACAATGCCACGTTATGTGTGAATAAAATAATGGTGGAATTATCCTAACATCCCAATTCAACCACTTTTCTGTAAACATTCTAGTACACTACTTTCCTTATAATTGCACACAGATCAATGCTACAAAGAAGACCCCCAAGTTCCAACACCGTCGTGGATAGAAATCTGTAGACGAGAAGTGACTTTTGGAAGCTCTACATATTTTCTTAATTGTTCGGATTATTTATTGTTGTGTTGCTTACACGTGCCCACTACATTCGAGAGCTTTATTTTTTTTTTTTTTTTTTTTTTTGAGGAAACAAGAAATTTAAAATTGATGCAATAAAAAGAACAAGTCAGTGATCCTCCCCATTGGGAGGAGACACTTACAAGATATGACTTTCAATATGCCACCTAATAAAAGTGGCCATATTATCTCTAGAGACCGAATGGGCTTGAAGTAATTTGGCCCGCCACATATTACAAGGATAATTCTTGAGTAAGGAATGTTGATTACTATCACCTAAACCATTTTGACTGGAGTTCCTAGAGCACCAATCTAAAAGTCTAATCATTCCCACATTACAAGGGTAGAAATGATCTTTACAATGTTTATTAAAGATTTTACTATTCCTATCTTTCCATATGGCCCACAGGATGTGAGCTCTCAGCAACTGCCAAATCACAATATCCATTCTGTTGGCCTCTCCAAGAAGAAGAGCTCTGGAGTTAGGGGGTTTAGTTCCAGAAGCTTGCCAATACATATAGAACACCTTCCAGTATCTGGCAGAGTTTTTGCATTTGAAAAAAAGGTGATCCAAATCTTCAAGCTTGCCACAAAATTGACAATTTCCTGCATCAATTTTAAATTTCTTGGCCTTGCTGCCAGTCCATATTCCTCTGTGTAAGATCAACCAAAGAAGATAGGAATGTTTTATGGTCAGAGGGAAGGCCCATACACATTGAAATCTGTACTTCCATTGATGAGTGGTCCAAGTTAGGGACCACTTCCTGTTAAGTCTTTCAAACAGTAATTTGTTGCTGATGCCAAACTTTTTGAAATTGTTAAGCATATCCTGAGCTACATCAGCAATATCCACAGGTTTCTCCCACATGTTGTCATCCAGCTTTTCCATCAGCACTTTCTTTTTGTCTTGTAGGATCTGTTTACAGGCAACAGACAAAGAGTTATTATTTAAGATTTGACTATCATCAATAATATTACCATTGTTCATAAGATCCTTCCAGCTGCTGAATCCCTTCCTTCTGCACTTATTCCTCCTGATATGAGAAGAGGAACTGTTAACTTTGTCATGCCAACCTATCCACATAGAATCCTGCAGTAAGAAGGAGAGGTTAAACTGAAACCAAACAGGAAGTTTGTACACCCTTTTAATTGTCATCCAGGACTTCCAAAAATTACAGATAAGTAAACTTCCTTTAGGAACAAAAATAGCAGGAGAAACAACTACATCCCAGATATCAAAATTCATCCAACATTTATTATCTGCAATCCAGAATTTAGGTATATTCCTTTTGATGAGACAAGCCCAAAAATCATTAGAAGAAACAGCTCTACAAATCCACTTAGCAGCCATCTGAGTAGCCATTTTGGAGGGACAGATTAGCCCCAGTCCACCATCAGACTTCCTCATGCAGCAGGTCCTCCAAGCCACCTTAGGGATCTTGTTATCCCCCCATAAAAATCTTCTAGCAAGAGCTATAGCATGAGACAGCTGCTTCTTATTAGGATGCCAACAAGACAAATAGTAAGTTAGGCAAGGAAGAATGTAATGCTTGAGGACAAAGGCTCTTTGAGCAATACTATTTTGAAAACCAATCCACTTAAAAATTTTTTCCCTAAATTTATCCAAAACCCAGTTCCATCTTTGTTCTTGAGTAATTTCAAAACCCATAGGGATGCCCAGCAACCTGAAAACAGTACCTCTTTTTATGATATCACAACCTGCCAATTTAACACATTCAGGAATACAGCCATTAGTGGAATAAAACCCAGTTTTAGCATGATTAACCACAGAACCACTAGCCAAACAAAAAGTATTAAGACATTGAAGGAAGGCCTCAGCAGAAGGATCCTCAGCTTTCATAATGAAATGGGCTTGGGGTATTTCAATGCCCTTGATACTATTTTGATTTATAGAGTACTTAACAAGCCACCCAAGAGCATCAGCCGTGATAGCAAACAGAAGAGGAGCTAAAGGGCAGCCCTGACGAACAGATCTCCACAACCTGAAGGAAGAAGAAAGCTGACCATTCATAGAAACTTTAGAGTGAGCATTACCAAATAAAATGTTGACATATTTAATGAAACTTTTGCCCAAACCAATGTCATGTAGGGATTGCAAAATAAAGTCCCACTCAATCCTGTCATAAGCCTTGTCAAAATCAATTTTGAAGAAAAACGTATCAGTATTCATCTCCTTGGAATACTCATAACCTTCCCACATGGAAATGATAGCATCAAGAATAAACCTACCTTTAATAAAACCTTTCTGCTCAGGAAGAATTATACTATCCATCAAAGGACTCAACCTTCTAGCAAGGGAGGAGGCAAAGATTTTATAAAGAGAAGTCAGACAAGAGATAGGTCTCCAGTTATTAAGATCTTCTTTAGAGCCTCTTTTATGAATCAGCTTGATAACACCAGTATTAATGAAGGCAGAGAGAGTTCCTCTCTTCATGGCTTCTTGCCAGATCCAAAGAATAATGGGCACCAAAATTTCTTTGAACTCTTTAAAAAATTCATTGGGAATACCATCATGACCAGGAGACTTACCAGGCCTCAATTTACTAATGGTTTCTCTAACCTCACCAGCAGAGAGGGGGAGATCAAGGAGGGAGACCAAGCCAGGAGGAACCATTTTCTTCCTTCTCTGGGCAATGGCAGCTCTTGCACTCCAGACATGTTCCCCTCTCTTGGGAGGAACAGAGAAAACATTAGTAAAGAAGCAAACAGCCTCCTGAAGGTTTTCTTCTAAAGAAGTAGCAAAATCTCCATTACTCTTTTTAACCAGGGGGATGAAGTCCCTGGTTTTTTTCTTCCTCATAAGATCAAACATATTCTTGTTAGGCTTATCCAATTTACCAGCCCAAAATTCTCTGGACATGACAAGGGCACCATGAGCAAGAAGATAATCCTCATGCCTAATTTTTTCCTGGTACTCTAGGATCTTCTGATTTTTTATTTGGTCAGGGGTTTTAGAATTCTTCATGTTCTCCATCTCCTTAATTATCATCATCCTTCTCTTATATCTAGTAAGTTTAGCCTTTCTTTTATACATAGTGAGAGCACACTGCACTTCTTTAATAGCCTCCTCCCAGGCTTTGAAAGGGGAACATCCCTTGATAAAATGCTTCTTAAAAATGGAGCATATGTGATCTTTCACCAAGGGGATTTTAATCAAGGATATATCTAGATGAGGCCAGCCAGCTCTAAAGTTAGGACTATTGCTCATAAAATTAGCAACAAGGGGAGTATGATCAGACAGCTGTAAGGAAGGGTCAGCCACACACTGGTAATTCCAATAGGACTGAGCCCTATTAGCACTCATATAAATCCTGTCTATTCTAGAAGACAAATAATTGTTATAATTTCTATTATTCCAGGTATGCCCCGAGTTGACAGAAAGGTCAATGAGATTATGTTTAAGAATCATATTAAACCAAACATTTTTTTCATTGCCAGAGATAATGTTGTTTATGTTACCGTTCCTATCTGCCGAGTTGGTGACCATGTTGAAATCACCGATGAGGATGACATCTCCAGCGAGGTTGCCAATCTCTTCCCAACACTTGGTTCTAATAGAAGAGCAATTGTCAGCATAAACACAGACAATGATGCAATTCAAAGGATCTTTACATCTGATGGCAATCCATTGATTGGTGTTACTGGTAATAACTTCTTCAATCAAGTTACACAGGTTGGAATTGATTCCAATAGCAGCTCCACCCTTACCAAGGTGGTTGGTATGAAACCAAGAGGAAAAACTGCTCACCATTTTTAGGTTGGCAGTAAGAAGGTAACCATTACTTTTAATTTCCTGTAAACAAATAAAGTCAGGCCTCAAGGAGGCATCATTCATCCATTTACTAAGAATTTTACTTCTGACAGGGTCTGTCAGACCTTTGGTGTTAAGGGAAATAATTTTGAGACAATCCATAAGAAAACCAAAAGAAAGAAGTTACTTTTTATGGTTCTTGAGAGGTTTAACTGCCGAGATGGAGTTTCTTACCACCTCCTTTCTTTTGGATTTGATCTTTTCCTTAGCAATAGGACTGTCAGATGCCATTGTCACATCCATATTTATTGTTTCTAGTTCATCCTGCAAGAACACTTCGTCACTTTTGTTTAGTTGTTCAACAAAAATCTCTTCACTGGATTTCGAAATATTAGCTAATTCTACTTCCATACGATCATGGGAAGGGGGGATACTAGTGTATTTGTTACTTCCTCTTTTATTCACAACAGTCCAGCCTGCTTCTTCAATGATATTACCTTTTTGAACCGGAGAGGTACTGCCAGAGTTTACCTTGCAAGAATCCAAGTGATCAGATGAAGAACCTTTATTATTTTTTAAACCTGCATCTTCTACATTCTCAGTCTTATCAATAACAGTGTCATCAAGAACCTGAAAAGGATTATGAATACCCTTCACAAGAGTTTCTGGTTTAAGAACACCCTGAAAGGCCTTCCTTCTGTTTTTACCTACCTGTCTTTTAACTATCCCATCTTCCTTGGAGCTTTCAACTTTCTTACCCTCAGGTCCCTGTATACCTGTTTTGTTCTCACTTTTCTCCTTTTCTTGCTTGATCTCAAGAGAAGGACAGTCCTTAATCAAATGCCCCTGCTTATAACAATGAAAGCAAGCATTAGGTAAATTCCTGTATAAAACTTTTTGTTCATGCAGTTTACAGCCTTGAGGGCAGCGAATCACGGCAGTGACGGCCGACAGCATCCCGCCCAACAGCTCTAGCGGGGGCCAGCTATGGCTTCGTGAGACATCCAGCCATTATTGAGGCGGTTCCGCATATCCTAAAATCTGTCGAAATCAAAAACTTGTTTCATGAATACTCTTCCATATCTGATAAGAGGGATATCAGAGCAGACAGAAGCTGTATATGCAGAATTAGGCTCTTCTGTGAAAGGCTCCCTCTGACGTGCTTCTTATTCTGCGCAAGAACATTGCTTCTTTGCTGGTTTTAAGTTCGGCGATCTGAATATATTGCTGCGTCCGCTCCTGTGTCTTTTTTTTTTCTTCCAGGAGCTTAAACGCCTCTGCAGCGCATTGGTCTTATAATTATCTCGAAGCTATAATCCTTCTTCCTTTTCTCTCCGAGCCACAACGATTCCCCAGGCAGCCATGGCGGAGCTTGCTACAAGCGATATCGCAATTGGGACGCATATCGATGCAGCCACATTGGCTATTTCGAGGGATCATGGTGGTTTCGTGAGCAAATCCATGCAGAAAGAGCCGCCCACTCTCACGACGAGCTCAGTGCTTCGACAATCTCGATATTGGACGACGTCGACGCAAACAATCACAAGCAGCAAAGCCATTATACAAAAATTAACAGAAGGCGATAAACAGACCATGGATTCATTCACTGCGGCAGATGCTGAGTACAGGCTGCCTATCTCGTTGTCCCTCGCTCCGACGTCATCATGTAATCTCTCCTCCTACCCTGTAATTGCGACTCTACCGTCCAGTTTGATCCATACGGCAATGAATCAGAAACCAGACCTGCCAATCCGCCATAGCTCATCAGAAACCATACTACCTAGAGCAGATGGGAAGATTTTAATGCCTTTCTCATCTTTGGGAGTGCAGAAGAACAGGTTCACGACAGAGGATCTCACTCCCTTTTCGTTGAGGAATGTTAGACACCCTTTGTTTCGCTCCCCGTTCAGATCTTCTCTGTATCACCTCTGTCCACCTTATACATCTGCCCATGGCAGAATGACAAGGTCACAGGACATCTTCCATGCCTCCGCGGAACCGAGCACCTCGGAGGAAACTGAGGATGGTCCACCTAATGATCTGAATCTGAGAACTCCTTCTCGGGTCAAATACAAGGACTTAGGCTATCGCTTCTCCCTCAACTGCCTGTCTTGTTCCATGGATGACACGCTGCCCGATGCCTGTAACAACAGCATTGAATCTTTCTCCTTTCCATCGGCAGATATGGAGATACATGATAAAGAGCCCGCGTTCGACCTATATAATGCTGGGGCGGACGTGGGCGTGAGGGATTCCATGGGCAATTTTGCTATGCGTGACGATTCAACATCCACAAAATCAGACGTCTCGTACAACGGATATCAGCACAGCAAACAGAAGGAGAAGACTTGTATTGAATTCACAGCGCCAATGGCTCGATCTGCAGCAGAAGACACGACACCGTACGAGGATGTCGAACCCAAAATCGGGGATGCATTCTTTCCGCTGAAACGTCATGGTATACATGAGACAATCGTTTCGAAAAACGATGTACATCAAGAGATTCGTGTGCCTGTAGAGACCTCCTATGCAATGGTGCTGGAGAGACCCATCCACGAGGTAGTCAGGAGGAGAGACGATTGCGAGAATTCACTTGATAGTCCGGTTATATCGGCATTTGTTTTCTCTCTGAGGAGAGGGACCGATCCGAGCAGGCGCTCCATGGCGCCTGATTCTCTTCGATCAACCGCCCATCATCAGGAGAACCATTATTGTCGCAGCCCGCATCATAAAAGCATGGAGCCTCGGAGGAGACGGAGCCCTACCCTTCAGCTTCCTACGGAAACTGATGAGACAGATCTTCAAATCCATGCGAAGTCTCTCTCTACGAGAGGTTCATCGATCTTACTGCGAAGCGCAGAGAATCAAGAGTGCTTCACTCGCGATCGTTCCAACCGCCCCGATCACTTGCGCGCTTCGTTGATTTCATCACTGGTAAGACTAAAATGCAACATACCTGCAGTTCATCTTCTTCCACAGAATGACATGAATGTTAAGTGAAAGGATACATACATAAATATTATGTTCAATAGGAAAATGTAAATGTGCATATCTTCGCGCAGATGTTAGTGTGCAATTGTACAGTGGAACAAATACAAAATTTGGGTGTTCTTTTTAGCTCACAGAAATTGATCGCGAATTTTACATTGAGAGAGAGAGAGAGAGAGAGAGAGAGAGAGAGAGATGTAAAAAATGCACATTTTCATGAGCAAGGTATTTAAGATCAAATCATTCTTCTAATTTTTCTAGGAGAATTTGAGGGCAAATGATGCGCTGAAGCCTGTTACTCATTCAGTCGATGGGTTGTCATCCTCCTGTCAATCAAAATGGCTGACGAAATCGACAGTCCTAAAATCATCCAAGACATGATGCCAAGAGTAGTACTCCCCGAGTCCCCGCATCGCATGAAACGATATTTCGTTGCACTCTTGTTGTACCATAGAGAATGCACAATGTTCTTGTGCTCTTTCTGCATTATCTGCACATGTATGCTATTTATAATTTTTCTAAGCATACGCTTGCAATCATGTACTTTAATATCTTTTGATTAGTTCCTGAGATTATTATACAATACCAAGATGTAAGTAAAGAAGGCCATTTCCTGATCTGCAGCTTATCTGTTCATAATCTGCAGTATTCATGGATGTAGGCTTATCGGAGAACATACAACGTGAATATTTTATATCAGGTCAGTTGCGCAACGTTCTGATTATGTATTCAGCACTGCCATATTTTTGTTCATGGTTGCGGCGATCATGGATACGAATACGTTTTTCTGAGAGAGATTGTTATAGTACGAAAATCTTCCATATTTTTTACTTTTTGATCATTCTGTTCAGCACACGACGTTGGAATCTTGGTGCGCTAAGTTGATAATTCGAATCGACATACGATATCGATAAATATTCGATCTGGGTAATTGTAACAATGTAGAAACTATATGAAATACATCAAGGAAGAATTTTGAGAAATGTTCAATGCAAAAGGATTTGATCACATTCGGATATACATCTCAATACTTTGTTTAAATTGCAAAGTCTGAATAGTTTTCTACAACTATCTTTTCGGAACCATATCTTACAAATCGGGAAGGCAATTGAAGTAATTTCACCATGGTGCTTGGGTGATTTACCTAGTACCGCCGAATTCTGAGAAACTGTAAGATGAAAGAAGGTGTGCTTCAAGTATTGTTGTGCAAGGACGACATTAGGAAGCACATGATCTATGTTCTACTAAGGTTGAATGGTAAGACACTGCGTGAAATTAGATTTTTTTTTTTTTTGTTTCCGTGAAAATTCGGTGTTAAGGCATACATGTCAATCCAACTGATCTATTAGACATTGTGCAATGACGATTCGGGTCATATATTAAGGATCATATGGGCTTTAGATGTGATATGCTATAAGATAAATTTAGATCTCGTAATGAACTATGGCCTGATGTTGACTCCAAATATGTTTGTGGGTGAGGAGAACTTAATGAGACATCAATGATCAAATTTTAGTGGCAAGGATCATGGATTTATGTGCAAACTTCTCATAAAAGTTTTTTGAGCCTACAAGGAATGGCACAAGGTCGAAACTAAGAAGATTTTTGAAAACAGAACATTAAAAAGTTGAGCGCAATGAATTTCAATGTAACAACCTTTGAAGGCCAGAATGTCATGTTCTAAATTCTTGTAATAAGCACCAATGGTCTTCGGAATCAGGTGTTCAGATGCTCCAATTTACTCGGAGGTATCCTCGTTTGGTGGTAAAATACTTGGATCTCCCATCATTCTATCTTACCTAAGATAATTAAGCGGTAGATGTGATACCAAAACATTGATGTAATGTATCAACATAATTATGCGTGCTAGAGTAATTTTTTTCTATCTTGCTTAGATTTTTTTCTCCTTGTCTATACTGAGGCCTATAAACATGTGGGCTAGTTATCTTCCTACATTAAATTATATATAAAAACTCTGTATGTTGTGCTTAGAAGCGTCTCTTTTTCTTGTGTTTCTTATGCATTTTTCCGTTTTCTGAACTTCAGTGGTTCATAAATATCTAATGTATGTTTCTTCTAACTTTAACAGTATGTTTAAAGAATTGATATAATAATTTACACACGTTGGCTTAAGAGAAAATATTTTTTCCATTCTTGGCCGCATATTCTCACTCAGACTAACAATGGCTTTTATAGATAGATGTGATAAATTAATGTTGCACATTTGACAAGGGAAGAGCAGGGCACACCACACAATCTCTCTAAGAAGCAAATATCTCTTAGTAAAGAGTATAGGTAAAAATAGACATACCCAACGTTCTCTTTCCTTATAATGTCTCAAATGGTCCTATTTGACCTTCATTAAACATGTAACTACGGATAGTGAAATGCATGATTGGCTTCTCCTCACAATTAAGCCTTTCAAAAATATGCAATACATCATAATGTCATGAAGGATAGACAATATTTTTCATGGTGGTCGTTTTTCTTTTAATTTTATTGAAAGAAATTTTCTTATCCTTTTCCCTAGATCTATGGTTTCTTAATCTTAAAAATTTGCAAATGAGGATATCTCTCCGAGGAAATCATTTTATTTCTTTGCTATCTTTTTTAATTCTTTTGGTCTTAGGGTTGCTTTTTACACTCTTCTTTGGTTTTTATCTATCCCACTTTGCATAGGTTCTAGCCAAAACTCAAATGTGAAAATATGGGAAAACTGTTTCTTGTACTTTGATGTATTTTTAATTTCGGGCTTGTGGTATGCTTGTTTACACGTCCATCAATGCTCTAAGATGTCACACTTCATAGAAAACCCGAAAGAACTTTACGTTGAAAAAAGCGATGTCTTTGTTTTGGCGAATTGATTTTCTGTATTTTTTTTCTTCTTTCTAATCATTTCTTGAGGTTTTTTCACTTGATTTGTAGGGTTTCTAGGTCTAAATCTTACGTTAGAATAGATTATAGCTTCAAAGCTTCCAAAAGATTAGCCAATATATCTACTTCTGCAAAATGCAAGTTCCCTAGTTATCCGCCCACAAAAACATAGAGAACTAGAAAAAACAAAGCTTATCAATAATCATTCCATGTTTTTTTTACTTTCCTCTTACTCTCCGCTCTTTGTCTATGCACTCAAAATTTTCTCAACTTGTGTAATTTTTCTCTTTATTCTTTCCATCTTTTTATGTTCAAACAATCTCTAAAGCTCTCTACTCTCTCAATACAGAAGTAAAAATTACAAAATATCCTGGATCATAGGAGTAGAGCCCAAGCAAAGTGCAAATGAAGAAGAACAAGAGATAAACTAAAGTGAAGAAAACCGAAATTTCCAAAATTTTTCTATGTTCTTTTAGCTTCTTACCTACTTAATCTACGTAAAATAAGGGTAAAAATGAGAATAAAACAATCAAATCACACGAAAATGATCTCCAAGGCACTGCATATCTCATGCATGAGCTTACCATCATGGCAAACATCCAACATGTACATCTCGACAATGGTGCCAAAGTGTTCAATACTTTACGGAATTGCAAAGTATCTGATGATTCAGAACTATCTGATACATATTAAAGGGAATAGAAAATTATGGATTTTTGTTGCATTCGATATTTGACCATAGAACTACAGAAACAACACTTTCCGATATACTCATGGATCTTGTCCCTTCCTCCAGGGGAATTCTTCATACCGCCGAATTCTGGGAAACTGTAAGATGAAAGAAGGTGTGCTTCAAGTATTGTTGTGCAAGGACGAAATTAGGAAGCACATGATCTATGCTCTACTAAGGTTGAATGGTAAGGCAGTGTGTGTCAGTAAATGTTTTTTTTTCCGTGAAAATTCGGTGTTAAGGCATACACAATGATCCAACTGATTTATCAGACATTGTGCACTGACGATTTGGGTCATATATTAAGGATCACATGGGCTTTAAATGTGATATTCTATAAGATTAATTCAGATCTCATGATAAACTTTTGCCTGATGTTGACTCCAAATACGTTTGTGGGTGAGGAGAACTTGATGAGACATCAATGATCAACTTTTAGTGGCAAGGATCATGGTTTTATGTGCAAACTTCTCATAAACGTTTTTGATCCTGCAAGGAATGGCACAAGGTCGAAAGTGTGAAAACAGAACATAAAAAAGTTGAGCGTGACATGATATTGTCAATGAATTTCAATGTAACCACCTTTTAAGGCAAGCTCACCCTTCTATAATGGCTAGAAATGGGTGATTGGTTGTGAAAAGTGACCATCCACGTATTTCACATTCATAAGTTAGGTTGCTTCAACCGGCATAACAAATATGAATGATTCTTTAGTCATATATGAATATTGTAAGAAACGATCTCTTCATTAGAGGAAAAAAATGGACTCTGCATGGGCCTTGTAAGGATTCCTGTTTTTGGGGATTAAAATGTTTGATCTAGTGGTTTGAGGGAGCATACAAAACCACTAGTGGTATTATCAAATAAAATAGTATTTGATAGGCTTTCATATTTAAATTACTAAATTGGAATTTTTTGAGCCCTTGGATATTTGAATTCAATGGCTTAGATTAAGTTGAATGGCCTCTAGGGAGAGAAGTTAACAAAATTCATGGGAGTTTTGTCCTATTCAAATAGGATTTTTTGGGAACTCTCTGCACAATTTTAGGCCCTTGCATTGATGCGAATCAAACAGGTATCCGGATTTGGGGCTGATCTTCACAATGCGGGTCATAGGATCCATCGGATCATCATTTGATCTAAGGGGGATACAAAAGGCGCCCAAGTTCATCATGGGTAGCCATCTTAGCCATTGGATGAAGGCTCAATCTAAAGGCCATAAATGAAGGTGCTCAAATCACATGGGACTCAATGAGAGCCCTCAGATCTAAGCCCCATCCAAGGGTCATAAAAGAAAGGTGCCTATTTGAAGCTTCATTTGATCTTAGCCACAAGATCTAAAGCCACTCCAAGGGTCATGAAGCAAAGGCACCTTGAAATTAGCCCTTTAAACTCTACCTTTGGATTTTTTAGTCAATCCAACGGCTAAAAATCAATTCCGAGAATTCGAAAACCATTCAAGTGGAGAAATCCATGAGCCTTAGGTGGTTTTTTGCTCTTTGACCACACAAAAAAAAGGGAAGACTAGGCCTAGCCTAATGTTACCATCGGCTCAAGGGTCTTGCCCCCCATACTCCACAGTAGTGGAACTTGATTACTCCCTTTCCTTATAATGTCTCAAATGGTCCTATTTGACCTTCATCCAACATGTAAATTAAGATTCTTATCCATAGGGAAATGCATGATTGGCTTCTCACAATTAGAGAAGATGTGCAATACATCATACAATCATGAAAGGTAGACAATGTTTTGCATGGTGGAGGTTTTTCTTTTAATTTTATTTCAATAAATTTTCTTATCCTTTTCCCTAGATCTGTGGTTTCTTAATCGTAAAAATTTGCAAATGACGATATCTCTCCGAGGAAATCATTTTATTTTTTTTTTATCTTTTCAGCTTTTATAGGTCTTAGGGTTCACTTTTTACACTCTTCTTTGGTTTTTATCTATTCCACTCTACATAGATTCTAGCCAAAAATCAAATGCGAAAACATGGGAAAATTGTTTCTTGTACTTTGATGTACGTATTTTTAATTTCGGGCTTATGGTATGCTTGTTTACACTTCCATTAATGCTCTAAGGTTTCACACTTCATAGAAAACCCTAAAGAACCTTATGTTGAAAAAAGGCGTGTCTTTGTTTTGGAAAATTGATATTTTGCATTTTTGTCTTATCTTATCATTTCTTGAGGTTTTTTTTCACTTGATTTAAGGGTTTCTATGTCTACTTCTTATCTTATAATAGGTTATAGCTTCAAAAATTCCAAAAGATTATCCAAAATATTTACTTCACCAAAATGCAACTTCCCTAGTTATCCGCCCACAAAAGCATAGAGAACTCGAAAAAACAAAGCTTATCAATAAGAATTCTATGTTTTTTTTAACTTTTCTCTTTCTCTCGGCTCTTTGTCTATGCACTCAAGATCTTCTTAGCTTGTGTAGGTTTTCTCTTTATTCTTTCCATCTTTTTGAGTTCAAACAATCTCTAAAGCTCTCTACTCTCTCAATATTGAAGTAAAAAATACAAAAAATAGTGGATTATAGGACTAGACGTCAAGAAAAGTGTAAATGAAGAAGAACAAAAGATAAAAGATTAATCATAACCCTGAAAGTAAAGTGAAGAAGACCAAAATTTCCAAAATTTTTATATATTTTTTTAAGCTTCTTACGTACTTAATCTACGTAAACTCGGGGTAAAAATGAGATCACACGAAAATGGTCTCCAAAGCAATGCATATCTCATGAATGAGCTTACCATCATGACAAGCATCCAACATGTATATCTCGACAATGGTGCCAAAGTGTTTGACATAGAACCACATGTACATCTGACATAATGGCATCAAGCACTCCTCATGTGAAGGTTTCAATCTGTGCACTGACCAATAAGTGGTACAAAGACTGTATTTGAAACAAATAGCAAGCACAAATATCCACAAAAAAAGTGGGAAAACATACACACATGCATGCATGCACATATACATGGGTACACAAGAATCCCAATCGCTCCAAGAAGCTCTTAAAGAAAGATAAATGCTTTAGTACCTTGTTGAAAGAGATCTTTGAAAAAGTAAAGCCTTGAGTCACATCAAGTTTGACTCACATCAGGTTTACACATTTTCAAAGTTTGAATTGGTCATACTGAGTTTTGGTTCTTCCTTACGACATTACAAAACTTTCGTAAACAAATCAAATAGAGTATTTGATTCCTTTCAAGAAAGATTAGGGATATTTGTTTGGAAAAGGTGACTAAAACAAATATCTAGGATAGACATTCTATACAAGAACCCATTCAATCTTTAAATATTATAAGTCTAACAAGAACCCATTCAATCTTTAAATATTATAAGTCTAAGTCTGTTGATATATTTAGGTAGATATGTGTGTGAACACACTAGGACCACCGGGGCACATTTTTCCTCTTTAGGACATTTCTTCCCCCATATTGTATATATGCCTATCACCCTAATGGGCTACTTATCTTTTTACATTCTCTTGGTAATACATTTAGTATTGTGTTGTGCCCGAAGCTTCTTCTTCTTCCTTGTGTAGTTTGCGTGCTTCCACACACCTCAAACTCCAACAATTGGTATCAGAGCAAGTCACCGTTTCATTTAGGGCATCATTGACACCCCTCCGACAATAGTTTCAGAATTGCATGAAATTTGGTAAGCATACTCGAGGCGATTAGAATTTCAAAACAGCTTTGCTGTGTTGTGTCAAAATCGCAATCTGAGCTTGTTTCAGCCTCTGAATGTATTATCATAGCACTTATGCAGGAAATTTTGTCTTTTTGTGCAAAAGACATATACATGTTTTGTTTTGGCAATATAAGAATCTCAAAGTCTCCTACAGGTTTAGCAGGACTCAACAAGGTAGTTCTATTCAAATTTTTGAGATACAATCATTTTTCTGCATTAGGGTATTTTACTCAATGGACATGGCTGAACTCAGTGATGTATTCTGTATGTTAGCTATTGAGGATAAGTTGGATAGTAACAATTACCCATTATGGGCTTATATGATGCATCATGTATTGGTTGCAAAAGGGCTATGGAATATTGTGAAGTGTGTTCAAAAACGACCTATTATACTTGCAAACAAAATTATCAAAGGTGATGCAGATGGCATTGAAGATGGTGATATTCTTCAGGCTCCTATTCGTGTTGGGGTTTTTGTTGCACCTACTATAGAGTAACTTCGTTGGGATGGCAGAGATGCTCACACACATGCTATGATAGCCTTGTTTGTAAAACATGCCATTATTCCTCACATTTGCTCCTGCAAAATAGCAAAGGATGCTTGGGATACACTTGCCACTTCATACCAGGCAAGGAATGAGGCTCGTGTTGCTCACCTCCAAAAACGATTGGACAGTGAGCACATGAATGAAGGAGATTCCATGGATATTTTTCTGACAAAGGTCAAAGATTTGAAAGAGCATTTGATTTATGCCGATGAAGTCTTGCTTTATAGTTCACTTGTGGAGACTGTTCTAAATGGTCTTCCAGATTCATATCAGAGTCTTGCATGGGCTCTCTCATTGATGATGAAAGGCAATCCAAATGCCTTAACATTTGAAGAGTTACTCTCTATTTTGTTGCAAGAAGACCAGTCTAGGGAGAACAGGTCCACTATGCATGTTGCAGATCAAGCTTTCCTAGCTAGTCAGAAGAGCAAAGGTAAATGGAGCTCATCTACTAGTAAGCAGACATCTGCTAATTCTAAGCATTCAAAGAAAGATGATAGAGATGTGAAGAAAACAAAAAGTAGAATTTTTTTGCAAATACTGTAAAGGAAATGATCATGTCATAAAGATTTGTCCAAAACGCATTGCCAAAGAGAGAAAGAAGAAAGAGGCTAGAATGGTTTTTGTAGAATCCTCTACACCCAAAACAAAGTCTGCTAAACATGTGTAGAATGAAGAATGGACATTTACTATTGTTTGCAGTTATGACCCATCTTCACACGAACAATGTATGTCTATAGTAGACTGAGATGTTTGGTACTTTGATAGTGGGGCAACCAAACATATTACCTTTTTAATGTTGTTTCTTCACTTCATTTCAGCTTGCCCCTACAAGGAATACTATCACATGCACCAACAACTCCTCTTATCCTGTTATACAATTTGGTAAGATCATTTTGGCTACTGTTAATTGTAGTTCTTTCACATTGTTAGATGCTTTATTTGTTCCAAGGATTAAAAAAAAATATGTTATCAATTTCCGCATTAGCCAAGATTGGCTTGGTTGTGAAATTTGTTGATGACAGATGTATAATTCATGATATGTCTAATGGCAATGTCATTATTGCATCTGGAATTTTATGTCATGGGCTGTAAAAGCTTATATACTATGAAAAATCTATGAACATTCCAAATGAGAGCACCTTGTATGTTAAGCATGCAAATGATGTGCTTCTGATCATATTTGTGTATGTTGATGACATGCAGCTCAGTTTTGAGAACATTCCAAATGAGAGCACCTTGTATGTTAAGCATGCAAATGATGTGCTTCTGATCATTTTTTTGTATGTTGATGACATGCAGCTCAGTGGTCCTCATGAGAAGCATATTGCTGATTTTAAGGCTGATCTGCATGTCTCATCTGAGATGTCAGATTTGGGACATTTGCATCATTATTTGGGCATTCAATTTATTCAAGTTGATGGCGGAATAGTTGTGCTAGAGCAACACCTAATTTGGTGCCGTTGCCGGGGATCGAGTCTAGGACGAATGTGTGATGGTAAGAGTATAGTAAGAAGTGGTGTTGGAAGGTAAAATTTTCAGTTTTTGTTGTTGTTTTTTTCATTAGTTTTTGGTGTTTTTCATCTCCCCTACACTCTTTCTTCACTAGCACATCATCATCTTCCACTCCAAAAAAATCAAAAAATTCACCATATCCACCCATTCTCCTCATTTCCCCTCATTTGTGCATGCGAGAGAGAGAGAGAGAGCTTTTCTGCTTGTATGTACTTGTGTGTTTTTTAGTTTTCTTGCAGGTACAGAGCTCCACAGCATCAGGAAAGCTTCTAAAAGGTAAAAAAGCACTTTCTCTCAAAATTTGCCGAATGTTTCAGACCATCACGATGGTCTGTCAAACTCAGAATTTGAGGTAGGCGACCACAACCAGCGTGTAGGCGATCCTTGCGCACATAGGAATCCACATTTTCTTTTTGAAAATTTGCAATTTGGTGGACCATTGCGATTGGCTCAGACCATCGCGATTGTGTTGCACCATCGCGATTGGCTCACGCCATCGTGATGGCTCGGTCAGAATATCGCGACAGACTCACTCCATCGCAATGGTTCATGTTTATTGTTAACCTTTGGAGTTGTCCTCTCCAATCATTTAGCATAAAGAATCAACAATACATCTTATATTTGTCAATCCTGGGAGTATACAAGAGACCACAACCCCTTCTATATGATAGAATCCAAGAAATAAGAGAAAACTGGCTGGATTTCTGAGAATAATGAAGATGAAGAGGAATTTCTAGGGTTTGGATTATCTTGAGCAAATCTCCATCATTTCTCACAATCTTGGTGTCTAAAACATGTTATTTTCTCAGCAAAATACAATCATAAAGTCAAAACTCAAAAATGATACCTGTAACCTTCAGACGAGACAATCGTGATTCTGTGAAAACAGACGATTTTCATCTCCAGCACCATTCTTCATCAATTTCTTACTCAACACATCAGTAATCAACTCTCTTCATACACATCCATCAGAAATACACAATAGAAGCTTACAAATCTCCATGGATACACATAGAATAGACTCAACAAATCAAAGAAATCACACAAAAGGAAGAAACACAATTTTCTACAGGAAACTCTCTCTCTTTGCTTGGATAGCATGTAATACAAATAACCAACCCTCTCATAATAGAGGAAATTGTCTTTTATACATTTTCAAGTGTCCCTTTTCACACTTGAATTTTGGTCCTTTCCTCTTTTATTCTAAAAGTATGCTATCTAGGAGTTTCCAAAAATTCTAGAAAAATTACATAGGATTCTACTCTACATAAGGAAGACTCTTCCTTATTTTTACATCAATTGCATAAATATTTTTACAATTTTTTGGCATTTTACAATTATTTTCCATCAAAAGTACTTCAAAAAATTACTTCTTCCAACATTCTTCCCCTCCTAGACCTTTTGGCTCCTGACAAAAGACATTCCTGCTCATATATGCTGAATGCTCCCTTTATTTCTTCTTTCTCTGATAAACTTGTGAGAGTAGGTCATGGCTTCTCCTTTCAGTAATATTCAAGTTGTTTACCATCTCAAACAATGCTTTCCTCCACTGCATAGCAGCCTCCGGTTTATCAATTACATCCTTTTTCAAGTATTCTGTGTAGGCATCTTCATATGCAGTGAGTCGAGACTTTGTGACTACAGACAAGTTTCCAAATATCTCTGATTCCCTTTCAAAGAACCCATAATCAAATGCATCTTCAAAAATCTGGAGATAATGGCTGCCCAAAAAATATTATTCTGCTATAGTAAGCCATCAAACATATCCTGTCGGGTGTTTCACTGAGATCAAATAATAAAGCGTCAGTAGGTGAATTGAAGCCAATGTAATTTAGAATTCTGACATCTGTATCTGTATAAGTCTCTATACATGCCAGGATGAGTCTCATTACTCTAAGTAGTAAAATACATGCTAGGTCATTAACATCCTTGTATGTGGCTATGACAGATTCAGCTGTGTCCACCATATACTTCTTTATAGGCCATGTTCCCGCCTTCGGACCTGCTATCTTTGGAAAATTCAACCATTTGGATGGAATTTGTCCTTCTTTCCTTCTTTCCCAAAAAATTGTCCACTCTCTTCTCCTTGCTACTAGGCAGTATGCCGGATTAATCTTCAGCTGAATAGGTGCTTCCTTCCATATTTTTCTGCACTCCTTATTTGCATCCAACCAGTTATTCCTCCATTTGGGATTAGCTTTTTCAAATAACTCCTTGGTCACATTGATATCTTCCTCATATTCTAAATACTTATTTGGAGGTAATCCCACCCTTGCCAATTGATAGTTTTTAATACTTTCCATAATCATGCACAAGGGTATGCCTAGTCCATCTGCAGCCCAATGATGTTGATCAAGATTTATCCCTTTATTTAAAGCAAATGTAACAATATGGTCCTCGTATTCATCATGCATTTTTCTAATGAAATCCATTCTGGATTCTCTGTTTGTCAAAAGTTTTTGGACAAACTCCTCTGAATACTCTTCTTCTCGTACTTTATTTTCTGGTTCACTGCCATGTTGAGTTCTGTCATCATTTCCTACTTCATAATCTTCTGTATGTGTAGTCTCTATTTGATCTTCCACCTGAGTTTGTGGTTTTTCCAACTTTTTCTGCAGCTCTTCGATTGTTATCATTAAACTTCTATTTTGAGATGCCCATATCTCTCTTTCTGCTATCCATTCACTTCTTTCCTTTTCTATACGTGACTGCCAATCACTTCTTTCTTTTTCTATATCCATATGTAATTTGTTGTAACCCCTCATTGAGGTAGCAGCATGTATACTAGCCTGTTTTTCCAACTCCTTGGCTTCTTTCAATTCTGTTTGCACTCTCATGATTTCTTTGTGCAAATCTTCCTTCTCTTCTTGTGTCACCTGAACAATTTTGCTTTCTTCCTTCAACTGGCCTTCTTCCATTAATAGTTTGTTGATCTCCTCATTTGCTTTGACCATGATTTGATATGAACTTTGTAAAGTTCTGTATCTGCCTTCAATTTTTTTTAGCTCCATCTCGAGTTTACTACTCTGCTCTGTTTGTTTTGCACACTTCTCTTCAAGATATTGGATTTTATTTTGTTGTTGTACCTCTAATTCCTCCAAAGAAATTATCCTATATGTTAATTCCTCATTTTTCTCCTTTACAATCCTCAATTGTTCTGTCAATTGTTCTTTTTCTTTCTTGTGCTCCTTAATGATACTATTGCCTTTTTCAAACTCAGATTCAGCTACCATACCTGATATAATCATGTTTCTGCTGGATGGTCTGAATTGCTCTATGTTGCTCATAATGATTTTGCAAGCAAATCTTATACTTTTAGGTATCCTTTCCAACCCAACTTCTATTTCCATTTGTTTGACTTCTATCTGCTTGTTTTCTTTACATTCATTCTCTCCTTCTTCTTCTTCCTCATACTCTATGACCTGAGTCTTTTGTTCTTCATGGCTCTTATCTGCTTCCATCTTTTCTTGGTCTCCAATATCTTCTTCATATTCCAATATCTGATCATCCTTATTCCCATGTCTTGATGTATCTTCAGTTGTCTTTGTGTCTTCTGCCTTCTTGTTCTCCATCATTTGTTTTTCTTCTTCAAAGAAATGTCTTTCTTTTATCTGTACTTCCTTTTCGTGGACTAGGGTTGATTTAGTTTCCATAGCAAGCTTTATCTGATCATTACTTGTCTGCTCTTTCTGTCCTTCCTCTTGCTCATCTATATCCATGAGATCCAACTCTTCCTCCTGTCCTTGATCTTTTGAAATTGTAAACTCTTCATTATTATTCAAGTCATATAGTATATCTTTTATGCTTTGATTGATCTCCTTTTCTGTAACTCCTTCTTCTACTTCTTGAGCATTATTCTTTTCCATTATTTCCTCTATTTCCTGAATTTGATCTGCATCTTTCTGTTTAATGGATGGACTGCTTAACTGAACTCCTTTTGCTATTTCTGCTTTCCCTTCATCCACTTTGAAATTGATTTGTTGTGAAGAATTTGTCCATATTGACTTTAATCCTGAATCTACTAGCCCACAATTGAATTCCTTTCTTACTTCACTCTCCTCTTCCCTCATCACTGCTTTTCCTTTTAGTAATCTCCTCTCTTCTTCAGGACTAACCTGCTATGCTGCTTCTTCTTGGACTTGCTTCCCATGGGGCTTCTCTCTCAAGTCTTCTGGTGGTTTATATTTTTCAGTGGCCTGTGTCATCACATTAGCTGTACTAGGTACTGAAAAATTCAAACTTTTTAACAAGAAGTTTTCAATATCACTTTCACAGTCTCAAGAGAAGTGTGAAGAGCCTGCTATTCCTGATTTTTCCAATTTTGGCTCTTCTACAGCAGTAGATTCCTTCTGGTTCCTTTCTTCTACTATCACTTCTTCAGCTTCCACCATTGGTACAGGTTCTGCTACTGATTTTCCTTTACTTTTCTTAGTTAACTTCTTCTTTGGTACAGGTTTCTTCTGGACCTTCTTCTTTGCTACAATTGTAGTTGTTGTTTCAGGAGGTCCTTGTAGTTCTTTGAAGTATGCTAATAGTTCCACTTCCTTTTTGACAAATACTTCCTTTGTCTCAGCTGCCATCATCTGATCATGTAGTTCTTCATAATGTTCTACTTCCTCTTGAACCCAATCTGTTGCTTTGAAAGAGTAATCCTCCAACATCTTTTGATATTGTGCTTCATATACTGCCCTTTTATTATTACCTTGAGTCAGATAAGTATATAAATCAGATAAGTATATAACTGCTCTTTATTGGTCTGAGGTGGATAAGGGTCATTAGAAGATTGAACCTGCTTCTGAGCAGCTTCATGCTCTTCCTTAGTAGCTTCTTCCGCTCCAATTCAACTTTTCTTGGATCCAATCTTCTTTTCTTCACAGGAATAACTTCCTTAGATATTCCCTTCCTTTTCCTTTCTGCTCCCCTCATGCTGGTTTGACCTTCTGATTCTCTTACAGATATCTTCTTGGATGGACTTTTGATTCCTGCCATCAAATTTCTCAAATATTGGGCTGCTGGAGCTAACTTCAACTGATCCTCCATTCCAAGTACATGATATATAATCCTGGTTAAAATTGGGCTCCATTCATATACTTTTTCTGCTCCCAGTGTTTAGCTGCTTCTTTCAATTGCTCATGTATATATGGTGATACATCCATTATTCCAAAGGGCTTAGTTATGTCCTTATTGTTAAACATAATCAGTGTTACTGATTTGTGCGGCATGGTATATCTCGGCAGTTTTGGGAAACAGAAATATTGCAAAAACATTCTGATGACATATTCCTCAATTTCTCTTCCCTTGAAATCAGGAAATTTAGAATATCCTGTATATGTTTCTTTATTCTTTTTGACAAAGCTATTATCCAACTTAGTTCCCATTGAATAAAACTGTAAAGCTGCTCTAATATGTTCAGCTTTTATAGTGATATTCTCCTCCTGGTTTTCTTTGTTCTTAACTTTACACCGGAAATATGCCTCATTGCCCCTCCCAACTTCTAACAAGTTGTTCATTACCTGTGCCACTCGTTCAAAATCTATGAAAAATATTGGTTCATCCAGCAGCTTGTGTAATCCCACTGCTTTCCATCTCTTGTAATTGACTGCACTTTTCTGGAATTTGTAAAACTCCTGACACAGCATAGTGTACTTGTAACCTCCAACTCCCACTGTAAATATGTGTTGGCCAATAATACCTAGAGTTTCCTTGAGTTCCTTGACTATCTTTTCTGCTTCTGGAATCTCCTGCTCTTCATCAGATTCTAATTCTACTGTCTCCGTTGTTGCTTCATTGTCTAAGAACCAATGTCCTCTAGAAAGGGTGATTGAGTCTGCTTTGAACTCATGAATAGGTAGCTCCTTTGGATTCATCATTCTGGAGAAAATATAACATCACACAAAAAGAAAAAACTCCACCCACATGAGTCACAAGAAATCAAGAATGATATTTATTTTGTGATGAAATGAAAGAAGAATGAAAATAAACTTCCAATTAAATTCTGACTTCTTTTAGAAGAACTCAATTAAAGTGATCATTACATGTATAGCAAGATGTCTAGTGCACTCCCCTCTTTTGACAGCTCTTATCCAGGAAGAAGATGTTAAGAAGAAAAAATGAAAAAATAAAAATAAAAAATCATAAAAAAAATAGAATAAAAAATACAAAATAATAAATAGAAACCTGCTACCCCTCTACCTATATCTTGCTTTGTGCTATAAAAGTTATAAAAGGAAAAATAGATAATTTTTCTCTTTCTATTTCTTTTCCCTTTTTTTTCTTTTGTTTTTTTTTTTTGAAATTGTCTTTTATACATTTTCAAGTGTCCCTTTTCACACTTGAATTTTGGTCCTTTCCTCTTTTATTCTAAAAATATGCTATCTAGGAGTTTCCAAAAATTCTAGAAAACTTACATAGGATTCTACTCTACATAAGGAAGACTCTTCCTTATTTTTACATCAGTTGCATAAATATTTTTACAATTTTTTGGCTTTTTACAATTATTTTCCATCAAAAGTACTTCAAAAAATTACTTCTTCCAATAGTTCACTTGAACCATTGCGATGGTCCTTGATCATCGCGAAGATCCCGTCGACCCCATGCCATCGCCATTGACCCATGCCATCGTGACGACCCACTTGCCATGTGGCATTCAGACCATTGAGACGATATCCCTTAGACCATCGTGATGATTCAAAATCGAACCATCGCGATTGGCTTACGCCATCACGGCTCGTGACCATCGCGATGGTTTCATGCCATCGGAATGGTCTCACGCCATCGCCTCGGTTGCGTTGATCATTAACCAAAGCCATCCCGATTGCTCGCCGATCAAACCATCGTGACGCTTCAATGAGACCACCATGACGCTTCACCCAGACCATCACGATTGTACCACACCATCGCGACGGCTCATCTGAGCCATCGTGACGGTCCCAGACCATCGCGATTGTCCCAGACCATCGCAATTGTCCACCCCAAACACAATGTTTAGGGTTTGATTTTTTGGGAAAATTTGGGGCTATTTTAAGCAAATTTTTGGATCATTAGACTCATTGGAGATCCCTTAGCTCATATTTGAAGAAAAACCTAAGTGCCAGTTTTTAACCTGAGGGCCTGAACATGCATATCTTTTTCATTCGAAATCCGTTTTTTGAGCTTTATAGCTCGTTAGAAAGCTCTTTACGAGTACTACGTGACCTCAACTGGTTTTTTCAAAAAGAAGACGTTGATTTTTTGAGAGGATAATTTGAGGTTGACCTAGTGTGGGATTAGAAAAGCCAAGGGGCATTAAAAGTTTGGCAAAGAAGAAAGGATCTTAAAAGTGTATATATCAAAGCGCTTGATCATCAATTGTGAATTGGTCTAAACATTGAAATTTTACAGGTCTAGCAAGGGCTATCAAGGGCAAACAAAGCAAGGTAGTGAAGGACATAGGGCTTAGGAAGTGTGACTTCTTGGGCAACTGAGCAATCAAAGCAACTGACTTGAGGTTGGAAGAATACTCAACCCCCTCAGTCAATTATTAGCTTAGGCTAAACGGTAGCATTGTGGAATGCCTCAAGTTCAAGAAACTTAAATTTTTCAAGTCAAAGATTAAAGTAAAAGTGTGCGATACGAAAACCTAAAGGAAAGAACTAAAGTCTGACGGAACAAGAACTCAAAAGCACCACAGAAAGTTGATTCCTGACGCATACACTAAGACAAGACAAGAATATAAAGGAATTTAAAAAGGAACAAGCAGTAAAGAATAAAGAACCATTGACCATCGGAGAGTGTCGTGAAGTAAATTCATGAACCTTAGATCGGGCAAGCATATAGGTAAGTCAGACTGACGAAGCCTTAGATCATCAGAAGCAAGTGTAGGAACTACTGCACATTCGTGGGCACAACAATTGAATAGTTATCCTTACAAGTTGGGCTCAGATACTAGCGAATCAAAAATGGCTTTTAGCACGGAAAGACTAGAAGGAGGGTCAAACGTAGCATACTTGGAAAAACCTGAAGGACCCTACAGAACTCAATTAGAATTTGTCCGAACCAACCGCTTAGGTGCTCGCATTATGAGGATGGTTTACGAAGACAAGTGGTGCAAATGCACAATCCGGATCAACCCATTGGATTGGAACGTCTAGTGGTGAAATTTGAGAGAGACGCATACATAGACAAAGAAGGAACGATGTACATCATAAGTACTCATCCAGATAATACCAATGAGTTTGGCGTAATTCAGTTAGAGACAGAAGTGAGAACCCAAGGAAAAGAACCAGTAGGAGAAGAACCTAGGACACCTAGAGGGAAATTTGTGCTGACAAGAGTACTAATCCCATAGTGGATCCCTTAGGATAACAGAAGCATAGAGTTTTTTGTAAATAAAGAAACTGATGAAGCATTTTGGAGATATTGAATGGAACAACCTAGTGAGGTAGGCTCCATCATGATTTATGAGTTCAAGGACCCAGATACACCTGGAAAGGTTGTATACCTGGATGAAACTTCAGAAAGAGTTTTTGTAGTACCAAATCATGCGAGAAATACCTACACATGGAGAGGCGAGTTAGTCTTCCCTCCATCACGAACAAATGGAAACACAAGCCATCAAGGTGCTGGAACATCCTCAGCTCATGGTAATCAAAGATAAAAGCACAAAGAGAGACCAAAAGTAAGTTTCACTCATCCCTTAGGGAGAGATAGAACAACCACGGACACAGATAGAGTGGAAACACAAAGAGAACCTGGAATACTAGGTGGTAGAGATGATTTTCCTCTACCTAGACCACGTGAACACCCTAGGGTATTAAGACCCACTCAGTTAGTAAATTCCATGAAAAACTACTTTGATAGGACAGGAGATCCCTACGACCATGTTGCGGAATTTAAGCAAGTACTATGAGCAAAGCAAGTAGAAGACATGTTTATGCAATACAATGCATTTGGACTAACCTTAAAGAATACAGCTTTAACTTGGTTCCAACCATTGCAACAAAGGCAATTTAGAGATATCCATCACTTTTTAGAGTTACGGAATTCTCTAAAAGTGGAATCAGACATGATACATCTTCATTGATTCATAGTTTCAAACAGACCCCGCAGGAAACGGTCAGACTCGGAGGGCATAGGTTTAGACAATATGTTGAGAGATGCCCAATGCAAGAGTTACCCTCACAGGACAAGAAAGTATCATTATTTTTAGATGGCCTCTTGAGCTCTAAACTACGTTCCTATGTGTACTTGAAAGAACCCAGAACGCTAGAGCAATGTGTAAGAATTTGTATAGACATTGAAGACAACTTAGGTGATGAGTTGGAACTCTCAAAGGTCTATAAGGACTGAGACTGTTCATCTCTAGCATCCTCAAAACTATCTAGCTCAATAGAAGACCTAGCAAAAAAAGTGGCCCAGAAACTAGGAGTTTCTAGTAAACAGATGCCTAGGTTAACAACAAACAAACGTTGTTACACCTGTGGTGGCAACCATATGGCAAATGTGTGTCCCAATGCAACGCAACCACAAGCCAACCCTAGTGGCCAATATTGTACAATTGAGAGACGATACACAAATCATGTGGCTCAAGACTGCCCTTATAATAAACAAGCAGTAAGACAGAACTACCCACAAGCACACGCACAGCCAGGTAGGTATCAAGGTCAGTACAATACTCAACCTCATTACTATAGGCCTCCTCAAAACTATCCTTATCAGGCTAAACAGAGACCTCAACTTGTTTTAGCTCAGCAGCCACCCCCACCAGCTAATGTCATCTCAGTCAAATACGCTGTTGTAGAAGAAAACCTCAATAGGGCTTTAGTGCCTTCATCACCCTTGATCACGGAGAGTGACTGGAACTCAAATAGTTTTGACTCTACTCATGTAGATAGTCCATCCGCATATTACACAGAGTCACCAGAACACGTGGAAATACATCAATACGATAGTCCACCATTGGAACCTAGTTGGGAGCCCGATTACGCCAATGTGATGTACACAAACCTGAATCTGCGGCCCCAATTAAGACAGCAAAGACCACAGGGCCCTAGAGGACCATGCTTTAGGTGCCAAGGAGATCATTTCATAAAATATTGCCCACATCCTCTAATAGCAGGACATTCACAATACTATAACATACAAGGCTTTTGTGCCGACTATGGTAAAGAGCATATCATCAAAGATTGTCCCAAGAACTCT
Source organism: Ceratopteris richardii (assembly GCA_020310875.1). NCBI lineage: Eukaryota > Viridiplantae > Streptophyta > Polypodiopsida > Polypodiales > Pteridaceae > Ceratopteris > Ceratopteris richardii. Next base: position 10,231,394 of record CM035436.1, read on the forward strand.
GTTAATGCTTCGAATGTGACACCGATCAATGTGATAGGTATTGTGCACAATGCGGATGGATCCAATGCTACATATGTGCCTATCCAAGCTATAACAAGAACCCAGGCGCTCTTACAGAATCAACAGCTTAATGCTGAGAAAATAGCCGAAACTAGCGAAGTTGGAGAATCTAGCAGTAGTAAAAAGATGAAATCATGGAAAGATTCGAGAGAAAGAATTAAGAGAAAATGGAGTAAAAGGATAACTGAGTTGGAAGGAAGTTTAAAAGAATCGAGAGCAAAAATTCTAGAATTGACTTCGCAAGAATCTAATCAAGAGAACCCAGCTCAGAGTCCAGGATCAGTCTTAGCTGAACCCATACCAGAAAACTTAGACATGATGTTTCGTGCATATCAGGCTAGATTAAAAGAAGGACCCCAGATAGCGGAAATGAGTAAGAACTACCCAGGAGCAAATCTAGAAATTGAGAGGACTAAACTTTGCATGAAGATGGTAGAACTAGCACAAACAATGTTCGAAGCCTCTCGTTATCTTAATTGGAATAACATGCCAAAACCCGAATTACATTTTCAAGGATTATTGGAGAGGTTAGAATACTTGATCGAAAGCAAGGAGAAAAAGAATTTGCAAAGGAACCCTATTGCCTTAGAGACACAGGAAAGAAATGCACCATCCGTGTCACAAGTACCAGATACAGAGGGTGAAGACAATTTGTCTTCCATACATAAGTATTCACATGAATTCTTGAGAGAAATACAAGAAGAGAAGTGGAGAAAAGAACAACGAACTCATCCTCCTATTCAAGAAATAGATGACTTGCAGGAACAATTTCCCCAAGACATTCCCTCTATCTACAATGATGTAGAGGAAGAGCAATTGAGTGAACACACAGGTTTCGAATCCAATTCTTTGCAAGAATTACCTCAGTTCACAGGACCTTGGGAAGCCAAGTCTATTAGCATGAGAGCACCCATGATAATAGTGAGGAATGAAGAATCAGTAATCCCTAGAAACATAGAAGTGATCAAGAACACTAAAGTACAAAGTAGAATGGGCTAAGCCTATTGTTCCTATTCTCACATATGGACCCAAGAATCCTAGGATAAGGATCAAGGAAGGAGATATTACCAAGTCTTAGAGATACCAAATAATAGCAGAAAGCATATACAAACAAGATAATCAAAAGATTCTTGCTTTTTGTGTAGATGAATGAGAACATGCGAATTGGTTGCAATTAGCACATGTAGGTGCATTAAAGCAACATCATTCAAAACATCGTACATTGCAGGCTCTGCATAGACTAGGAGTATATTGGCCTTCTATGGAAGCAAATGTCTACAAGTTGTGTAAAGAATGCCTTGTTTGTTGTGAAAGACCACCAGTAGAACATGCTACATTGTATCACGTGTCTCCCACACCATAATGGAGTGAACCCTTAGTGATGTACTTGAGGACGAAAACATTCCCTCAAGGAATGACCTTAGCACGACAACGAAGTCTAGAGCAGGAAGCGCAAGACTATTCTCTTATTGGCGACAATCTATACAAATGAGGACAAGATGGATACTTAAGACAATGTGTTCATGAAAGCGATTATTTGAATGTACTAGAGACTGCACACCAAGGTGTTGCAGGAGGTCATTTTGGCCCCGATAGGATAATCAAGGCCATCCTCTTTGCAGGATTATGGTGGCCCACTCTTCACATGGATGCACATACCTATGTTAAGAGATGTGATGTGTGCCAAAGAACCCAATTTCCTACTCATAGAGACGAAATGCCATTGAAACCCATGATGGGAGGACGTGCATTTTCTAAGTGGGGTATAGACTTTGTAGGACCCATTAACCCCCCTACAAAAGGTACTCATGCTGAATACATTATTGTGGCGACAGATTATCTTACCAAATGGGTAGAGGCTATGGCCACAAAAAAGAATGATGCACACACGACTGCAAAATTCTTATTTGAAAATGTCTTTACAGGATATGGGTTGCCTATAGAGTTAGTGAGTGATCGAGGAACTCACTTTCTAAACCAAGTCATTGAATATTTGTTACAAGATTTTATGGTGATTCACAAGAAATCTGCACCATATCATCCTCAGGCCAATGGTCAGGCAGAAAGTACTAACAAGATCCTTTGTAACATACTGAAGAAACTTGTGAACAACAAACGTTCAGATTGGGACAAACAATTACATCACGATGTTTGGGCATATCGAGTGTCCTACAAGACGGTAATCAATGCAACTCCCTTTCAAATGGTTTTTGGTCAGAACGTTGTGCTTCCTTTGAAATTCTTGATACCGACCCTCAAGGTTGCACAAGAACATCAGTGGACTGGCCATGAATTATCATCGAGAATAATGGACTTGGAACGATTAGGAGAAACTAAGCTGAAAGCAGCAGTAGGAATATACGCAGCAAAGAAGCAACGAAAGCCTATTTTGATGCACATGTGAAAGATAAAGCCTTAAAAGAAGGAGATTTAGTCCTAGTATACACGTTGAAACAACATGCACGGAAGTTAGAAAAGCGAGGTTATGGACCCTATGATCATTAAGAGGCTCTGGACAAGTGGAGCAGTGCAATTAGACACCCTAGAAGGAGACATAATGCCCAATTACATTAGTGGCTGTAGAGTCAAGCTTTATCAGGCACCTCTTACTGAGGATATGCTTAGAAGACTCACATTGGAAAAGAAGCATAAGGAGGAAGAAAATAGAATACGAGCGGAAGCTCAGGCAGAAGCTATAGAACGCATTAAGCACATGAAGCTAAGAAGACAAGGACTAGGGAGAGAACATTATAACCATCTAGAAACAACACCCAGATACCCCATGGCCATGTTTCAAGCAAAGTCAACCACTCATCCTAGCATAGTGGATAGGAGACCATTCATTACAGGTAGGCTAGAGCACGACAACCCTTGCCAAGAGCTCATGGCTTTAATTGACTCAGGTGTTGCAACTAGTGCGATTAGATGGTCCCATTATAAGGACTCAAGAATAGAAATGCGGCCAATTGAGGCATACCTCATAGGGCTAGGAGGCATGGAAACCCCTTGCATGGGTGAGGTGGACCTTCCTATCCTCATAAATGAAGTGACTATGACAACAAACTACTAGTGTGCCATGAAGAGGACCTGATAGAACCCCTAATCCTTGGCCAAGATTGGCTATACGATCACTCAATGGACCTAAATTTTAGACATGGCTCCTTGCAGATTGGAACCTTAGACCAGTGGCGAGTGATACTGCTTGACTTCCCTAACAACACTCCAGTTGAGGTATGTAACCCTAGAACCTATGAAACACATGCGACGGAGGACCGGAAGATATTTGGCCAAATCCCTCGACTGAGCACGCTCCCTGCAAAGTCAACCCATGAGAGCTTGGCGATGGATCGTTGCCAGATAAAAGATTGTCAAGAGATTTTCCCCCGGTCTTCTAGCAGCGGACAAATGGGGACCATTGTAGGTCAGGTGGGATACATCAGTGGTCAGGTGGACTACATGAGTAGCCACATGGGCAAAACACCCTGTAGTGCCCATCCTTCCACACTTACTGCAGAGTGGCCTAGATTAAAGATAAGAAACGGAGCACTTCCTAACGGGCAAGTTGCGCAAGTGTTGGACCTCCCTTCTTTTCCAAAGCAGAGTGTCCATCCTACCTCTCAACCTCAACCACAAAGGCGTCAACCACAACAGAGGAACCCAGACCGAAGACAATATCAGACGACACAAAGAAAGTAGTAGTATCAGCATCACAAAACAAGAGGCACGAGACAAATATGGGTGCCAAAAGGACAAAAACCATCGACAGTTTGAAGCAGTGCAGACAAGGATAAGAAGAAGTTAAAGACAAATCAAAGGTTGTATCCGACATCTCCTCGACCTTCTTCTACAAGTACGAACAGCAAACAGATTTGGATTGCCAAGAAGTGCCTTATGAATCAACCCACACCCATGTAGATTGGGGTACCCAAACAGTGTATCATAGCTCAACCATCAAGCCATGTAATATATACCCCTCAGAAATCTTTTCATCCCTCAATATATAACCACCACATCCAATATCACCTTTTGTCCCTCAGTAGAAACATACCACCCGCTCAATAACTCTTAGGAAGTGGATACCGAAACGTATCCAGATGTCTCCTCAAAACCCGTTGACTAACATTACTCCCATCCCTACTAATCTCCACACTTGTAATAACTCATCCACAACTGAACTTTGTACAAATTCACACACTATCACCCAACATCACTTGTAATAACATCTCATCAAGCAATGTATGCATTGTCTGAAGCATGTAGCTGTCTAGATACCTACATTAGTTTGCAAAAATCATTCCATAAATCACCTCACAACACTTGGCTACACAGGTTACACATCGGTTATGGAAAGGCATTGCGGTCTCACTTTCAGGGGATCCTGAAAAATTTCCATACTAATGTGTCTAATGTGCTAATCTTTTGTAGCAGATCTTCTACACACTCGCATCATTCACCATGCAGACAAAAGGACCATCTGAAGCTGGCCCAGCATACCTATGTCCAATATTGGTGAACTACTCATGGAGCCCCATCCGACGGCACAACCACCAGAATTTCAAGGCTTTCCAGGACCCATGCCGATCGATGATCCTCCTAGGGGATATACTGGAAAAATTCATCGTAACTCCCATTGGTTTCAAGGTCTAGCAGGACCGTTGGTAGAAACAGATTTTATCTTTGAGGCCAATTTGACTTTTGATAACCGTACATGGGGCAAGTACTAGTTTTTCTCAAGAGAATTTGAAGCACTACAGAACATAGAGGACTTGATGCATGTTTGGGCGAGAGCTGGCTTCACTGAATATTTTAGTTTTGTCGTCCTTGGTAAATGATCCACCATTTAAGAAGTTTTATCTATCAAAAGATTTGATTAGAGTTGCAATCAAGATACATGGAACGCACACGCTGACAGAGCGAGAAAGGCTGATTCTAGAGCCAATGAAACGTGGAGACGTCATCGAGTGGGAAGATATTTCAGCAATCACACATGAGCTCTCTAAACCATTGAGGATATGTATGCAACATTTCTCATTTCCCGCTCAAGATCGATTCACCATGCCCCACAAACGCATTTGGTTTGGACTATATTTGTCGTGTATTGGACCCCAGACAATTGATCTTGCAAGCTGGGTCATTGGTCAGCTGTACTTAGCACAGCATAGATGGGAAAGAAAAAAGGTAATCCATGGATGCTGTGCTCTCACAATAATTGTGTATATGTGTTTGGCCTATGACTTGCTGATAGAACGTGCCATGACAAGTGAGGAGTTGAAGGCCTTTAAAGGGACCACCAAGAAAGCTAGGAAAGCTAGCAAGGGACGAACCGGGAAGCAAATGAGAGGAACCATCCCATGCCTCTAGGTTCCAGAATCACCGTCATCGCAACCCTCTCCAAAACAGTGTCCTACAGAAGCCACTACAATTGTACAACCCATTCGCATACGGTTATCAAGACGAGTTATAACAGAGGGCACTACCAGCATAGTCACCCCTCAAGCAATTCCCACCACCATTGGTGCGGAAGCATTTTCTTTTCCGATACCCAATTTAGAGGCAGAACAACCAGATAGCACGTTTGATTTTGAGATGCAGGATGTCTTTTCAAGTGAATTTCAATTTTCAGAAGGACAACTCTTTTCTCAAGAATACGAACGACCAAGCTACCCTACAACTCCCCTGGATCAACAGCAAGGACAAGTAGTGTTCAGCTCAGAAGAAGAAAGAACAGAAACAGATGATGAAGACGGAGATGATGAAGCCAGCCAGGGCACTCATGAATCTCAAGAGCATGTGCAGAGGGATGAACAAGAACAACACACTGACACCCAAGGTGACACTAGCACTTATGAAGATTGTAGCTCAAGTGTAAGCACCACCTCCTTTACTTGTCAATCCGCGGAGACGTGAGGACCGGTATGAAGACCACGAGCAAGTGAAGGCACAAGTGCGTGAGTGAAAGCACACAAACATGCACACACATACACACACACGCGCACAAAGTAAGATCAAAGAGAGGAACAATGGGAAGCTTAGATTGCAAAAGAGTTCTCTTACCAAAGTTCTATTCTCTAACAAGCTAACCCCCAAAAATGAGCTCTCTAGCTCTTTTTATAGTTTTTTGACTAGTTTTGGCCCTGTCCAGACCTAGTGTCCGGCCTAGTTAAAAATTAGGTTCCAGGGCTTATTTGAGGGCTCAAACGAAGTCTAAAAATTATGAAAATTGGTACGATGGTACTTCTAATACTCCTCAAGCTCGAGGACTCCTCGGCTTGAACAAAATGGAGTTACAAAAAATAGATAATGGTATTTACAATGGTTTTTAGTGATGAAAATCACTATTTTTGTAGGGGATTCTTCTGAAAATTTGACATACACTTCTTGGAGCTCCCTACTTGCTCCCTTTCCTTGTGTGTCCACCTTTTGATGTGCTTCCATGCTTTGTCCTTGACTTTGGGCTTCAACACTCCCCCCCCTCTCGAGTCTGTCGTCCCTGACAGACCCTTGTTGGAAGGGTTGTTCCATGTAGTGCTTTGAGAGGTGGTGTCTATCCGTTGTATGAGCTGGTTCCTTGGATTCCAGCAAGAATGTGTCGTTGTGAGCTTTCAAAACTGCAAGTTGCTCAAAAAGAGGTTGTCAAGAGTGATTTGGAGCAACTACTGGCTTCAATTTGCTTCCGAGATATGGATGTTGTTCCCATAACGTCCGCTAGTTCTTCCAAAGATGATGTTGAGAGCAGTCATGCCAACTACTCATAACCCATAATGAATGATGGGTAAGTGTGTTCGTGCCTGGGTTGTAAAAAGTATGTGCCTTGTGCACGGCCTTGTAATGTAGCCCTACGCATGCTTACTTGGAAAATGCATTGGAAGAAGCATGGTGCAAAAATTGCGGGTCTTGAGCTAAGTGCTCAAGGGTATGCTGACGAAGAGGTTTCCTAAACTATCATGGTTATGGTGTTTCCAGAGTAAAGATACTTACCATGGAGAAGGTTGATGGATGTTTGTCTCTTCGTGTTGTACACTCGGCCTTTGGGATGGAACATTGTTGATGAATGTCCATGGTGATTGTCCACTGATGAGATCTTTTGAGTGGTGGATCTCCTCTCCTCTTTTCAAAGCAACATTTGTCAAATACTGAGAATTGAATTTCTTTATATTCCTTGGCAAGCAACATCGGGTAACTACACCAAGGTGAGTTTCACATATTCTCTTTAGCTCACCATATGCAGGAGTCTTCTCCTCTAGAACTACCCTTTGCAGATATCTCCTTGGATGCTCTGGTACATGAAGTAGTTAAGCATCACTCAAGTTGCGGACCTTCAAGCTCTTCATTCCTACCATGGTAAGAGAAAATCATAGTTGTAGATGCCATGTTCATGCCAAATGCTTGTCATCTACCAGATAAGGCAGCAATAATCTCAATGCTGGCCGAGACACACTTCTATCCAAATTGATAAATGCCTAGTAATCAACAGTTCCACCTTCAACTAAGCATGACTCATTCATGTTTCATAAGCCAAACCTGGGAACAAGCTCTCTCCCGCTTTTCTTTCTCCCCTTTTTTTTTTTTTTTTTTTGAGGAAAAGGATATCACAAAACAAGAACACAAAAGTTAGTATCAATAGAAATATTTGACATATGTCAGTGTGCTCTTGTGCATGGGATTCTCAAGTGTGTCTATGCACGGTCGTGTAATGTGGCCCTATATTAATGCATACTTTGGAAATGCATGACCTGAATGGTGCAAAAGACAGGGGGGTGCAAGGAGCACATGGTTGTTGCTCGTTCGAGGCTTTCGATGTTATTTGTGGAGGTTGATGCCGACCTTGGTGGAGGTATCCATTGAGTCTCGAACTGATGTAATCCTCCTTATTGGAGTCCATTTTAGAACATCATTTGGCACTGTAGAGGTCACTTTAGGCGTCTTTCTCTTTGGATGCTTTCTGAACTGTGGTATCCAGTGTGGTTGACGCTTTGGTTCGGTGGAGGCTACTTGCACTTTTGGCTTCCAAACCCATATCCTTTTTGCATGTCTTCCTACTAATGTTGAAGAGCTGATTTGATCTTCCTTTGGTCTCTGTACGTGGTTCTTACGCTTTTCTCTTTTTGGCTTCTTTGTTGAAACCTTTTGCATGTGGGAGAACAAAGGTTGTTGTGGATGTAGGAGCTTCTTAGGTACCCACATCTGTAATTGCCCTTGTTGAGCTGCAGCTAACTTCTTAGGCACCCAAACTTGTTGGATACCTTGTGATTGAGCTTGTCTGAGCTGCTTCCTTCGTCTTCTGGCCTGGTTGGTTTGCATGGATGGAATTTGTGGGGGCAAGGTTGGTGGTTGCTCTCCTTTGCGTACCCATATCTGCTTCATGCTCGGAACTACTTTTTTATCGAATGGTGTCTTTCTATTTGATGTAGCAGTTGTCGTGAACGGTTGTGTTTGCTTGTGTGGTGGACTCACTACTGTGGCTACTTGATTCTTTGGAGAAGAAGAAAGATCCACCCGCCTTTGAACCTGGTCTTCCACGATTGACTCCTTCTGTATCATAGAGCTTTTGACACATACAACATCTTCTTTCATATGATTAGTCTTAGAAGAACTAAGAGAGTGTGTGGTGCCATGACTTAGGAGCATGCAGTTCTCTAATTCTAATGTAATGCATTGTTCATGTACCCAAACTTGAAGAATTTGACTTCTTAGGTTTAAGTTAACTGCATGGTCATAGATCCAATCTTGACCCAAGACAAGTGGTTCTGTAAGGTTCTCATCTTGACATACTAGCGCTTTGACTTTCATTGGAACATCTTGAAGGTAGATGGGAAGTTCCACCTCGCCCAAACAAGGGGTTTCCACACCTCCCAATCCTATGAGATAAGCTTCTATGGGATTGATGTTCAACTGCAAGTCTTGGCAGTAGGAAAGTCTAACTGCACTACTTGCTGCACCTGAGTCAATCAATGCTTTCACCGTCCTTGCACCCTTCCCTTGTCCTATCTCTATGGTCACAAAGGGTCTTCGGTCAATGACTTGAGAAGTCGCTATGCCTGACTTTTGACACATATCCATGTGATATTTTGGGGCTTTTGAGTTGACTTCTAGGCCTAATCGCCTTAACTTATTTTGCCTAATACGCTCTCTGGCCTCTACCTGTGCTTCTTCTCTCACTCTTAACTCTTCATCTTTTCGCTTCTTAGCAGTGTTGAGTCTCATTAGCATATCCTCAGTAAGAGGTTCTTGATATAGCTTGACTCTACAGCCACTAATATAGTTTGGCAAGATATCTCCTTCTAGCGTGGCCAACTGAACTGCACCACTAGTGGAAATTCTATTAATGATCATGGGTCCGTATCCTCTTTTTTCCAACTTACGGGCATGTTGTTTTAGTGTGTATACCAACACTAGATCTCCCTCTTTCAATCCCTTATCCTTGATGTGTGCATCAACGTATGCCTTTTGCCTCTTCTTTGCAGCGTAGATGCCTGCTGCCGCTCGTAGCCTCGTCTCACCCAAGCGTTCGAGATCAAAGATCCTAGAGGACAATTCATGCCCATTCCACTCATACTCTTGTGCTACTTTTAAGGCAGGGATTAAGAAATATAATGGTAGCACAGCGTTCTGTCCGAAGACCATCTAAAATGGGGTGGCGTTGAGTACCGTTTTGTAGGCAACTCGATAAGCCCAAACAGCATGATGAAGTTGTTTGTCCCAATCAGAGCGTTTATTATTTACCAGTTTTGTCAATACGTTACAGAGGATCTTATTGGTACTCTCGGCTTGTCCGTTGGCTTGTGGGTGATAGGGGGCAGATTTCTTATGTATCACCAAGAATTCTTGGAGAAGATTTTCAATGACTTCATTCAAGAAGTGTGTGCCTCTATCGCTCACCAACTCTATTGGTAGTCCATATCTCGTGAACACATTCTCGAATAAGAACTTAGCCGTAGTCTGAGCATCATTCTTTGTTGTGGCTTTGACTTCTACCCACTTTGTAAGGTAATCTGTGGCTACAATGATGTACTCTGCATGGGAGTTTCTAGCTGGGGGGTTAATAGGACCTATGAAGTCTATGCCCCACTTCGAAAATGCACGTCCTCCCATCATTGGCCTCAAGGGCATCTCGTCTTTTCTAACTGGATATTATGCACGTTGGCATGTGTCACATTTCTTCACATAGGTATGTGCATCCATATGAAGAGTGGGCCACCAAAGTCCTGAGAATAGAATTGTCTTGATCACTCGGTCAGGACCAAAATGTCCACCTGCAACACCGCTGTGTGCAGTCTCTAAGACCTTTAAATAGTCTGATTCATGAACGCATAGTCTTAGGTAACCATCTTTGCCTCTTCGGTATAGGTTGTCCCCTACTAAGGCATAGCCTTGAGCCTCTTGCTCCATGCTTCGTCTTCTTGCTAGACTAGCCTCTTTGGGTAATCTTCCCAATCTCATAAACTCTACCAATGGAGCACTCCAATCTGGAATTAATGACACTTGATAAAGGGTCGCATGCTCCACTGGGGGTCTCTCTCGGCACCTTGGACAATTCTTAATCCACTCATGTATTTCTTTGTCCATGCTAGGCCAATACACTCCTAAACGCTTTAGATTCTGCATTGTTCGTTGTTTAGAATAGTGATTTCCTAGCATTCCTTCATGGGCTTGTTGCAACCAACTACTATGTTCATCATCCTCCACACAACAAGCTAATACACCCTCAGTATCTTGTTTGTACATGCTTCCTGCTAATATGTGATATTTTTGTGATTTTACAATTTCTTCTTGTGATGTTTTCACATTCTTATTTGCAGGGCCAAAGGTTAGGACTGGTACCAACTTATTTGCCCATTTAGGAACAACTTCTAAATTGAACAGATAAGCATCGGGTAATTTGTCAGACACTCCTTGCGGTGACTCTCCTGAAGTGATGCGAGAAAGGTGATCTGCCCGAAGGTGGGTTCTACCTTTCCTGACAACAACTTCAAAGTCATATTCCATTAGTAAGAGGAACCATCTTACTAAGCGTCCAGTATTGCAAGGTTTATTGACCAAATATAACAAAGCTTGATGATCAGTGAAAAACTTGAACTTGTTGGCCAATAAATAGTGTCTAAACTTCTTCACAGCATATACCATTCCTAAGCCCTCTCGCTCAGTTGTGGTATAGTTCCGTTCAGCTACAGTGAGTTGTCTACTAGCATATGCTATGGGCAAATCTAAGTTTCCTTCACTTGTGGGTTGTGCTAGCACACATCCTATGGCATGATTGGATACATCCACATGGACATGGAACGGTTTATTCCAATCAGGAGTGGTGAGTATTGGTGCCGTGCACAAACGTTTCTTCATTTCGTTGAAAGAATTCTCGCATTCGTCGTTCCACTCAAAATTAGACAACAAGGCATAAAGGGGTCTAGCTATGATCGCGTACATGTGGATAAACCTACGGTAGTATCCACAATGGCCCATAAAGGCTTGTACCTCTTTAATATTCCTTGGCCTTGGTAGCTCCGCGATGGCTCGTACCTTATCTTCATCTGTTGAGATTCCATTCTTAGAAACAATATGACCTAAGATTTTACCGTGATGCACCATAAACACACACTTTTCTGGGTTCAGACACACTCGATATTCTCTACACTTGTTGAAGATTTGTCTGAGCTCAAGGATGTGAAACCTTCTTTCTTGGGAATGAGCACATAAATCATCCACATACACTTCTAAGCTCTTTCGCAAGAACTCTTTGAAGACATGACACATGAGCCTTTGGAATGTTGCAGGTGCATTGGTGAGCCCAAATGGCATCACACGAAATGCAAAGATTCCCCACTCTGTAGCAAAAGCTGTTTTGTGTTGATCTTCTGGGGCAATGGCTACTTGATTGTAACCTGAAAATCCATCAAGGAAGCTATAAACTTCCTTGCTTGCAACACGCTCCAATAGGTGTTCTGTGATTGGAAGTGGATAACTATCTCTAATCGTAGCAGCATTAACTTTTTTAAGGTTAATACACACTCGCAACTTCCCGTTCTTCTTGGGTACCACAACAATGGGGGACACCCATTCAGTATGCTCAATCTCATAGATGAATCCAGCTTCAATCAACCTATCAATTTCTTCTTTTATTTTGGCTGCATAGGTATCATTATATGTGTAGGGCTTCTGTTTGGTGGGCTTAGCATCAGCAGTCATGGGGATAGTATGAGAGCAAATTCTTGGATCTACCCCTTTCAAGTCTCTATAATGCCATGCAAACACATCCCTATATTCCCTTAATAGAGCTATGAGCTCCATTTCTTCTCTTGCACTTAGGTCATCTCCTATATATGTGCATCTCTCTTCGTTCTCTTCAATGGTCACTACAATCTTCTTGGTCTTTTCTTTATTATCATATGATTCTCCTATGATGGCCTCTCTCTTAGGCATTCGTACCAAAATTTTGCGGTCGTCAACTTCATATTTCTTGAAGTTTTCTGGTACTTCAAACAATGATTCCTCCTCTTGTTGTTTCACTGCTTTTCTTTTCTTTTTCTTTTGACTACTCTCACTTCCATCCTTTGAGTTTACTGTTTTAATACTTGTGAGAGGTTCTTCTTCTTTCTGGGTGAACACTCCTATATCTTCTAGATAGTGATTCTCTGAGTTAAAGCAACTATCCATCACAATAGACTCCAGATCATCGTCATTCTCTTCTTCTTCTATGACATCACTAGGGTCACATTCTTCTAGCAAGGGTTGACACATGAAAACTGAGATATCATAACCCTCCTCATCACAATGAGGTGTCCACTGTTCCTCATTGACAGCAATGTCCATGGTGGCTAAGATTTCTGGCCAGCCATGAGGCTCAAACTCCTCATCTCTAAAGATCATCGGTGTGTAGGCTGGGTCTCTAATTGGTCTCTCTCTGAGCGAAGTTCCTTCTTCTCTTGCCTTTAAACGTTTTTCCTCTTCCTTTGCGACCTTGCACATCCACAAATGAGTATCATCATGCAGCCATGATGGATCAGGTGAACTTTCAGAATGCACAGAGATGGAATCTTCTTTCACTTTGTGGATAGAATTCCACTGTAGGGGTGGTACATCTCTGAAGGTGTAATCCTTCAAATTGACCTTGGTGGTGACCCCTAAGTGCTGTAAGTACAAGGAGTTAGTTCCCCAATCCTGTACTATTTGCAATTGTCGTAGGAAGGGTCTTCCTAGGATCATCTCATAGACATGATTTTTCTCAAAGTCACATATAGCAAATGTGTGCTCAAACTCTACACCACAAGTGGTTAGAGTGATCCCTTCTAGCAATCCTAGAGGTCTTTCAAAATGACCATCAGCCATTTGAAGCTTCATTCTAGTTGGTCTTAATGTGGGCTTGCCCCATTGCTTCCACAAGGAGGTGGTCACAATAGCAACACCAGCACCTGAATCTATGATTGCTTTGGTTGTGTAACCTTGGTAGGTGATTGGAAGATAAGTATTACCTTCTTCACCCTCACACATGTCCCCTATTTTGTCTAGAGGTATCTCTGGTACCCTTTGCTTGGAGCCTGCTTTTGGCATGTTGGAATCAAGTTCTAGAACCTGATCCTTCACATGATTCCAAAGCTCAGGTTTTGCTTTGAGCAGCTCTTCTACAGTGAGATGACACTGAACCTTAGTGTTCTTCACGACATCCGTGTTCCTTGGAACCACTGAGTCTTCATTTCTTACTAGTATTGTGGGAGCTCTAATCTGGAGAGATTCAGATTCCCATGGGCCTGGAAATTGAGGCAGTTCTTCTAAGGTATTAGATTCAAAATCTAACCTTTCGTCTTCTTGTTGTTCTGCTTCATCTCCGTAAATAGATGGAATGTCTTGGGGAAATTGATCATGAAGATCATCAATCTCAGGAATAGGAGGGGAATTACCCTTCTCCTTGGCCCATTTCTCTTCTTGTATTTCCCGCAAGAACTCTTGAGAGTACTGTTGAATTGAAGGAGGTATTCCAACATCTGTGGAATTAGGAACATAAGCTCCCATTGGTGGTGAGCTTCCTCTTTCAATAACTGGTTGAGCCTGTGGAGGTAAAGAGACTTGTGGTTTGTTTACCAACTGCTCTAATCTTTCTAGTAACCCTTGGAAATGCAAATCTGGTTTGACAGAGTTTGTCTGATTGAACTTTTGACTAGTCTCAAGTATAGCTTGAGCTTGTTCTACCATTTTCATGCACATTTTCATTCGTTCAATCTCTAAATCCGCTCTAGGGTAACTCTTGTCTAGGTTTGCAGCTGTAGGCCCTTCTTGAAGTCGAGCCCGGTAGGCCTTGAACATCATGTCCAAGCCTTCTGGGGTTGGATCTGCAAGAACAGACCCTGGTTGCGGTCTATTTACAATGGGTGGTGGGGTGCGATGAGGTGGAATGGATGGAGTTTCGGCATGCGAGGGGTTTTGAGATGCAATGTCTTCTATTTTTGTTTTTGCGTCTTTCAAGTTTCTTCTAGTTCCGATAACTTTTTATTCCACTTACGATTGGCCTTTTCTCTGGTATCCTTCCATGTTCTTGTTTTCCTCTTACTAGGCTCTCCTGATTCACTCGACTCCGATTGCTCTGCTGGTTTATCTTGTTTTAATGCTTGTGCCCTAGTAACTGCCTGTATAGGTGCCACATTACTGCTACTTGAACTTGAATCCGCCACTAAGCCTACCACATTAATGGGTGTAATCTTGGGTGCACTGGAGGGGTTTCTTGGACAATCTCTAGGGAGATGGTCTTTGCCACAATCAGGGCAAAAAGCCTGTATTGTGATAGCCTGTCCTTGACTCGGAGATGATGGGTGGGGACAGTCACGAATGAAATGATCACCTTGACATCTAAAACAAGATCCTCTAGGGGCTTGTGGTCTCATTTGTCTCAATTGGGGCCTAGGGTTAGGATTTGTGTACATGACATTGGAGTATTCTGGCTCCCAATTTTGCTCCATAGGTGGTGCCTCATATTGATACGAGTAAATCTCACTATGTTCAGGTGACTCTGTGTAATACGCATGTGGACTACCTTCATGGGAGTAGTCTGAACTATGAGCATGAGAATCATTATCTGGTATCAATGGGGTTAGGGGCACCAATGCTCTATTTGGATTTTCTTCTCCCACAGCATATTTGACTGGAATCACGTTGGTTGGGGCTGGTGGTTGGTTTCCCAAGACAGGTTGTGGCCTATATGGTACCTGATATTGCTGTTGTGGTCTATAATATGGCTGTTGGTATTGGTTCTGATACCTACCTTGTGGGTAAGGTTGCTGATAATTCTGTCTAACAGCCTGCCTATTGTAGGGACAATCTTGAGCCGTGTGGTTTGTGTATTTTCTCTCAATAGTGCAATATGGAGCATTCCTTTCTCTAATGTTTTGGTTTTGCATTGGGCATACATTAGCCATGTGGTCGCCCCCACAAGTATAACACCGATTCACTGGAGTGACTCTCTGTGTTTGTTTATTTTGGACTCCCAGCTTCTTGGCAACTTGCTCAGCTATCTCTTCTATTTCTGTGGAGATCTTTGAAGTATGACTAGTAGAACTATCCGAATCTTTGTAGAGTTTGGACAATCCTAACTCCTCTCCCAAGTTATCTTCTATGTCAATGCATGTTCGCACGCACTCTTCTATGGATCTAGGCTCTTTCAAATATACATATGATCTTAACTTTGTGCTCAGTAAGCCATCTAAGAACAAAGCCACTTGTTTGGCTGGTGTGGGTAACTCGGGAGCAGGGCATCTTTCTAGGTACTATCTCAACCTTCTACCTGCTAGTCGCACTGTTTCTTGGGGTGTCTGCTTGAAACTGTGGATCAAGGATGATGTGTTATGCCTGATACCACTCTTGGAAAATTCTACAATGAATTTCGTCTAGCAGTTGACCTATATCGCGATAGTTGCGACTACTCAATGGTTGAAACCAAGCCAAGGCAGTGCCCTTAAGAGTCAAACCAAATGCCTCATATTGGGTGAATAAATCCTCAACCTGTTCAGCTCTTAACACTTGTTTGAACTTGGCCACATGATCATAAGGATCTCTTGACCCGTCAAAATAATTCTTCATTGCCTTGATCACTTGAGTGGGTCTAAGGGTTCTTGGGTGCTCTCGGGGTCTAGGCAATGGAAAATCATGTTCATCTCTTTCCTGCCTATGTGCTTGATGTCTCTCTCCTTCAAGTCTTTCATTTTCAAATTCTGATCTATTCCTGCCCACGGTGTGTGCAAAACTTACCTCAGGTCTCTCTCTAGTTCTTTCTCTCTGGGCTTCATGAACGTGGGATGATCCTACTCCTTGGAGGCCATGGGAAACATTGGATGTTGGTGGGGGGAAAATCACTTCATTCTTCCAAGTATATGCATGTCTATCATGTTCTGTTACCAAGAAAATTTTCTCTGATGTGTTATCCAGGTAAACAACTTTGCCTGGCATCTCTGGATCCTTGAACTCGTAGATGATGACTATGCCCAATTGGCTAGGTTGATCTGGCTTGAATCTCCAAAAGGCTTCCTCTGTTTCTCTATTCAAAAATAGTTCTATGCTTTTGTTATCTTGAGGGATCCAGTCTGGAGTGATCACTCGGGTCAAAACTGACTTACCTCTAGGAGTCTGGGGTCCTTGTCCTACATTTCCTTGTTCTAGGTCTCCTATTTCATTCTCAGGAATGACATTTCCAAACTCATCAGTCCTATCTGGTAGGTTGGTGACCACATACATGGTTCCTTCCTTATCAATGTATGAACCCTCTTCGAACTTGACCACCGGGTGTTCAAGTCCAAAGGATTGATCTGGATTTTTGAGTTGGACCACTGATCGCCTCAGACCATCCTCATAGATGCGAGCACCTAATTGGTTGGTCCGAATATATTCCAACTGTGTCTTACAGGGACCTTCTGGTGTTTATAGATGGGCAGTCCCTGAGCCACCTGCAGGTTTTCCCATACTAAAAGACATTTCTGAATCACTTGTGTCTGAACTTAGTAAAAGATGACCACTTAGTTGTTGTGCCCAAGACTTGGATGTATGGTTGACACTAGCCTCAGAAGATCTAATGCTTTGTTTATCCTTGCCTAAGTGTCTACCAGATCTCAGGTTCATAAGCTTTAGTCAAGAGTCCAAATTTTCCCCTTGGTATGGTTCAAAATTCTTTGGAGTCCCCTTGGTTCCCTAGTCCCACTTGAGGGTCAACTTCAAATTATCCTATCTCAAAATCAATGCGTTATTCTTGAAAAAAACAGTTAAGGTCGTGTAGGATTTGAAACGAGTTTTCCAACGAGCTATAGAGCTCAAAAAATGGACTTTGGATGAAAAAGTTATGCCAATTCAGGCTCCTGGGGGTCAAAACAGGCAAACAGGACCTTTGGAGAAAATCGCGATTTTGTACCTTGAGAATCGTGTTCACAAAATCGTGTTTTCACAAAATCGTGTCTTGAAAATCGCGATTTTGAGTAGAAAATCGTGTTTCTGAAAATCGCGATTTTGATCACAAAATCGTGTTTCTGAAAATCGTGTTTTTTGACATGAAAATCGCGATGTTGAGCACAGAATCGTGTTTATGAAAATCGCGATTTTGAGCACAGAATCGTGTTTTAGAGAATCGTGTTTTGGGACATGAAAATCGCGATTTTGAACACAGAATCGTGTTTTTGAAAATCTCGATTTTGACTCAGAGAATCGTGATTCACAAAATCGTGTTTTTTGCTGAAAATCGTGATTTGTGAGAATCGCGATTTTGAGCCCGCTGAAAATCGTATTTTCTGAAAATCGTGTTTTTTTGATATGAAAATCGCGATGTTGAGCACAAAATCGTGTTTATGAAAATCGCGATTTTGAGCACAGAATCGTGTTTTAGAGAATCGTGTTTTTTGACATGAAAATCGCGATTTTGAGCACAGAATCGTGTTTTTGAAAATCGCGATTTTGACTCAGAGAATTGTGATTCACAAAATCGTGTTTTTTGCTGAAAATCGTGATTTGTGAGAATCGCGATTTTGAGCCCGCTGAAAATCGTATTTTCTCAGAATCGTGTTTTTGGCATGAAAATCGCGATTTTGAGCACAAAATCGTGTTTTTTTTTTTTTGAAAATCGCGATTTTGACTCAGAGAATCGTGATTCACAAAATCGTGTTTTTTGCTGAAAATCATGATTTGTGAGAATCGCGATTTTGAGCACAATCACAGAATCGTGATTCTGAGAATGACCACAGAATCGTGATTTTTTCAGCCAACTTTTATGCGGGAAAACGAAAAATCGTGATTTTTCAAAAAATTTTGAATTTTCACAGAATCGCGATTTTCATCACAGAATCGTGTTTTTTGGCGGGAAATTCAAATTTCTGAGCGCCGGCTATGGCGAGCTCCGTATGAGCAGAAAATCATGAAAAAAACACAGCGCTTGCTCTCCCTTGCTTCTCCTAACTCCTTCCCACACAATAATGCATGAAAAATGGTATGAAGATGGTGAAAATGCACTAAAAAACAAGAATTTTCTATGAAGAAGAAGATGGAAGAAGGTGGAGATGATGATGATGATGAAGATGAAGAGGAAAAAACAGAAAATGAACTGGAATGACAGTTTTTTTACCTTCCAACGTCGCAAATCTACGATCTTACCATCACAACGCTCGTCCTCGAAGCTCTCTCCCCGGCAACGGCGCCAAAATTTGGTGTAGCTCAAGTGTAAGCACCACCTCCTTTACTTGTCAATCCGCGGAGACGTGAGGACCGGTATGAAGACCACGAGCAAGTGAAGGCACAAGTGCGTGAGTGAAAGCACACAAACATGCACACACATACACACACACACGCACAAAGTAAGATCAAAGAGAGGAACAATGGGAAGCTTAGATTGCAAAAGAGTTCTCTTACCAAAGTTCTATTCTCTAACAAGCTAACCCCCAAAAATGAGCTCTCTAGCTCTTTTTATAGTTTTTTGACTAGTTTTGGCCCTGTCCAGACCTAGTGTCCGGCCTAGTTAAAAATTAGGTTCCAGGGCTTATTTGAGGGCTCAAACGAAGTCTAAAAATTATGAAAATTGGTACGATGGTACTTCTAATACTCCTCAAGCTCGAGGACTCCTCGGCTTGAACAAAATGGAGTTACAAAAAATAGATAATGGTATTTACAATGGTTTTTAGTGATGAAAATCACTATTTTTGTAGGGGATTCTTCTGAAAATTTGACATACACTTCTTGGAGCTCCCTACTTGCTCCCTTTGCTTGTGTGTCCACCTTTTGATGTGCTTCCATGCTTTGTCCTTGACTTTGAGCTTCAACAAAGATGAAACATTTGAAGCAGTTGCCTACACCTTGGCGATCAAAAAGTTATATCGCACCATGGAAAAAGTTTGGGCGTGTAAAAAGCTATCTGAGGAAGAAAGCCAAGCGCTAATAGAACAAGAACTCGTCACAAGAGGCTTCAAAGAAGCGTACATCAAAGGCTTCAGAGAACTAGTTAAGTCAGTAGGCACAAATGAAGCAACGAAAGCCACTGCCGCAGTTTGACCCATGCCGAGTACGATTATTATCAAAGCCAGGTCAATACATTTGTGTACCCACAGGTGGCCCATCTTTAGAACAGGCCAGGGAAGCCCGTCTCATCCCTGACAAATCTTTGGTAGAAGAAACGAAGTTCAACCCTTCTATCCAGTCCATTTCTCCATCCATCCTTCCCTTCCTTTCCCACACCTCCAAGACCCCTTTCTCCATTTCCACCTCCATTCACTTTCTCCCCAGTATCACCTCCCCCACCCACCGCTTTTCCTCTTTCTCCTCTCCACCAAGCAGTACAAGAGACCCCCTCTGTAAATTACTCTGCTACTTTTGTAAATCATGTATTTACACCCACGCACTCACCGACAATCACTCCACTATTCACACTCACGGCACTTGACACCACATCCAGTGACATGGACATCTCACCACCCACCACACCAACACTAACCTCCTTTATTGCACCATCACATTTAGGCACCGCATATTTTTCCACTGTTACCACTGCATCCACATTCCCATCCTTATTTCCCCTTCTCCTTGCATCAACACCCTCACACACAACATCTGCATTCACCACACCATTGATCTTATCACCCACCATTGACACTGCATTTTGTCAGATGTTCGCATGCATGAATCAAGTGAGAGATGAGTTTGCATCTCCTAGGACTAGTTACCAAACACTGCAGCAGACAATGAACAATTTACAATCGTAGCTAAATTCATTATCAATCGAGAATGCATCGCTTAACACCCGCTATCAAGAGCTACGACACACCTACCACAAATTGGAACTAGAAAGTGAAGAAAAGACAAAAGAGGTCGTTACAGATATTGACAACTTGTTGAGGGCTCAGACTATTCGCAATGCGACACTTACTAGAAACATGGGACTACTCTAACGCCACTTAGCCATAGCTAAAGAAGAGAACCAACTTCTACAAGAACAGAACAGAGAGAACTTGAAAGCTGCTCTAGATCAACCGGGCGAGCCCTTGAGTCCCAGTCGCTTCGAAGCTATCCCCTCCGAATCCATGAAGATGTTATTGGAAGATCATGTCAGATTATTAGAGGAGTATGACAACATGAAGGAGGAATACCAGAAGCCAAAAGAAGACCACAAACTAGTCCAATTAAGAGCACGTGTACAGCAAGGACTATCAGCTCCTGCAGACCCGTCCCCTGAAATCATCGAGGAACTCCATGCTCCAAGGGCCCAGGTAAGTACTCTCGAAACACAGATCAGAGCATATGAAGCACCCCCCAAACAAGATTCCCCACCGGAACTACCAGCGGGTGAAGAAACAGTGACCATCCGAGTGGAGGACACTTTTGAAGAAGCATATGAACCCCAACCCATCCCAAGCGGACACGTCATAGCAGAAGGCCAGATGACTTTTGAACTTCCTACTCCTGCATGGATGAAGACTGTTGAAGAGCTTGGAAGGACCCACTCTGCAAGGGTGGAAGCATAGTTACATGCAATGGCAATGATTGAAGAACGAATTTTACAATCCCTGTACTTTGCTCACTTGGCCCCTCGCAGGTACATATCTAGGCATGAGCTACAATACAAACCATATTTTATGTTAGTAGCAGAATATCAGCTGGCCATCAAAAAGAAAACAGGCAAGAGACCCTCCCACGCAACTCAGTTTGAGCCTGAAGACTTGCCAACAGATACGTAGAGAGGAGAAATATATCAACCAACTTGGTGCCACGATTTATAATTCTCCCAAGATATTCCATCATACCTCAGTGAAATCAATATCTTAACTCAAAGAAATGCAAAAGAATTGTATTCCAAGAATATTCTTAAGCGATTTGAAAAGGAAAGACTAACTTAGTCATAGTTGTAGCATTAGTGTTTTAATTAAAAGAGAAATGTCATCAATTGAAGCTAAGTGGGTGGATACAATGATGTTTGATAGAATTCTAGTGTCTAGTGGTTGGATGATGTCTAGTTTCACTCCAAGTATATTTTTTTTTATTCTATTTAATTTCCTTACACATAGATAAAATGCTTCAAAACTATGTTGAAACAAATCTTTGAGAAGTTAAAGTTTTCAGTATCATATTGTTTGATTGAAATCAATTAAATGTGTCTTAGAAGTTGGAATTGGTTACATAGAGTTTTGGTTCTTCCTTCCCACTTTCCAAAACTAGTGGAAATGATTCAGATAGAGTATCACACTCATTTTAGTAAAGGCCAGGATAAGTTGATAGGATTAGGTAACTAAATTAAGCATCCGAGATACATGTTCTATGGAGGACCCATTCAATCTTCAAAGATGCTAAGTCTAAGTTGACTCATCCATCTGATTTTTCTTCAAGATAAGTAGCATAACTCCAATGGATAAAGAAAGAGTTCATATTTCTCAAAATGAGTTCAGAAAAACCTTGAAAAGAAAAGATTTAGGAATTTCTACCAATAAGTTAATTTAAGTCTTTGAGAAATGTATCCTCAAATGGAAAAACTTTAATAGAATTTGTTTTTAATCTAGTTCAAGTAGAAGCTGACCAAAGTTGTAAAGAAAACGTTTTCCTACAATTTACATATGGCTTCCAACTCAATTGAACAAAGAGAAAATGTTGGCTAGAAGTGGATTATGGTGAAAACATCTAAGTTAGATGTTTGGTTCAACCAAAATTATAGTTTGATTTCCAAACCAAATTCAAATGAAATGGAAGTTCTCAAAGTCTTGATAAGGATACAAATCTTACCCTAGTTGCTAGGTCCATATACTAGTGATGCACAATAATGGACGAGCGTCTTGAATCCTTCCATTTCACATGTTAATGCTCAGATATCAAAAAGTCAAAACAGTCAATTGGATAGGGATCTCTTTTGATCCACCCTTAGCATTCATTCCATACTTTGCACTACATTCATATTATCGAGTGCAAGGTTAAATGGTGTTTTGAATCATTTGGGCAAGGTTCAAATGATAGAATCCCCACTATTCATTTTGAATGGTCGTGATTTTTTCCAAAAGGTCCAGTTTGCCTGTTTTGACCCCCCGGAGCCTGATTTGACATAACTTTTCCATCCAAAATCCATTTTTTGAGCTCTATAGCTCGTTGGAAAGCTGTTTCGCACGGCCTCAACTGTTTTTTGTAAGAATAATGCATTGATTTTCAGATAGACTAATTTGAAGTTGACCCTCAGGTGGGACTAGGGAACCAAGGGGACTACAAAGGATTTTGAACCATACCAAGGGGAAATTTTGGACTCTTAACCAAAGCTTATGAACTTGAGATCTGGTAGACACCTAGGCAAGGATAGACAAAGCATTAGATCTTCTCAGTCTAGGGTCAACCATACAGCTAAGTCTTGGGCACAACAACTAAGTGGTTGTCCTTACGTACTAAACTCTGACACAAGTGACTCAGAAATGTCTTTTAGCATGAGGAAACCTGCAGGTGGCTCAGGAACTACCCATCTACAAACATCGGAAGGTCCCTATAAGACACAATTGGAATATATTCGGACCAACCGATTAGGTGCTCGCATCTATGAGGATGGCCTGAGGCGATCAGTGGTCCAAATCAAAAATCTAGATCAACCCTTTGGACTTGAACACCGGTGGTCAAGTTCAAAGAGGGTTCATACATTGATAAGGAAGGAACCATGTATGTGGTCACCAACCTACCAGATAGGACCGATGAGTTTAGAAATATCATTCATGAGAATGAGATAGGAGACCTAGAACAAGGAAATGTAGGACAAGGACCTCAGAGTCTTAGAGGTAAGTCAGTTTTGACGAGAGTGATCACTCCAGATTGGATCCCTCAAGACAACAAAAGCATAGAACTATTCTTGAATAGAGAAACAGAGGAAGCCTTTTGGAGATTCAAGCCAGATCAACCTAGCCAATTGGGCATAGTCATCATCTATGAGTTCAAGGATCCAGAGATACCAGGCAAAGTTGTCTACCTGGATAACACATCAGAGAAAATGTTCTTGGTAACAGAACATGATAGACATGCATATACTTGGAAGAGTGAATTGATTTTCCCTCCACCAAGATCCAATGCTTTCCATGGCCTCCAAGGAGTCGGATCATCCCAAGCTCATGAAGCCCAGAGAGAAAAAAATAGAGAGAGACGTGAGGTAAGTTTTACACACTCTGTGGGCAGAAATAGATCAGGATTTGAAAATGAAAGACCTAAAAGAGAGAGACATCAAGCACATAGGCAACGAAGAGATGGTCATGATTTTCCATTTCTTAGACCCCGAGAGCACCCAAGAACCCTTAGACCCACTCAAGTGATCAAGGCAATGAAGAATTATTTTGACAGGACAGGAGATCCTTATGATCATGTGGCCGAGTTCAAACAAGTGTTCAGAGCTGAATAGGTTGAGGATTTATTCACCCAGTATGAGGCATTTGGTTTGACTCTTAAGGGCACTGCCTTAGCTTGGTTTCAACCACTGAGTAGTCGCAACTATCGCGATATAGGTCAACTGCTAGACGAATTCATTGTAGAATTTTCCAAGAGTGGTATCAGGCATAACACATCATCTTTGATCCACAACTTCAAGCAGACACCCCAAGAAACAGTGCAACTAGCAGGTAGAATGTTTAGATAGTACTTAGAAAGATGCCCTGCTCCAGAGTTACCCACACCTGCCAAACAAGTGGCCTTGTTCTTAGATGGCTTACTGAGCACCAAGTTAAGATCATATGTGTACTTGAAAGAGCCCAGATCCATAGAAGAGTGTGTGCGAATGTGCATAGATATAGAAGACAACTTGGGTGAGGAGTTGTTGGAACACAGTAATCACAAATTGATGATTACAAAGAGCTTGAAGCATGTCAAAGATCAGATTGAAGTTCAAGAAGTCACTTGAGAAAGTGAAGAGATCTCAGAAGTGAAGTTTGTATACATATGTACATTACAGTTGGAAATTCTTGTAATATGAGTATAGATAATCCTTAGGATGATAAGGAGTAATGAAATAGACACGGGATAAGTCTAGAATTGTATGTATATAAGTCAATGATGTAAAGAAATACATGAGAGATTCATTAGAAGACAAGTGTCATAGAGATAGATGTGAAGAGAGTCATCTTCAAAAAATAGCGATGAGTATTTCGTAGATTTCTCTCAGTCTGATCATGTGGATCAGAAGTCCTTTTGTACACATCTAATCTAGAAGCTAATGAAGGTATGTTCAAAGTTTCATGGTCTAATTCTTCTTCTATTGTGAGTATGATCAATAGGAACATGTGTATGTAAAGTCTGCAGATGATCTCTCAGAGTCACGCACTTTTTTGTGCCAATTTTTTGCTTAGATCTCAATGCACAGTGTAAAGTTTTTGATGACTAAGCATTCAAAATCTAAGTTAGAAGGTAAGGAAGCTATGCCTAAAAGAATTTAACAAAACGGGATCTGTGCTGTGAGAAATCAATCTTAGAAGTTACCTATGTCAAAGTCGCTTGTTCAGAAAGATAGTTTCTAACATACTTTTGATCTTAAGGATCAAATCAAAGTTTTGATGATTCTTTTGATGAACTAATGGTTGATATGATTGCGCAAAGATAGTCTAAAGATGTGTGCATCATTGGTTTGAAGAAATTTGAAGATATGTGCAGGAAATGAAGTCAATTTTTGAAGCAGACTTTCTGAAGAAGGAATTTCTTTGCTTAGAGAAGTGTTAGTGAAAGTTTTGATAAAAGAAGACAATATTTGTGTAAAGTTTGATCCATAACTGATATAGAAGTGTTCTTAGATCAGTATAGATCAGACCTTTGGAGATTAAGAAGTCTCCAACAGTGGTATCAGAGCTGAAGGTGCAATACAAGTGAAGTAAAGAGCACTGGAAGTTTCGATTGTTGCAGACATTGAAGTTCTTTCAAATTAAAGGAGCACAGGATCAAAGTTTGAAAGATAACCTGAAGGAGAATCAAGTACGAGTTCAAAGGATCAAGAAGGATTGAAGCTTCATATCAAAGGTACACTTTATTATCATAAATCAAAGTAATTGCAGACACAGAAGATCAAAGATGGGAGAAAGCTTGCAGATTGATAAGCTAGATAGGGAGAACTATCTAGCTTGGTCCATGAGGATGGAGGCACACCTCATGAGAAAAGATTTGATGGCATTCATTACAGGAGAAGAAGAAAATCCTGAGTTTGAAGATCCTAGTGTTCCAACTAGAGAAGAACTTGCAGGTTTGAAGAATTGGATGAGAAAGGATGCTCAAGCTAGGAGCATCATTTACATGGCTGTAAATGATTATCTTCTACCTCACATCAGAGGATTAGAAACTGCAACAGATGTGTGGAATGCTTTGGAAGAACATTTCCAAAACACACCCAAGTCTAGGAAGCCCTCATTATGGGCATAATTCACAACGTTCAAGAAGAAGAGCTCACAATCAATTTCTGATTATGTGGCAAGAATGAAGGATATTGCAGATAGCTTGGGAGTAGTAGATGAAGACATTGAAGAGGATAAGTTGGTAAGGCAAATACTTATAGGTCTGAGAGGAGATGAGAAGTGGAAGCCTTTCATAATGTCCATAGAATTGCCACTTGATCACTTTACTCCTGATCTTAATCAATTGCTAGGACACATGCTAACTTTTGAGTAGGACATTAAGGGACACAATGATAGGAGTGCAAGCCAAGCTTTTTACTCCAAGGACAAGAAAAAGAATGGCAAAGGGAAGCAGTCAACTGATGATGAAGGAACTTCAAGTCAAGCTAACTTTACAAAAGGAAAGATGAACTTCAGAGGTAAAGGAAGATGAGGTAAGAACAAAGATAATACTAAAGCTTGTTGGATTTGTGGCAGAACCAATCATTTGGCAAATGATTGTTGGTATAACAATCAAAACGGAGGAAATAATAATCAGAGTTTTAATCAAAGAGGTACAGGAGGCAGAAACCAAAGAGGCAACTTCAGAGGAAGAGGTGGTAGGACATCATATGCTAGAGGAGGTGGAAGAAGCTTTCAATCTCAGTCCTACAACAACAATTATTATAATTATGCATCAAATCAGAAGGATGATATGACTCTCATTTTGAATGCAACTCATGAATCAGTAAGAGAAGATCAAAGGGTGTTTTATATTGACTCAGGATGTAGCAATCATCTGAGTGGAAATATATCACTGATGACTGATATGGAAGCAAAGGTGAATGGACATACAGTTCAAACAGGTGACAACACCAAGCATAAGGTGGAAAGCATTGGATCAGTGAAGACAAAGAATGGAAGTACACTCTTGAGCAAGGTACTTTATGTTCCTACTATTCCTAAAAACTTGATAAGTGTAGGGAAAATTGTGGAGAAGGGATATGAAGTCAGATTCACAAATGATGGTGTCTATGTGCAAGATCCAAATCAGGGATATAAAAACATTATTGCAGGTAAAAAGGAAGGAAGGCTGATTACTCTCAAAGTCCAAGGTAATGTGGGACATGCTCTATCTACTTATGGAAGTCAAAAGATGTCTGAGTTAGACCTATGGCATAAAAGGCTAGGTCATTTCAATGAGAGAGCCATAAAGGAAATGTCAAGGAATGATGTGGTGCTTGGTTTGCCTAAAGTTGAAGGGCAACACATGGTGTACAATTGTGAAGCTTGTCAATTAGGTAAAGCACACAAAAGTTCATACAATAAATCAAGGTACAAGTATTCAAATATGCTTGAATTGATTCATACAGATGTGTGGGGTCCTTCAAGGGACTATAACATAAATGGATCCAGATATTATGTGTTGTTTGTTGATGATGCAACCAGATGGACTAATTTATATGTAATCAAGGACAAATCAGAAGTCTTCAAGACATTCAAGCATTATCATGCTTATGCAGAAAGGATTACAGGACAAAAGCTCAAGAGGTTAAGATCAGATGGAGGGGCAGAGTATTTCTCTAAAGAATTTGATGATTATTTGTGGAATGCAGATATAAAGAGAGAAGTAACTTGTAGGTACTCTCCTCAACAGAATGGAATTGCAGAAAGAAGAAATAGAACTCTTGTAGAGTTTGCAAGAGCAATGATAAAGGAAAATAATTGTCTAAACTACTTGTAGGCAGAAGCTATCAACACTGCAACATACCTTGTGAATAGGTTACCTTGTAAAGCTTTGGATGGAAGAACTCATTATGAAGCATGGTGGGGTAAGAAACCTACTCTTGATCATTTTAAGGTATTTGTATGTTTAGCATATGCTTATGTTCCTTCACAATTGAGACATAAGCTAGAACCCAAAGTAGAGAAGTATGTGTTTATTGGGTATGATGATAGACAGATGGGTTACAGATTGTGGAGTCCATCCACAAAGCAATTTCTTGTTACCAAATATGTTACATTTGATGAGAAAGCACATGGTATACACGGTCAACAAATGATTATGCAGGTGTTGAAGAAATACGAAGGAAAGGGAAGACAAAAGTAAGTGTGTATGAAGAAGATATTGATGATGTTGATTATAAAAGTAAATTGCAGGACAATGTTGAAGATGGGCCAAGATTTGATCCAAAATCAAATGTGGTTGAAACTTCAAGAAGTGCAGAAGTCAGAAGATCCTTAAGAGAAAGGAAAGAGCCTATCAGGTATAGCTATGATACATCTTTCCTAACAACAAAAGATTATGCTTACATTGTGAAGACAGAAGAGGATCCAATCACATATGAAGAAGCTAAAGGAAAACAGAATTGGGAGAAGGCAATGCAAGAAGAGTACGATGCTCTACTTGAAAATGAAACATGGGAGTTGGTGCCAAGACCAAAGAATCAGAAAGTCATTGGATGTAAGTGGGTGTATAAAACAAAAAGGTTTGAAGATGGTAAGGTGTCTAGATACAAGGCTAGACTTGTGGTTAAAGGTTATGCTCAAACCTATGGGATAGATTATGATGAAACCTTTAGTCCTATTGCTAAGATGTCTACAATTAGATCATTGATTGCTATTGCTGCTTGTAAAGGATGGAAGTTATCACAATTAGATGTGAAGAATGCATTCCTGAATGGATACATTGCAGATGAAGTATATATGGAGCAACCAGAAGGCTTCATGGATTCAATTGGCTCACATTATGTGTGTAAGCTCAAGAGAGCTTTGTATGGCCTGAAGCAAGCCCTAAGAGCATGGAATTACAGGCTTGTTAAGTTCTTGAATGAATGTGGATTTCAAGCATCAAAGGCAAATAGTAGCTTGCTAGTGAAGGCAAGTGAAAATGGATACATATACATGTGTATTTATGTTGATGATATTATTCACAGGTACAGATGCTCAAGGAATCAATGAGCTTAAGAAACAAATAGAGAAGGAATTCAAGATAAGTGATTTGGGAAACTTATCTTATTTCTTAGGAATGTAGATTGTATATACTCAACATGGAGTATATGTTACACAAGAGAAATACTTGAAGAATCTTCTGATCAAGTTCAACATGGAGGATTGCAAGTCTTCAAGCACACAATTGGAGGTAAATCATAAATTGAGCAGGTAGGGAGGTGAAGAATTTAATGACATGAAGAACTATCAGAGTTGGTAGGTAGTTTAATCTATGCTACCTTGACAAGGCCAGATCTATCATATGAAGTAGGTGTGTTATCACAATTCATGCATTGTCCAAAGAAGACTCATTGGATTGCAGCTCAAAGGGTACTCAGATATATCAAAGGAACCCTAAGTGAAGGTCTGTATTATGGATTTACTTCTGATACAAGAATCAAAGTGTTTAGTGATGCAGATTGGGCAGGTGATTCAGATGATAGAAGGTCTACTCATGGGTATCTTTGTTATATTGGAGATAAACTAGTTTCTTGGTGCTCAAAGAAGCAACATACAGTTGCTTTGTCATCTACAGAAGCTGAGTATAAAGGAATGGTAGAGGCTGTAAAAGAAGTGATATGGTTAAAGACCTTATTGAAGAGTTTTGGAACTGATCAGAGTACTCCAATTATTCTTGGAGATAATATGAGTTCATTGTATTTGGCAGCTAACCCTATTTTCCATGCTAGGACTAAGCATATACAGATTCACTATCATTCCTTGAGAGAAAAGGTACTTGATAAAGAGATTGAAGTGATGTATACTCCAACAAAAGAACAAGTTGCATATATGTTAACAAAAAGCTTGGATGGACCTAAGCTACAAAGATTCAAGGAGATGGCAGGAGTGAAGAAGAATGGAATAATCACAATAGTGATTGAGGGGGAGTTGTTGGAACACAGCAATCACAAATTGATGATTACAAAGAGCTTGAAGCATGTCAAAGATCAGATTGAAGTTCAAAAGTCACTTGAGAAAGTGAAGAGATCTCAAAAGTGAAGTTTGTATACATATGTACATTACAGTTGGAAATTTTTGTAATATGAGTATAGATAATCCTTAGGATGATAAGGAGTAATGTAATAGACGTGGGATAAGTCTAGAATCATATGTATATAACTCAATGATGTAAAGAAATACATGAGAGATTCATTAGAAGACAAGTGTCATAGAGATAGATGTGAAGAGAGTCATCTTCAAAAAATAGCGACGAGTATTTCGTAGATTTCTCTCAATCTGATCATGTGGATCAGAAATCCTTTTGTACACATCTAATCTAGAAGCTAATAAAGCTATGTTCAAAGTTTCATGGTCTAATTCTTCTTTTTCTATGAGTATGATCAATAGGAACATGTGTATGTAAAGTCTGCAGATGATCTCTCAAAGTCGCGCACTTTTTGGTGCCAATGTTTTGCTTAGATCTCAGTGCACAGTGTAAAGTTTTTGATGACTGAGCATTCAGAATCTAAGTTAGAAGGTAAGGAAGCTACGGCTAAAAGCATTTAGCAAAACGGGATCTTTGCTGTGAGAAATCAATCTTAGAAGTTACCTATGTCAAAGTCGCTTCTTCAGAAAGACAGTTTCTGACATACCTTTGATCTTAAGGATAAAATTAAAGCTTTAATGATTCTTTTGATGAAGTAATGGTTGATATGATTGCACAAAGGTGGTCTGAAGATGCGTGCATCATTGGTTTGAAGAAATTTGAAGATATGTGCAGGAAATGAAGTCAATTTTTGAAGCAGACTTTCTGAAGAAGGAATTTCTTTACTCAGAAAAGTGTTAGTGAAAGTTTTGATAAAAGAAGACAATATTTGTGTAAAGTTTGATCCATAACTGATATAAAAGTGTCCTTAGATCAGTATAGATCAGACCTTTGGAGATTAAGAAGTCTCCAATAGGAGTTAGGACTATCCAAACTCTATAAGGATTCTGATAGTTCTACTAGTCATACTTCAAGAGTCTCCATGGAAATAGATGAGATAGTTGAGCAAGTTGCCAGGAAGCTAGGAG
Organism: Ceratopteris richardii; assembly: GCA_020310875.1. Taxonomy (NCBI): domain Eukaryota; kingdom Viridiplantae; phylum Streptophyta; class Polypodiopsida; order Polypodiales; family Pteridaceae; genus Ceratopteris; species Ceratopteris richardii. The sequence continues at coordinate 10,262,254 of CM035436.1, forward strand.
TCCAAAATAGACAAACACAAAGAGTCACCTCATTGAATCGATGTTATACCTACGGAGGAGACCACATGGCTAATGTTTGCCCAATGTTGGCTCAACCTCAAAGAAACCCTAATGCTCCATATTGCACTATTGAGAGGAAATACATAAACCACACGGCTCAAGATTGTCCCTACAACAGGTAGGCTGTGAGACAGAATTATCAACAACCTTACCCACAGGGTAGGTATCAGAACCAACACCAACAACCATACTATAGACCACAACAGCAATATCAGGCACCATATAGGCCACAACCAATCCTAGAAAACCAACCACCAGCTCATGCCAATGTGATCCCAGTTAAGTATGCAATAGCAGAAGAGAATCCTAATAGAGCATTGGTGCAGTGACCCCTCTGGTCTCAGAGAATGAACATCATGCTCAGAGTTTTGACTAATCTTATGAAGGTAGTCCACATGCTTATTATATAGAGTCACCTGATCATAGTGAGAGTTACTCGTATCAATATGAGGCACCACCTATGGAACAAAATTGGGAGCTTGAATACTCGAATGTCATGTACACAAATCCTAACCCTAGGTCCCAACTGAGATAAATGAGACCACAAGCCCCTAGAGACCCGTGTTTTAGATGCCAGGGTGACCATTTCATTCGTGAATGTCCCCACCCATCGTCTCCAAGTCAAGGACATGCTATCACAATACAAGCTTTTTGTCCTGAGTGTGGCAAGGACCACCTCCCCAGAGATTGTCCAAGAAACCCCTCTAGTGCGGCCAAGGTTACACCCATTAATGTGGTACCCAGAACTTGAGTCCAATATGCCAAAAGCAGGCTCTAAGCAGAAAGTACCAGAGATACCTCTAGACAAAATAGGGGACATGTGTGAGGGTGAAGAAGGTAACACTTATCTTCCAATCACCTACCAAGGTTACACAACCAAAGCAATCATAGATTCAGGTGCTAGTGTTGCCATTGCGACCACCTCCTTGTGGAAGCAATGGGGCGAACCCACATTAAGACCAACTAGAATGAAGCTTCAAATGGCCGACGGTCATTTTGAAAGACCTCTAGGACTGCTCGAAGGGATAACTCTAACCACTTGTGGTGTAGAGTTTGAGCACACATTTGCTATATGTGACTTTGAGAAAAATAATGTTTATGAGATGATCCTAGGAAGACCCTTCCTACGACAATTGCAAACAGTACAGGATTGGGGAACCAACTCCTTGTACTTACAACACTTAGGGGTCACCACCAAGGTCAATTTGAAGGATTACTCCTTCAGAGATGTACCACCCCTACAGTGGAATCCTATCCACAAAGCGAAAGAAGATTCCATCTCTGTGCATTCTGAAAGTTCACCTGATCCATCATGGCTGCATTAAGATACTCATTTGTGGATGTGCAAGGTCGCAGAGCAAGAGGAAAAACGTTTAAAGGCAAGAGAAGAAGGAACTTCGCCACGAGATAGACCAATTAGAGACCCAGCCTACACACCGATGATCTTTCTAGATGAGGAATTTGAGCCTCATGGCTGGCCAGAAATCTTAGCCACCATGGACATTGCTGTCAATGAAGAACAATGGACACCTCATTGTGATGAGGAGGGTTATGATGTTTCATTGTTCATGTGTCAGCCCTTGCTAGAAGAATGTGACCCTAGTGATGTCATAGAAGAAGAAGAGAATGACGATAATATAGAGTCCATTGTGATGGATAGTTGCTTTAACTCAGAGCAACACTATCTAGAAGATATAGGAGTGTTCACCCAGAAAGAAGAAGAACCTCTCACAAGTATTAAAACCGTAAATTCGAAGTATAGAAGTGAGAGTAGTCAAAAAAAAAAGAAAAGAAAAGCAGTGAAACAAGAAGGGGAGGAATCACTGTTTGAAGTACCAGAAAACTTCAAGAAATATGAAGTTGACGACCGCAAAATTTTGGTACGAATGCCCAAGAGAGAGGGCATCATAGGAGAATCATATGATAATAAAGAAAAGGCCAAGAAAATTGTAGTGACCATTGAAGAGAACGAAGAGAGATGCACATATATAGGAGATGACCTAAGTGCAAGAGAAGAAATGGAGCTTGTAGCTCTATTAAGGGAATATAGGGATGTGTTTGTGTGGCACTATAGAGACTTGAAAGGGGTAGATCCAAGAATTTTCTCTCATACTATCCCCATGACTGCTGATGCCAAGCCCACCAAACAAAAGCCCTACACATAATGATACATATGCAGCCAAAATAAAAGAAGAAATTGATAGGGTGATTGAAGTTGGATTCATCTATGGGATTGAGCATACTGAATGGGTGTCCCCCATTGTAGTGGTGCCCAAGAAGAACGGGAAGTTGCGAGTGCGTATTAACCTTAAAAAAGTTAATGCCGCTACGATCAGAGATAGTTATCCACTTCCAATCACAGAACACCTATTGAAGCGTGTTGCAGGCAAGGAAGTTTATAGCTTCCTTGATGGATTTTCAGGTTACAATCAAGTAGTCATTGCCCCAGAAGATCAACACAAAACAGCTTTTGCCAAAGAGTGGGGAATCTTTGCATTTTGTGTGATGCCATTTGGGCTCACGAATGCACCTGCAACATTCCAAAGGCTCATGTGTCATGTCTTCAAAGAGTTCTTGCGGAAGAGCTTAGAAGTGTATGTGGATGATTTATGTGCTCATTCCCAAGAAAGAAGATTTCATTTGGGCGAGGTGGAACTTCCCATCTACCTTCAAGATGTTCCAATGAAAGTCAAGGTGCTAGTGTGTCAAGATGAGAACCTTACAGAACCACTTGTCTTGGGTCAAGATTGGATCTATGACCATGGAGTTAACTTAAACCTAAGAAGTCAAATTCTTCAAGTTTCAGTACATGAACAATGCATTACATTAGAGTTAGAGAACTGCATGCTCACATATCATGGCACCACACACTCTCTTAGCTCCTCTAAGACTAATCTTCACGAGAAAGATATTGTATGTGTCAAAAGCTCTATGATCCAGAAGGACTCAATCATGGAAGGACAGCCGCAAAGGCAAGCAAACCCTCCTTCTTTTTCGAAGAGTAAAGCATCCCCAGTAGTTCAACCTAAGAAGCAAGCACAACAATTCAAGACAACTACTATAGCAAATAGAAAGACGCCATTCAATAAGAAAGTAGTTATGGGCATGATGCAGATCTGGGTACGCAAAGGCGAGCAACCTCCAACCTTGGCCCCACAAACCCCATCCAAGCAAGCCAACGAGGCTAGAAGACGAAGGAAGAAGCTCAGACAAGCTCAACCACAAGATCTCCGACAAATTTGGGTGCCTAAGAAATTAGCTGCAGCTCAACAAGGGCGATTACACATGTGGGTACCCAAGAAGCTCTTACGTCTGCAACAACCTATGCTCTCCCATACGCGAAAAGTCTCAACAAAGAAGCCAAGGCAAGGCAAAGGTCAGAACCAAACACCAAGAACAAAAGTAGACCAATTAACCTCTTCAACACGAGTCAAGCGACCAGCCACAGAGGTATGGGTTTGGAAGCCAAAAGCATCAGCGGCCCCTACAAAACCAAAGCACCAACCACAAAGGACACAACAATCACGAAACTAGCCAAGGAGGAATAGGCCAAAGGTGCTCACTACACAGTTGCAAATCGTTCTCAAATGGATCCCCATAAGGAGGCAGGATCAATTGTCATCTCGAGATCCAATGGATACCTCCACGACAGATGGCATCAACATCCGCAAATAACATCGAAAGCCTCGACGAGCGACAACCATGTGCTCCCTGCACAACCCTGTCGTTTGCACCATTCAGGCCATGCATTTCCAAAGTATGCATTAACATAGGGCGACATTACATGGCCGTGCATAGACACAACTAAGAGTCCCATGCACAAGAGCACATTGACATATGTCAATTATTTTTTCTAATACTAACATCTGTTGTCTTGTTTGGTGACATTGTTCCAAAAAAAAAGGGGGACAAGAGAGAGAGAGAGAGAGAGTTTGTTCCCAGGTTTGGCTCATGGAACGTGAATGAGTCATACTTAGTTGAAGGTGGAACCATTGATTACTGGGCATTTATCAATTTGGATAGAAGTGTGTCTTGGCTAGCAGATGATATTATTGCTGCCTTATCTCGTAGATGTCAAGAACTTGGCATGAATATGGCATCCACAACTAGTGTTCCCTTACCATGGTAGGAGGGAAGATCTTGAAGGTCCGCAACTTGAGAGAGCATCCAGGGCGATATTTGCGAGGTGTAGTTCTGATACCTTGCAAATCCTTGTATGTATACTAGATGGGAAGACTCTTGCTTATGGTGAGCTAAAGAGAATATGTGAAACTAAGCTTGGTGTAGTTACCCAATGTTGTTTGTCAAAGAATATAAAGAAATTCAATTTTTAGTATTTGTCAAACGTTGCTTTGAAAAGAGGAGACAAAACCAGGCACTCACAAAACAATTTCATCAGTGGACCATCAACACGGACATTCATCGACAATGCTCCATCACAAACGCCAGGTGTACAACACGAAGGGAAAAACATCGATGGACCCTTCACCATGGTAAGTATCTCTACTTTGGCTACACCATAACCATGATAGACTAGGAAACCTCTTCATGAGCATACCCTTGAGCACTTAGCTCAAGACCTCTAATTTTTGCACCATATTTCTTCCAATGCATTTTCCAAGTACGCATACATAGGACAACATTACAAGGCCGTGCACAAGGCACATCTTTTCTTCAACCCATGCACCAACAAACTTACCCATCATTCACTATGGGTTATGAGTACTTGGCATGACTACTATGAACATCACCTTTGGAAGAGCTAGAGGACATCACAAGGACAACATCAATACCTAGGAAGCAATTCGATGCCATTAGTTGCTCCAACTCAACCTTGATAAACTCTTTTTGAGCAACTAGCAATTTTTGGAAGCTCACAATGACACATGCTTGCTGGAATCCAAGGAACAAGCACATACAAAAGATGGACACTACCTCTCAAAGCCCTACATGGAACAACCACTACAACAAGGGTCTGTCAGGGACGATAGACTCGAGAGGGGGGGAGTGTTGAAGCTCAAGGTTAAGGACAAGCATAAAAAGCACATCAGAGAAGTGGACACACAAGGAGAAGGAGCACATAGGGAGCTCCAAGAAGTGCATGTCAAATTTTCAGAAGAAATCCCTATAAAATAGTGATTTTCATCACTAAAAACCATTGTAAATATCATTTTCTATTTTTATAACTCCATTTTGTTCAAGCCGAGGAGTCCTTGAGCTTGAGGAGTATTAGAAGTATCATCCTACCAATTTTCATAATTTTTAGACTCCTCAAATAAGCCCTGGAACCTAATTTTTAACTAGGCCGGACACTAGGTCTAGACAGGGCCAAAACTACTCAAAAAACTATAAAAAGAGCTAGAGAGCTCATTTTTGAGGTTAGCTTGTTAGAGAATAGAGCTTTTTTAAGAGAACTCTTTTGCAATCGAAGCTCTCCATTGTTTCTCTCTTTGATCTTACCTTGTGCACGTGTGTGTGTATGTGTGTGCATGTTTGTGTGCTTTCACTCACGCACTTGTGCCTTCACTTGCTCGTGGTCTTCATACCGGTCCTCACGTCTCCGCGGATTGACAAGTAAAGGAGGTGGTGCTTACGCTTGAGCTACATGGTCTGTATAAGCTCATAGACTATGAAAGATCTATAAATGATTTGGCATGTGCAATACATGATTCTCAGGCTATGTTAGATGCAAAGCTTTGGCATGCATGCTTTGGTCATCTGAATTTTGCTAGTTTGTTATGCCTACAAAAATCTGAAATGGTGTTCTCTTTTGCCCAAACTTGAGGCAACTGGAAAACATGTTTGTGAAGGTTGTATTTTGGGAAAAATGTAGCATTTCTCCTTTCCAAAAGATGGTTCAGTTCAGGCTACTCAAAAATTGCAGCTTGTACATAGTGATATTTGTGGTCCTATGTAGAAACCTTCTTTTGGAAACTACCTTTACTTCATGAATTTCATCGATGATTTTTCTAGGCATGCATTGGTATATCCATTGAAGGCAAAGTCCAAAGTGTTTATGTGCTTCAAACAGTTTTCCGTTTTGGCTAAAAATCTGTCAGCATGTAAAATGGGCACCCTCCATTCTAATCAAGGGGGAGAATATATGTCTTCTTATTTTAATGCATTTTTGGATGAATGTGGGATAAAACACCAGTGTACAATGCCATATACACCTCAACAAAATGGAGTTGCTAAATGAAAGAACAGGTCACTCATGGAGATGGCGAGGTGTATGGTCAAGTGTCAGGCTTTACCACATAGTTTCTGGCTTGACGCTATCATGTGTGCAGCATATGTACTTAACAGGTGTCCCACTAAAGCACTATAGTCTATCACTCCATATGAGGCTTGGCATGATCGCAAGCCATCTGTTGCTCATCTGCGTGTTTTTGGTTGTTTGGCATATGCATTAGTGCCTAAACAACATCATAGAAAATTGGATGATAAAGCAGTAAAATGTATTTTTGTTGGGTACAGTTCTGAAAGTAAAGACTATTGTCTATATCATCCATAGACTAAATGCATTCTGGTTAACCATGATGTTGTTTTTGTGGAACATGCTATTAAGCCATTGCTTTCATGTACTAAGGTGACATCTGTTAGCTCCAAAACATGTATCATACTTTACTGCCTCTTTTTACAGGTGGAAATTCTAGTACTTGTCCTAATGAGGCAACTTCTCAACCTTTTCAGGTTTCATGTGATGATGCAGATCATCCCATTTTCACTTTATGCATGTTGATGGTGGAATGACTTTGTGGCAAACAAAATATATTGACACATTATTGTAGCATTTTGGCCTTGAAGATTGTAAACCTATTGCCACTCCTATGGAGACAGGTTTACAACTGAGTCTTCATGATGCTGGAGATGTATTTGATGTTGTTCTCTATCATCAGGCTGTTGGATCCTTGATTTACTTATGCATTAACCGTTCAGATATTTAGTTTGTTGTCTCACAGATGAGTAGGTTTATGCATTGCCCCAGGAGTCAAGCATTGGCAGGTAGTTAAGCGCATCTTTCGCTAATTGAGTGGTACTCAGCTACTTGGGTTGTTTTATCCCAAGGGGGGAGATAACTACCGCCAGATTTGCATGCTTTTTCTGACTCTGATTGGGATGGTTTCTATGACACTCGTGTGTCCACCAGTGGCTTTTGCTTCATGCTTGGTAGCTCATGTACATCTTGGTTGAGCAAGAAGCAGCCTACTGTGGCCACTTCCAGTTGTGAGGCTGAGTATAGGGAAGCTTTCACAGTGACTGTTGAGTGTGTGTGGCTCAGACGCCTTATGGCTGATTTGGGTGTTGGTCAGTCTTCTGCCACCACCATCTTCACTGACAGTCAGAGCACATTGGCGGTTGCGAGGAACCCTATGTTCCATGCTTGCACTAAGCACATTGAGGTGCATTATCATTATGTCAGGGAGAGGTTCTCTACTGAGGAGATCAGCTTGGCATATGTGCCCATGCAGCAGAACATTGCAGACCTTTTCACAAAGGCTCTGCCTAGGGAGAAGTTTGAAGCTTTCCGCAAAGCTTTGGGCTTACTTCCTTTTGTGGAGTGATTTCCACATAGCTTGCCACTTCCTTATACATGAGTGTCAGCTCCTTGTTCACTGCATCACTCCTGGGGGGGATTTTTTGATATATTTAGGTAGTGATGTGTGTGAACACACTAGGACCACTAGGGTACTTTTTTCCCTCTTTAGGAGGTTTTTTTCACCCGGCTTCTATATATGCCTATTTCCCTAACGGGCTACTTATCTTTGTACATTCTAGTGGTAATACATTCAGTATTGTGTGTTGAGCTCCAAGCTTCTTCTTCTTCCTTGTGCTATTTGCGTGCTTCCGTAGATGTCTAACTCCAACAATATCTAGGATGGGGTGGTCCTAATTCTCTAATGGTTCACAATCGATCACTATGTTCATGTAGCCTAGTTGAAAAAGGACCTAAGGATGTAGAAAATTACTAGATTTTTCACAACAATATGAAGCATTTGGATTAACCCTTGTAGGAAAAACATTTTCATGGTTTAAAACACCAATAATAGAAATGTTTGTAAACTTAAATGCTCTTGTGGAATATTTCAAAGGTGAGTTCTTAAAACAAGGAGTCAAGCATGACTCAGGTTTTCTGATACATATCTTCAAACAAGCCAATTACAAAATTCAGCTCAAATATTGAAGGATATTTAGAGGACTTGGAAAGGGTCACTTGATTAAAGAATACTCTTAGAATCCACAAAAGTGTGCACACAAACTACTAAAAGTGGTGGAAGTCAATGTGCCAAAGGTAAAGATCAAAAGGTTGAGCAATCAAGTGAGCAAGAAGATTCTTCACCTCACTGAACACTCAATCAAGAGGTATCTCGGGGATAAAAGAAGAAGAGGAGAAACTTGACTTGGAGAAAACCTAAGGAGAATATTAGTAAAAAAAAGGGAGTATAAAGTGAGAAGCTTGGAGAAAGAGCTACAAGATGCACTTACTAAGGTGTCTCAAGAAAAATCTATAGCATGCAAAGCTAAGAAACCTACTAAGAAGAAGAAAGTAGGCTCTACACTTATAATTCTACACCTTGAGGATCTTTCAATAATGTTTAAAGCCTATGAAACATAGGTAAAATGTGTTACAAATGTGGAAACACATCAGTACTGTCACGCTAATGCTCGATTACAAAAAGAAAGGCTTACTATGTGCAAAAAACTCATCGTGTTATCTCATAGGATTCTTCAAGAAGTAGTCTACTTAAGAAGAGACCTCATACTATTGTAGTTCAAAAGCCCATTCTCAGTTCCAAAATGGACCAAGAGCTAAATTTATCTCAAACACAACCTAGAAAAGATAAAGCACCAATAGAAAATCCCAATGAAACTAGAATAAAGCTAGATTCAATCGAATCATGAGCTAAACATTCTATTGTTGATATGGTTGAGAAACAAGTTGATGAAGACATAGAAATACATTTGGTGATCCATGCGAAATGGTGGGAATATTTATGAGATCAAGTACAAGAATCTAGATGGAAGAATGAAAGGAAAGAAAGACAAGAACCCCCCCTGAAAGAGATTCAACACAATGAAGAGTCTCAATTTAGTGATTGTCCCTTGAATGAAAGCACATCATGGATATTCCTCTTAGTGGAAGAAGGAAAAGAAAAAATCTCATGGAATTTCCTTAGAACACAAGCGAATACAAGAGAGAATTCATTACAAAGAAGGAAACGCCCTTTGATAGCGAGTATCATAAAAACGCCCTTTGATGAGCTTTTAAATAATACTCAGGTCAAACATGTGGATCCCAACCTCATTCAAACTAAGCTTTTAGAGCTTAAACATGTATCACATATTTTGATCATAAAACATGTGCCTATTGACAAGGTAGTGTAATATAACGAAGGAGATGAAGGAAATATTTTCCTACCTATATTATTCAACATGCACACAACAAGGGCTATCTTAGAGTATCCATAACAATATCTCTTTGGGGAAATGTGCATTGTATCTCACTCATCTAAAGCTACAATTGGTTGATGGACATATGAAGAGACACATTGGTTTGCTAGAGAACGTAAAATGAACACAAATGGAGTAGATTTTGACCACACTCTATCTATTTGCAATTTCATCTAAGCTAGTAATTGTGAAGAGATGGATAGGTATGTGCTTGAAGATGAAGAGGTGTTGCAAAATCCTTGATCTACACCAGCCAAATGAACTCTAGGAGTATGTGGTGGGCCCTTTTAGCTTGTCAATGGATGTATTAGACACCCTTTGTACCTTGGAAGATCACTCTCAAAAGATACATCAAAACAGATAAGTTGGAGTTAGCTCAGAGGTGAAGAACTTGCTATTTTGGTTCATACACCTGTCCAGTGTTTTGCATACTTCTCTGAGCACAGCAGCAATTAGCTTAATTCCTTTTGAGGAAGTCTATCTAACTTAAAGAGCTAACTTTCAAGAGTAATCTCATCAAAAATAATGAACCACACACTGAGAATGATGTTTAACAAGTGATGACATCATCCGGATTTTCACGGGTTGCTATAGTAATGAGACCAGTGCGCAGTAAAATGAACATAACTCAAGATTTAAGAATCCAATGATTATGAAAATTTGTATGCTTATACTAGACATACGCTGAATCCAAGAAGCTTTCAATCATTGAATTTGGGTAAGTACACACGGAGAAACGGCTCTGACAAGATGAGTAAAAAAGTCGGGTACCTGAAAGAGAAGTGAACATGAACAGACAGGGCTGACTTCAACTGAACATAAGTGAAGATTGAAACACCCAAATGAAATGAAAATTGGTGAGCATATAATAGAGTTATAGAGCTAACGTTATCAAGTTAAATCACTGAAAATGATGCACCAAGCGCAGAGAAATTATCTCTGCAAACTGACTGACAAAACTGAGAGATATGGCAGTGAGTAGTATACTTCACAAGAACATGGAAATATGAACTCAAATGATCATGAAAATGAAACTATATTGATTTTACAACACAATGGACTTAGTGATACATATGTGTGCCTTGAAACCACACCTTGATATGGCATAAAGCTCAGCTCTTCGAGGCCTTCTCTGAGGTCTCTCTAACCACGACTAAAGCTGCCATCTATTTATAGTTGAGCTTGGGAGGCTAACTTCCCCTCAATCACTCTCCAATAAATTAGTGATTGATTTGATTCTCTATCTACCACAAATCACAAATTCGTGGCTCCTCTTTCCCTTTTTGATCAAGTGGACTCAACCACTTAAGATTCTTTCACTTTTACATTAAGTAAAGTCTTCAAAAGTTACAAGAGGTAGTTCACAAGTGAACTTTACATTGTCTTCATTTTAAGGCTTCTTCTTTGAATTTGTGTGGGACTCAAGACAATACTTAGGCTTGTCATAGACTTGCTCCAACAGCTCGCCCTCAATCCAAGTATCCTTGAGGTCTTCAATCTTCCAAGATTACCTGCAAACCAATCATGGCTTTGAATTTGCAAAGCTTTGTACCATCCAATGCTAGTTAGAGTATCTGCACATTGTTGATGAGTGGATAGATATGATATTTGAATTTCCTTGCTGACAATCTTCTCTCTTACATAGTGATAATGAACTTCAATATGTTTAGTCCTTGCATGAAAAATTGGATTAGCAGCTAAGTGAATAGAACTCATATTGTCACCAAAAATAGTTGGAGTTCCAAACTCCAATCCAAGATCTGTGAATAATGTCTTCATCCACATAGCTTCCTGAGTAGCTATGGTAAGACCTCTGTACTCAGCCTCTGTGGAAGAAAGAGCAACTGTAAGTTGCTTCTTGGATGGCCATGAAATAAGCTTTGAACCTGCAAAAGTAAGATATCCTGAAGTGCTCCTTCTATCTTCCTTGGAACCAGCCCAATCTGCATCAGAAAATAGCTTCAAAACTAAATCAGATACATAATGATAATAAAGTCCTTCATTTATGGTTCCTTTGAGATACTTGAGAATCCTTTTGGCAGCATCCATGTGTGGTTTCCTTGGTGTGTGCATAAATTGACTTAGCACACTCACACTCTAACATATATCTACTCTTGTCAATGCGGCATAGTTGAGACAACCCACAAGGCTTTGATATGATGTGATGTCCTCTATGAGTTCACCTTCATGTGAGCTCAATTTATGGTTGACCTCCATTGGAGTACCTGTAATTTTACAATCCTCCATCTTGAATTTTGCTAACATATCCTTGATATACTTCCTTTGAGTGAGAAACAAACCATGATCTTTGTAGACAACTTCCAAACCTAGGAAGTAGGTAAGTGAACCCAAATCACTTATCTTGAACTCTTCTCTTATCTGATCTTTGATCTTCTTCATACCATCTGCATCATTTCCTGTCAATATAATATCATCTACATATACACATAGGTAGATGAACTCAGAATTACTCTTTTTAATAAAGAGTGAAGGATCTGCCTTGCTTGGTTAAAAGCGTGTCCTGCAAGAATGAAACAAGCCTCAAATTCCAAGCTCTTGGGGCTTGCTCGAGACCATACAATGCTTTGTTAAGTTTACACACATAATCAGGATAAACCTGATTCTCAAAACCAGGTGGTTGTGCCATATATACCTCTTCTGTTATCCAACCATTCAAGAATGCATTCTTTATATCTAGTTGAAGTATCTTCCAATTCTTGGAAGAAGCAATACTAAACACTCTGATTGTAGGCATCTTAGCTACAGGAGAAAAAGTTTCTTCATAATCAACTCCTTGAGTTTGTGCAAAGCCTTTTGCTACAAGTCTTGCCTTATACCTGTTTATGGAACCATCAGAATTCTTCTTGAGCTTGTAGACCCATCTTGAGCCTATTACCTTCATAGATGAAGCCTTGGGCACCAAATCCCACGTGTTGTTTTCCTCAAGTGCTTCAATTTCTTCCTTCATTGCATGCTTCCATTCTGTTTTTACTTTGGCCTCTTCAAATGATGATAGCTCCTCTTGGTTTATGTCATGTGCTATGTAGATAGAATGTTTAGTTACTAATGAGGTGTCAAACCCATACCTTTCTGGTTTCTTCTTTTCCCTCATAGATCTTCTTAGGCCATGATGTGATGATTCTGCCTCATGTCCAAGTTCCTGCAATTTTTCTTTACCTTTAGACTTCCACGCTTTGATCTTTTCCATCTAAGATTCTTCATCATCCTCTGAAGTGTCTTGTTCTTCAATCTTTGGTTGTTCTCTCCTTCTTTCTACCACTCCATTTTGCTCAGGAGTGTACCTTGTAGTTACCTCTCTTTTGATTCCTCTTTCTTGAAGAAAAGAAAACTCATGGGAGAAGTATTCTCTCCCTCCATCTGACCTTAGCCTTTTTAGTGATTTACCTGTTTGATTCTCCACAAGAGCCAAATATCTTTTGAAACATGAAAAAATTTCATCTTTGTGTTTCATAAAGAATAGGATAGTCCATCTGCTGCAATCATCAATAAAGGATACATAATACCTTGATCCAGATATTGAAGCATCCTTGCTAGGTCCCCATACATCTGTATGGACAAACTCCAAGAGATGTCCATGCATATAACCTTTCTTCATGAATGGTAACCTGTGAGACTTTCCAAATTGATATGCACTACACTTATAAATCATATGTTGTTTTGACAAGTTAGGGAGTCCAAGTACACTTTGATCCTTGTAAATTTGCTTTAATGATCTTTCACCAATATGAGCCAATCTCTTGTGCCATACCTCTAGTTCTGTGAGTGTTTGATTACTATCAGAGAGCTATGTTCCTTGTGTCTTGCAACTCAAAGGTGAATAGTCTACCTGTCTTTTCTCCCTTTGCTATTCTTATGAACTCTTGGCTAGGGTCTTCCACATATGCTCCTCCTCTTGTGAACCTCACTTGCAATCCTTTCTCTACTATCTGCCCAACAATTATCAAATTCTTTGTAATGGTAGGGACATAGAGTGCCTTACTGAGTAGGTTGACGTTTCCATCAAGTTCTTTGACAGTGCTTATTTTCTCCACAGGATGTCTTGTGTCATCTCCTGTTTGTACCTCATGCTTATTCCTTGGATCTTCCAAATCTGATAGGAAAGCTACATTTCCTGCCACATGATTGGAGCAACCTGAATCTATGTAGAAAACATGCTCATCAGATTTACCTTGTGGCATATCCATGTTCATGATCAATAATGAATCCTCTTTGTTTGAGTCTTCTGTGTAGTTATTGAAGTCTCTCCTTCCTTTGTAGCCTCCTTGATAGTTTGAATGATTGTAGTTGTTGTAATTGCCATGGTAGTTGTTGAACCTTCCTCTTGAGTAGCCATAACTTCCTTTATTGTATCTTCTTCCTCTTTGATTCCTGGAATTCCTAAAGCAATTTTCAGTTGTATGATTAGTTAGTCCACAAATAGAACATGAGTTGGAGGCTTGGGATCTCCCCCTGCCTTGTCTACCTCCTCTTCCTCTACCTCTGCCATGTCTTCCTCTACCCGCATAGTTAGCTTGATATGTTCCTACTTCATCATCCACTTTCTTTGACTTTCCTTCTTTAGACTTTCTTTTATTAGTATATAAGGCTGAAGATTGATTACCTTTAGAGCTTTCTCCATTTTCGATAAGCTTTGCCTCTTGAGTAAGTAGTTGTCCAATGAGAGTATTGAAATCAGGTACATGTATGTCCATGTACAAATCCATAGCTGTGGTGAATGCTTCCCACTTGTCATCTGCCTTCAAGCCATTGATGACGTGCCTTACAATTTGCTCTTCATCTATTACCTCTCCAATGCTTCCCAACTGATCTTCTATGTCCTTGAGCTGTGTGACAAAATCAGTCACATTTTGTTTGGGAGCCTTCTTGAGAGTTGTGAAATCCAGCCAGAGTTGATGCTTCCTAGCTTTAGTACTTGAAGAGAAGAAAGGTTCAAGTGCATCCCACACTTCTTGAGATGTCTTACAACTTCTAATGTGAGGCAACAAAAAATCTGAGATAGAGTTGAGGAGATAAGACCTTGCAAGTGCATCCTTGGAGCACCATCTGCTCAATCTTTCTTGCCCTTCTTGTGTTGGTTGACTTTTGTTCCTGAAACTTGGCATAACTTCATCTCCAGCCACATAACCATATAAACTTCTACCTTGGAGATAATCTTCCATTCTTAATGACCAAGCTGAGTAGTTACCTCTGTCCAATTTTTCAATTGATGAAGGAAATCCATATGCCATCCTTCTTGTGATACCATGCAGTGTGAAGAGATGGATAGGTATGTGCTTGAAGATGAAGAGGTGTTGCAAAATCCTTGATCTACACCAGCCAAATGAACTCCAAGAGTATGTGGTGGGCCCTTTTAAATTGCCAATGGATGTATTATACACCCTTTGTACCTTGGAAGATCACTCTCAAAAAGATAGATCAAAACAGATAAGTTGGAGTTAGCTCAAAGGTGAAGAACTTGCTATTTTGGTTCATACACATGTCCAGTGTTTTGCATACTTCTCTCAGCACAGCAAAAATTAACTTAATTCCTTTTGGGGAAGTCTACTTAACTTAAAGAGCTAACATTCAAAAGTAATCTCATAAAAAATAATGAACCACACACTGAGAATGATGTTTAACAAGTGATGACATCATCCTGATTTTCACGGGCTACTATAGTAATGAGACCAGTGAACAGTAAAATGAACATAACTCATGATTTAAGAATCCGATGATTATGAAACTTTGTGTGCTTACACTAGACAGTATGTTGAATCAAGCTTGATGTAAATCATTTAATTTGGGTGAGTACACACGGAGAAACGGCTCTGACAAGATGAGTCAAAAAGTTGGGTACCTGAAAGAGAAGTGAACATGAACAGACAAGGCTGACTTCAACTGAACATAACTGAAGATTGAAACACTTCATTAATTGTGTCTTTCAAGAAAAATGTATTGAATATTCCACTTATATTTATCAATGCTTTAATGATGAGGAATTTGAACCACATTTCTAAATGCAAATCCTAACCACCTAGGACATATTTGTTAATGGGAATACATTGATTGAGAACTATGACATTGGTGGCTATGATCTTATTGGATTGTTCATGGTTTCAACTACTAAGGAAATAAAAAAAGGGAGAATTGTTGCTAGTGCAAGGTTAAATTTGTGATGATGATGACTTAGTGTTCATCCATATGGAACCTAACTTCAATACTGAGGATGAGCTCTTGATGGAGATTCATGTTAACAATTGTATAAAGGAACTTTGTGAATTATATGTATCCCCTATGCAAACTAGAGGGACCCAATGATGAGAGTATTACCTCAAGGGGTAGAAAAAGAGATGACTTTGAGCTGCAAAAACACTTTAAGGAATACTAATTAGAAAGTTGAAAGCTTATAACATTAAGACCTAAAAGAAACTCCAAGATAGGACAATCATACAACAACCAACAAATGAAGAGATAGGTGGTTGTCTCTATAGAATGTGGAGAATAAAAGTGCACTTATTGTTGAAGCTCAAAGTCAAGGACAAGCATGGAAGCACATCAAAAGGTGGACACACGAGGAAAGGGAGCAAGTAGGGAGCTCCAAGAAGTGTATGTCAAATTTTCAGAAGAATCCCCTACAAAAATAGTGATTTTCATCACTAGAAACCATTGTAAATACCATTATCTATTTTTAGTAACTCCATTTTGTTCAAGCCGAGGCGTCCTCGAGCTTGAGGAGTATTAGAAGTACCATCGTACCAATTTTCATAATTTTTAGACTTCGTTTGAGCCCTCAAATAAGCCCTGGAACCTAATTTTTAACTAGGCCGGACACTAGGTCTGGACAGGGCCAAAACTAGTCAAAAAACTATAAAAAGAGCTAGAGAGCTCATTTTTGAGGTTAGCTTGTTAGAGAATAGAACTTTTGTAAGAGAACTCTATTGCAATCTAAGCTTTCCATTGTTCCTCTCTTTGATCTTACTTTGTGCGCGCGTGTGTGTATGTGTGTGCATGTTTGTGTGCTTTCACTCACGCACTTGTGCCTTCACTTGCTCGTGGTCTTCATACCGGTCCTCACGTCTCCGCGGATTGACAAGTAAAGGAGGTGGTGCTTACGCTTGAGCTACACCAAATTTTGGCGCCGTTGCCGGGGAGAGAGCTTCGAGGACGAGCGCTGTGATGGTAAGATCGTAGATTTGCGACGTTGGAAGGTAAAAAAACTGTCATTTCAGTTCATTTTCTGTTTTTTCCTCTTCATCTTCATCATCATCATCATCTCCACCTTCTTCCATCTTCTTCTTCATAGAAAATTCTTGTTTTTTAGTGCATTTTCACCATCTTCATACCATTTTTCATGCATTATTGTGTGGGAAGGAGTTAGGAGAAGCAAGGGAGAGCAAGCGCTGTGTTTTTTTTCATGATTTTCTGCTCATACGGAGCTCGCCATAGCCGGCGCTCAGAAATTTGAATTTCCCGCCAAAAAACGCGATTCTGTGATGAAAATCGCGATTCTGTGAAAATTCAAAATTTTTTGAAAAATCACGATTTTCAGTTTTCCCGCCTAAAAGTTGGTTGAAAAGAATCGCGATTCTGTGTTTTTTCTCAAAAAAAAACACGATTCTCTGCTCAAAATCGCGATTTTCAAAAAACACGATTCTCTGCTCAAAATCGCGATTCTCACCAATCACGATTTTCAGCAAAAAACACGATTTTGTTAAAAAGGCGATTCTGTGAAAACACGATTTTTTGCTCAAAATCGCGATTTTCAAAAACACGATTTTGTGCTCAACATCGCGATTTTCATGTGAAAATCGCGATTTTCAAAAAACACGATTCTCTGCTCAAAATCGCGATTCTCACCAATCACGATTTTCAGCAAAAAACACGATTTTGAGAAAAACACGATTCTATGGGACAAAATCGCGATTTTTTCAAGTCAAAAACACGATTTTGAGAAAACACGAATTTTTGCTCAAAATCGCGATTTTCAATTCATGATTTTCTGCTCAAAATCGCGATTTTCATGTCAAAAACACGATTCTGAGAAAACAGGATTTTCAGTCAAAAACACGATTTTGTGAATCACGATTCTCTGAGTCAAAATCGCGATTTTTTTAGAAACACGATTTTGTGATCAACATCGCGATTCTCTGAAACACGATTTTGTGATCAACATCGCGATTCTCTGAAACACGATTTTGTGATCAACATCGCGATTCTCTGAAACACGATTTTGTGATCAACATCGCGATTCTCTGAAACACGATTTTGTGATCAACATCGCGATTCTCTGAAACACGATTTTGTGATCAACATCGCGATTTTCAGAAACACGATTTTGTGATCAACATCGCGATTTTCAAATCACGATTTTCTACTCAAAATCGCGATTTTCAAAAACACGATTTTGTGCTCAACATCGCGATTTTTTTTTACTTCACAGCATCGCGATTTTCAGAAAGTTCACAAAATCGCGATTTTCTCCAAAGGTCCTGTTTGCCTGTTTGACCCCCAGGAGCCTGATTTGACATAACTTTCTCATCCAAAGTCCATTTTTTGAGCTCTATAGCTTGTTGGAAAGCTCGTTTGAATAATGCGTTGATTTTGAGATAGGATAATTTGAAGTTGACCCTCAGGTGGGACTAGGGAACCAAGGGGGCTCTAAAGAATTGTGAACCATACCAAAGGGAAAATTTGGACTCTTGACTAAAGCTTATGAACCTGAGATCTGGTAGACACTTAGGCAAGGATAAACAAAGCATTAGATCTTCTGAGGCTAGTGTCAACCATACATCCAAGTCTTGGGCACAACAACTAAGTGGTCATCTTTTACTCAGATCAGACACAAGTGATTCAGAAATGTCTTTTAGTATGGGAAAACCTGCAGGTGGCTCAGGGACTGCCCATCTACAAACACCGGAAGGTCCCTATAAGACACAGTTGGAATATATTCGGACCAACCAATTAGGTGCTCGCATCTATGAGGATGGTCTAAGGCGATCAGTGGTCCAACTCAAAAATCCAGATCAATCCTTTGGACTTGAACACCCGGTGGTCAAGTTCGAAGAGGGTTCATACATTGATAAGGAAGGAACCATGTATGTGGTTACCAACCAACCAGATAGGACCGATGAGTTTGGAAATATCATTCATGAGAATGAGATAGGAGACCTAGAACAAGGAAACGTAGGACAAGGACCCCAGACTCCTAGAGGTAAGTCAGTTTTGACCCGAGTGATCACTCCGGACTGGATCCCTCAAGACAACAAAAGCATAGAACTATTTTTGAATAGAGAAACAGAGGAAGCCTTTTGGAGGTTCAAGCCAGATCAACCTAGCCAATTGGGCATAGTGATCATCTATGAATTCAAAGATCCTGAGATACCAGGCAAAGTTGTCTACCTGGATAACACATCAGAGAAAATTTTCTTGGTAACGGAACATGATAGACATGCATATACATGGAAGAATGACATGATTTTCCCCCCACCAAGATCCAATGTTTCCCATGGCCTCCAAGGGGTAGGATCATCCCAGGCTCATGAAGCCCAGAGAGAAAGAACTAGAGAGAGACCTGAGGTAAGTTTTGCACACACCGTGGGCAGGAATAGGTCAGGATTTGAAAATGAAAGACCTGAAAGAGAGAGACATCAAGCACATAGGCAACAAAGAGATGAACAGGATTTTCCATTGCCTAGACCCCGGGAGTACCCAAGAACCCCTAAACCCAGTCACGTGATCAAGGCAATGAAGAACTATTTCGATGGGACAGGGGATCCTTATGATCATGTGGCCGAGTACAAACAAGTGCTGAGAGCCGAACAAATTGAGGACTGGTTCACCCAGTACGAGGCATTTGGTTTGACCCTTAAAGGCACTGCCTTAGCTTGGTTTCAACCATTGAGTAGAAGCAGCTATCGCGATATAGGTCAACTGCTAGACGAATTCATTGTAGAATTTTCCAAGAGTGGTATCAGGCATAACACATCGTCCCTGATCCATAGTTTCAAGCAGACACCCCAAGAAACAGTGCGACTAGCAGGTAGAAGGTTCAGACAGTACCTAGAAAGATGCCCTGCTCCAGAGCTACCCACACCAGCCAAACAAGTGGCTTTGTTTTTAGATGGCTTATTGAGCACAAAGTTAAGATCCTATGTATACTTGAAAGATCTTAGATCCATAGAAGAGTGTGTGCGGATGTGCATAGACATAGAAGATAACTTGGGTGAGGAGTTAGGATTGGCCAAACTCTACAAAGATTCGGATAGTTCTACTAGTCATACTTCGAAGATCTCCACAGAAATAGAAGAGATAGCTGAGCAAGTTGCTAAGAAGCTGGGAGTCCAAAATAAACAAACACAGGGAGTCACTTCATTGAATCGGTGCTATACTTGCGGAGGTGACCACATGGCTAACGTATGCCCAATGCAAAACCAAAACATTAGAGAAAGGAATGCTCCATATTGCACTATTGAGAGAAAATACACAAACCACACGGCTCAAGATTGTCCCTACAATAGGCAAGCTGTTAGACAGAATTATCAGCAACCTTACCCACAAGGTAGGTATCAGAACCAATACCAACAGCCATATTATAGACCACAACAACAATATCAGGCACCATATAGGCCACAACCTGTCTTGGGAAACCAACCACCAGCTCCAGCCAACGTGATTCCAGTCAAATATGCTGTGGGAGAGGAAAATCCAAATAGAGCTTTGGTGCCACTAACCCCATTGATACCAGATAATGACTCTCATGCTCATAGTTCAGACTACTCCCATGAAGGTAGTCCACATGCTTATTACACAGAGTCACCTGAACATAGTGAGATCTACTCGTATCAATATGAGGCATCGCCTATGGAGCAAAATTGGGAGCCAGAATACTCCAATGTCATGTACACAAATCCTAACCCTAGGCCCCAGTTGAGACAAATGAGACCACAAGCCCCTAGAGGATCTTGTTTCAGATGTCATGGTGACCATTTCATTCGTGACTGTCCCCACCCACCATCTCCGAGCCAAGGACAGGCTATCACAATACAGGCTTTTTGTCCTGATTGTGGCAAAGACCATCTCCCCAGAGATTGTCCAAGAAACCCCTCTAGTGCACCCAAGATTACACCCATTAATGTGGTAGGCTTAGTGGCAGATCCAAGTTCAAGTAGTAGCAATGTGGCTCCTATACAAGCTGTCACTAGAGCACAAGCCTTAAAACAGGATAAACCAGTAGAACAATCAGAGTCGAGTGAATCGGGAGAGCCTAGTAAGAGGAAAACAAGAACATGGAAGGATACCAGAGAGAAGGCCAATCGCAAGTGGAATAAAAAGTTATCGGAACTAGAAGAAAGCTTAAAAGAAGCAAAAACAAAAATAGAAGACATTGCATCTCAAAGCCCCTCGCATGCCGAAACTCCATCCACTCCACCTCATCCCACCCCACCACCCATTGTAAATAGACCGCAACCAGGGTCTGTTCTTGCAGATCCAACCCCAGAAGGCTTGGACATGATGTTCAAGGCCTATCAGGCTCGACTGCAAGAAGGGCATACAGCGGCAAACCTAGACAAGAGTTACCCTAGAGCAGATTTAGAGATTGAACGGATGAAAATGTGCATGAAAATGGTAGAACAAGCTCAAGCCATACTTGAGACTAGTCAAAAGTTCAATCAGACAAACTCTATCAAATCAGATTTGCATTTCCAGGGCTTACTAGAACGATTAGAGCAGTTGGTAAACAAACCACAAGTTTCTCTACCTCCACAGGCTCAACCAGTTATTGAAAGAGGAAGCTCACCACCAAGGGAAGC
Source organism: Ceratopteris richardii (assembly GCA_020310875.1). Classification (NCBI taxonomy): domain Eukaryota; kingdom Viridiplantae; phylum Streptophyta; class Polypodiopsida; order Polypodiales; family Pteridaceae; genus Ceratopteris; species Ceratopteris richardii. Next base: position 10,283,577 of record CM035436.1, read on the forward strand.
TTATGTTCCTAATTCCACGGATGCTGGAATACCTCCTTCTATTCAACAGTACTCTCAAGAGTTCTTGCGGGAAATACAAGAGGAGAAATGGGCCAAGGAGAAGGGTAATTCCCCTCCTATTCCTGAGATTGATGATCTTCATGATCAATTTCCCCAAGACATTCCATCTATTTACGAAGATGAAGCAGAACAAGAAGACGAAAGATTAGATTTTGAATCTAATACCTTAGAAGAACTGCCTCAATTTCCAGGCCCATGGGAATCTGAATCACTCCAGATTAGAGCTCCCACAATACTAGTAAGAAATGAAGACTCAGTGGTTCCAAGGAACACGGATGTCGTGAAGAACACTAAGGTTCAGTGTCATCTCACTGTAGAAGAGTTGCTCAAAGCAAAACCTGAGTTATGGAATCATGTGAAGGATCAGGTCCCAGAACTTGAGTCCAATATGCCAAAAGCAGGCTCTAAGCAAAGGGTACCAGAGATACCTCTAGACAAAATAGGGGACATGTGTGAGGGTGAAGAAGGTAATACTTATCTTCCAATCACCTACCAAGGTTACACAACCAAAGCAATCATAGATTCAGGTGCTGGTGTTGCTATTGCGACCACCTCCTTGTGGAAGCAATGGGGCAAGCCCACATTAAGACCAACTAGAATGAAGCTTCAAATGGCTGATGGTCATTTTGAAAGACCTCTAGGATTGCTAGAAGGGATCACTCTAACCACTTGTGGTGTAGAGTTTGAGCACACATTTGCTATATGTGACTTTGAGAAAAATAATGTCTATGAGATGATCCTAGGAAGACCCTTCCTACGACAATTGCAAATAGTACAGGATTGGGGAACTAACTCCTTGTACTTACAGCACTTAGGGGTTACCACCAAGGTCAATTTGAAGGATTACACCTTCAGAGATGTACCACCCCTACAGTGGAATTCTATCCACAAAGTGAAAGAAGATTCCATCTCTGTGCATTCTGAAAGTTCACCTGATCCATCATGGCTGCATGAAGATACTCATTTGTGGATGTGCAAAGTCGCAAAGGAAGAGGAAAAACGTTTAAAGGCAAGGGAAGAAGGAACTTCACTAGGAGATAGACCGGTTAGAGACCCAGCCTACACACCGATGATCTTTCCAGATGAGGAGTTTGAGCCTCATGGCTGGCCAGAAATCTTAGCCACCATGGACATTGCTGTCAATGAGGAACAGTGGAAACCTCATTGTGATGAGGAGGGTTATGATATCTCAGTGTTCATGTGTCAACCCTTGCTAGAAGAATGTGACCCTAGTGATGTCATAGAAGAAGAAGAGAATGACGATGATCTGGAGTCTATTGTGATGGATAGTTGCTTTAACTCAGAGCAGCACTATCTAGAAGATATAGGAGTGTTCACCCAGAAAGAAGAAGAACCTCTCACAAGTATTAAAACAGTAAACTCAAAGGATGGAAGTGAGAGTAGTCAAAAGAAAAAGAAAAGAAAAGCAGTGAAACAAGAAAAGGAGGAATCATTGTTTGAAGTACCAGAAAACTTCAAGAAATATGAAGTTGACGACCGCAAAATTTTGGTACGAATGCCTAAGAGAGAGGCCATCATAGGAGAATCATATGATAATAAAGAAAAGACCAAGAAGATTGTAGTGACCATTGAAGAGAACGAAGAGAGATGCACATATATAGGAGATGACCTAAGTGCAAGAGAAGAAATGGAGCTCATAGCTCTATTAAGGGAATATAGGGATGTGTTTGCGTGGCACTATAGAGACTTGAAAGGGGTAGATCCAAGAATTTGCTCTCATACTATCCCCATGACTGCTGATGCCAAGCCCACCAAACAGAAGCCCTACACATATAATGACACCTATGCAGCCAAAATAAAAGAAGAAATTGATAGGTTGATTGAAGCTGGATTCATCTATGAGATTGAGCATACTGAATGGGTGTCCCCCATTGTAGTAGTGCCCAAGAAGAACGGAAAGTTGCGAGTGTGCATTAACCTGAAAAAAGTTAATGCCGCTACAATCAGAGATAGCTATCCGCTTCCAATCACCGAACATTTATTGGAGCGTGTTGCAGGCAAGGAAGTTTATAGCTTTCTTGATGGATTTTCAGGTTACAACCAAGTAGCCATTGCCCCAGAAGATCAACACAAGACGGCTTTTGCCACCGAATGGGGAATCTTTGCATTTCGTGTGATGCCATTTGGGCTCACCAATGCACCTGCAACATTCCAAAGGCTCATGTGTCATGTCTTCAAAGAGTTCTTACGAAAGAGCTTAGAAGTGTATGTGGATGATTTATGTGCTCATTCCCAAGAAAGAAGATTTCACATCCCTGAGCTCAGACAGATCTTCAACAAGTGTAGAGAATATCGAGTGTGTCTGAACCCAGAAAAGTGTGTGTTCATGGTGCGTCAAGGTAAAATCCTCGGTCATATTGTTTCTAAGAATGGAATCTCAACGGATGAAGATAAGGTACGAGCCATAGCGGAGCTGCCAAGGCCAAGGAATGTTAAAGAGGTACAAGCCTTTATGGGCCATTGTGGATATTACCGTAGGTTTATCCACATGTACGCGATCATAGCTAGACCCCTTTATGCCTTGTTGTCTAATTTTGAGTGGAACGACGAATGCGAGAATTCTTTCAATGAACTGAAGAAATGTTTGTGCACAGCACCAATATTGACCACTCCTGATTGGAATAAGCCATTCCATGTCCATGTGGATGCATCCAATCATGCCATAGGATGTGTGCTAGCACAACCCACAGGTGAAGGGAATTTAGATTTGCCCATAGCATATGCTAGTAGACAACTAAACCCAGCCGAAAGAAATTATACCACAACCGAGCGAGAAGGGTTAGGCATGGTATATGCTGTAAAGAAGTTTAGACACTATTTATTGGCCAACAAGTTCAAGTTTTTCACTGATCATCAAGCTTTGTTATATTTGGTCAATAAACCTTGCAATACTGGACGCTTAGTAAGATGGTTCCTCTTACTAATGGAGTATGACTTTGAAGTTGTTGTCAGGAAAGGTAGAACCCACCTTCGGGCAGATCACCTTTCTCGCATTACTTCAGGAGAGTCACCACAAGGAGTGTCTGATGAACTACCTGATGCTTATCTGTTCAATTTGGAAGTTGTCCCTAAATGGGCAAATAAGTTGGTACCAGTCCTAACCTTCGGCCCTGCAAATAAGAATGTGAAAACATCACAAGACGAAATTGTAAAATCACAAAAATATCACATATTGGCAGGAAGCATGTACAAACAAGATACTGAGGGTGTATTAGCTTGTTGTGTCGAGGATGATGAACATAGTAGTTGGTTGCAGCAAGCTCATGAGGGATTGCTAGGAAATCACTATTCTAAACAACGAACATTGCAGAATTTGAAACGTTTAGGAGTGTATTGGCCTAGCATGGACAAAGAAATACATGAGTGGATCAAGAATTGTCCAATGTGTAGAGAGAAACCACCAGTGGAGCATGCGACCCTTTATCAAGTATCATTAATTCCAGATTGGAGTACTCCATTGGTAGAGTTTATGAGATCGGGAAGATTACCCAAAGAGGCCAGTCTAGCAAGAAGACGAAATATGGAGCAAGAGGCTCAAGGCTATGCCTTAGTAGGAGAAAACCTATACCGAAGAGGTAAAGATGGTTACTTAAGACTGTGCGTTCATGAATCAGACTATTTAAGGGTCTTAGAGACTGCACACAGTGGTGTTGCAGGTGGACATTTTGGCCCTGACCGAGTGATTAAAACCATTCTATTCTCAGGACTTTGGTGGCCCACTCTTCATATGGATGCACATACCTATGTGAAGAAATGTGACACATGCCAACGTGCACAATATCCAGTGAGAAAAGACGAGATGCCCTTGAGGCCAATGATGGGAGGACGTGCATTTTCGAAGTGGGGCATAGACTTCATAGGTCCTATTAACCCCCCAGCTAGAAACTCCCATGCAGAGTACATCATTGTAGCCACAGATTACCTTACAAAGTGGGTAGAAGTCAAAGCCACAACAAAGAATGATGCTCAGACTACGGCTAAGTTCTTATTCGAGAATGTGTTCACGAGATATGGACTACCAATAGAGTTGGTGAGCGATAGAGGCACACACTTCTTGAATGAAGTCATTGAAAATCTTCTCCAAGAATTCTTGGTGATACATAAGAAATCCGCCCCCTATCATCCACAAGCCAACGGACAAGCCGAGAGTACCAATAAGATCCTCTGTAACGTATTGACAAAACTGGTGAATAATAAACGCTCTGATTGGGACAAACAACTTCATCATGCTGTTTGGGCTTATCGAGTTGCCTACAAAACGGTACTCAACGCCACCCCATTTCAGATGGTCTTCGGACAGAACGCTGTGCTACCATTAGATTTCTTAATCCCTGCCTTAAAAGTAGCACAAGAGTATGAGTGGAATGGGCATGAATTGTCCTCTAGGATCTTTGATCTCGAACGCTTGGGTGAAACGAGGCTACGAGCGGCAGCAGGCATCTACGCTGCAAAGAAAAGGCAAAAGGCATACTTTGATGCACACATCAAGGATAAGGGATTGAAAGAGGGAGATCTAGTGTTGGTATACACACTAAAACAACATGCCCGTAAGTTGGAAAAAAGAGGATATGGACCCATGATCATTAATAGAATTTCCACTAGTGGTGCAGTTCAGTTGGCCACTCTAGAAGGAGATATCTTGCCAAACTATATTAGTGGCTGTAGAGTCAAGCTATATCAAGAACCTCTTACTGAGGATATGCTAATGAGACTCAACACTGTGAAGAAGCGAAAAGAAGAAGAGTTAAGAGTGAGAGAAGAAGCACAGGTAGAGGCCAGAGAGCGTATTAGGCGAAATAAGTTAAGGCGATTAGGCCTAGATGTCAACTCAAAAGCCCCAAAATATCACATGGATATGTGTCAAAAGTCAGGCATTGCGACTTCTCAGGTCATTGACCGAAGACCCTTTGTGACCATAGAGATAGGACAAGGGAAGGGTGCAAGGACGGTGAAAGCATTGATTGACTCAGGTGCAGCAAGTAGTGCAGTTAAACTTTCCTACTGCCAAGACTTGGGGTTGAACATCAATCCCATAGAAGCCTATCTCATAGGATTGGGAGGTGTGGAAACCCCTTGTTTGGGCGAGGTGGAACTTCCCATCTACCTTCAAGATGTTCCAATGAAAGTCAAAGCGCTAGTATGTCAAGATGAGAACCTTACAGAACCACTTGTCTTGGGTCAAGATTGGATCTATGACCATGCAGTTAACTTAAACCTAAGAAGTCAAATTCTTCAAGTTTGGGTACATGAACAATGCATTACATTAGAATTAGAGAACTGCATGCTCCTAGATCATGGCACCACACACTCTCTTAGTTCTTCCAAGGCTAATCATATGAAAGAAGATGTTGTATGTGTCAAAAGCTCTATGATGCAGAAGGAGTCAATCGTGGAAGACCAGGTTCGAAGGCGGGTGGATCTTTCTTCTTCTCCAAAGACTCAAGTAGCCACAGTAGTGAGCCCACCACACAAGCAAACACAACCGTTCACGACAACTGCTACATCAAATAGAAAGACACCATTCGATAAAAAAGCGGTTCCGGGCATGAAGCAGATCTGGGTACGCAAAGGAGAGCAACCACCAGCCTTACCCCCACAAATCCCATCCATGCACACTAACCAAGCCAGAACACGAAGGAAGCAGCTCAGACAAGCTCCGTCACAAGATATCCAACAAGTTTGGGTGCCTAAGAAGTTAGCTGCAGCTCAACAAGGGCAATTACAGATGTGGGTACCTAAGAAGATCCTACACCCACAACAACCTTTGTTCTCCCACATGCAAAAGGTTTCAACAAAGAGGCCAAAAAGAGAAAAGGGTAAGAACCACGTACAGAGACCAAAGGAAGATCAAATCAGCTCTTCAACATTAGTCGGAAGACATGCAAAAAGGATATGGGTTTGGAAGCCAAAAGTGCAAGTAGCCTCCACCGAACCAAAGCAGCAACCACACTGGATACCACAGTTCAGAAAACATCCAAAGAGAAAGACGCCTGAAGTGACCTCTACAGTGCCAAATGATGTTCTAAAATGGACTCCAATAAGGAGGATTACATCAGTTCGAGACTCAATGGATACCTCCACTAAGGCCGGCATCAACCTCCACAAATAACATCGAAGCCTCGAACGAGCAACAACCATGTGCTCCTTGCACAACCCTGTCTTTTGCACCATTTAGGTCATGCATTTCCAAACTATGCATTAATATAGGGCCACATTACACGGCCGTGCATAGACACACTGAAGAATCCCATGCACAAGAGCACAGTGACATATGACGAGCATTTCCATCAACCTTCGCCATGGTAAGTATCTTTACTCTGGAAACACCATAACCATGATAGTTTAGGAAACCTCTTCGTCAGCATACCCTTGAGCACTTAGCTCAAGACCCGCAATTTTTGCACCATACTTCTTCCAATGCATTTTCCAAGTAAGCATGCGTAGGGCTACATTACAAGGCCGTGCACAAGGCACATACTTTTTTCAACCCAGGCACGAACACACTTACCCATCATTCATTATGGGTTATGAGTAGTTGGCATAAATGCTCTCAACATCATCTTTAAAAGAGCTAGCAGACATCATGGGAACAACATCCATATCTCGGAAGCAAATTGAAGCCAGTAGTTGCTCCAAATCACTCTTGACAACCTCTTCTGAGCAACTTGCAGTTTTGAAAGCTCACAACGACACATTCTTGCTGGAATCCAAGGAACCAGCTCATACAACGGATGGACACCACCTCTCAAAGCACTACACAGAACAGCCCTTCCAACAAGGGTCTGTCAGGGACGACAGACTCGAGAGGGGGGGGAGTGTTGAAGCTCAAAGTCAAGGACAAGCATGGAAGCACATCAAAAGGTGGACACACGAGGAAAGGGAGCAAGTAGGGAGCTCCAAGAAGTGTATGTCAAATTTTCAGAAGAATCCCCTACAAAAATAGTGATTTTCATCACTAGAAACCATTGTAAATACCATTATCTATTTTTAGTAACTCCATTTTGTTCAAGCCGAGGAGTCCTCGAGCTTGAGGAGTATTAGAAGTACCATCGTACCAATTTTCATAATTTTTAGACTTCGTTTGAGCCCTCAAATAAGCCCTGGAACCTAATTTTTAACTAGGCCGGACACTAGGTCTGGACAGGGCCAAAACTAGTCAAAAAACTATAAAAAGAGCTAGAGAGCTCATTTTTGAGGTTAGCTTGTTAGAGAATAGAACTTTTGTAAGAGAACTCTATTGCAATCTAAGCTTTCCATTGTTCCTCTCTTTGATCTTACTTTGTGCGCGCGTGTGTGTATGTGTGTGCATGTTTGTGTGCTTTCACTCACGCACTTGTGCCTTCACTTGCTCGTGGTCTTCATACCGGTCCTCACGTCTCCGCGGATTGACAAGTAAAGGAGGTGGTGCTTACGCTTGAGCTACACTTATATTGGGAGTTACATGTCTAAAACGGAAGATAGTTGAAAGAGTTGTTCCTCTAGTATGGAGATGTTTCTGCAGCATTGATCATCATACTTGCACCCGTATAATTGCTATGGAGCATGAAACCTTTTAAAAGGAGACCTTACACTTACAATGATGTATAGCTGGCCAAGATAAAAGAGGAGATAGATAAACTCATAAAGGAAGGTTTTATTTATGAAATTGACCACAACAAATGGGTGTCCCCCATAGTTGTTGTGCCCAATAAAAATGGAAAGCTAAGAGTTTGCATCAATCTAAAAAAGGTTAATGCTGCAATGATAAGAGATAGTTATTCACTTCTAATCAATGAACATCTCTTGGAAAGGGTAGCTAGCAAGGAGGTTTATAACTTGTTAGATGGTTTATCATGCTACAATCAAGTTACAATTGTGTTTGAAGACCACAACAAAATTACTTTTGCTACTGAGTAGGGGATATATGCATTTATGGTCATGGAAATCGGTCTAAAAAATGCCCCTACAATTTTCCAAAGAGTAATTTGTCATGTATTTAAAGATTTTCTTAGGAAATATTTTGAGTTTTATGTGGATGGCCTATGTGCATACTCTGCACTAAGACCTGACTTCTCACCTTTGGCAATCCTTTTGAAGCCTTGTTGGGGGTCTTCCACATATGCTCCATGCTTAGTGAACCTGACCTGTAGACCTTTCTCTACAATCTACCCAACACTAATTAGGTTTTTGGTTATAGTAGGCACATACAGAACTTTGCTTAAAAGGTTCATTCTACCATTAGATTTTTTGACATTTCCAATTTTCTTGACTGAGTGTTTAGTGTCATCACTTGTTTGTACTTCATGCTTCCCCTTGGGTTCTTCAAGATCAGATAATAGAGCTACATTTCCTGCCACATGATTGGAACAACCTGAATCAATGTAGAAGAGATGCTCATCATCTTTACCTTGCTTGGATGTCGTGTTCATGATGAGTAGAGAGTCTTCTTGATCTTTAGCATAGTTGTTGAAGTCCCTTCTTCCTCTAAAGCCTCCTTGATAATTGTTGTTGTAGCCTTGATTGTAGTTATGGTTGTAGTTGCCTCCACCATTGTTGTACCTGCCTCTAGATTGTCCATAGCTTCCTCTATGGAATTCTCTTCCCCTTTGGCTCCTTGTATTTTTGTAGCATTCTTTTGTAGTGTGGTTGTTGAGATGACAAATGTTGCATGGTGAATTGTTTTAGGGTCTCCCCTTGCCTTGCTTTCCTCCTATGCCCCTTCCTCTAGCACCTCTTCCTCTTCTTGCATAATTAGCTTGAGAGGTACTAGCCTCTTCTTCCTATTTCTTGCTTTTACCTTTATCCTTAGCTTTATTCTTATCTGTATAAAGGGTAGAAGATTGGTTACTTCTTGAGTTGTCACCATTTCTCTTGAGCTTTTCCTCATGGGTGAAGAGTTGCCCAATCAAGGTGTTGAAGATCAGGTATTTGCATATCCATGTAGAGGTCCATTGTTGTGGTGAAGGACTCCCACTTGTCATCAGCCTTAATTCCATTGATGATCTACCTCACTATTTTCTCTTTCTCTATCTCTTCTCAAATGCTTGCAAGCTGGTCAGCTACATCTTTCAGTTTGGTTACATAATCAGCCACTCCTTACTTTGGTTGTTTCTTAAGGGATGTGAATTCCATCCACAATTGATTCTTCCTAGTTCTTGTGTTTGAGGAGAAATATGATGAAAGTACTTCCCAAGTCTCTTGGGAGGTCTTGCAATTCCTAACATGTGGTAACAAGAAATCAGAGATTTGAGTTTAGTAGACATGGCCTGGCAAGAGCATCCTTTGCACACCATGTGGTCAACCTTTCTTGTTCTTCCCTTGTTGGTTGATGCTTGCTCCTGAAAATTGGCATGTCTTCATCTCCTGAGATGTATCCATATAAGCTTCTCCCTTGAAGTTATGCTTGCATCCTTGGTGACCATGTTGAGTAGTTGTTCCTATCCAATTTGTCAACGAAGGATGGAAATCCATCTCCCATCTTGATTGTGCTTGCTCTGATACCACTATTGGAGGAGATGGTGGATAATCACAAGAGATGAATTGGTGTAGCTAAAACCTACTTCACACCTACTACAAGTGATGGGTGGAGAGTGTTGTGAGCCTCTATAGCTAGCTAATAAGCATAAATAATCCTATATGTTGCTTGGAAGATGATCCACTAATGGTAGGATCAAAACAAATAGGTACAAATATAATCCAAGGTCCAAAACTTTTATTTTGGTCCACACACCTGCTCAGTGTTTTGAACCATTCGCTAAGCACAATAGCAATTGATTAAATTCCTTTTGGGAAACTCTAGTTAGCTTAACAAGCTACCAATCATGAGTGATATCATAAAAAATGATGGACTATATGCAGAGAAATATGTTTAGCAAATCGACCAAGCATCCCAACATTTACGATCTTGACAATCAATAGACCAATGAGCAAATATGGATTAATATCTAAAAAATGCGAGAAGAATTTATAATGAAACTTTGTAGGATTACAATAGACACTATGATGAATCTATCATGCTTTAAATCATGAGAAATGATCCACAATAGAGTGAGAACAAGCTCTAGCAAAATCACTATTCTGATGGAGTTATGATAGAGAAATGAGAATAAGAAGTAATGATCATGTATATATTAAATTATGTAAAAGTACAATGTCATTGGCAATCAACCATTGCTCAATGAGTGAGAAGTGAGTGAGCTATGAGGTGAGCTCCTCTTTGCAATAAAAGTACATCAAAATGATCTCTGAATCTCGAGATTGACATGGGTCTTTTAGATCCTATTTTTATAGTTATTGTTGGAGCCAAAGGATTTGAATTCAAATTCAAATCTCTACCAAAAAGTGATTCAAAAATTATAGGACTGATTCTCTCTTGAATCAACTACCAAATGATACGTGATTTTGTGCTTTCTAACTCCTTGTGAGTATATTCCACTTTCACAAAAGTAATTGTGAAGCAAAATTACAAGAGATTGAACATATGAAGCCTTCCAAAGGTTATGCCATTAGGTTAAGCATAGGTGATATGATAAAGTATGTAGGATTGGCTTAATTGCACCAACAGTGGCCAAATCCCATCATTGTGGTGCAAGCTCAATTTTTTATGGTATAAATAGCCGAAGAGGTAGCATCTGTAGTCTCCAATGCTTCACTAGAATCCAGTCTAGAAAGTAAGTCTACGAATGCATGATGAGTATGTGGGTGGTGGATTATGTCAACATCAAACCCTTGTAGCAAGAGGACCCAATACGCCAATCTTCTGGTGTTGGCTTGGTTCTGTACTAAATACACCAAGGAAGCATAATCCACATGGAAAAAAGAACTTCCAGCCTAGTAAGTAATGGCAGTATTTCTTAATCAAATAGATAAGTTCCAAGCACTCTTGTTTGATCACTGAATAATTCTTTTTAGCGGAGGCAAGTCTACAACTATCATAGTAGATTGGTTGGTGTCATTTATCTATTTATTTTTTTAGGACACTACCAATAGCTATATCCGAGGCATCTACAAAAACATGGAATAGCAATTCCCAATTTCGTGCTTCAAGGATCAGAGCTTAGGTCATTAGAACTTTAAGGCAATCAAAATTAGTCTAACACTCTTTGGTCCACCAAAAGTCTTTTTGAGGAACATTAATTAGTTTGTTTAGGGGAACAATCAAGTATGCTAACCATCGTATGTGTCGGTCGTGACACTGAATTTGACCCAAAAAGCGAAGAACATCTTTGGCTTATCTAGGAGCTAGTGCATCTAAGACCACTTTAACTTTATCAAGGTAGACATGCATTCCCTAGGCCTAAATAATGTGGCCAAGCAGTTTGTTGCACTATACTAGAAACACACCTTTCATTGGGTTTAAGCTCAAGTGATACAACATTTTTCAAAACACAAGCATAATTCTAGAAGATGCGTAGATTTACAACTAGACATCCAGAAGTCTTCCAAAAAGGCACACATACAATTTGTCAAGTACGAAGAAAAAATGTCTTGTATACAGCAGAGGAAGGTGCTAGGAGCATTCCAGAGACAAAACCACAGGGTGCAAGCGTAGACTCCCAAAGAAGTGATAAATGTAGTTTTTGGTATATCTATGATGGCCATCCTAACTTGATTGTACCCACTATAGCCATCCAAAAATGAGTAAATTTCATGTCTAGTGACATCATACAACATGGTGTTTAGGAAGGGCAAAGGGAAAACATTGGGAACAATGGCCTTGTTTAATTTATAGTAATCAACATAGATTCCTAATTTTTTTCTTTTATATGATGACAATCGATGAAATCCATTCTGCATTCTCAATTGGCACGATAAAAGCCACTCGTAATAATCGATCAATTTCTTCCTTGACAAGTTGTGCATAATTTGGGTTCATCATATAACTGTTCTGATCCATTAGTTTAGCATCAAGTTAGAGAATTGTATGATTTTGATAAATATGAAGGTCTAATCCCTTCATGTCTTCATGATTCCAAGTAAATACATCTTGAAATTTTCAATCACTTTCTACCACTCCTTGCTAGTTAATTTAGCACTTATCTTAACTAGTCTAGGCTTATCCTCCATGCCTAAGCTATAGATAATGAACTGATCATCGGCTATGTATTGTTGCTTCTGCTTATCCTCAACATCCTACCAAGAAAAATCAGTTTCAACTATTGGGTTAGGGAAAACATCTACTGTCTCTAGTACCTTTTCAGTCAGTGGGGCATAAGTCACCATACATGAAGGGGACCATTGGTCTAATAGAGGTTGTAAATTGAATACCCCTAGAGATAATAAATCCCCATTAGCTTTCAAAAATTTAGCTTCCTTGTCTTTAGTCAACCCATACAATATGTGAACTGGTTCGGCTATGTGTGGAAGTGCATGAACTTCATTGAATTGCATCATGTCTAGTGGGACCTTATGTTCATGGTGTTTATATGTGACCACTAATTCTTTCTTAAAACAATCTTGCAAAACCTTGGCTTTCTTAAGGCAAGGTCAGCCGAACAAGAGGTCATAATCATAAGTGTCTTTCGGTAGACCTAATACCACAAAGATCATGTGAAAGACTGCTCCTTGAAGGGTAATGCGAATATCTTTTACCAATCCCACTAGATGAACCTGGGTCTGATCAACCATTGGGATGAAAACCTGATTGTTTCTACATTTGTCCATCCCAACTTTTGATAAAGAGCATATGTGACCAAGTCAACACCAGGACCACTATTGATTAAGACTTTATCTATACAATGATTCTTATACCATACCATAATAAGTGGAATAGCATGGTCTACTGTTTCAACTTCCGGTTGTAAAGTAGCCACACATGGATCTATTCGTTCATCCTTTATATCGAAATGTTGTTTGAATTGTTCTTGAAATTCTGGTCCCAATGATAGAATTTTCCCAAGTTGCAAGCTAATGGGTGACGTTTTTAAGATTGTTTGTATAGTCACCGATGCACTTTCTTACACAGATTGTGGTGTTATTTCTTCAAAGGTAGAGGGAATTGGTTCTTTAGAGACCAGATCTGGTGTAGGGAAGACTAGATGCTCTTTAGTTGCCCACTTTTGTGCTCTTTGCACCATAAATTTCTATTCTTTGAATCCTAATTCATAAATGGCTATCGTAGACTACAAAATTGTACTAGATCTAGTTTGAACTGAGCTACCTGTGGTCCTTTTTTGCCAATAATCACTAGATTCATCATTGATGCAGATGTATCCTTTAGACCTTTGTCATATTTCTGTGTTTTTTTGCAATTACAGCATATATGGCCCAGCTCGCCACAAAAGTAACATTGTATAGTTTCATGTGGTACAAAGCTTGATGTTTCGGCCTGTGACCATGTTGGTTGTTGTAACAGACCTTGTTGTATCCTTGGCTCATTATAGATTTAATATTATGTATTGTGCAACTGTGGTGGCCCACAGATATTGGATGATGCTTGTCCCTATAAGACTGCATTTAAAGTTACTCAGTTCTCGGCTTTATCATTGTATACACAATACAATGTATCATGACTATTGATGTTACATATTGCACAATGCACTTGGTCCAACCTACAATTTACTACAATATGCCCACGCAAAATACTTATTTTGCTATTCCCACCTTTTTATTTAATTATGTCATTTGGTAACTCACTTTCTATTGGTAATTTGTCATAAATGCATTTGAAAAATTGTGGTGTAATCCTAGACTAACTAACTAGGTTTCTTTGTATTGTTCTGCAGGAAGTAAAATATTGAGCACAATTATTCTTGGACCAAAAAATTTGTAAAAATGCATCCTTTACAACTTTGTACTCAGTGAAATGATCAATATCATACTTTACAAGCCACTTCGCTACTTCATTAACCAACTTTGTCTCCAAAAGTATGGCTTTATCTCCTTCAATCACCATAAAATTGTGCATGCTCTCAATTACATCAAAATTGCCTTCAAATGCCCATATGTGAGCATCTGGATCCTCATCGGGGAATCCAGCAAACTTCGTAAAAGAGAATACCATTGGATACTATCTTTTGTGCTCATTGTTCACCATTCTTTTAATACTGCAAATTTCCACCGTGAGAGGAAAGTTTACAGTGTTGGAATTGGTTATAATAGCTAATTCTAATATATCTTTATCCTGATTCTCTGCTTGCCAATGCTTTAGAGTCTCGATTACTTTAGATTTCTTCGATTTTCTTTTTCCAAACAATTTAGATAGATACTTTCCTACTCTTTCAGTAGGTGTTTTGTTTCGAGGGTTTTTCCTCCCTCTACTTCCATTTTGCCTTCACTTTTGAGCCTTTCTTCTAATTTCAGCACTGGAATATTACTAAGATCTATTGATTCCTCTTGGTTCTTTCCTTCATACACCAACAAATCTCTGGTATCTTAAGTGTTATTTAATCCCACTAAACTCTCTCCTTCAAATATTGGATCCTCTTTTAACTCACACTTTGTCAATGATCCTTCACTCCTTATCTATGCTTTCTGATTGATCTTTCCCTATAGAACTCTCATATGGGTCTTTTATCTTCTTGATATCGTAGATATTCTACACCGGAGCATAGAGCTGGCATAAACTATTCTTCTTGTCTTCGCTTTTTGATCTCCACTCCTTATGGTCTCCACTCCTTATGGTATCCAATCCCCAATAGGATTGCCAAAGTGTTAACCACACTGCATCTATTGACAAATTATGGCAAGAAAGCAGGGATTACCGGAAGGGTTATTGGGTGGCAGTCATATAGTAATTATTTGCAAACTGAATTATTTTTCAACCACTAACTTGCATATGAACTCCAAAACAATAGTACCGCATACTTGTGGAAATTATAGTACAATTAACTTAATACTTCCATTAAATCATCCACTCTTTACAGTGTTAGTTGACAATGGAATCACTGTCGAATCACTATACATGATCACTTGCAAAATGAACTTAATTGCAACTTTAACTTAACATATCACACAAAAGATTACATTAAAAGATAATACAAAAGGAACAGAAAGAACATAGACACAGAGTTGGATAATTGTCATTGCATTGAGAATCTGCAAGCTGACCAAGTTAGTCTGACTCATCGCCTCCCTTCCTCTCAACTGAAAACATTATTTTCATTTATATGTGGATGAATGGTTACAATGATTAGGTAAGTTTTTTCACCAAAACTAGATACGAATTACTAAATTACATATGCATATGTGCACGGGCATGCCAATCTTAGGCTGTGTGTATGCGCATATGTAATTTATTAATTCTTATATAATTTTGGTGAAATGACTTACCAAACCATTGTAAGTATTACTCCACATGTTAATGAAACCAAAATTCTGGGTTGAGAGGAAGGGAGGTGATAAGTCAGAGTGACTCGATCGGCTTGCGGATTCTCAGTGCAGTGACAATTATCCAACTTTGTGTCTATGTTTTTTCTATTCCTTCTATATTATGTGTAAATGTAGTTTTTGTGTGATAGGTTAAGTTAATGTTGCAATTAAGTTCGCTTTGCAAGTGATTCCATACGCATAGTGATTCCATAATTGATTCCATTGGCATTTAACACTGCAAAGAGTGGATGATTTAATGGAAGTACGAAGTTAATTGTACTGTACTTTCTGCGAGTATCCCACTAATATTGTTTCGGCATTAATCTCTAAGTTAGTAGTTGGAAAATAGTTTAGTATGCAGTTAATAACTATATGACTCCCACCTAATCCCTCCTTTCAAGCCATAAGTTTTTGGCAGATCTAGGGTGGTTAACAACACACACTAAACACATATAAATACACTGGCAAAGAAACAAACACACACACATACACTCATAGAAATACAAACACATATACATAGAGACACATATACAGACATACACATACACACACATATACATACACACATATGTTGGTGCATTTTACCCAAGCCTACATGCTTGATATTATTTTATTCATGTTCATTTGTAGTCATATGTGTAGTCATGTGAACACCTCTTGTAAAAGAGTACATTTTATCTCTTGTAATTATGAAAAAGAAAAAACAAAAAGAATGGCTTACCTCATCCATGATGTAAAAAGCAAACTCATGGCTCGAACTACCTAAAACCATGAATTAGTGAGTTGAGGGTCCAACACTCGAGCAAGGAAGAACCAATTGTCGATGGACTTCACAACAATGAAGAAAAGCCCGAAGCAAAGTGTGACTGATTATGTCACAATGATGAAGGAGATTTCCAAACAAGTTGGAAGCATTGGAGAGGTAATTGAAGAGGAACAAATCATTCGACAAATCATAAACGAAATCAAAGCAAATGACAAGTGGGAGTCATTCACAACATCCATGGATTTATACATGGATATGCATGTACTTGACGTCAACACACTCATGGGCCAACTCTTCACTCATGAAGCAAAGATTAGCAAAGGTGGTGAGTCCTCAAGAGGTAATCAAACTTCTACCTTATGTTCGGATAAAGCTAAGGTCAAGGACAAGTCAAAGAATAGGAAGAATGAAGATGAAGGTAGCTCTTTCCAAGCAAAATATGCAGGTAGAGGAAGAGCTAGAGGAAGAGGCAGAGGTGGAAAGCAAGGCAGGGGGAGATTCCAATCATCTCAACGTTGCAATATATGTGGCTTATCTAATCATACTACTGAAGAATGTTTCAGGAACTCAAGGAAATCAAGAGGAAGAGGATTGAATAGAGGTGGCCATGGATCAAATAGAGGCAGATACAATGGAGGCTACAACAACAACTACTACAACAACAACAACTATCAAAGTGGCCAAAGAGGAAGACGAGATTACAATAATTATGCAAAGGACCAAAGTCAAGAAGATTCATTATTGATTATGAATCTATCAGTGAAGAAGGGTAAGGATGATGATAAAATCTTTTACATTGATTCGGGATGCTCAAATCATGTAGCAGGAAATGTGGCTTTACTTTTTGATTTGGAAGATTGTTGGTGATACTTTCGCTCTGATACCAGTTGTTGGTGATCTCACGACTCTGAGATCGCTTCTTGATGGCCGTCGCGGCAAAGGCTTGAACCTTGTCAAGTCTGTAGAAATCGCCGCGCCACCAAAAAGATGCTAAGCTAGAGTGATATTAGAACACCTCTATAATCAGCAGTAGCTCAGCACAATTACTATCACTCAAACATATAAGACTACGTTTTGAATTTACTAAAAAATTCACTGGAACTTCACCGGACTGTCACCGTAATTATACCGGAATCTTACCGGAATCAACTCCTATTCTATTTGTAATTACTTCAAGTGATTATACAAGAAGTAAGGAAGTGATGCGTGAACTTCCTTCACTGAGTGAACACCTTCTAAAGTCTAAGGAAAAACTACTCCGGTTCAGAATGTCTCTTTTCGGTTAGACTTTGTACTGTGTGTACATATCCATTTCACCGAAATCCTTGACGAACTGATAGTAGAGATGTCTAGCTATAAGATAAGCTATCTCTCATACAAAACTTTAATTTATTCTGCGAGATATACTTCGTTGTTCTACCGGAAAACTCGTTTGGTGAGAAAACTGTAAGTGATCGAAAATGCGTTTACTGAGATAACTGTAATTGACAGAAACATTCGTTTACTGAGATAACTGTAATTGACCGAGACATTCGTTTACTGAGATAACTGTAATTGATCGAGACATTCGTTTACTGAGAGAGTACCGGGGGACACGTTTACTGAACGAACTGTAACTGTTAACGAACTTTCTACCGTAACACGAAAATACTTAGAGTTCTTCACATACGAACAGTGCGCGCAAACTTCCACATGAACATGTGTTTTCTATTAGAGAAGATGTGTACAAATTAGCTTGGCCTCTTCTTGCTCAAGCTTATAGAAACTCTCCTACACTGAGTAGTTTCTGTTTACCATCTCTCTCAAATGAATACCTGACATTTCAGGTTTCTGTTATTCATCTGTACATATGCGATCTCTAGCGTCTTCTAAACTTCTACTCTCTCTCTGTTTTTCTCCCTCCTTTCTTGACCTCTATATGCGCTCTATTTAAACTGTGCGCTCTTCTCACGCACGTTCTTTCTCGCACTCCACCTTATTCTTCTTATGCACATTCTCTCTTTATATACAGTTTGATTTGGTGTAATGAACTTTAACAGACTCTGATTATGGAGGATTCTGCACTGTTCATAACGGTCGTGAATTTGTCCCTTCATTAAAGCTTTTGATTCTGAATATTTGATTCTGCTTCTCTTTATCTTTCTTTTTCTTTTATGTTTATATGTATGTCAAATTTGTGAGTGATTCTTCAACAGCTCCCCCTCAATCACTAATTTGACTCTTCCTGTCTTCATATATTTTCCTTTCTTTTATACCTACCATTTCTTTGAATCTGCTTGTCTTTGTTCCATCCAAGCTCTTTGTCAAAATGTCTGCAATCTGATCTTTTGTCGGAGTGTATACTATTTCTATCTCCTTCTCCATTACCTTTTCCCTCAGGAAATGATACTGAATTTCTATGTGCTTTGTTCTTGCATGAAATACTGGATTTGCTGCAAGATACAGCGAGCTCATATTATCTCCATGTATGATAGGTATACCTTGATCAATACCCATACTTTTGAACAAGGTCTGCATCCATATTACTTCTTTAGCTGCTTGTACAAGTCCTTTATATTCTGCTTTTGTTGATGATAATGCCACTGTGTGTTGTTTCTTCGAACACCAGCTCACTAGCTTATCTCCTAGGTATATCATATACCCATGTGTTGATCTTCTGTCATCTTGACTTCCTGCCCATTCTAAGTCACTGAATGCTCTCAGCTTTATATCTAACGTAAAAGGATAATATAATCCTTCCTTTATAGTTCTTTTGATATATCTAAGAACTCTTTGTCCTGCAACCCAATGTTGATCTTTCGGACAATGCATGAACTGTGAGAGAACTCCCACTGCATAGCTAAGATCCGGTCGTGTTAGTGTAGCATAGATTAAGCTTCCCACTAACGACTGATACTTTCTCATATCTTTAAACTCTGCACCACTATATTTGCTGAGTTTATGATTTACTTCAAGCGGTGTTGAAGCTTCTCTGCAATTCTCCATATTAAACTTCTTCAGTAAGTTTAGGAGATACCTTTCTTGCGTAACATATACACCATGATCTGTGTATGTGATTTCCATTCCAAGAAAGTATGATAACTTTCCTAGATCACTGATCTGAAACTCCTTTTCAAGTAATCTCTTTACTTCTTTAATTCATTGATGAGTAAACTTGCATCTGCCTTCGAACTTTGGTATCCAAGTTCATTGAGATATTTCACAAGCCTGTAATTCCAAGCTCTTGGAGCTTGCTTTAGTCCATAAAGTGCTTTCCTTAATCTGCAAACAAAATTTGGGTATCTAGAACTTACAAACCCTTTCGGTTGTTCCATGTAGACTTCATCTGATATGTATCCATTCAGAAATGCATTCTTGATATCCAGCTGACTTAGCTTCCATCCTTTCGATGCTGCTATAGCAATCACTGTCCTTATGGTTGACATCTTTGCCACCGGACTGAACGTCTCATCATAATCTATGCCATGCATCTGAGCATAGCCCTTGATAACCAGTCTAGCTTTGTGTCTGGCTATCCTTCCATCTGCAAGTTTCTTAACTTTGAAAACCCATTTATTTCCGATTACTTTCTTACCATTTGGTTTCGGAACAAGTTCTCATGTCTTGTTCTCCTCCAGTGCGCTGAGCTCTTCTTTCATTGCTTCTTCCCATTGCTTCTTTCCTTTAGCTTCACCATAGTTCTGAGGTTCTTCATCATCTTTGACCATATATGTATAATTTTTCTGAGTTATATACGAAGTATCATAGGAATACCTTTCTGGTTGTTTCCTTACCCTGTTTGACCTTCTTGGTTCAAACTCTTCATGTGTATCTGAATACACATCTTCATCAAATCCCTGTTCATCTTCATTTCTCATACCTGATCCGATCCTAGATGTACTTGCCTGCATATGACCTTCATCTTTGTTCACCTGCACAATTGATTTCCCTTTCTCTTTCCTTCTTATCTCGTCTTCAACTTCTTCTGCTGTATGACTTTGATCTGCATACCAGCTTTTCTATTCATCAAATGTAACATCTTTGGAAACAGTAAACTGTTTTGTTAGAGGACTCCATAACTTGTAGCCCATCTGCTTTTCATCATAACCGACGAACACATATTTCTCTGCCTTTGGTTCGAGCTTATGTCTGAGTTGTGATGGTACATAAGCATAAGCTACTGATCCAAACACTTTGCAATGATCAAGTGTTGGCTTCTTACCCCACCAAGCTTCATACGGGGTCATTCCATCTAATGTTGTACACGTTAATCTGTTTACCAAGTATGTAGCTGTATTTACAGCTTTAGCCCAAAGATAGTTTGGACAATCCTTTTCTTTTAGCATAGCTCGTGCAAACTCAACTAGAGTTCGGTTCCTTCTTTCTGCTACACCATTTTGTTGTGGTGTATACCTACAGGTTATTTCTTTCTTAATACCTGCATTCCAAAGATAATCATTGAATTCTCGGGAGAAGTATTCTCCCCCTCCATCAGACCTCAGTCTCTTCAGCTTTTGACCTGTGAGTCTTTCAGCGTATGCATGAAAATGCTTGAAAGCTCCAAACACTTTTGATTTCTCTTTCAAAACATAAAGAGTTATCCATCTTGTTGCATCATCAATGAATAAAACATAATACCTTGAGCCACTGATTGATCCAGCTTTTGTTGGACCCCATACATCTGTATGAATGAGTTCGAGTACTCCATCATGTTTGAATCCTTTCTTCCGGAAAGGTAACCTGTGGGCTTTTCCCATCTGACATGCTTCGCACTTATGAATCATATGTTGGTTCTGTACATTCGGTAATCCCAGTACTGACTGATTTGAAATCATAGCTTTAATTCCTTTTTCATTGAAATGACCTAATCTCTTATGCCAGAGATCAAGTTTTGTAATCACCTTTTCACCATGTGTGAGCAACGCTTGGCCGATATTCCCTTGTACTATTAAAGTAAAGAGTCTGCCTTCTTTCTTACCAGAGACGATCTGATTATATCCGTTCTCGGGATCTTCTACAAATACTCCTTCATTTGTAAATTTGACCTGAAAACCTTTCTCAACTATCTGTCCCACACTAATTAAATTTTTCGGTATTGTCGGAACATACAAAACATTGGTTAGCAAATCTGCTCCACTTTTACATTTCACTTTTCCAATTGAATGTACACTATGCCTCGTATTGTCACCTGTTTGAACAGTATGATTGGAACTACCTTTTTCCAATTCTGACATCAGTTCTATATTTCCCTTATTTACAGGACCAAGGATTCAAAGCTAGCAAGACGGATACCTCTTTGTTCATAAAGAGGAATGGATCTAAAGAGATCTATTTATGTGTGTATGTTGATGATATTATTATCATAGGCAATGATCTTGAAGGAATCAAATGGGTAAAGATTCAAATGAAGGAGGAGTTCAAAATAAGTGACCTTGGACCACTCACTTATTTTCTCGGATTGGATTTAATCTACATAGGTTCAGGTATATACATCACACAAAGGAAGTATGTGCATGACATGCTCGTCAAGTTCAAGATGGAAAATACCAAGTGTGCAGGTACACCTATGGAGCAAAATCATAAGCTTAGTGCTTATGAAGGAGAGCCAATTGAAGACATCACAAGCTATCAAAGCTTGGTTGGAAGCTTGAAGTATGCAACACTCACAAAGGTGGATATATGCTATAGTGTTAGCATATTGAGTCAGTTTATGCATACTCCAAGAAGACCACATATGGAAGCGGCCAAGAGAGTCCTCAAGTACCTGAAGGGAGGTTTGTTTTATCCATTTACTTCAAATATTGAGCTAAAATTCTACTCAGATGCAGATTGGGCCGGATCTAGAGATGATAGAAGAAGCACATCCGGATATGTATCATTTGCAGGTTCAAAAATTATTTCTTGGTCATCCAAGAAGCAACCAACCGTGGCATTATCTTCTACTGAAGCCGAATATAGAGGTTTGGCTAATCCAAATCAAGAAATTATGTGGTTAAAGTCTTTGTACATAGATCTTTGACTTGATTCTTCAATACCTCACATTTTTTGTGACAACACAAGCTCACTACATCTTGCAGCTAATCTAGTATACCATGCTAGAACTAAGCATATTAAAGTCCACTAATATTATGTCAGGGAGAAGCTAATGAGCAAGGGTATTCAACTATCCTATGTCTCTACAGATATGCAATGTGCAGACATGTTGACTAAAGCTCTTGATGGTACAAAGTTAAGTAGAAACAAGTTGATGATTGACTTGCAAGAAATCAAGGACATTTGAAGATATATTTGTAGGTTAAGCATCTTAGGCTTGAGGGGGAGTTGTTGGTGCATTTTACCCAAGGCTACATCCTTGATATTATTTGATTTATGTTCATTTGTAGTCATATGTGTAGTCATGTGAACACCTCTTGTAAAAGAGTACATTTTGTCTCTTGTAATTGTGAAAAAGAAAAAAACAAAAAGAATGGCTTACCTCATCCATGATGTAAAAAGAAAAATTGTGGCTCTAAAACCACAAATTAGTGAGCTGAGGAATATTTCCTAACTTTGGGGATCACTTTTAGGTAGAGCCATTCAAATTCAAATTCAAAACTCCCTCCAAAAGTAGCTATAAATAGAGCAAGAAGGAAGTAGTGATTAGCAAGCCTTGTACATGACCACTTCATGTCGTTTTGTAGAGATTGAAGAG
>CM035436.1:10308881-10356381 GCA_020310875.1 Ceratopteris richardii
TATATATGCATAAACACATATACACACATACACATACATACACATATACATATGAACACATATACACACACATATAGATGCATGCATATACACACACATACATGCATACATAGTGTTAGCGGGCCGCCGAACAAGGACAAATGAACTCGGACAGGTGCCTTAAATGTAAAAGTGTTGGACGGCCGCCGAACAAGGACAAAAGTACGAGGACAGGTAGCTTAAATGAAAAAAAAGAATCTTTCAGGAAACGCGCAGGTAACTGCAGAAGTGCGCACTCTTGTAAAAAATCCTCTATTTAAGGCAATGAGAAAAAGAGCGGAGAGCACCCCGTTTGCAGGAATTGCAGTGTGTTGTTTGATTGAGTCTCGTTTTGAGAGGGCTGTAAACGCCTTGTGTGAGCGTGTATGTTGTTGAGAAGATAAGTTCTGCTTTGTTCTGCTCCGTCTGTACTCCGGCTAGTCGATTATTCTCACCTTATTACAGAGTTACGAATCAGTTGTATTGTGTTACGAATCTGGTCGGTAATGATTGAGTGTGTCTCTGAGTGTTATCAAGTGTAGTATGTCGTTTATCAGTTCTTCGGCGGAGCAGGGAACGTGAAAAGTAGTCCCGAACTAATTGTCTGGTAGCGTTTCTGTAAGTGACCAAATTCGATACCGTGGTCTACATTTGCTGTTGATTCCGACCACGGGAAAACTAGTAGCTGTAATGGTCTGAATGTGAGTAGGACATCGTTAGTTTATGGTTAGCCGTTTGTTATTAGGAAATTGGTTGTTCGAGTTTAACATACGATGAGTCCTCGTAACTTTAAGGTATAATGTCTGGTTGGTATACCTATCTACTCTGACGAAGTACGAAGTAGGTGACATTGTTACTGAAGTATATTTTGCTCATAAATTAAGTAACTGGATTGCTACCCTCAGTCCTGAAGTTCTAATTCCAATACACTGAACAGTCTTCCGTTGTTCAGGGATGGACACTGAGCTAAGAACGGGATAACATTTAGGATTGTGTGTTAATTTGGGAAAATAGTACAGGGCCTCTGTCTAACAGACCCCTACCACTCCCAAGGACCCACGTGGCTAAGAGAACAATTGCGGTTAGGAAGATTCGAAACTGGCTGAACTTGAAGTGCTTGAGTCTGAAAGTAGAAGTAACGATGAAACGTTTAACATTTGGCGCCGTCTGTGGGAAAGTGGCATCAGGTTGCCAGTTATCTGTGAAAAGTGGCAGTAGCGTGCCGGCAGTTTTTCAGAATCAAACACTACGTTTATCGTTCGATTGACTGACGGTAGCAACAGAGCCAGATTGTTGCCAACTGCTCAGATAGTGCTACTAAGCAATGATACATGCCGGTTACTCGGTCTGGCGAAACGTATCCTAGGAACCATACGACTGGAACACGAAAAGTACTAAAGACAACCCTAGGAGAAGAAGGTATAACGCGGCCTGACCCAGTGGTCAAGCAAGTTAAGGACGTTAGAATTAATTCCGATCATATTCCGGTGGAACGATCAACGCCTTTGGTACATTCTGGTGTCACTTCGACCCAGCCTATCGAAAATACAGTAATTCCAGAATCTACCAAGACGCCGCTGGAAACCAGTTTAACAATCTTGGATAAAGATTCAGAGTTATCCACGATTAGAAAAACTCTAGGAAAAGAAATCGGTAAAAGCGGAAAAACACTACAGTCTGGTACACTGTTAGTTCATTCCGGTGATATTCCGGTGATAGAAACACCAATTGGCGGCCAAGGATTAGCATTTTTTGCGGAATCCTCAGCTCGACCCACGTGCTTGGAAGAAAGATTTCGGATATTGGACATCCAGAAGGAAGGAGAGCTATTCGAAGCGGAGATCCGAAGTATCCTACGCAAAAACAGCACACCGGAAGGTACGCCATCCGGCGATCCAAGTTCTGATAGTTCAACCAATCGACCTCAAGATACAGGAGAAGGACCGGATACACTCACAATGAACGGACAACAACAACAACAACAGTTATGTCAACCAAGGCCGCCTCCAACAGGAGTAACATACACGAAATTTGGTGGATTCCCAGGAGATGACCCGGATGCTCACGTACGCACTTTTGAGATTAGTTATGCAGTCCTTAACCATCCACCGGATCAGGTATACAAGGCCATTGTTTTTCAATCTACATTGGTCAATGAAGCAGCTATATGGCTTACGGAATACGACATTAATCATTTTGGTACCTATGATGCAGTACGAGATGCTTTTTTGCAACGATTCAGACTAAAGAAGAATCCCGCCAAAATCTTTGATTATTTACAGAACAACCGACAGAAGGCAAATCAGACTGTCCAGGAATATGCTACACTTTTTAGAACACACTTGCGACAGATACCACAGGCCCACGCTAACTTACCGGATGATTTCATCACTCAGTGGTTTATCAATGGTTTAAACCCGCAATTGAAGTAGATCATGATCATAAGATGTGTTGGAGCAATGACGTTGGATGCAGTCATTGCCATGGCTCTGCAACTGGAATCCAAAGTCGGTGGATTTACAGAAGATCTAGAGTGGTTAAAAACGAACAAAACGATGACTGAAGATATAACCAGACAAGTGTACTGCATCACATGCAAAAATTCAGGTCATACTAGTGCCAACTGTGCGCTAAATCAAACGTTCTGCGCTATCTGCAACACTGCCGGACACACCACCGGAAATTATGTCTACAATGCCAAAATACAGGGAACAGCAACAGTCAATGCTGTTATTCAAGAACATGGACAGGCAGCGAATCACTATGTACCTCCGCAACTAAGAAACAATCAACCGCAAGGATATCGAAACTACCGAGGACAGAGAAACAATAACTATAATGCAAACCGCTGGCATAACGAACCACCACCGGAAAATCCCAATTTACCACCGCCACGCTGTCATTTTTGTGGTGAATTCGGACACATTAGAAGATATTGCAAGGACGCAGCTGAGTATGATCAAAGGAAGAAGGAGCGGCAAAACCCAATGGCCAACATGGTACAAATTACACCGGTAGAAACGCAAATTGCTACAGTCCAGACCCGATCAGGTAAACAGCTGCAGACAGCAGCAGAAATATTCGAACCAGGGATACGAGAACAACATAGGATGTATAACAAGGCTAGCCACTGGACCGCAACAGAACCACCAGTGTTCCCAGAACCCATTCCGGTGACTCAGATCTCGTCGACAAAGGAAGGAACACAACAAAAGGAAGCAGCAGCGGAACCACCATCAGCAGTAGACATAACAGCAGATACTTCGGCATCAGCAGAGACCTCAAGTTCAAAAGAGCAGGATAACCAATCTCAGCAGGCCTGGGAAATTTTATCCAAGGCATCTATCACTCTGCCTCTCGGCCAACTACTGGCATTAGTACCGGGGGTTCGACAACAGTTCCAGCAACAGTTCAGTCCGGTGCCTTCCTGTATTCCGGCGACAGCAGCAGTTCAACCAGAACCTGATTCTACGGTTGATCATTCAGTTCCCTTGATTACAATATGGTTTAAGAATCATAAAATTACACAGGTATTGATTGATGGAGGCTCCGGTGTTAACATTGCAACTACAACCTTATGCAATAGGTTAGGATGGACCGAAATCGAACCAGTTCAATTTTTTGTCAGAATGGTAGACCAATCTAGAGTCCATCCTGTAGGACTTGTGCGAAATGTACCCATTACTTTACAAGGTACGACCTTTAAAATGAATTTTGGTATACTAGACCTGCCGGAATCCACTTTGGATTACAACCTTCTTTTTGGTCGACCTTGGCTGAAGCACGCGAAGGTAATACAGGACTGGTCTGCACAAGAGCTTACGTTCAAAGATGCCAACCGTAGATATGTAGTAAAATTAGATGCTATACAACCTTGCGAACTTCACGCCAGACCATATTTTGCTGAACCAGTCCACATGTTAGATGGATTATCAGATGATGAAGAAGAGGAATTTCTAAAGAATAATGCTGACTTAATGACCTTAGGGACTGTTGATCTACAGTCCGTAATAGATAACTGGAGTACTTCAGTATGTACAGTTGCACCAATCACCCAAAAAACTAAGCAGGAAGATATTGTGCCAACACATGACAGTGAAATACATTCACTATTCCGGTCCACAGACGATACACAGAGACCGCAACAGTTTTATGTCCCCGAAGACCAGTTGACCTCGTACAATTTAGGAGACGAAGAGCAGCCATGACCTGTAAAGATAAGGCAAAACTTACCGGAATTATTTAAGGCTGATTTGGTTCGACTACTTCGCGAATTCTCAGACGTCTTTGCCTGGGATTACAAAGATATGAAAGGATTAGATCCGCGCATATATCAGCACAGAGTCATGCTGAAGCCTGAAGCTAAACCGAATAAGCAGCCCAGCTATCGAATGCATCACAGGTAAAAGCCGAACTTGATAGATTATTAAAAGTTGGATTCATCGTACCAGTAGAACATGCTAAATGGATTTCGCCAATTGTGATCGTGCCAAAGAAAAATAAGCAACTACGAATCTGTGTAGACTATCGGAAATTAAACGCAGCAACAGTACCGGATCCTTTCCCAATCCCCTTTCTGGATACCATGCTTGATAGGATAGCAGGCCACGAAATGTATTCATTCTTAGACGGATACAGCGGTTACAATCAGGTTAGGATGGCTGAAGCAGATATCCCAAAAACTGCCTTCATTACCAATTGGGGTGTCTTTGCTTGCACAGTAATGTGGTTTGGATTGAGAAACACACCAAGCACCTTTCAGCGATGTATGCAGGAGATTTTCTCTCCTTATCTCAATTCGTTTATGCAAGTATATCTCGATGACTTCTCAATTTTTGGAAAGATGATGGCACATTTGCTTCATCTATGGTGCTGCTTCCAAAAGTGTCGAGACTACAGACTCTACCTTAACCCAAGCAAATCTGTGTTTGCCGTTTCATGTGGCAAACTACTTGGTCATATTGTATCGGCCCAAGGTATCCGAGTAGACCCGGACAAGATTTCGGCAATTTTAGAAGCCCCAGTACCCGCCACTCTGAAAGAAGTAATGCGTTTTATGGGTCAAGTACGGTGGCATGGCAGACACTTACGGTGGCTTGCTCATCTGGCTGTACCACTGAACAGACTAATCACCAAAACTCCTCGACAGTTCGAATGGACTCAAGAATGCCAAACTACATTTGATCGACTCAAGTATCTATTGACGCAGGCCCCAATCTTACAACCACCGGACTGGGACAATCCGTTCCATGTTTTTGTCGAGGCTTCAGATGTGGGGATCGGCAGTATTCTGATGTAGCAAACACATAAGTGGTTTCGCCCTGTCTATTACGCCAGCAGAAGGCTCGCACCGACAGAAAAGAACTATTCTACCACCGAAAGAGAATGTCTAGGATTAATTTACTCCATCAAAAAGTTCAGACATTATCTATTAGGCCGGAAATTTACCTTTCATGTAGACCATGCTGCCCTTGTCTATCTAGTAAGACAACAACATTTAGGCGGACGATTAGCACGATGGGTACTACTCTTGCAGGAATTTGATTATGAAGTCATTCACCGATCCGGAATTGCACATGCCTTAGCAGATTTCTTATCTCGCCTAGATTCTGGTGAAGCCCCGATAGGCATAGATGACACGACCCCAGCAATTTATTGTTCTGCACCACTGATCGATGAGACTACCGAATTACAAGCAACACCTACATATTATGATCAGATTCTAACTTTTCTCACCGAAGGATGCTTTCCATCTGAGACTGCCAAGGCAGTTCGAAGGAAAATGGCAGTCTTTAGCCGCCGATTCTGGCTAGTTGCAGGAGAACTATATTATGTAGATCACACCGGAATCTTACTTCGTTGTGTTCCTCCGCACGAAATTAACTCGGTCATCACGATGGCTCATTCAACCCCTACTGGTGGTCACTTTGCCACAGATCTAACTCACCGGAAAATTCTGCAAGGAGGTCTCTGGTGGCCTACTATGTACCGAGATGTGGCCCAATTCGTCAAAAACTGCGATAACTGTCAAAGGTCTGGACAACCACTGCAATGACACTTCTTTCCCTTGCAGCCTATTATGCCACTCGAACCTTTTCAGAAATGGGGATTAGATTTTGTCGGTCCAATCACACCTCCAACAGTCTTCAGTAACAATAGATACATACTAACCTGTACAGACTATGCAACGAGATGGGCAGAAGCTTGGGCTTTACGGTCTGCTACAGCAGTTGCAGTAGCAAAATGTCTGTTAAATGATGTCTTCCCACGATTTGGCTTACCACTCGAATTGGTGACAGATCAAGGTACTCACTTCGTAAATCAATTAATGAAGGTACTCACCCAATCATTCCAGGTGACACATAAACTCAGCTCTCCATATTACCCTCGCGCCAATGGTTTGGCCGAAAGTACAAACAAATCACTATTGAATATACTCTGGAAACTGATCACGGAAGCACCAGAAAGATGGGATCAACTACTACTTGCAGTATTATGGGCATACCGAACTACATATAAGGTAACAACAGGTTTGACACCTTTCAAACTAGCTTATGGTTTAGAAGCAATAGCACCCATGGAAATAGTTATCCCAAGTCTGCGTTGTCGTCGGGGTTCATGGAAAGGAGAGGAAGATATTAAGTTTAGCATGCACTTAAGTTGTTTTGAGCAACTGATGGCTAGGTATGTTGTAGGGATTATGTCATAGAAGAGATCAAGGTGACGCATGGTGTCCTAGTAAGAAGATTCACTCAGAGTCTTATTCAACATTATTGATTCTATACTAGAGCTTTACTCTTTCCGAGTGCTACAATGGGAATTCCACTTGTTCATACATCACTCTCTAAGGAATTTTTATGCTAGGTTTTGACGTTCAATTATGTTTTTAGGAAGGACTGATCTTTTCAAAGCTCTTCCATTGAGGATACAAAAAAATAACATGAACCTTTTGTTATAGGATCCCGAGAGGCTGAAAAAGCACATTAACTTTGTCAGCAACAGAGGACCACAATGAAAAGTCATCTCATATAAAATACTTCATACTAAATGAATTTGTTTTCTCAGAGACATCCAATATTTTTACACATAAAAAAATAACTTCGATTCAGTTTTTGATACCTCTTATATGTATAGACAAGACATATTTCCACGTAAACTTTGATGATCTAGTATTGAGAAAGAAATTATGGAAGTAAATTCGAATAGGCATACATACCTTCATTATTATCTGTGCCCAAAGACATATCTTCATCAAAGACCTGAAACAATTCTAGGCCAGCTATGATAGAACTGAATTTGGAACCTTTTTGTTTTGTAAACACAAAGCTAGCAGGACCTGCACTACCAATATACATAGGGAAGATAGAATAGGCAATGTATGCCCTGTTACGTGTGTTGTTGCTAAGCTTGTAAAGATCTATCACCAATGAACCAAAAAGGCTGCTTCCATTCAAAACCTCTAATATAAAGCGGCTTCACACTCGCCTTCTTTAAATAATAGCTATAATGTTCATCTCAGCCTCTGCATGAATCAGATGTGTTGTTTCATTCCCCATTACCTTCGACTACAGCCACATGGATATGTTGCAACTGCACCCTCTGCTACAGAAACTGGTCTCCAGATATCTTCTTCAGCTACTTTGTTCATTTCCAGCCTAAACTATATACATTCCTATGTCGAGGAGTTCATGGAAAGGAGGGAAAAATGAAAGTGGTTTTCTTCATAGACTAGATGCCATCATGTGCTTCAACTTTGAAGGGTTCTTTCACCACAATACGATTCACAATGTTGGTTGCAGAAACTATATACCTGGATTCTTCACGTACATTTTTTTTTTTTTATCATCACTTTATAGACGTTCGGGAGCTGCTGAAAAGCTGCAAGTTCCTTACCTACCATCCATATTGACTTCGGAAATCACATCACTCAGTTAAGTAAGCATACTCTCTGAGTCAGTAAAAAGGCACTCTATATTGTTTCTGGGGACTTAGATCTCCCGCATACATTATTAAAGAGAGCACATGTTTCCCAAATATGATAGGCCACTGCTATTTGTAGTGAGCACAAATATCTGCAATATATATACGCTTGCTACACATGAAAGGATCATGGAATGAGAATTGCAGCCAGTCTCATCAATTTGAAGAACAATGCCAAACAAATGGATATAAGTCGAACATAGTTAAACAATAGCCCTTTGAAATCAAACAGAGAAATTAAACAAAAACAGAATATCTGGCCATTTACCACTCAAAAATAACTGTGTTTCAACACTGCGCAGTAACCCTTTCCATTTAGGCACGTGTGAATGCAGACAAGACAGCCATATGAACTATCGCTGAAGACATCCCAGGCTGTACCTTTTTAAGTCATAAATCAATAGAGCAACCGCAAGAACATGCCTTGGATGAAACAATCTCAACATATATAAGCATTGGAAGCGCATTTCTGGCTAACATACCATCTCTTCTGCAAACTAATGCCCCAAAGCAATACCCATCTCACGGAACCCCCTGGCATTATGCTACTCATTTACAGGAGTGAAATTTGGATAGATAGCGTGATACAGCTCCAAAGTTCATTAGCAATCTTTTTGTTCTCAACCACTCCACCAGGAATTGACTAGCATCTCGGCAACAAGTAGTCTCAAAGCACTAAGTGGGCAAAAACTACTTCCTATGAAGCACTCCCCGAAATTATGCTACTCACAAGAGTGGAGCTTGAAAGTTCATTTGTTACACAAAAAAATTAACCAGAATCTCGGTGAAAATTCATCCTCTCGCAAACTATGCAAGTTGCAACTAGTCAAAGAACTTACACATTTATTACAAACAACTCTCAAGGAATGTAAACTGGCAGTGCCAAGACAACTTGATTGGTTGAACATAAAATCTCACTGCTTGACATGACAACAGCATGCCCATCCCATACTTTGAGTGGACAAAGATTGATAGTACTTACACAATGATCAGAACGTCTCTCAGAGGACAAATAGTAGTGCTGAAATAACCTGACTGATTGATTGTCATTGCTCGACATTATTGAAACCAGTACACTAGTCCCTCGGCGCGAAGTAATAGGCAGAGCCAAGCACCGATCTGCTCTTCCACAGAGTCGAACAACATGAAATTGAAACGACATGAAATCTACATATCTTACCAAGCACCGATCTGCTCAGCCGCAGAGTTCAGATGTTCCTCCATCCAAGCTCTCCAAATCGTTGTTTATGCGATGATAGTATAATGCAGAGCAAGACAATTCGTGTCAAATTGCAGCGAAATGGAACCCTTGATTAGTATCCTGAGATTTGGCACCGATTTACAGCGATTCCCAGGGGTCCTTGCATGCTTGCCAAATTGACTGAAATTGATGATGAGATATTGAAGCTTGGGCCACAGCATCATTCAAGCACTCTTGTAGATGAGCCTCCCAAAAACGTTGTCTCCAATCTGTTGTAGCCTCTTCGACATGCAGATTCAAAAGCTCGACTTATCATATCATAAAACGACCGCTTTGCAACCTTAGTTTCTACGAACTGGGATTCTGCACTTTTCCATTGCCAACGTGAGATTGAAATCAGGTTTTTCCTGAAGTAGCTCTCCCCGCCTCTCATAACATCTTATTTTGACTTCAATACTTGTCCAGAACTATCATGACTGTAACTCTTAGCAGTCCTCACTCATATTTCAGCGCCGAAAGCATGTTCCAATCTTTTACTCAAGTCATACTCTTGCAATATATCAATGATTCCGACATAAAGTACCACAGCTTGTGCATCCGTATAATCAGACTGCAGAAACTTCTCAGAAGATCGATGAAGCATTTTTGCTGTGTATTGAATACCTTGCCCAACTGTTGCACGACATATGTGATCAATGGAGCTCTCTTGCTTTAGACGTAAGTTTCTGCTCCCCTCCTTCGTAAGGATGCGTTGCTTAAAAAATACTTCCTTTCTTCCACTCTCGTATGTCATGCCTATCCCCCGGGAGCTGCCAGCCACAGAAAGTGGAGACCTCGCCACGTTCTCTTCTACGTGGCTCGATTCTTAGAAGTCTCGGGCCACGGCCACGGTGCCGCCTTTCTGAAACCAATCTTCAAATAATTTGAGGTTTTAATTTTGGGAAAGGCGCCATGTGACATGCAGAGTGATAAAGCCTTCATATCATATACAAACTTTCCAACGAACTTTGCAATGCAATCTGCCTTCAACGAAGCTTTAAAATAGTATCTCCTACTTGACTATCAATCTTTAAATTCGAATCCTGACGACATCCACCCCCTCTGAACCTGTACATCCTCCGGATGTACCACCATCGATCTCGGTATCTGCAAATCATTATGAAAATTCAAGTGCATGGGTTAAAACAAATGTGCCTATGCACGGCCATGTAATGAGCCCTACATATGCATACTCTAAGTGCATAAAAACAACATGGTGCAAATAAGGGAGGTATTAGGAATTCGGTGTTGAGGATGTACACTCAAATTGAACTCACATTTTCATCATGGATATACAATTCAATACAAGTGCAATCACTCGTGCAACTATGGGTTTTAACCAAAATATCACTCGTGCTCTTTACATTTCATTTATGCATGTTTTAGGTGCATGAAGAGAAACAAAATGGTGTGAAAAATCGAGGGTTTTATGGTATCTAAGCAACGCTCACATCACTCACAACTCCACTCTCTTACAAATGCAATCACTCTCCCTTACTCAGAACTATTCTCTCTTATCACTCAAAACTTGCTTTATTATTTTTCAATGATATTTACCTATCTAATTGTGCAGATGGACGTGCTTCTACGGAATTTCAAAGATGTGTTTCTATATATTTTTACATGCATATTTGGCATGCAATGCATCTCAAAGATGGTGCAAAGAAAAGATCAGGGTTAAAGCACGATAGCTAATGAAAAAGATTTTCACGGCTTTGTTCTTTAGTCATCATCTCCGTTGGCTTCGCTTGATCATTCCTGCACTCATAGAAACTAAACAAATCATGAGAAACATCACATCAAAATGACATTATATACATATGCAGTCCATGAAAGAACTTCAAAAACCATTTGCAATAAAACATAAGCATGCAACTCGAAAGTGGTTGCCTCTATACAATCTCTCAAAACTCTAGATCTTCGATTAGCTCCTTATCAACACCTGTTCTCAAAACTGCATAAGAGAAATTAGTAGCATCACATTCAAGAATCACATATTAAAAAACTTCATTTATTTGAACATTAAAAATATCTATTTGAATTATTTTGACTTCAAACCACTCATCCAACATGCATTCATTATCATAGGTGTTCCCACTTTAATTTCTTGCATTTTTAGTTTTATTTGGTTTCTTCCATCTATCTTAAGATTAAAGCAAAAAACACAAGTTATATACATTTTTATTTACAAATTTCCTTTTGGTATTATTAATTCTCATTTATTAGGGTTTCTCCCTTCAGACCCATCTCCCTTGATATATGATCACCAAAGAAACTGTGCTTGAAAAGAAGCCATCTCTGAACTGCATCAATCCGTGAATCATTTTTAAAAAGATTAGATATGTGGACAAGCCATTTCATTTGCTCGTCCATTCCTTGTAGGCTTGACTGGCATACATAGCTCTTAGAAAATTCAAACATCCATGTTTCAATCGTTTGGGCATAGTCTCCTTTATTCATGATCCTCTCATGTGAGGTTACTCTCGATGAGTCAAACACACATGAATATAGAGTGTTGATTTTTAATATGCTTAAATCATCTTTAAAATTTCCGTGCAAGCATGGATTTTGATTCATTTCATGCTTAGGATCATTTGAGGAAATATCTTCAATTGCATCATTTCGAATATATTCTTCATCTTCATCGAAATAAACGTATTGATTAGATTCATTCAATTCCTTCATCAAGTAGAAGTGAGCATCATGCTCAGATGATATTACATAATCATTTTTATCTTCCAATCTATCACGATTCCTTTCTACTTGAGTCCCATTAATTATGGTATCTGCTTCTTGTTCTAGTCTTTCCAGGAACTCTTCATCATTGTCTTTGTTATGTTCCCAGAATATTTCTCCCTCAATGTGAATGGAATCCATATCCTCATAATCAAGAAAATCTTGATCTTCAATTTCTTCATCCAAAATGTCATCACAGGATTCTACATCTATCTCCATCAATTCTTTCTCGTTCTCTTCAGAGGATGTACTTAGTCCACCTTCTTCAAGCATTGATTCTTCAATCACTGATTCTTGCTCAAGAATCTCATCATGTATGAGAATCTCAACATACGCATCCAAATCAACTTGAGCTTCATCGTTGCAATCGTTTGACTCAATAGTTTTACATTGGATATTCTTCAATGCTATACACGCATCAGATTTATCATATGTCACAATAAACATTTCATCTACCACTTTATGCTCAATTTCTTCAACGTGTGGACTCAACTCAACATGATTATTTTTGACATACATATCAGTATTTAGAGGAATGATCAATGGTATTCTCTCATCCTCCTCATGTTCATTCATATTTCTCTCTTTATGGAATGTGGCATCATTTACATACATATCATTATTTTGAACTCCATCCAACTTATCCTCTCTTTTATGTGTAGGATCTTTGTTCAATGTGGCTTCGCTCAAAAGCATATCAGTATCTTGATCTTGATCTTGATCTAGACTATCCGTAGGATTCGGGTCATGCTTATCACCATCGACATACATATCACTATCTAGAGGACTCATTATTTGCATGTCCTCCTCCATATAAGTAAGTTCGTTTTCTTGCATCTCTGTATGCATGTATAATGCAGATTCCTGCATATCCATTTTCTTACCCATCGGATCTTCTATTGACAGGTCCTTAGATTCAACATCATGTTCCATGGGAGTTCCTTCATGTAATTCAGTCATTAGATCAGAAGTTCTATCCGAATCTTGTGTTAGAAAAGGATCATCACCATCAAGTGACATCCAATCATACTCCACATCTTGCCCGATGTCATCATGTAAGGATGCATCTCGAGCTCGATCTTCAGACATATTTATTAGGTTCTCTATTTGTATCTCATCTTTTATCTCTATTTGGTCACCTATGAGCCTTCTAGATATCTCTATCTCTTTGTTTGCATCTTGATATGTTTCTTGATTTGTTTGATTATCTTTTATTCGATGTGAGGAGTTTATCGGAGTAGAGGAAGCTTCATCTTGTTTGCTTGTTGGGTTTTGTTGGTTTTTGTTTTGTTTTATGTTTGCTGTTTGTTTGGTTTGATGTTGGTTTAGTTTGGTTTGATTTTGATTAGCTTCCACTTGCTCCTTTGATCCTCCCATCTTCGGGCTTTGTCCACTTATGGCACCTAAAGATATAATCATTGTAAAGAAGTCTAGGGGCTCTTGGCACCTTGTAACCTTTGAGGTCACATCAATCGCACTTTTAGAAGTTTCTTCATATTTCCCATCATCACTATGGATATTAAGCCCATGCATATCTACTTCATGCCCAAATGGGGTCTCTACAACCTCATGGACTTGAACATTATCCACGATTGGTAAAATGCTTGGAACATGGTTATAATTTTCATCTGTTTGAAGATCTGTTCTCCAATCATTTAAAAATTTCTCTATTGTTTGTTGTTTCTTTACGTATTTCATCACAGCTTCATGGACGAGCATCCAATCCTCTGTGAGTCCTGAGTCGGAGTCTATATCTTGTAGAAGTGGAATTAACTCCTCTCGGGCATTAACATCGATTGTTCGAAGAAACAACGAAACTCTTTCATGACTTATGCACCTCTTATCGTGCTCAGAAAGATCATCATATTGTCGCTCAAACTCTTCTTTGATCTCAAGAATTGGTTGGTCTTTGGGCATATGAACCCACCTCAGGAAAGATCTACGAGTTACTTTATCAAGATCCTCTAGCATAAACTGCTTGAGGAGTGTCGCTTTGAATTGGGACCATGTCGTTTGATTGATTTGCATTATTTGGTCTCGCACGTCGTAATCCGACACATAGATAAAGTTTTCACATAATTCTTTTTCCGTCATCGGACTCAATCCGACACCTAGATGTTTGGCCTCGAGTTCATATTCTTTGCAGAACTTTGAGACATTCTTTCCATTGAAAAAGCCACACCGATTGACTAGACGTTCATGAAGTGATTGGATGGCTTTTTGACGCCTATCCTCTTCTTGAAATCGTAGGAATTGAGCTAGGATCTCTTCCATGTCTAAAGTGCTAGATCGCTCAATTTTTGAATGCTAACTCTATTCTTCAGTAAACTAGTTCGATACTTTATTCACCCCCTCCTTTCACGTCGGGTTCACCAGGTATGTCGTCGGGGTTCATGGAAAGGAGAGGAAGATATTAAGTTTAGCATGCACTTAAGTTGTTTTGAGCAACTGATGGCTAGGTATGTTGTAGGGATTATGTCATAGAAGAGATCAAGGTGACGCATGGTGTCCTAGTAAGAAGATTCACTCAGAGTCTTATTCAACATTATTGATTCTATACTAGAGCTTTACTCTTTCCGAGTGCTACAATGGGAATTCCACTTGTTCATACATCACTCTCTAAGGAATTTTTATGCTAGGTTTTGACGTTCAATTATGTTTTTAGGAAGGACTGATCTTTTCAAAGCTCTTCCATTGAGGATACAAAAAAATAACATGAACCTTTTGTTATAGGATCCCGAGAGGCTGAAAAAGCACATTAACTTTGTCAGCAACAGAGGACCACAATGAAAAGTCATCTCATATAAAATACTTCATACTAAATGAATTTGTTTTCTCAGAGACATCCAATATTTTTACACATAAAAAAATAACTTCGATTCAGTTTTTGATACCTCTTATATGTATAGACAAGACATATTTCCACGTAAACTTTGATGATCTAGTATTGAGAAAGAAATTATGGAAGTAAATTCGAATAGGCATACATACCTTCATTATTATCTGTGCCCAAAGACATATCTTCATCAAAGACCTGAAACAATTCTAGGCCAGCTATGATAGAACTGAATTTGGAACCTTTTTGTTTTGTAAACACAAAGCTAGCAGGACCTGCACTACCAATATACATAGGGAAGATAGAATAGGCAATGTATGCCCTGTTACGTGTGTTGTTGCTAAGCTTGTAAAGATCTATCACCAATGAACCAAAAAGGCTGCTTCCATTCAAAACCTCTAATATAAAGCGGCTTCACACTCGCCTTCTTTAAATAATAGCTATAATGTTCATCTCAGCCTCTGCATGAATCAGATGTGTTGTTTCATTCCCCATTACCTTCGACTACAGCCACATGGATATGTTGCAACTGCACCCTCTGCTACAGAAACTGGTCTCCAGATATCTTCTTCAGCTACTTTGTTCATTTCCAGCCTAAACTATATACATTCCTATGTCGAGGAGTTCATGGAAAGGAGGGAAAAATGAAAGTGGTTTTCTTCATAGACTAGATGCCATCATGTGCTTCAACTTTGAAGGGTTCTTTCACCACAATACGATTCACAATGTTGGTTGCAGAAACTATATACCTGGATTCTTCACGTACATTTTTTTTTTTTTATCATCACTTTATAGACGTTCGGGAGCTGCTGAAAAGCTGCAAGTTCCTTACCTACCATCCATATTGACTTCGGAAATCACATCACTCAGTTAAGTAAGCATACTCTCTGAGTCAGTAAAAAGGCACTCTATATTGTTTCTGGGGACTTAGATCTCCCGCATACATTATTAAAGAGAGCACATGTTTCCCAAATATGATAGGCCACTGCTATTTGTAGTGAGCACAAATATCTGCAATATATATACGCTTGCTACACATGAAAGGATCATGGAATGAGAATTGCAGCCAGTCTCATCAATTTGAAGAACAATGCCAAACAAATGGATATAAGTCGAACATAGTTAAACAATAGCCCTTTGAAATCAAACAGAGAAATTAAACAAAAACAGAATATCTGGCCATTTACCACTCAAAAATAACTGTGTTTCAACACTGCGCAGTAACCCTTTCCATTTAGGCACGTGTGAATGCAGACAAGACAGCCATATGAACTATCGCTGAAGACATCCCAGGCTGTACCTTTTTAAGTCATAAATCAATAGAGCAACCGCAAGAACATGCCTTGGATGAAACAATCTCAACATATATAAGCATTGGAAGCGCATTTCTGGCTAACATACCATCTCTTCTGCAAACTAATGCCCCAAAGCAATACCCGTCTCACGGAACCCCCTGGCATTATGCTACTCATTTACAGGAGTGAAATTTGGATAGATAGCGTGATACAGCTCCAAAGTTCATTAGCAATCTTCTTGTTCTCAACCACTCCACCAGGAATTGACTAGCATCTCGGCAACAAGTAGTCTCAAAGCACTAAGTGGGCAAAAACTACTTCCTATGAAGCACTCCCCGAAATTATGCTACTCACAAGAGTGGAGCTTGAAAGTTCATTTGTTACACAAAAAAATTAACCAGAATCTCGGTGAAAATTCATCCTCTCGCAAACTATGCAAGTTGCAACTAGTCAAAGAACTTACACATTTATTACAAACAACTCTCAAGGAATGTAAACTGGCAGTGCCAAGACAACTTGATTGGTTGAACATAAAATCTCACTGCTTGACATGACAACAGCATGCCCATCCCATACTTTGAGTGGACAAAGATTGATAGTACTTACACAATGATCAGAACGTCTCTCAGAGGACAAATAGTAGTGCTGAAATAACCTGACTGATTGATTGTCATTGCTCGACATTATTGAAACCAGTACACTAGTCCCTCGGCGCGAAGTAATAGGCAGAGCCAAGCACCGATCTGCTCTTCCACAGAGTCGAACAACATGAAATTGAAACGACATGAAATCTACATATCTTACCAAGCACCGATCTGCTCAGCCGCAGAGTTCAGATGTTCCTCCATCCAAGCTCTCCAAATCGTTGTTTATGCGATGATAGTATAATGCAGAGCAAGACAATTCGTGTCAAATTGCAGCGAAATGGAACCCTTGATTAGTATCCTGAGATTTGGCACCGATTTACAGCGATTCCCAGGGGTCCTTGCATGCTTGCCAAATTGACTGAAATTGATGATGAGATATTGAAGCTTGGGCCACAGCATCATTCAAGCACTCTTGTAGATGAGCCTCCCAAAAACGTTGTCTCCAATCTGTTGTAGCCTCTTCGACATGCAGATTCAAAAGCTCGACTTATCATATCATAAAACGACCGCTTTGCAACCTTAGTTTCTACGAACTGGGATTCTGCACTTTTCCATTGCCAACGTGAGATTGAAATCAGGTTTTTCCTGAAGTAGCTCTCCCCACCTCTCATAACATCTTATTTTGACTTCAATACTTGTCCAGAACTATCATGACTGTAACTCTTAGCAGTCCTCACTCATATTTCAGCGCCGAAAGCATGTTCCAATCTTTTACTCAAGTCATACTCTTGCAATATATCAATGATTCCGACATAAAGTACCACAGCTTGTGCATCCGTATAATCAGACTGCAGAAACTTCTCAGAAGATCGATGAAGCATTTTTGCTGTGTATTGAATACCTTGCCCAACTGTTGCACGACATATGTGATCAATGGAGCTCTCTTGCTTTAGACGTAAGTTTCTGCTCCCCTCCTTCGTAAGGATGCGTTGCTTAAAAAATACTTCCTTTCTTCCACTCTCGTATGTCATGCCTATCCCCCGGGAGCTGCCAGCCACAGAAAGTGGAGACCTCGCCACGTTCTCTTCTACGTGGCTCGATTCTTAGAAGTCTCGGGCCACGGCCACGGTGCCGCCTTTCTGAAACCAATCTTCAAATAATTTGAGGTTTTAATTTTGGGAAAGGCGCCATGTGACATGCAGAGTGATAAAGCCTTCATATCATATACAAACTTTCCAACGAACTTTGCAATGCAATCTGCCTTCAACGAAGCTTTAAAATAGTATCTCCTACTTGACTATCAATCTTTAAATTCGAATCCTGACGACAGCGTGTAGCAATCACCCAGAAAATGCTACCGGAAGAGTCGCTGACAGCACGAATGGACGCACTCAGGGAACTTGATGAGCACCGATGGCTCAGCTTTTTAACCATGCGCGAAGTTCAACTAAGGCAAGCCAAGACACACGATCGATATTTGAAGACCCCAATCTTTTCGGTAGATCAGCTTGTACTCTTCTATAACGCAAAATCCGATAGAGCAGCAGGAAAGTTCAAATTACGCTGGTTCGGCCCTTTTAAGATCTCAGAACAAGTCGGTCCGGCAACTTTTCGGTTGACTACGTTGACTGGAAATCCACTCCCAAAGGCAATAAATGGGTCGAAGTTACGGCCATATCATCACACCACTAGCCCGCATTAAGTTTTCGACGATGGACCGCGTTTTGTTTAATCTTTTCTTTTCCTTCTTTTCTGCTTTTTATAAATAGCCGTGTTTTGTACGATATTGATATAACCAGCCGCCCTCTTAACAGTCACTCGAGTACGCACACCTGCATGAAAACCAGTATTATTCCCGCACCGCACAATGATATCCCACCCCCTTTTTTTCCCCCCACCGTATTGTTTCTATTTAAACTCTGTCGACGACGCCGAAATAAGCTATTGTGTTGTATGCTAGTATTCTGAGCCCTCGTGCATTCTGCATCCGTGCTCATCATCTACCTCAATACCGCCATGGAAGCGATAGCCAACTATGCTGCCTTCCGCGATGGTATCCCTACCGAGGTAGGTGAATACCTGCGTTGCAGAGGATTGGCCAACTTCGCTGAGTTGCCTTGGCACTCGGTGGAAGCCCATCCTTTCTTTACACAGATCATCACCGCCATTGCTCAGTCCCCGCCACCGAACGCCAATGGGTCTTCCTCTCACTCCCTTCGCGAACAGTCATCACCTTCCAAGCCTTCGCTGAAGCCTATCGCCTCAACCCGCAAGGCCGTGAAAATGACCCGAGTATTCCCATCGCCCGCATGAATGAACTATTCCCCCGCTCCTCGTCCAACGAATACGCCATTATCTGCCGCCCCGAACCCGAACGATCCGCTTTGCAATTCTTAGTCGCCATACTCAACCTGCAAAAGCGCACCTACGGCATCTCACGACCATTTTATTCCGCTCTAGAATTAGCTTCCCAAGAACCCGTCAACTTTGCATCATACTTTTTCCTTAGAATCCATAAAGAATGTGTAGCTATCGTGAAGCAACTCCAAAAGGGTACCACCCTGTGCTCTCGCCTTCCCCATATCATCTCATTCCTTTTCCCAGCCATCCTTGCCACACAACCACCACCACAAGGTCCCACACTTAGGCACGAAGAATCAGTTCAGCCACTCGACGAAGAAGATGAAGACGATGAGGAGATCAACCAACTTTTCCGCAATAAGAGAATTCGGATCAGCTTCTCAGAAAGCGAAGCACAAGGATCCGCCGGAAAGAATCAGGACACCCGAACCGCCGACCAAGAAGAGACCTTCCACGACACAGCCACTTCCATACACAACGAATCATCGGCTGACCACCACGACCAGCAGAATCACACAGAAACAGAACCAGTCTCAACCGAAGAAGCATAAGCACGACGAGAAGATGAACAGCATGTGATGGACAGCGCACTCAACACCCTACTGAAGGCCGTAGAATCCACCATCGCCCACATTACAGGTGAACACCAACCCATCCATCAGGAAACCCACCCTACACCCCCTGGTCCCCACATATTAATTCCGGTGATCATGATATGATAGACACCGGACACCCACACAGTGTAGAGCAAGAGGAAGCAGACCAAGTCTCCACATCGTCTGCAAATTTATTCCACACAGGTAATAGCGCACAGAACCAGACAGTAGGAACGCCGTTTTGGCTGTCAATTAAACGAAGAATGGAAGACCACTTGCCCACTGTCAGCCCAGGGCAATTACCGGACGATCTCCAACCAGATTATGTGACAGGGATGCAAAACAAATTACAGGAAGTTTCTCAATATTTGCGTCAACAAGAACAAGCGCTTCAGCAAAAAAACGAATTATTATTCGCTACTATGACTAAGTTCAATTCCTTACTAGAAAAAATGACACAGATGCAAAAGGAATTGGACGACAAAGAAGCTTTACTACAGGAGTTACAGAGTAACCAACGGCAACTAATGGCGGAATTGATTACCGCAAAAAAGTGTTTTCAAGAATTTCACCAGTGGCAGCAAAATATACAAAAACAGATTCAAGACGAAATGATGAGTTTTTCTACCATGAATGCCAACCTGCAAGCAGAAAATGAAATTTTGCATTCAAGAATACAGGTCTTGCAGGAATTCAAAAGGCAGATATTGAAAGATGAAGGCGTAGAACTGAATGCCACATTAATGATGAATGTGGACATAGATTTATTAAAACAGCAATTGGATAGTCGTATTCAAAGTATTTGGACACTTTTTCGTAGGAGATGGCTTGCTATACTTGTTCCTCCACTTGAACAAGTACGGTCAGAAATGATTCGGGAGCCGAACTCTGGAATAGGCCTACAGGCAATGCAAAAGAATGTCGAAGTCAATAATGCACCTGCGGGTTCGAGTCCACCGTGCGTGCCAATGTTAGCGGGCCGCCGAACAAGGACAAATGAACTCGGACAGGTGCCTTAAATGTAAAAGTGTTGGACGGCCGCCGAACAAGGAAAAAAGTACGAGGACAGGTAGCTTAAATGAAAAAAAAGAATCTTTTAGGAAACGCGCAGGTAACTGCAGAAGTGCACACTCTTGTAAAAAATCCTCTATTTAAGGCAATGAGAAAAAGAGCGGAGAGCACCCCGTTTGCGGGAATTGCAGTGTGTTGTTTGATTGAGTCTCGTTTTGAGAGGGCTGTAAACGCCTTGTGTGAGCGTGTATGTTGTTGAGAAGATAAGTTCTGCTTTGTTCTGCTCCGTCTGTACTCCGGCTAGTCGATTATTCTCACCTTATTACAGAGTTACGAATCAGTTGTATTGTGTTACGAATCTGTTCGGTAATGATTGAGTGTGTCTCTGAGTGTTATCAAGTGTAGTATGTCGTTTATCAGTTCTTCGGCGGAGCAGGGAACGTGAAAAGTAGTCCCGAACTAATTGTCTGGTAGCGTTTCTGTAAGTGACCAAATTCGATACCGTGGTCTACATTTGTTGTTGATTCCGACCACGGGAAAACTAGTAGCTGTAATGGTCTGAATGTGAGTAGGACATCGTTAGTTTATGGTTAGCCATTAGTTATTAGGAAATTGGTTGTTCGAGTTTAACATACGATGAGTCCTCGTAACTTTAAGGTATAATGTCT
Organism: Ceratopteris richardii; assembly: GCA_020310875.1. NCBI lineage: Eukaryota > Viridiplantae > Streptophyta > Polypodiopsida > Polypodiales > Pteridaceae > Ceratopteris > Ceratopteris richardii. The sequence goes on from CM035436.1 coordinate 10,330,210, forward strand.
GGTTGGTATACCTATCTACTCTGACGAAGTACGAAGTAGGTGACATTGTTACTGAAGTATATTTTGCTCATAAATTAAGTAACTGGATTGCTACCCTCAGTCCTGAAGTTCTAATTCCAGTACACTGAACAGTCTTCCGTTGTTCAAGGATGGACACTGAGCTAAGAACGGGATAACATTTAGGATTGTGTGTTAATTTGGGAAAATAGTACAGGGCCTCTGTCTAACAGACCCCTACCACTCCCAAGGACCCACGTGGCTAAGAGAACAATTGTGGTTAGGAAGATTCGAAACTGGCTGAACTTGAAGTGCTTGAGTCTGAAAGTAGAAGTAACGATGAAACTTTTAACAATAGACACATGCATACACACACATGCATACGTATGCACATGTATATACACACACATACATGAATACACATACACACACATATACATACATACACACACACACACACTATATATATATATATATATATGTGTGTGTGTGTGTGTGTGTGTGTGTACATATGTATGTATGTACATTGTATGTATATATATATTTATTTATTTATTTATTTATTTATTTATTTATTTCTAATTCATTTTGTTTTATATGTATAATTATTATGGATCATAGTAGAGAGTGAATGGTGAAACTTACTCTCATAAAGATTCTTATGATATGAAAAGTTTTGTCTGATTCCTTAGGGGTTTTCATGCATGAGAATGTAGACATTCCCAATGAGGAATTAGACTACACCATCTAGCTGCTTATGCAGCAACGAGAGAAAGCCTCCTCTATCACTCCATTTGTAGGAGAAGAGTTGTCTACCCATAGGTATGTTTTCTTATTATAATTTAATACTTTTAATGATATTATAACACAAAAGTTTTTACTAAATTTTTTTTGTTTATTTTTAGGAAACCTATACCACCTCCAACTTGGTGACAGCATAGCAGAGGTACCTATGAAGACATGAATAGGTAGCCTAGGGCTAGAGTATTGTTGGAGTTTGAGGTCTACAAAAGCACACGAGCAGCAGAAGGACGAAGAAGAAGCTTGGAGCAGAACACACAATATTGAATGTATTACCACTAGAAAGTACAAAGATAAGTAGCCGGAAAGGGCTATAGGCGTATATACAAGCTGGGGGGGAAAAGACCTCCTAAAGAGGGAAGAAAGTTCCCCAATGGTCCTAGTGTGTTCACACACATCACTACTTAAATATATCAACAAATCCCCCTTGGAGTGATGCAGTGAACAAGGACATGTATACAGAAGTGCAAAGCTATGTGGAATCAATCCACAAAAGGAAGTAAGTCCAAAGCTTTGCAGAACACTTCAAACTTCTCCCTAAATATAGCCTTTGTGAAGAGGTCTACAATGTTATTCTACATGGGCACATATGTTAATATGATCTCTCAAGCAGAGAACCTCTCCTTCACATAATGATAGTGCACCTCAATGTGCTTAGTGCAAGCATGGAACACTGGGTTCCTCACAAGTGCCAATGCACTCTAACTGCTAATGAAGATGGTGGTGGTAGAAGACAAACAAACACCCAAATCAATCATAAGATATATGAACACACACTCAATAGTCCCTGTGAAAGCTGCCCTATACTCAGCCTCACAATTCGAAGTGGCCGTAGTAGGCTGCTTCTTGGTCAACCAAGATATGCATGAGCTACCAAGCATGAAGCAAAAACCAATGGTGGACACACGTGTCATAGCAACTAGCCCAGTCAGAGTCAAAAAAGGCATGCAAATCTGGCAGTAGTGATCCCCCCTTGGGATAAAACAATCCAAGTAGTCGGGTACCACTCAAGTGGCGAAATATGGCTTAAGCACCTGCCAATGCTTGACACCTAAGCAATGCATAAACCTGCTCATCTATGAGACAAAAAATTGAATGCCTGGCCGAGTAATGCATAAGTAAATGAAGCATCCAACAACCTACTGATAGACAATAGCATCAAATGCATCTCCAACATCGTGAAGACTTAATTGTAAGCCTGTCTCCATAGGAGTGGCAATACATTTACAATTTTCAAGGCTAAAATGCTACAATAATGTGTCGATATATATTGTTTGGCACAAAGCTATTCTGCCATCAACTTGCATAAATTGAATGCCCAAATAATGATGCAAATGCCGCAAATCTGACATCTCAAATGAGGCATGCAGATCCGCCTTAAAATCAACAATATGCTTCTCATGAGGACCAATGAGCAGCATGTCATCAACATAGACAACAATGATCAGAAGCACATCATTTACACACTTAACATATAATGTGATCTCAGTTGGAATATTCTCAAAACCATGTGCAATCAAATAGGCATGTATCTTCTCATACCAAGAACGATGTGCTTGCTTCAAACCATATAATACCTTTTTCAATCTGCACACTTGGTTTTCATGCCCTTTCTACACAAAGCCACGAGGCTCAAAAACATACTCTTCTTCATGCAAGTCACCATTCAGAAATGAAGTTTCAATGTCCAAGTGATGTACATGAGTTGCAAGTGCATAGATGCTATGAACAATAGTCATTCAGCATGTAGGTGCAAAGATCTCATCAAAATCAATGCCTCTTTCTTGCATAGAACCATTTGCAACAAGCCTAACCTTATACCTGTCAACTATTCCATCAAGCTTATGCTTCAGCTTATATACCCACTTAGTGCTAGTGGCCTTCTTGTAGGAGGCAAGTCACATAAAGTTCAGGTACCATTTTTCACAATAGCATCATATTCTCATTGCATAGCAGCCATCCAATTTTTAGAATTTTGTGCTTCATCAAATGAAACAGGCTCATTCTCATCATAGAGACTAGAGGCAGCCATAGCATAGCAATTTGATGCAAAAGAGGCTCTATGAGAGCATGAACGAGTGTGATATGGCAGAGGTGCATCTAATTTGCTATCATGCAAAGCCTACACCAGCCATTTTGGCATAGTTTTTGCCTCCTCAATATCAGCTCTCTCATCAATAAGTGCACCATGTAAATCTACATCATCACATGAAAATTGTAAAGGCTGAGAAGTTGCCTCATTAGGACTAGTACTAGACTTTCCACCTATAAAAAGAGGTAGCAAAGTATCATACATGTCTTTGGAGCTAAGAGATGTCTCCTTAGTACATGAAAGTAATGGTTGAATAGCATCTTCCACAAAAAAAACATCACGGCTAACCAAAATGCATTTATTCTACGGATGATACAGATGATAGACTTTTCTTTCAGAATTGTACCCAATAAAAATACATTTCATTGCTTTATCATCCAATTTTCTTCGTTGGTGTTCCGGCATTAATGCATATGCCAAACAATCAAAAACACGTAGATGAGCAACAAATGGCTTGTGACCATGCCAATGCTTTAGTGGGACACTTGCTAAGTACATATGTTGCACACATAATGGCCTCAAGCCAGAAACTATGTGGTAAAGCTTGACTCTTGACCATACACCTCACCATCTCCATGAGTGACATGTTCTTGTTTTTAGCAAATCCATTCAGTTGAGGTGTAAGGACAGTGTACACAAATGTTTTATCCCACTTTCAGGCAGAAATGCATTAAAATCAGAGGACATATATCCTCCCCCCCTCAATCAGAATGGAGGGTGTACATTTTACATGCTCACTAATTTTCAACCGAAACTAGAGACTATTTGAAGCACATAAAACTTTTAACTTTGCTTTCTATGGATATACCCATGCATGCCTATAAAAATCATCGATGAAAGTCATGAATTAAAGATAGTTTCCAAAAGAGGGTGTTTGCATAGGACCACGGACATCACTTTGAACAAGCTACAATTTCTGACTAGCTGGAATTGAACCATCTTTTGGGAACGAGGAATGCTGCATTTTGCCCAAGATACAGCCTTCACAAACATGAGGTGCCTCATGTTTGGGTAGAGAGGACATCATTTCAGATTTCTACAAGCATAGCAAACTGGCAAAATTCATATGACCAAATCATGCATGACAAAGCTTTGCATCTGACATAGCCTAAGAATCATTTACTGCACATGCCAAATCTTTCAAAGATTTTTCATAGTCTATGTGCTTATACAACCCACGAATAAAATGCCAAAAGCAATAATCATATCACCATTTGATAGATCATGAATTATACATCTGTCATCAACGAATTTCACAACCAAGCCAATCTTGGCTACAGCTGAAACTGATAACAAATTTTTCTTCATCCTTGGCACAAATAAAGCATTCCATAATGTAAAAGAATTACCATCAGTAGTAGTCATAATGATCTTACAACCCCCTTGATATGATAAGAGGAGTTGTTGGCACATGTGATAGTATTCCCTATAGGGGCAAGCTCAAGTGAAGTGAAGAAACTGTGTTGCAAGGTAATATGTTTGGTTGCCCCACTATCAAAGTACCAAACATCTGAGTCTATTGCAGACATACACTATTCAGGAGAAGATGGTTCAAAACTACAAATAGTAGTAAATGCCCATTCTTCATTTTGCACTAGATTAGTAAACTTTGTTTTCGGCATAGAGGCCCTTGCAACAACCATTCCAACCTCTTTTTTCTTTGCCTCTTTTGTAGCAAGTTTTGGACACTTCTTTATGACATGATCATTTTCTTTAGAGTACTTGCAAAACAATTTCTATTTTTTTGTTTTCTGGTTGTCTCTATCATCCCTCTTTGTTTGTATATAATTAGCAAATTTCTACTTACTAGTAGAAGAGCTCCATTTACCTTTGCCCTTCTGACTAGCCAAGAAAGTTTGATCTACAACATGCATAATGGACTTTTTTTGCCTAGAATTATCTTCCTGCAATAGAACAGAGACTAACTCCTCGAGTGTTAAGGCATTTGGATTTCCTTTCATCATCAAATGAAGAGTAGAAACAAAACTATGATATAAATCTAGAAGACCATTCAAAACAGTCTACACAAGTGAACTGTCAGGCAAGACAAAAATCAACTGTTCTTTCAAATCTTTGATCTTGGTTAGAAAATTGTCCATGGAATCACCTTCATTCATGTGCTCACTCTCCAACTAGTTTTGGAGGTAAGCAACATGAGCCTCATTCCTTGCCTAGTATAAAGTGGTAAGTGTATCCCAAGCATCCTTAGCTATTCTGCAAGAGTGAATATGAGTAATAATGGCACGTTTGATAGAGAAGGTTATCAATACATGTGCCTGAGCATCTCTACCATCCCAAAAAATTTTCTCTATAGTAGGTGTAGCAAGAACCGCAACACGGACAGGAGCATGAAGAATATCATCATCTTCAATGTTGTCTGCATCACCTTTAGCAACTGTGTTTGCAGGTGTAATAGGACATTTTTCAACACCTTACACAATACTCCACAATCCTTTTGCAACCAATGTCGCATCATATAAGGCCATAATGGGTAATTGGTACTATCCAACTTATCCTCAACAACCAACATACGGAATACATCATTGTTTTCAACCATGGCCACTGACTAAAACATCGTGATGCAAAAAAATGATTGTATCTAAAAATTTGAACAGAATTACCCTGATGAGTTTTGTCGAATTTGTAGCAGACATCGAGGCACTTATACTGGCAAACCAAAAGTTGTATATATCTTTGGAACAAAATAAAAAAATTGCTTGCACAAGCACTGTGATAGTGTGTTTGGAGGCAAAAATGAGATTAGATCATGATTTTGGCACCATATGATGAATTTGTTTTGATCTCCTAATGACCTTCAGTATGCTCACCAAATTTTGTGCAATTTTGAGACTATGTCCAAAGGGCTGTCGATGATGCCCTAGATGAAGCGGCGACCTACTCTGATACCAATTTTTGGAGTTTGAGGTCTATGGAAACACATGAATAGCACAAGGAAGAAGAATAAGAAGCTTGGAGCACAACACACAATACTGAATGTATTACCACTAGAATGTACAAAGATAAGTAACTGGTTAGGGCTATAGGAGTATATACAAGCTAGGGAAAAATCCTCCTAAAGAGGGGAAAAAGTGCCTCGATGGTCCTAGTGTGTTTACACACATCACTACCTAAATATATCAACAAATATGATATATCACATGATGGAAATATAATATACATAAGGCATGGTTTGGAGTTTAAAAAAGAAGTGAGAGCTTTATGTGATTCCTACTTGTGTTTTGTTCACTTAAAATGGGCAAATGTTACATGTAATTTGAAATATATAATTTATGGTTTACTTATATGATCTTTTTGTTGCAAGGAGTCTGATGAGAGAGACAAAAAGTATGTACTTAGTTCACAAGTTTCTAAAGAGATACGGATACTTATGCCACATTGTCCTGACAATGCATGATACACATTGCTTTTATTTGTTATATATATATATATATATATATATATATATATATATATATATATATATATATATATATATATATATATATATATATATATATATATATATATATATATATATATATATATATATATATATATATTTGTGTGTGTATCTAGGTTCAAGAATATCATTTAGAGAAGGAACAATATCATGCAAAGAAGAAATATTGCATCTATTCCTCTTCTTATAATTGTATATGTTTATTTTAGTAACCTCATCTTCAATTTTATATGGATCACTTACATGCAACACAAATCATAAGCTACTTGAATCAACGAGGACCATAAAACATATATAGATACATACACATCATGCACATATACATACACATTGCATCTAGTCCTCTTGTTGTCATTGTATACATTGATTTCAATAGCCTCGTCTTCAAGTGCAGATGCATCACCTAAATTGAACACTAATTATTGACTACTCACATCAATGAGGATCATATAATAATAAAATAAAAAATGATTGTAAATATAACCAAATTCTAGGTATACAACTGTACAAAAAAAGTGTATACAAATATACATATATACAAATGTAGTATGCTCTCATGTATATTTCATTGTGCATTTATTTGAGAAAAGACTGCACCACATGTTAGAGATGTATCTCCTCCCAATCTTATGCCTCTCTTTATTAAACTACTAAAATCAACGAGGACCATAATACATATATAGATACATACACATCATGCATATACACATACATATATATAAAACAGACATGTGGATACATACACATCACACACACATGCATACATATACATATATGCATACACACACACACACACACACACACACACACATATATATATATATATATATATATATATATATATATATATATATATATATATATATGTGTGTGTGTGTGTGTGTGTGTGTGTGTGTGTGTGTATATATATATATGTGTGTGTGTGTGTGTGTGTGCATACATATACATGCATATATCACACACACATCCATATACATAGACACATATCACACACATGCCATTAGGGGAAAAAATGAACCCTACATGGGCCTTTTAGATTAACGAGTGATTAGTGATGGACCAATGAGAGGAGGGTGGTGTCCACGTTCTAGTAGCTTAATCAGCTAGGCTAGACATAGGCTCTCCTTGCTTTTCTTTCGTCAAATAGGAGAAAAACAACTAAAGGAGGTGGTTTCTTCACTTGAATGGTTTTGAAAGCCTCTCAAATGAATTTTAACCCTTGGATTGGCTCCAAATCCAATGGATGAGAATGAATTTGCAAAACTCAAGACATCCATGCTTTTGGACCCTTGGATTGAAAAGAGATTTAATGGATAGGATGAGATAGAGTTGGAAAAGGCACCTTTGTTTAATAGCCATTGGATTGGCTCTTGCATTTGACAACGGAGATTGAATTCCCAAAAAAATAGGCACCTTGAATGGCAGTCATTGGATCCAACCACCATCTGAGGGTGGATTTTGAAGGAACAAAAGATGAGGGTGCCTTTTGCCCTCCGCCATTGGATTATTTCTTCATCTAATGGCTCAAATGCCCGTGCCAAAGTGGATCAGCCCCAGTTGCGGATTTCCATAGGATTTATCCTTGATGGAATGGTCCAGAGTTGTGCAGAGAGTGTGCATTGGGCCTGCGCAAATAAAGCTAGACCCACATGAATCTTTGACATTATCTCTCCAAAGGTCATTGCTCTTTAATCTCAACCATTGAATTTAAGCATCCAAAGGCTCTAAAGCATTATATTTCATAATTCAAACAATAATACTCATATACATATGCATAAGAGAGATTTTTTTCCTTAAAAATAGAGATATATACAAAATTGTAGGCATACCCCCGAGCTTCATGTTCTAATTTAAAAGAAAATGTTTTCATCTCTATGGTGGGATTCATCTTGTATTCCATTTGAATAAAGGGTAATCCATTGTCTAATACCCATTAAAATGACTGAAGGTAACAATCATTAACTCCACTTAGAAAGTTATAGAGCTCTTTGGGAAAAAGTTAAGCTCTTCCTCGAGCATAATGTTCTAACCTACAAGAATATATTTCATCTCTATGGTGGGATTCATTTCATATTCCCAATGAATAGAGGGGGATATATTGTGTATTCTAGTCATATGTTTTTATTCTTACGATCATTTTGGTAAGACATCAATATAGTCTCCTCTTCCTTATCTTTATTGATTTCTATTGTTTCATCTATTGTAAAATCTGTATTCTCATAAATGACATCATATGTTGATGAAATAATATCGATTTTTTATAGTTCCTCTTCATCATCTATAGAATCAGCATGTAGAATATTATCATTCTCATCAAATACATTATTATCATTGTCAGGTAGAATGATTCTAATTTCTCTCTGAGATGGTGGTAAATCAATATTTGATCATGAATCATCAACATGACTTTCTTCAATCTCTCTAACAATAAAATTTTCAAGTAATGACCGACCTCTAGGTTGAACATGAATGAATTGCCACCAAGGATGAGCATCTGGACTCTTATAAAAAAAATCTTGTTCAATATGACTAGGAAGAATATACGGTCTCTTGTTAATCGCATTATTTTTCAAGATTCAATTGCCCATGATCTAGATAATTCCCTTCTCAATGTGGAATTATTACCTTTATACTCGTCTCGAGACCAATCAACCTTCAAAATAACCTATCAAAATATATCAAAAACAAAAGTTCATTCTTATGTCCTTAAAAAAGTAATAAAGTATATCATAAAAAAATAATTTGTTTTACCTATTTGAAGATACAAAATCATATTTCATAGACATCAACAACAGTTCCTACATAGCCAAGTTTTCTATCTATAAGTTCCATATTTTTTGAACTAACATGTGATAATTGCTTGAAAGAAGAAATAATGCTAGATTACTCAGTTTTATGCAAGGAATCAATTAGTTTGATTCTAGTATGTTGTACATAAGATCACATATTAGTGAACATTAAGTCCTACAATAGAAAATAAATTATTAGAAGAGAAATTAATACACATATATGTGCAAAGATAGAATACTAGTCGAATCAAATTACCTTTTCTTTCACAACCTATCATTAACTTCCTCTCATCATTTGAGAATTGTTCATTATTTGCATTGACTGATCATTGCACATGGGTATATAGACAATCCTTGAAAGAAGATATATTTGTATTTTCATTATTATCAAGATTACATCTAGAACTTTTGTTTCTCTATCTTTTACTTCAGAGAATTTTGAAGTTCTAGTTCATACTTGTGAGTGAAATATCACTTTTTGCTTGCATTGTAAATTGAAATGGAACTACCTTATTTGATAATACCTGATCTTTAACTTTTGAAGAAGACTTGTTAACCCATGCATGTGGAGCTTTTTCATGAACTTTTTCAATGTATTCACTAACATAGTACATGCACTCCTCAAGCATCCATCCTTTTGTCATAGATCCTTCTCGTTTTGCTCTTTGTTTCATGTAACCTTTTAATATGCCCATAAATCACTCAGCCCAAAACATCCATTGAGTGTTTACAACTCTTGTAATCTCTATGTCATACACAAGATGGATCAATAAATGAACATGAATATTAAAAAATGATGTTGGAAGCTATTTCTCCATCAGATATAATAGCTCCCTACATCCAAATTTCTTTTGTGGGACGGACTCTTTGTCAATATTGTTTTATGTAATCCACCTATTATCAATCATAAAAGTATGATGATTACCTTATAAGCGATCCAAGACAATAGATCATATCTCGTACTCCTTTCATTGCACATCCATTGATAACAAGAGGTAGAATGTGCTTTAGAAACATATGTCAATCATGTTTCTTTAACCCAGATAAGCTCCTATCATCCAAAGTAATTTTTTTATTAAAGATGCTTCATATCCTATAGGTGTTTGAATCATTTGAATCCTATTGTTGATAGTTCACATCTCCTTTGTCGTAAGTATCCAAGAGTAGGTTCATAAGTTATTTACTATTGAATTTTATCATAAATTGGCCATAAATTTGAATTTGAGTTTTGATCCTTTAAATCATTTCTTGATTTTTTTGTGTCTTTTAATCCAAGAAGATTTTGCTATAATGAATAACCAACTGTTGGCAGTAGCCAAAGGCATAGAAGATGCGGAAGCATGTAAAGATAGAGCAGGGAGTCAGTCGAATCATTTTTCAAAGAATTATATTTTATAAATACTTTTCAAAATCTCCCACAGTGATTTTCATCACTTTTGTAACATATGTAACATAGAAAAACCCTTTTTGTAATTTACATCTCCACTTTGTGCAAGCCAGGAGTCCTCGAGCTTGAGGAGCTTAGGTAGAATGCGCGTACCAATTTTGGTTACTTTTAGACACCGTTTACCCTTTCAAATAGCATCTAGGACCTATTTTTTAACTATGCCGGTCACTAGATGTGAAACCGGTCAAAACTAGTCTAGAATCTATAAAAAGAGCTAGAGAGCTCATTTTTGAGGTTGGTTAGTGTGAGCTTAGAGCTACTTTGAGCTTGTAATTGAGATCTTGAGCAATAGAGTTGATTTCTCACCTTCCATCGTGTATTGCTTGTCTCTTCGTAGTGTGTGTGTATGTGTGTGTGCATCTCTATGCTTCTCACCATCACTCTCACTTCATCTCACATTCACGATCTTCATATCACTCCTATCTCTTCCACGTATTGACATTAAGGAGGTGGAGCTTCTTAACGTGGTTCTCACCATTGTGCTAGAGCAACACCAAATTTGGCGTCGTTGCCGGGGATCGAGTCTAGGACGAATGTGTGATGGTAAGAGTATAGCAAGAAGTGGTGTTGGAAGGTAAAAATTTCAGTTTTTGTTGTTGTTTTTAGTTAGTTTTTAGTGTTTTTCACCTCCCCCACACTCCATCTTCATCACCGCATCATCATCTTCAACTCCAAAAAAATCAGAAAATTCACCATATCCACCCATTCTCCTCATTTCCCCTCATTTGTGCCTGCGAGAGAGAGAGAGAGCTTTTGTGCTTGCATGTGCTACTGTGTTTTTGAGTTTTCTTGCAGGTACAGTGCTCCAGTGCATCAGGAACGTTGCAAGAAGGTAAAATTTCACTTTCTGTCAGAGATCTGCCGTAGGTGTCAGACCATCGCGATGGTCTGCCAACTTCGACATTTTTTGTATGCGAGTTCACCAAGAGGTAGGCGACACTAACACTTGCACGGATCCACAAACGCATTTGAAAAATTCATACCTTGGTGGACCATCGCGATTGGATCAGACATCGTGATTGTGTCACACCATCGCGATTGGCTCACGCCATCGCGACGGCTCGACCGGACCATCGCGACGATCTCACGCCATCGTGACGGTTCACTTAAACCATCGCGATGGTCCTTGACCATCACGAAGATCTCGTCGACCCCACGCCATCGCGATTGGCTCATGCCATCGCGCCGACGCTACCATGTGGCAAGCTAGACCATCGCGATTGCTCGCTAGTCACGCCATCGCGATTGTCCCAGGTACGCCATCGCGACGACTCAAAATCAGACCATTGCGATTGGCTCATGCCATCGCGCCCATGACCATCGTGATGGTTCACTTGGACCATCGTGACGGCTGGCATTGACTGTTGACTGATGCCATCGCGACGGCTCATTTTTGGACCATCGCGATCATTCATTCCAGACCATCACGACAGTTCACATTCACGCCATCGCGATCATCCACTTTCAGACCATCGCAACTGTTCGCTCCTTCGGACCATCGCGATTGTGCCACGCCATCGCGACGGTTCACCTGGACCATCGCGACGGTCCTAGACCATCGCGATTATCTCAAACCATCGCGATTGCTCACCCCAAACGCAAATTTTAGGGTTTCAATTTTTGGCCAAATTTTGGGGCTATTTTTTGAAAATTTTTGGGTGATTAGACTCATAGGAGACCCCTTAGCTCATATTTGAAGAAAAACCTGTTTGTCAGTTTTTACCCCTAGAGCCTGAACGCTCATATCTTTTTCATCCGAAATCCGTTTTTTGAGCTTTATAGCTCGATAGAAAGCTCTTGACGAGTACTACGTGACCTCAACTGTTTTGTTCAAAAGGAATACATTGATTTTTAGATAAGCTTATTTGAGGTTGACCTAGTGTGGGACTAGGAAAGAAAGGTGGCTTTGGAAGAAAATTTTGCCAAAGGTTAAGGGACTTATATAGTCAAGTGCTTGATCATCCATTTGAGAATTGGTCTAACATTGAATTTTTCCAGGTCTAGCAAGGGCAATCAAGGACAACCAAAGCAAGGTAGTGAAGGACGCAAGGCTTGGGAAGCACGGCTTCTTGGGCATCAGAGCAACCAAAGCAACTGACTTGAGGTTGGAAGATTACTCAACCCCCTCAGTCAATTCTTAACTTAGGCTAAAACGTTAGCATTGTGGATTAGCGACGATAGGAATGCCTCAAGTTCAAGATATTTAACATTATCAAGTTCAAGACTAAAGTAAAGGTGTGTGATACGAAAACATAAAGGGAAAGAACTTAATTCTGACGGAACGAGAACTCAAAAGTACCAGAGAAAGTCGATTCCTGATGCATACATCAAGACAATAATCTAAAGAAACTTAAAAAGAATCAAGAAAGTAAGAAAAAAGAACCATTGACGATCTAAGCGTGTACTGAGTGTGCAAGGAAGTAAATTAATGAACCTTAGATCGGGCAAGTATATAGGTAAGTCAGACCGACGAAGCCTTAGATCATCAGAAGCAAGTGTAGTCACTACTGCACGATCGTGGGCTCAACAATTGAATAGTAATTACGAGTGAATCGGAAATGGCATTTCGCACAGAAAGACCAGAAGGAGGGTCAAATGTAGCATATTTAGAAAAACTTGAAGGACCCTATAGAACTCAATTAGAATTCCTTCGAACCAACCGCTAAGGTGCTCGCATCTATGAGGATGATTTGCGAAGACAAGTGGTGCAAATGCACAACCCGGATCAACCCATTGGATTGGAACGTCCAATGGTAAAATTCGAGCGAGATGCGTACATAGACAAGGAAGGAACAATGTACATCTTAAGTACTCAGCCAAACAATACCAATGAGTTTGGCGTAATTCAGTTGGAAACGGAAGCGAGAGCACAAGGAAAAGAACCCTTAGAAGAACCTAGAACACCTAGAGGGAAATCAGTACTGACAAGAGTACTAGTTCCAGATTGGACCCCTCAGGATAACAAAAGCATAGAATTGTTCGTGAATAAAGAAACTGATGAAGCATTTTGGAGATATAGAACAGAACAACCTAGTGAGGTAGGCTCCATCATAATCTACGAATTTAAAGACTCGAATACACCTGGAAAGGTCGTATACTTGGATGAGACTTCAGAAAGAGTATTTGTGGTACCAGACCACGCTAGAAATACATACACATGGAGAGGTGAATTAGTATTCCCTCCATCTTGAGCAAATGTAAACGCAAGCCAACAAGGGGAAAGAACATCCTCCGCCCATGCTAATCAAAGAGAGAAAAATAAAGAGAGACCCGAAGTAAGTTTTAATCATCCCATAGGAAGAGATAGAACCACCATAAACACGAACAGAGTGGATAGACAAGGAGAACCTAGAATACCAGGTGGTAGAGATGATTTTCCTCTACCTAGACCACGCGAACACGCAAGAATATTAAGACCCACTCAGTTAGTAAAATCCATGAAAAACTACTTTGATGGGATAGGAGATCCCTATGACCATGTTGCAGAATTTAAGCAAGTTCTAAGAGCAGAGCAAGTAGAGGACATGTTCACGCAATATAACGCATTTGGGCAAACATTAAAGAACACAGCTTTAACTTGGTTCCAACCATTGCAACAAAGGCAATTTAGAGATATCCATCACTTTTTAGAGTCATTCATCACTGAATTCTCTAAAAGTGGGATCAGACATGACACGTCTTTGTTGATTCATAGTTTCAAACAGACCCCTCAGGGAACAGTTAGACTGGCGGGACGCAGGTTTAGACAATATGTTGAAAGATGTCCAATGCAAGAGTTACCCTCACAGGCCAAGTAAGTGTCGTTGTTTTTAGATGGCTTGTTGAGCTCTAAACTACGCTCCTATGTATACTTGAAGGAACCCAGAACGCTAGAGCAATGTGTAAGAATCTGTATAGACATTGAGGACAACTTAGGAGACGAGTTGGAACTCTCAAAAGTCTATAAGGACTCAGATTGTTCTTCTCTAGCATCCACAAAAATTGTCTAGCTCAATAGAGGACCTAGCAGAAAAAGTGGCCCAAAAACTAGGAGTTTCTAGTAAACAGATGCCTAGGGTAACAACAAACAAGCGTTGTTACACCTGTGGTGGTGATCATATGGCAAATGTGTGCCCCAATGCAACACAACCGCAAGCCAACCCTAGTGGCCAATATTGTACAATTGAGAGAAGATACACAAATCACACGGCTCAAAACTACCCATATAACAAACAAGCAGTGAGACAGAACTACCCACAAGCATACCCGCAGCCAGGTAGGTATCCAAGCCAATACAATACTCAGCCTCATTACTATAGGCCTCCTCAAAACTATCCATATCAGGCTCAACAAAGACCTCAACCTGTCTTAGCACAGCAGCCACCCCCGCCAGCTAATGTCATCTCAGTTAAATACGCTGCTGTAGAAGAAAACCTCAATAGGGCTTTAGTTCCCGTTTCACCCTTAATTACTGACAATGATCCGAACTCTAACAGTTTTGACTCTACTCATGTAGATAGTCCACCTGCGTACTACACAGAGTCACCAGAACATGTAGAAACATATCAATATGATAGTCCAATAGTGGAACCTAGTTGGGAGCCCAAATACACTAATGTGATGTACACAAACCCTAGTCCACGGCCCCAATTGAGACAGCAAAGACCACAGGGCCATAGAGGACCATGCTTTAGGTGCCAAGGAGATCATTTCATAAAGGATTGTCCACATCCTTCGATAGCAGGACAGTCACAGTACTATAACATTCAAGGCTTTTGCGCCGATTGTGGTAAAGAGCACATCATAAAAGATTGTCCTAAGAACCCAGTTAACGCTTCAAATGTGACACCGATCAACGTGATAGGTATTGTAAACAACACAGATGGATCCAACCCTACATATGTGCCTATCCAAGTTATAACAAGAGCCCAGGCGCTCTTACAAAATCAACAGCCTAATGCTGAGAAAGTAGCCGGAACTAGTGAAGTTGCAGAATCTAGTAGTAAAAAGACAAAATCTTGGAAAGATTCTAGAGAAAGGATAAAGAGGAAATGGAGTAAAAAAATTAATAAATTGGAAGGAAGTCTCAAGGAATCTAGAGCCAAAATTCTAGAATTAACTTCACAGGAATTGAATCAAGAGAACCTAGCTCAAAAGTCAGGATCAGTTCTAGCGGAACCCATACCGGAAAACCTAGACATGACGTTTCATGCATATCAGGCTAGAATAAAAGAAGGATCTCAAGTAGCGGAAATGAGTAAGAACTATCCTCGAGCAGACCTAGAAATTGAGAGGATTAAACTTTGCATGAAGATGGTAGAATTAGCACAAGCAATGTTCGAAGCCTCTAGATATCTAAATTGGAATAACATGGCAAACCTTGAATTACACTTTCAAGGATTGATGGAGAGGCTAGAATACTTGATTGATAACAAAGAGAAAAAGAATCAGCATAGGAACCCTATTACCTCAGCGACACAGGAAAAGAATGCACCATCCCTGTCTCAAGTGCCAAACATGGAAGGTGAAGACAACTTGTCTTCCATACATAGGTATTCACATGAATTTTTGAGAGAAATACAAGAAGAGAAGTGGAGAAAAGAACAAGGAACTCATCCTCCTATTCAAGAAATAGACGACTTGCAAGATCAATTTCCCCAAGACATTCCCTCTATTTACGATGATGTAGAGGAAGAGCAACTGAGTGAACACATAGGTTTTGAATCTAACTCTTTGCATGAATTACCTCAGTTCACAGGACCTTGGGAAGCTAAGTCTATTAGTATGAGAGCACCCACGATAATAGTGAGGAATGAAGAATCAGTGATTCCTAGAAACACAGAAGTGATCAAGCATACCAAGGTACAATGTAATCTCACCCTAGAAGAGTTGTTAAAGGTAAAACCAGAATTGTGGAAACATGTAGCAAATCAATTCCCTAAGCTTGCTACTGCTCCCTCACAGACAGGATCACATAAGAAGGTACCAGAGATACCCGTAGAAAAGATTGGAGATGTAAGTGAAGGAGAGGAAGGTAACACTTATCTTCCAATAACCCATCAGGACTACACCACGAAAGCCATCTTAGATTCAGGAGCCGGAGTAGCCATCGCTACCACCGCTTTATGGAAACGTTGGGGTAAGCTAGCATTAAGACCTACCACGATGAAGCTACAAATGGTTGATGGACATATAGAAAAACCATTAGGCTTACTAGAAGGCATATCTCTCACCACTTGTGGTGTGGAGTTTGAGCATACCTTTGCCATTTGTGATTTTAGTAAAAATCATGCTTATGAGATGATATTGGGACGACCATTCATGCGTCAGTTGCAAATTGTACAAGATTGGGGAACTATTCCCATAGGGATGTACCCCCAATACAATGGAATACTATCGATAAGACATAGGTAGAAATGGAATCAGTACACTCATTGGAGTCAGACCCCTCATGGTTGCATGAGCATACTCATTTATGGATGTGCAAAGTATCCAAGCAAGAGGAAGAACGGTTAGAAGCCAGGACTTTAGGTGCAGAACAACATCCACGAACCCTTCAAGACCCAGCTTACGCACCTGTAGTATTTCCAGATGAAGAATTTGAACCTCATGGTTGGGCAGAAATCCTAGCAACCATGGATGTAGCCATCAATGAAGAACAATGGACACCCCACTTTGATGAGGATGGCTATGACATTTCAGTTTTCACGATCGAGCCAATCATATGTGATTCAATTATAGAAGAATGTGAACGTAGCACTAATGCATTTGAGGATGCAAGCGATTTTGATTTAGAGTCAATTATTATGGACCCACCCTTTGCATCAGAGGAAGAATATTTCTATGAAGTAGAAACTTACCCTCAGAGACACGAAGAAATTATGAATGATGTGAGGATGGCCACTCAAGTGACCACTAAAAGTGAAGGGAAGAAAAGAAGAAGAAACAAACCATGTCAGAAGAAGAAGAATCTTTGTTTGAGGTTCCCGAGAACTTCAAAAGGTATGAAATAGAAGATAGAAGAATAATTGTACGTCGGAGAAGTATGTGATAACCGAGAGAAGACCAAGAAAATCATAGTAGCCATCGAAGGAGAAGAAGAGAAATGTACCTACATAGGGCATGATTTGACAAATGAAGAAGAAGAAGAATTAGTTGCCCTATTGCGCGAATATAGAGATGTGTTTGCTTGGAGTTACAAAGATTTGAAAGGAGTAGATCCAGATATATGTTCTCATAGAATCCCTATGACTCCAGATGCAAAACCTACGAAACAGAAACCATACACATATAATGATAATTACGATGTGAAGATTAAAGAGGAGATAGATCGTTTGATAGAAGCAGGATTCATATATGAAATTGAGCATATTGAATGGATATCCCCCATTGTGGTTGTGCCCAAGAAGAATGGAAAATTGCATGTGTGTATTAACCTTAAAAAAGTTAATGCCGCCACGATTAGAGACAGTTATCCTCTTCCTATCACGGAACACCTATTGGAAAGAGTTGCAGGCAAGGAAGTTTACAGCTTACTTGATGGTTTCTCAGGCTATAATCAGGTAGCCATTGCTCCAGAAGACCAACACAAGATGGCTTTTGCCACAGAATGGGGCATTTTTGCATTTCGTGTAATGCCTTTTGGCTTAACAAATGCACCCACCACTTTCCAGCGACTCATGTGTCATGTTTTTAAGGAATTCTTACGCAAGAATTTGGAAGTTTATGTTGATGACTTATGTGCTCATTTGAATGTCAGACAGACACATATCCCTGAGTTAAGACAAGTATTTGACAAATGTTGAGAATATCAGGTTTGTTTGAACCCAGAAAAATGTGTTTTCATGGTCAGACAAGGAAAAATTCTAGGACACATTGTGTCAAAGAATGGAATTTCTACAGATGAAGAAAAAGTGAAGGTGGTTGCAGATCTACCTAGGCCAAACAACGTAAAAGAGGTACAAGCATTTATGGGACATTGTGGTTATTATAGACGATTCATACACATGTATGCAATCATAGCCAAGCCTTTGTACTCTCTTTTGACCAATTTTGAATGGACAGATGAGTGTGAGAATTCATTCAATGAACTCAAACGACGTTTGTGCTCAGCACCTATATTGACAACCCCAGATTGGAGTAAGCCATTCCATGTACATGTGGATGCATCCAACTATGCCATAGGATGTGTGTGAGCACAACCCACGAATGAAGGTAATATAGATCTCCCCATAGCTTATGCGAGCAGACAGTTGAACGCAGCACAAAGAAATTACACCACTACGGAACGAGAAGGATTAGGAATGATCTACGCGGTAAAGAAATTCAGGCATTATTTGTTGGCAAATAAGTTCAAATTCTTTACAGATCATCAAGCATTGTTGTATTTAGTCAATAAGCCATGTAACACAGGACGATTGATACGTTGGTTCTATTACTCATGGAGTATGATTTTGAAGTAGTAGTCAGGAAAGGAAAGACACATCTCAGAGC
The DNA here is from genome assembly GCA_020310875.1 of Ceratopteris richardii. NCBI lineage: Eukaryota > Viridiplantae > Streptophyta > Polypodiopsida > Polypodiales > Pteridaceae > Ceratopteris > Ceratopteris richardii. The sequence goes on from CM035436.1 coordinate 10,349,268, forward strand.
TCACCACCTATCGAGACTAACCTCAGGAGAAGCTCCTCAAGGAGTAGTGGATGAGTTACCCGATGCATATTTGTTTAACCTTGAGATAGCACCAGATTGGGCTAAGTCGATAGTCCCTATTCTCACCTATGGACCCAAGAATCCTAGGGTAAGGATCAAAGAAGGAGAGATTACCAAATCTCAAAGATATCAAATCATAGCAGGAAGTATATATAAACAAGACAATCAAAAGATTCTTGCTTTTTGTGTAGATGAATGAGAACATGCAAATTGGTTGCAATTAGCACACATAGGTGCATTAAAGCAACATCATTCAAAACATCGTACATTGCAGACTCTGCATAGACTAGGAGTCTATTGGCCTTCCATGGAAGCAGATGTCTACAAATTGTGTAAAGAATGCCCTGTCTGTTGTGAAAGACCACCAGTAGAACATGCTACATTATATCACGTGTCTCTCACACCAGATTGGAGTGAATCTTTAGTGACATACTTGAGGACGAACACATTCCCTCAAGGAATGACTTTAGCGCGACAACGCAGTCTAGAGCAGGAAGCTCAAGACTATTCACTTATTGGCTATAATCTATACAAACGAGGACGAGATGGATATTTACGATAGTGTGTTCATGAAAGTGATTATCTGAGCGTACTAGAGACTGCACACCAAGGTGTTGCAGGAGGTCATTGTGGACCCGATAGGATAATCAAAGCCATCCTCTTTGCAGGATTATGGTGGCCCACTCTTCACATTGATGCGCATACCTATGTAAAGAGATGTGATGTGTGCCAAAGAACTCAATTTCCAACTCGCAGAGATGAAATGCCATTGAAACCCATTATGGGAGGAGGTGCATTTTCTAAGTGGGGTATAGACTTTGTAGGACCCATTAACCCCCCTGCAAAAGGTACACATGCTGTACACATGCTGAATACATTATTGTTGCGATAGATTATCTTACCAAATGGGTAGAGGCAAAAGCCACGAAAAAGAATGATGCACACACGACTGCAAAATTCTTATTTGAAAATGTTTTTACAAGATATGGATTGCCTATAGAGTTAGTGAGCGATCGAGGAACTCAATTTCTAAACCAAGTCATTGAATATTTGTTACAGGATTTTATGGTGATTCACAAGAAATCTGCACCATATCATCCTCAGGCCAATGGTCAGGCTGAAAGCAAACAAGATCCTTTGTAATGTACTGACAAAACTCCTGAACAACAAACGTTCAGATTGGGACAAACAATTACACCATGTTGTTTGGGCATATCGAGCGGCCTACAAGACTGTACTCAATGCAACTCCCTTTCAGATGGTTTTTGGTCAGAATGATGTGCTTCCTTTGGACTTTTTGATACCGACCCTTAAGGTTGCACATGAACATCAGTGGACCAGCCATGAATTATCAGCAAGAATAATGGACTTGGAACGATTAGGAGAAACCAGGCTGAGAGCAGCAGCAGGGATATATGCGGCAAAGAAACGACAGAAAGTCTATTTCGATGTGCATGTGAAAGATAAAGGTTTAAAAGAAGGAGATTTATTCCTAGTATATACGCTGAAGCAATACGCACGGAAGTTAGAAAAGCGAGGTTATGGACCTATGATCATTAACAGACTCTCGACAAGTGGAGCAGTACAGTTAGCCACCTTAGAAGGAGACATAATGCCTAACTACATTAGTGGCTGTAGAGTCAAGTTATATTAGGAACCTCTTACTGAGGATATGCTTAGACGACTCACGTTGGCAAAGAAGCGTAAGGAGGAAGAACATAGAACGAGCTGAAGCTCAAGCAGAAGCCATAGAACGCATTAAGCGCATGAAGCTAAGAAGACAAGGACTAGGGAGAGAACATTATAACCATCTGGAAACAACACCCAGATACCCCATGGCCATGTGTCAAGCAAAGTCAAGTACTCATCCTAGCATAGTGGATAGGAGACCATTCATTACAGTCAGGCTAGAGCACGACAATCCTTGCCAAGAGCTCAGGGCTTTAATTGACTCAGGTGCTGCGACTAGTGCGATTAGATGGTCCCACTATAAGGACTCAAGAATAGAAATGCGGCCAATTGAGGCATACCTCATAGGGCTAGGAGGCATGGAAACCCCTTGCATGGGTGAGGTGGACCTTCCTATCCTCATACATGATGTGACCTTGATAGTGAAGCTACTAGTGTGCCATGATGATGACCTGATAGAACCCCTAACCCTTGGCCAAGATTGGCTATATGATCACTCAATGGACCTAAATCTTAGACAAGGCTCCTTGCAGATTGGAACCTTAGATCAGAAGCGAGTGATATTGCTTGACTTCCCTAACAGTAATCCGCATGAGATATGCAACCCTAGACCATATGAATAGCATGCGAAGGAAGACCGGAAGATCTTTGGTCAGATCAGTCACGTTACATCTACACCAACCACGCGGGCTTCACGATGGACAATTGTCAATCAAAAGGACGTCAGGAGATTTTCCCTTGGGCTTCCTGCAAATTAGAAGGGGCAACCGCCCAACCGCTTGGTCAAATGGACACCATCAATGGTCAAATGGGCACAATCAACAGACAAATGGGGACAATTGCAGGACAGATGGGGACGATCAGCAGTCAGGTGGACTTCATCAGTGTCCACATGGGGAAAACACCCTGCGGTGCCCATCCTTCCACACTTACTGCAGACTGGCCTAGATTAATAGTAAAAAACAGAGCACTTCCTAATGGGCAGGTTTCGCAAGTGTTGGACCTCCCTTCTTTTCCAAAGCAGAGTGTCCATCCGACCTCTCAACCTCAACCACAAAGGAGTCAACCACGACAAAGGAACCCAGATCGACGGCAATATCAGACAACACAAAGAGGAAAGCAGTATCAGCATCACAAAGCCAGAGGCACGAGACAAATATGGGTGCCAAAAGGACAAAGAGCACCGACTGGTTTCAACAATGCAGACAACGCTAAGGAGAAGTCAAGGCAGAAGCAAAATCAGTATTCAATATCTTCTAGACCTTCTTCTATGAATACAAACATTCGACAAATTTGGATCGCCAAGAAGTACCTTACAAACCGACCCACACCCACGCAGATTTGGGTACCCAAACAGTGTATAATAGCTCAACCCTCAAGTCATCTAATATATACCCCTCAGAACTCTCCCCCTCAGAAATCTCTTGAACCCTCAATACCACCAAATCTGATATCATCTTTTGTCCCGCAGCAAAAAACTATCACCCGCTCACAAACACTAAGGAAGTGGATACCGAAACGTATCCAGTTGTCTCCTCAAAACCCATTATCTAACATAACTCCCACCCCAACTCATCTACAACCTTGTAATAACTCATTCACGACTGAACCTTGTACAAATCCACACACTATAACCCAACATCACTCATAATAACACCTCATCAATAAATGTATGCATCATCTAAAGCATGTAGGTGTCTAGAGACCTGCATTAGTTTGCAAGAAATCATTCCATAAACCATATCACAACACTCGGCTACACGGGTTACACATCGGTTATGGAAAGGGATTGCAGTCTCACTTTAATGGGATCATGATTAATTTCCATACTAATGTGTTAATCTTTTGTAGCAGATCTACTAGCATTCGCATCATTCATCATGCAGGCAGAAGGACCATCAGAAGCTGGCCCTAGTGTACCCATGGCCAATATTGGAGAACTACTAGCGGAGCCCCATCCTATGGCTCAACCACCAGAATTTCAGAGATTTCCAGGACCCATGCCGATTGACGACCCTCCTAGGGGTTAGACTAAGAAGATTCATCGCAATTCTCACTGGTTCCAAGGATTAGCAGGACCGTTAGCTGATGCAGATTTCATCTTTGAGGCCAATTTGGCGTTTGATCACCGTCCTTGGGCCAAGTATCAATTCTTCTCAAGAGAATTCGAAGGACTACAGAACACAGAAGATTTAACGCATGTTTGGGCAAGAGCAGGCTTTACAGAATATTTCAGTGATCCGTTGCCTAAACTCGACTTCTACAGATGCAATTACTTAATCACCACTTTGATAGCTTCGGAGAACAAGGATCTACTAGGAACATTCCTTTTGCCGTCATTAGTAAATGATCCGCCATATAATAGGTTTTACCTTTCTAAAGATTTGATTCGCGCTGCAATCAAGATCCATGGTACGCACACTCCAACAGAACGAGAAAGGCTGATTCCAGAGCCTATGAAACGTGGGGATGTTACTAAGTGGGAAGATATTTCAGCAATCACACCTGAGTTATCTAAGCCATTAAGGATATGCATGCAACATTTTGCTTTCCCCGCTCAGGACAGATTCACCATGCCCCACAAACGCATTTGGTTTGGTTTATATTTAGCATGTACTAGACCTCAAACAGTTGATCTGGCGAGCTAGATAATTGATCAGCTCTACTTAGCACAACACAGATGGGAAAGAAAGAAGGTCATCAATGGATGTTGTGCCCTCACTCGCATTGTATATATGTGTTTGGCCTACGATTTACCTATTGAGCAAGCAATGACAAGCAAGGAGCTGAAAGCATTCAAAGGGACAACGAAGAAAGCTAGGAAGCCTAGCAAAGGACGAGTAAGAAAGCGCATGAGAGGTACTATCCCATGCCTACAGGTCCCAGAATCACCGTCACAGCAACCCTCTCCAGAATAGTCTCCGACAGAGGCTCCTACAACTGTACAACCAATTCGCATACGGTTATCAAGACCAGTTGTAACGGAGGGCACTACCAGCACAGTTGCTCCTCAAGTAGCCAGTGTCCCAGGACCTACCACCACTGCAGCAGAAGTTCCCACCACTATTGGTGCGGAAGCTTTTTCTTTTCCGATACCTAATTTGGAAGCGGAACCCATCGATACAACGTTTGATTTCGAAATACAAGATGCTTTCTCCAATGAATTTCAGTTTTGAGAAGGCCAGATTTTCTCTCAGGAATATGAGCGGCCAAGCTACCCGACCACACCCCGAGACCAACCACAAGGACAAATAGTATCTAGTTCCGAGGATGAAAGAACAGAAACCGATGAAGATGATGGCGATGACGAAGCCAGCCAGGGCACTCATGAATCCCAAGAGCATGTAGAGACAGATGAACAAGGATAGCACACGGACACCCAAGGTGATACCATTATGCATGAAGATGAAACCTTTGAAGCAACAGCTTATACGCTAGCCATCAAGCAGCTATATCGCACCATGGAGAAAGTTGTGGCATGCAAGAAATTGACTGAGGAACAGATTCAAGCACTTATAGAACAGGAACTTGTCTCAGGCGGATTCGAAGAAGTATACATCAGAGGCTTCCGAGAACTTGTCAAATCAGTGGGATCCACCGAAGCCTTACGATATTTGCAGAGGAAACCGTTACCACAGTATGACCCTCGCAGAGTCCGTTTACTAACCAAACCTGGGGAATACATTTGGGTACCCACCGGTGGTCAATCTTCAGAACAGGCCAGGGAAGCACGTCTCGTCCCTGAAGGCTCATTGGCAGAAGACACCATTATCATCGACTCCCCACCCCGTAATACTGCTATACATACCACCATAGTTGTCGAAGTACCTACCACCCCAACCCCTCCTCCTTCACCCCCCATCCATCCAGTCTCCCCCATACACCCTCCTTTTCCCAAAACATCCACCTCCTTCCACGGCGAACAGCAGAAGCCCTTGTAACATCCACTCCTCTCACCATGTCCACACCCACCCAACCTAGTTTTCCTCCTCGAACATCCACCTTTCTATCCACTCCAATTTTCCCTCCATCCTTTCCATCCTTCCCCACACCTCCAAGACCCCTTTTCCCATTCCCACCTCCATTAACCTTCTCCCCTGTATCACCTCCTCGACCTACTGTAATTCCTCTTTCCCCTTTCCACCAAGGCATACAAGAGACCCCAACTGTAAATTACTCACCAACCTTTGTAATCCAGTATTTACACCCACGAACACACCCACTCTCACGCCATTATTCACAGTCACCGCACTGGACACCACATCCAGCGACATGGATATATCACCGCCCACCGCACCACCACTCACTTCATTCATGGCACCACCATATTTAGGCACCTCAAGTTTTTCCACGGTCGCCACTGCATCCACATTCCTATCCCCATTTCCCTTACCCTTTGCATCGACACCCACATACACCGCAACTGCATTCACTCCGTCACTAATATTATCACCCACTGTAGATACTGCATTTTGACAGATGCTCACCTGTATGAATCAAGTAAGAGATGAGTTCACATCTCTTGGAACTAATTATCAGCAGCTGCAGAAGACAACGAATGACTTACAGACGCAGCTCAATTCACTATCCATCGAGAATGCCTCATTGAATACCTGCTACCAAGAGCTACGAGAAGCATATCATAAATTGGAACTAGAAAGTGAAGCAAGGACAAAAGAGGTTGTCACAGATATCGATAACTTGTTAAGGGCACAAACGATTCGCAATGCCACACTCTAGGAACATGGGCTTACTCAGATGGCACCTGGCAGCAGCGAAAGAAGAGAAACAGTGCTTATAAGAACATAACAGAGAGAATTTAGAGGCTGCCCTAGATCAGCCAGACCAACCATTAAGCCCCAATCGCTTCAAGGCCGTGCCCTCAGAATCTATGAAAATGTTGTTAGAAGATCATGTCAGATTGTTAGATGAGTATGACAGCATGAACGAGGAGTTTCAGAAGCTCAAAGATGAACACAAGACATTACAGTTAAGAGCACCAATGCCACAAGGACTACCAGCTCCTGCGGACCCATCTCCTGACATCCTAGAGGAACTCAACGCATTAAGGGCCCAGGTATTAACCCTTCAATCACAGATAGCGGTATATGAAGCACCACCAAGGCCAGACTCCCCATCGGAACTACCAGTAGAGGAAGAAACAATCACTATTCCGGTGGAGGAAACCTTTGAAGAAGCATATGAACCGCAACCCATCCCAGGCAGACGAGTCACGAATGAAGGCCAGACGACTTTTGAACTTCCAACTCCCGCATGGATGAAGACGATAGAAGAACTGGGAGAAACCCACTCAGCACGGGTAGAAGTGCAGCTTCATGCCATGGCAATGATCGAAGAACGCATT
>CM035436.1:10361381-10368881 GCA_020310875.1 Ceratopteris richardii
GTATGTGTATGTGTATGTGTATGTGTATGTGTATGTGTATGTGTATGTGTATGTGTATGTGTATGTGTATGTGTATGTGTATGGTATGTGTATGTGTATGTGTATGTGTATGTGTATGTGTATGTGTATGTGTATGTGTATGTGTATGTGTATGTGTATGTTATGTGTATGTGTATGTGTATGTGTATGTGTATGTGTATGTGTATGTGTATGTGTATGTGTATGTGTATGTGTATGTGTATGTGTATGTGTATGTGTATGTGTATGTGTATGTGTATGTGTATGTGTGTATGTGTATGTGTATGTGTATGTGTATGTGTATGTGTATGTGTATGTGTATGTGTATGTGTATGTGTATGTGTATGTGTATGTGTATGTGTATGTGTATGTGTATGTGTATGTGTATGTGTATGTGTATGTGTATGTGTATGTGTATGTGTATGTGTATGTGTATGTGTATGTGTATGTGTATGTGTATGTGTATGTGTATGTGTATGTGTATGTGTATGTGTATGTGTATGTGTATGTGTATGTGTATGTGTATGTGTATGTGTATGTGTATGTGTATGTGTATGTGTATGTGTATGTGAGTGTCTGTGTGTGTATGTGTGTGTGTGTGTATGTGTGTGTATGCGTGTGGGTTTGCGTATGGGTATGCGTACGCGTATGTGTATGCGTATGTGTATGTGTATGCGTATGTGTATGGGTATGTGTATGTGTGTGTATGTGTATGTGTATGTGTATGTGTATGTGTATGTGTATGTGTATGTGTATGTGTATGTGTATGTGTATGTGTATGTGTATGTGTATGTGTATGTGTATGTGTATGTGTATGTGTATGTGTATGTGTATGTGTATGTGTATGTGTATGTGTATGTGTATGTGTATGTGTATGTGTATGTGTATGTGTATGTGTATGTGTATGTGTATGTGTATGTGTATGTGTATGTGTATGTGTATGTGTATGTGTATGTGTATGTGTATGTGTATGTGTATGTGTATGTGTATGTGTATGTGTATGTGTATGTGTATGTGTATGTGTATGTGTATGTGTATGTGTATGTGTATGTGTATGTGTATGTGTATGTGTATGTGTATGTGTATGTGTATGTGTATGTGTATGTGTATGTGTATGTGTATGTGTATGTGTATGTGTATGTGTATGTGTATGTGTATGTGTATGTGTATGTGTATGTGTATGTGTATGTGTATGTGTATGTGTATGTGTATGTGTATGTGTATGTGTATGTGTATGTGTATGTGTATGTGTATGTGTATGTGTATGTGTATGTGTATGTGTATGTGTATGTGATGTGTATGTGTGTGTATGTGTGTATGTGTTGTGTATGTGTTGTGTATGGTGTATGGGTATGCATATGGGTGTGCGTATGGGTATGCGTACGCGTATGTGTATGCGTAAGTGTAGGCATATGTGTATGTGTATGGTATGTGTGTGTATGTGTATGTGTATGGTATGTGTATGTGTATGTGTATGTGTATGTGTGTGTATGTGTATGTGTATGTGTATGTGTATGTGTATGTGTATGTGTATGTGTATGTGTATGTGTATGTGTATGTGTATGTGTATGTGTATGTGTATGTGTATGTGTATGTGTATGTGTATGTGTATGTGTATGTGTATGTGTATGTGTATGTGTATGTGTATGTGTATGTGTATGTGTATGTGTATGTGTATGTGATGTGTATGTGTATGTGTATGTGTGTATGTGTATGTGTATGTGTATGTGTATGTGTATGTGTATGTGTATGTGTATGTGTATGTGTATGTGTATGTGTATGGTATGTGTATGTGTATGTGTATGTGTATGTGTATGTGTATGTGTATGTGTATGTGTATGTGTATGTGTATGTGTATGTGTATGTGTATGTGTATGTGTATGTGTATGTGTATGTGTATGTGTATGTGTATGTGTATGTGTATGTGTATGTGTATGTGTATGTGTATGTGTATGTGTATGTGTATGTGTATGTGTATGTGTATGTGTATGTGTATGTGTATGTGTATGTGTATGTGTATGTGTATGTGTATGTGTATGTGTATGTGTATGTGTATGTGTATGTGTATGTGTATGTGTATGTGTAGTGTATGTGTATGTGTATGTGTATGTGTATGTGTATGTGTATGTGTATGTGTATGTGTATGTGTATGTGTATGTGTATGTGTATGTGTATGTGTATGTGTATGTGTATGTGTATGTGTATGTGTATGTGTATGTGTATGTGTATGTGTATGTGTATGTGTATGTGTATGTGTATGTGTATGTGTATGTGTATGTGTATGTGTATGTGTATGTGTATGTGTATGTGTATGTGTATGTGTATGTGTATCTGTTTGTGTATGTGTATGTGTATCTATTTGTGTATGTGTAGGTGTAGGTGTAGGTGTAGGCATAGTGTAGGGGTAGGCGTAGGCATTGGCGTTGGCATTGGCGTTGGCATAGGCGTTGGCATAGGCGTCTGCCTAGGCGTTGGCGTTGGCCTAGGCGTTGGCGTAGGCGTAGGCATAGGCGTAGGCGTAGGCGTAGGCGTAGGCGTAGGCGTAGGCGTAGGCCTAGGCGTAGGCCTAGGCATAGGCCTAGGCATATGCATAGGCGTATGCGTATGCATATGCGTATGCGTATGCGTATGCGTATGCGTATGCGTATGCGTATGCGTATGCGTATGCGTATGCGTATGCGTATGCGTATGCGTATGCGTATGCGTATGCGTATGCGTATGCATATGCGTATGCATATGCGTATGCATATGCGTATGCATATGCGTATGCGTATGCATATGTGTATGCGTATGCGTATGCATATGTGTATGCGTATGCGTATGCATATACGTATGCGTATGCATATGCGTATGTGTATGTGTATGTGTATGTGTATGTGTATGTGTATGTGTATGTGTATGTGTATGTGTATGTGTATGTGTATGTTGTTGGTGCAAGTACATAAGCCTTCACACTTGCATAGGCTTGAAAGGAAATATGTGCAACCAATTATTCAAGCATGTGAACCATTGCTTGTAATGCTAGGTTATTTACCACTTGTAAAAGATAAGTTCTTGAGAGAATATTGTAATCCCATTCATTTCCTGGAGTTAGGAGAATAAAGTGTTACAAGTTCTTAGGAGAGAATAGCTTCTTAATCATAGGAGTTACTTTTAGATGGAGCAAAATTTGAATTCAAATTCAAATTTGAATGATGAGCTCACTATAAAAAAGGTTCTTGTAATAGTTGCGGGTATGTGGCCTCCTAGACAGCTCTTCCATAGATCATTTGCAGGAGTTGAGTAGTCTCTTCCATAGCCTACTCATCCCACTATCATTGGGCAACATTTCTATGCCAATGATCTTGTACAACAATGTTTTATAATACATACATTTCATTGATCAACTTTGTTTACATTTTTTCTACGACTACTCAGAACAGTGATCTTTGCTTGATCATATCTCACTGATTTCTCCATTATTTCATATGTTCTAGAGCTTTTTGGAGCCAGCACAAAGTCCACTTTATTCTCACAAATTTTCAAGCTATTTTATTCATCCAATTTGGAGAAAACCACATCGAAGTGCTCTCTCGTCATTCTCTACTCACTCCCTAAAAAGTCGAGGGTAAGCTCTTGATTGTTAAATTGATTGATCAGTACATAGTTCGTCATTTTATATGATTCCACTTGCAAAAACTAGCTATCTAAGCTAATTAGATACCCTCAAAAGTATTTTGATTAATTGCTACTGTATTGTGAACACTAAGCAAAAGATCCAACAGGTGTCAAGACCAAAATATCAAGTTTTTGATCACTAGCTATTTGCAAAGTTATCTGTTTTGATCTAATTGTTTGAAGCATCAACTCCAAAGTACATAGGTACTTTATTGGTGTCATTTGCAAGCTAAGAGGACCTAGTACATAACCCTGAAGTGAAATAGGGCAAGTCAACGCATCTTTTGGCACTACCACCTCACTTCCTTGAGGTATCCATCCATCTCTTCCAACAGTGGTATCAACGCAAGTTAAGGTAAAATGGGAGATGGTTTCCATTATTTTATTGATAAATTGGATAGGAATAACTATCAAGAATGATCCTTGAGGATGAAGACATATCTACAAGGAAGGAGTCTCTATGGATACATATCAAGAGATGAGGAAATGCCCATATTCAAAAGCAAAGGACAACCTACAAGAGAGGAGCTCGAAAGACTCAACTCATGGTGTGCCAAAGATGCTTTAGCAAGGTCATACTTACTTAACTCTATCTTTGACTTCCTTCTTCCTCATATTAGGAATTGTAAAACTTCCCAAGAGACTTGGAAAACATTGTCTTCATACTTTTCTTCCAACACAAGAGCTAGGAAAAAACAATTATGGATTGAATTTACTACTCAAAGGAAGCAACCCAAGCAGAATGGTTTAGAGTATGTGACCAAGGTTAAAGATGTAGCTGATCAATTGGCAAGCATAGGAGAGGAGATTGAAGAGGAGCAAATAATGAGACAAATAATAATTGGCATCAAGGTAGATGATAAGTGGGAAGCTTTCACAACTGCTATGGCCCTTTACATGGACATGCAGATTCCACATCTTACCACACTCATGGGACAACTCTTTCCCCATGAAGCCAAGCTCAAAAAAATGGAGAACCATCAAGAGGTAACAACTATTTTTCCCTATACACAGATAAAGGAAAGGGACGAGCAAGAAAGTAGAGGATAAAGGTACTACTTCTCAAGCTAACTATGCAGGGAGAGGTAGGAATTCAAGAGGAAGGGGAAGAGGAGGTAAGCAAGGTAGGGGGAGACCTTTCAACTCTTCCCCATGCAATATATGTGGATTGTCTAATCACACAATAGATGAGTGCTATAGGAACTTCAAGAATCAGAGAGGAAGAGGATTTCAAAGAGGTGGCTACTGACAATCAAGAGGAAGATTCAACCATACTCAAGGCTACAACCATGGTTACAATAACTACAACAAAAATTATCAAGGAGGATACAAATCAAGAAAGGACTTCAACAATTATACAAAAGATCAAGAAGATTCTCTTCTTATTATGAATATGACTTCAAAACAAGGTATGAATGATGATCACCTCTTCTATATTGACTTAGGTTGTTCAAATCATGTAGCAAGCAATGTAGCTCTTCTTTTTTATCTTGAGGAGCCCGAGGGAAAGCACCAAGTGCAGAGAGGTGATGACACCAAGAACTCAGTGGTCAAGGTAGAAAATGTCAAACTTTGTGATGGGAGTAGAAATCTTTTGAGTAGGGTTCTTTATGTACCTACTATCACCAAGAATTTGATGAGTGTTGGACAGATAGTGGAAAAGGGTTTGCAGGTTAGGTTCAACAAATATGGAGCTCTTGTGGAGGACCCCCAACATGGATTCAAGAGAATTGCCAAGGGAGAAAATAGGTAGACTATTTGCATTTGAGCTTGAGGACACTATTAACATTGCACTTTATAATTACAAGGATCAAACATTGTCAGAGCTTGAGATTTGGCATAAAAGATTAGGGCATATTGGTGAGAGAACCTTGAAGCACATATGTAGAGATCAATTTGTGCTTGGGATAACTAATGTATCCAAGCAACATATGATCTATAAATGTGGTACTTGTCAGTTTGGTAAATCACACAGGTTACCCTTTACAAAGAAAGGCTACATGCATGAGGATTATTTGGAACTAGTCCATATAGATATGTGAGAACCAAGCAAGGACCCTTCAATTTCAAGCTCAAGGTAGTATGTGTCATTCATTGATGATTTCAGTAGGTGGACTATCTTGTACTTTATTAAACATAAAGATGAAGTGTTTAGTTGTTTGAAGAAGTATCTTGCACTTGTGGAAAATCAAACAGGAAGAAGTCTAAAGAGATTAAGGTCAGATGGAGGAGATGAGTACTTCTCCAATGAATTTGATGCATTTTTGCAGGACAAAGGTATCGAAAGGGAGATTACTACAAGGTATACGCCTGAGCAAAATGGGGTAGTAGAGAGGAGAAATAGGTTGATTGTGGAAACAGCTAGATCAATGCTTAATGAAAAAAGGTTACCTAATTATTTGTGGGCACTTCCACTTATCTTATTAACAGGTTGCCATCCAAATCACTTGATGGGATGACCCCATATGAAGCTTGGCATGGTAGAAGGCCATCACTTGATCATCGTAGAATCTTTGGATGTGTTGCTTATGTGCATGTTCCATCTCAAATCAGAGGTAAGCTAGACCCTAAGGTAGAGAAGTGCATCTTCAAAGGGTATGATTTAAATAAAAAAGGATACAGGTTTTATAGTCCATCCAACAAAGGATTTATGGTTAGTAGAGATGTTGTGTTTGATGAGAATGATTCTTGGTTTGAAAATGAATGCAGGAAGATTAAGCTGCCATATGAATTGGAAGAGGGACTTCCAAGCCTCACCAAGGAGGAGCCTAACACAATTGAAGACATCAATATAGATGATGAGGACACCATCAACTTAGAAGAGTTCGCATGGAAATCAAAGGGCAAGGCCAAGATGAAGAGGTTGGAAGACTTACCTCCATCATCCAACCAAGCTCTAAGGAGATCACAAAGGGAGAGTAAGAAACCAATCAGATATGGGTATGATACGTTTTTAGTTACTAAGCATTTGATATATCTTTCTAAGGAATCATCACTTGAAGAAACTTCTTCATATGAAGAAGCAAGTACCAAGGCATAATGGAAGGAGGATATGTATGAAGAAATAGAAGCACTCCAAGAGAATGATACTTGGGAACTAGTACCCAAGAAGGCTCTAGATGGATTTATAAAATAAAGAGGAACTCGGATGGATCCATGGTATAAAGCTAGGCTTGTGGCTAAGGGTTTTGCACAAACCCAAGGAGTTGATTATGAAGAGAAATTTTCACCTATGGCCAAATTGCCAACCATCAGAGTATTGGTAAGTGTGGTTGCATCTAGGAATTGGAATATGTATCAATTGGATGTGAAAAATACTTTTCTAGATGACTGGATTTAAGAGGAGCTTTACATGGCTCAACCTCGTGGCTATGAAGACCCAAGCAAGGTAAATTATGTGTGCAAATTGAACAAAGCTCTTTATGGTTTGAAGCAGGCACCTAGGGCATGGAGCCATATGTTAATTATATACCTTCAAGATCAAGGATTCATGATGAGCAAAGCAGATTCTTCTCTATTTTTCAAGAGAAGTAATTCAGAGATGATATACTTATGTGTATATGTTGATGACATCATCCTTACAGGTAGTGATGCCAATGGCATCAAACAAATCAAGAACCAAATAATGCAGGAGTTCAAAATCTGTGACCTAGGGTTTCTGAAGTATTTTCTTGGACTTGAGTTAGTCTATGCAAATTCTAGAATTTACACTACTCAAAGGAAATATGTGCAGAACATGTTGAAGAAGTTCCACTTGGAGAATGCAAAGATAGCTAGCACCCTTATGGAGGTAAATCAGAAATTGAGTGCTCATGAAGGTGATTT
>CM035436.1:10373881-10651381 GCA_020310875.1 Ceratopteris richardii
ATGTGTATGTGTATGTGTATGGTATGGTATGTGTATGTGTATGTGTATGTGTATGTGTATGTGTATGTGTATGTGTATGTGTATGTGTATGTGTATGTGTATGTGTATGTGTATGTGTATGTGTATGTGTATGTGTATGTGTATGTGTATGTGTATGTGTATGTGTATGTGTATGTGTATGTGTATGTGTATGTGTATGTGTATGTGTATGTGTATGTGTATGTGTATGTGTATGTGTATGTGTATGTGTATGTGTATGTGTATGTGTATGTGTATGTGTATGTGTATGTGTATGTGTTGTATGTGTATGTGTATGTGTATGTGTATGGGTATGGGTATGTGTATGTGTATGCGTATGCGTATGCGTATGTGTATGTGTATGCGTATGCGTATGCGTATGGGTATGGGTATGCGTATGTGTATGTGTATGTGTATGTGTATGCGTATGCGTATGCGTATGTGTATGTGTATGTGTATGTGTATGTGTATGTGTATGTGTATGTGTATGTGTATGTGTATGTGTATGTGTATGTGTATGTGTATGTGTATGTGTATGTGTATGTGTATGTGTATGTGTATGTGTATGTGTATGTGTATGTGTATGTGTATGTGTATGTGTATGTGTATGTGTATGTGTATGTGTATGTGTATGTGTATGTGTATGTGTATGTGTATGTGTATGTGTATGTGTATGTGTATGTGTATGTGTATGTGTATGTGTATGTGTATGTGTACGTGTACGTGTATGTGTATGTCTATGTCTATGTCTATGTCTATGTCTATGTGTATGTGTATGTGTATGTGTATGTGTATGTGTATGTGTATGTGTATGTGTATGTGTATGTGTATGTGTATGTGTATGTGTATGTGTATGTGTATGTGTATGTGTATGTGTATGTGTATGTGTATGTGTATGTGTATGTGTATGTGTATGTGTATGTGTATGTGTATGTGTATGTGTATGTGTATGTGTATGTGTATGTGTATGTGTATGTGTATGTGTATGTGTATGTGTATGTGTATGTGTATGTGTATGTGTATGTGTATGTGTATGTGTATGTGTATGTGTATGTGTATGTGTATGTGTATGTGTATGTGTATGTGTATGTGTATGTGTATGTGTATGTGTATGTGTATGTGTATGTGTATGTGTATGTGTATGTGTATGTGTATGTGTATGTGTATGTGTATGTGTATGTGTATGTGTATGTGTATGTGTATGTGTATGTGTATGTGTATGTGTATGTGTACATGTATATGTATGTGTATGTGTATGTGTATGTGTGTATATGTGTATATATTGTATGTGTGTATGTGTGTATGTGTATGTGTATGTGTATTGTATGTGTATGTGTATGTGTATGTGTATTTGTATGTGTATGTGTATGTGTATGTGTATGTGTATGTGTATGTGTATGTGTATGTGTATGTGTATGTGTATGTGTATGTGTATGTGTATGTGTATGTGTAGGTGTATGTGTATGTGTATGTGTATGTGTTGTGTATGTGTATGTGTATGTGTATGTGTATGTGTATGTGTATGTGTAGTGTGTATGTGTATGTGTAGGTGTGTGATGTGTATGTGTATGTGTAGTGTTGTGGTATGTGTGTATGTGTATGTGTATGTGTATGTGTATGTGTAATGTGTATGTGTATGGGTATGTGTATGTGTATGTGTATGTGTATGTGTATGTGTAGTGTATGTGTATGTGTATGTGTATGTGTATGTGTATGTGTATGTGTATGTGTATGTGTATGTGTATGTGTATGTGTATGTGTATGTGTATGTGTATGTGTATGTGTATGTGTATGTGTATGTGTATGTGTATGTGTATGTGTATGTGTATGTGTATGTGTATGTGTATGTGTATGTGTATGTGTATGTGTATGTGTATGTGTATGTGTATGTGTATGTGTATGTGTATGTGTATGTGTATGTGTATGTGTATGTGTATGTGTATGTGTATGTGTATGTGTATGTGTATGTGTATGTGTATGTGTATGTGTATGTGTATGTGTATGTGTATGTGTATGTGTATGTGTATGTGTATGTGTATGTGTATGTGTATGTGTATGTGTATGTGTATGTGTATGTGTATGTGTATGTGTATGTGTATGTGTATGTGTATGTGTATGTGTATGTGTATGTGTATGTGTATGTGTATGTGTATGTGTATGTGTATGTGTATGTGTATGTGTATGTGTATGTGTATGTGTATGTGTATGTGTATGGTATGTGTATGTGTATGTGTATGTGTATGTGTATGTGTATGTGTATGTGTATGTGTATGTGTATGTGTATGTGTATGTGTATGTGTATGTGTATGTGTATGTGTATGTGTATGTGTATGTGTATGTGTATGTGTATGTGTATGTGTATGTGTATATGTATGTGTATATATAGTGTGTATGTATGTATATATAGACTTTCTATGTATGTGTATATACAGTGTGTATGTGTACATATGTGTATGTGTGTGTATGTGTGTATGTGTGTATGCATGTATATGTGCATGTATATGTGTATGTGTCTGTATGTGTGTATGTATGCATATGTGTACGTATGTATGTGTATGTGTATTTAAAAATTTCTATTAATTTTGTCTAACTGTTTAACTTTCAAGCTTCTAAATTTTGTCTCCATCTATGTTATCCATGTGTGATGTGGTGGATTTTGTAATTTTCCAAAGAAACATTTAAAGTCAAAGACTTCAATGCTTTATAATTGGAATTTGGAAGTATGTTCATATTTTGTAAATGTGTAAGTCTCATTTGATGTGGTATGGCCAATATGGTCATGTGAGATCTATCTGTGTTTTTTGATACATTATTGCATTTAGCAATCAGATGTGACAATAGTAATTTTTTTCATTTGATTTCTAATTTTCTGTTCAATTACTTAGGCATGCAGGCTTCCGCTTGTCTACATGGTCTACTAAATTGCTTGTAATAGAGTTGTCATGCTTCTTTGTCTATACTACTAAATTGCTTTTAATAGAGTCATCATACTTTGTATCTAGTCTTTGCTATCTCTTTCCTAAGCATTCGACACTCATCCCTTCATCCATGGATAGCTCCTCCTCCTACATGCATCCCTCTCTCATGGGCAAGTGGAAAAGAGCACTAAGCGATACCAATTTCCAGCATTGCCTCCTCCTCCCTTAAGAGTGCAATGGTAAGTCTTGCTCTCACCCCGCACTCAATGATGCACCCTATGGGGTGAAGGCAAATTCTGAATTTGATTTTAATGTACTGTTGTCGAATGGCAACAACATAGTGCTTCATGAAAAGCTTGACAAAAAGCTCAAAGTTTATGACTTTTGCTACAAAGTTCATGAAGGAATTAGCAAGGCAAGTATTAGATCATCTCTAAAATGGGAGAAACAAATTTATTTGGAAGATTCTAAAGGTTCCAAATCAAAGATGGAAAAATATTCAATGCCAAAGAGTTGAAGAGGATTCTCTTCTTATAGGTGCCTTTCATTTTTTTCACGTTCTATCATGTTAGTTACTTTTCTTACCTCTTATGTTCTTCAAGATTAATAGTGAATCCTTGTACAATTATTGATTGCTATCTTGTGTAGTTCAAGTCTATTGTACCTATTGAGCGTTGAAATGATGCCTCTTCAAATACATCAGATCATGTAGATGATCATTATGACGTGGATGATCATGATCAAGGGGTGGATTCAGATGATTGACAATTTACATTGGATGTACTCTATACATTGATACACACACACACACACACACACACACACATATATATATATATATATATATATATATATATATATATATATATATATATATATATATATATATATATATATATATATATATATATATATATATATATATATTCTCATATCAGTTATGTTATTGACTATGTCTATGGTGTGAGTTCATAATTTCAATAATTTGAGAGTGCCTATGGTGTGAATTATATGACTGAAATGTACTAATGATTTTTATTACAATTTATATTTAACATGTGATTTATTAATTTAATTGTATAATTCATTCATATTATATGTGTGTTTATGTGTGTTTATGTGTGTATATGTATGTATGTGCATGTAGTTGTGTGTGTGTATGTATGTATGCACATTTAGGTATATATCTATAATTTTTTGTGTGCATGTATGTGTGTGTATCTTTATGTGTATGTGTGTATGTGTATGTGTATATGTATGTGTGTATGTGTATGTGTATGTGTGTATGTGTATATGTATGTATGTGCATGTGTATGTTTGTGGAGGCATGTGTATGTGTATGTGTGTATATGCATGTGTATATGTCTGAGCATGCATGTGCATGTGCATGTGCATGTGGATGCATGTGTGTGTGCATGTGGATGCATGTGCATGTGCATATGCATGCATGTGCATGTGCATATGCATGCATGTGCATGTGCATATGCATGCATGTGCATGTGCATATGCATGCATCTACATGTGCATGCATGTGTATGTGCATGCATGTGCATGTGCATGTGCATATGCATGTTTTATATATATGTGCATGTGTGTGTATGTACATATGTATGTGTATGTGTATAAGTATGAGTTTATGTATGTATGTGTATATGCATGCATGTACATGTAGATATGTTTGTGCATATGCATGTATGTATGTTTATGTGTGTGTATGTGTAAGTGTATGTGCTTATTTGTGTATGTGCATGTGTATGTGTGTGTATGTGTATGCGTGTATGTGTATGTGTATGTGTATGTGTATGTGTATGTGTATGTGTATGTGTATGTGTATGTGTATGTGTATGTGTATAAGTATGTGTATGTGTGTGTATGCGTGAGAGTGCATGTGCACGTATATATATATATGTGCATGGAAATGTATAAGTGTATGTTAATTAATAAAAACAAAACGATTTGAATGATATAAAAGCAATAAAAACTATACTTACAATAATTAGCCATATAATATGTTCAGTGAACGTCTTGAATAACTTGCAATAAAGAGAGAGAGAGAGAGAGAGAGAAATCAAAAGAGAGAGAATGATAGAGAGTAGAACAGAGAGAGAGAGAGAGAGATAGTGAAAGAGAGATCTTGAGCTCATATGTACAACATAGATATGAACGTTGGATCGTTCTTCGATCAGACACATGTAAAACCATGATCAAAGAACCATGTGTCTTTCTTTATTTTGGTCAAAAGCAAGAATTGCATAAGCAATGTGCATGTGTCGTATATGCGATCTTGTGCACCATCATATATGCAATATTAATGAGTTGCATATGCGATGCTAAAAAGTGTCACATATGTGATGCTCCCAATGTGTTGCAATGCGATTCTCAGATATGTGACACTTGAAATAACATCATTAATATCCTTGGAAATAGCATTGATATTAGCATCATTTAAATGATGGTATATGTTGGATGCTCAATGTGATGGAATGTACAATCACGAAGTAATGAAATTGTGTCATGTCAACTATCGATATGCCCTCATATTCTTTGTAGTGCTAGTTTGTGAGATTCGCTAGATCATGTGCAGCATGATAGACTCAGAACCAAGAAAACTAAAGGGGAGAACTTGATAGACTCACAACCGAATTAAACTAAAAGGTATAAACATGATAAACTCACAACTAACCCACTGCTTCAACAAGAATTCGCATATCGGTGTTTTATACCCGGGCCTTTGCTACATGGCTTGATTCTCGAGGAGCATCCTCAATGCTTTATTTTTCTCTGTTTTGGATCTATCACGCCTTTGTGGCATCGAGGAGCAACCTTAGTGCTTCTTGCTCAAAGTCTTTGTTTCTTCTTTGCTTAGGAAATATAAGCTTCAAAAAGAAGGATTAAACCAGTGTAACTCTGAAGGATCTTCTTGCATTCAATGAGAGAGTCTCCAAATCTTAAAGTTTTTTCCTTTAAACTCTAATCCATAGTATCATATAGAGAACCAAGGATGTGAGTAATAATGAAGTAAAAAATCCATAATTCATTCACGAATTGGATCAGGTGACAATCACATCGAAAGTTCTTCACCCTTGTGAGTTTGGTTTCGCGAACACTCATGCCCCCCTCTTGAGTCTATCTTCCTTGAGAGACCGTTGAGGTAAGGTGTGAACAATATAATATTAAATTATCTCTGTCGTGAGTTCATGTTCTTTGAGGTGGAGAACCCTTGCTAAATCAGGTTCAATTCTTTGCCAATTGATGAGGCTTGGGATATCTGACTGAGGTAACATGTTATGTGTTGAATAGCTAGCTTGCTCACAAACAAAAAGTTGCAAGAGATTTGTTGGTTTTTATATGAACACCTCATAGTGGTATTCCTAGAAGCTTGTGGTGAACATGTCTTTGAATGTTTGCTTCTAACAAGTTGGGATATACTTTGCCCTACGATATATTTCAGTAGTAATGTGTGTGAACACACTTAGGATTGCTGGGTCACTTTTTTCCCTCTCTAGGAGGTCTTTTTCCCTGACTTCTATATACACCTAAAACCCTCATGTGTCAGTTATCTTTGAACATTCACTTGGTAATAAATTCAGTATTATGTGTTGTGCTCCAAGCTTCTTTTCTTCATTGTGTTGTTTGACTGCTTCCATAGACCTAAAAATCCAACAATTGGTATCAAAGCAGCTTGTTGCTTCATCTAGCATGTTGTTGACACCCCTAGGTCAGAGTCTCGCAATCGTACAAAAATTGCTGAGCATACTCAAGGTGATTAGGATTTCAAAACAACGTTTCTCTATGGTGTCAAAATTTGGATTTGAGCTTGTTTTAGCCACATAACGTAGTATCATAGTGGCTACATAGGCAATTCTGTCCTTTTGTGTCAAACATATATACAGGTTTTGGTTCGCTAGTACAAGTGCCTGGAAATCAGCTACAAGTATACTAGAGCTCCATAGGGTAGTTTTGTTCAAGGTTTTGGGATACAATCATTTTTTTGCATCAGAGTATTTTAGTTAGTGGCCATGGATAAAAGCAATGATGTGTTTCATATGTTGATTGTTGAGGAAAAGTTGGATGGTACCAATTACACATTATGGGCATATAGTTATTGAAGGTGATGTAGATGGCATTGAAGATGATGGTCTTCAAATTCCTATTCTTATTGCGGTTCCTGCTGCACCTACTCTAGAGAAACTTTGATGGGATGGAAAAGATGCTCAGACACATTCATTGATAGCTTTGTTTGTCAAATGTGTCATTATCCTTCATATTTGCTATTGCAAAACAACAAAGGATGCTCCAGATCCACTTACCATTTTATAAGAGGCAAGAAATGAGCCTCGTGTTGCTTACCTCTGAAAATAGTTGGAGAGTGATCATATGAATGAAGGAGATTCTAGGGACAATTTTTTGACAAAGATCAAAGACTTGAAGGAATAATTAATTTGTGTTGATGAAGTCTTGCTAGACAACTCACTTGTGCAGAACTTCCTAAATGGTCCTCGAGATTCATATTAGAGTTTTGCTTCTACTGTTCAATTGATGATGAAAGGAAATCCAAATGCCTTAACATTTGAGGAGTTAGTCTCTATTTTGTTTTAGGAAGGAGAATCTAAGCAGAACAGGTCCATTATGCATGTTGCAGATCAAGCTTTCTTAGTTAGTCAGAAGGGAAAACCTAAATGGAGCTCATCTACTAGTAAGCAAAAATCTGCTCATTTTGAAAAATCAAAAAAAGGAAGAAAAAGATGAGAAGAAATCAGAAAAGCAAAAGTTGTTTTGCAAATAATGTAAAGAAAATGATCATGTCAAAAAGAGTTGTCCAAAACTGGCTGCAAAAGAGGGAAAGAAAAAAGAGGCTAGAATGCTTGTTGCAGAGACCTCTAGACCGAGAACAGGGTCTACTAATCTTATGTAGAATAAAGAATGGGCATTTATTAATATTCTCATTTATGAACCATCTTCTCATGAACAATGTGTGTGTGCAGCAGACTTAGATGTTTGGTACTTTTACATTGGGGCAACCAAAAAAATTACCTCGTAGCGTAGTTTCTTCAATTCATTTGAGCATGTTCCTAAGGGGAATATTGTCACATGCACCAATAACTCCTCTTATCCAATCATGAGATTTGGTAAGATCCTTCTGACTACTACTATCGGTAGTTTTTTTCCCATTGTTAGATGCTTTGTTTGTACCAAGGATCAAGAAAAATTTGTTGTCAATTTCAACATTAGCCAAGATCAGCGTGGCTGTCAAATTTGTTGATGAGAGATGTACAATTCATGATCTATGAAATGGAGATTTTATTATTGCTTCTGCCATTTTATGTGGTGGGCTATATACGCTCATAGAATATGAAAAATCTATGAATGATTCAGCATGTGCAATTCAAGATTCTCTAGCTTTCTCAGATCCAAAGCTTTGGCATGCATGCTTTGTTCATCGGAATTTTGCTAGTTTGCTATGCCTACAAAAATCCAAAATGGTGTCCTCTTTGCCCAAAATTGAGGCACTTGGTAAACATGCTTATGAAGGTTGTATTCTAGGAAAAGTATAGCATCCCTCCTTCCCAAAAGATGGTTTAGTATGAACTCGTTGAAATTGTAGCTTGTTCATAATGATATATGTGCTCCTTTGTAGACACATTCTTTTGGGAGCTACCTTTACTTTGTGACTTTTATCGATGATTTTTCCATGCATGCATGGGTGTATCCATTGAAAGAAGATCCCAAAGTGTTTATGTGTTTCAAAACATTTCTGGTTTTGGCTGAAAATCTATGACCATGTAAAATGTGCACCCTCTATTTTGATCGAGGGGGGGAATACATGTCTTCTTATTTTAATGCATTTCCAGTTGAATGTGGGATAAAACACCACTGTATGGTTTTATATGCACCTCAAAAAAAATGGAGTTCCTGAAAGAAGGAATAGGTTTCTCATGGAGAAGGCAAGGTGTATGTTCAAAAGTCAGGGTTTACCACATAGCTTTTGGCTTGAGGCTATTATGTGTGCAGCATATGTACTCAACAAGTGTCCCACCAAAGCATTGCATTCTATCACTCCATATGACGCTCAGCATGGTCACAAACCATATGTTTTTCATCTATGTTTCTTTGGTTCTCTAGAATATGCACTAGTGTTGAAATAAAAATGTAGAAAATTTGATGATAGAGTAGTAAAATGTATTTTTGTTGGATATAGTTTTGAAAAAAAAAAGGCTATTGTCTGTATCATTCACATTTTAAACTCATTTTGCTTAGCCATGATGTTGTTCTTGTGGAAGATGCAACTCATTCATTACTTTCATGTTCTAAGGAGACATCAATTACATCCAAAGATGTGTTTAACACTTTGCTGTCTCTTTTTACAAGTGGATAGTCAAGTGCTAGTCCAAATGAGGTAATTTCTTTGCCTTTATAGGTTTCACATGATGATGGAGATCATTCCATTTCTAATGTCAATTTACATGATGCACTTGTTGATGAGAGTGTTGATATAGAGGATGCAAAAACTATGCCTAAATGCCTCATGCAAACTTTGCAAGATAGAAAGAAAGGTGCACCTCGATCATATTATACTTGTTCAGGCTCTCATGGTGCTTCATTTGCATCAAATTTCTATGCTCTAGATGCCTCTAGTATGTTTGATGAGAATGAGGTTTTTTCTTTTGATGAAGCACAAAATTTAGAAATTTGGATGGCTCCTCTACAATTAGAATATGATGGCATTATGAAGAATGGCACTTGGTCTTTATGTGATTTGCATCTAGGCAAAAGCCATTGGCAGTAAATGGGTATACAAGTTAAAGTGTAAGACTGATGGAATAGTTGATAGGTATAAGGATAGGCTTGTTGCAAAAGGTCATGCTCAAGAAAGAGACATTGATTTTGATGAGACCTTTCCACCCACATGTTGCATAACCACTATTCGTAGCATATGTGCACTTGCATTCCATCATGGTTGGAATGTACATCTATTGGACATTAATTCATTTTTGAATGGTGACCTACATGAGGACATCTATGTTTTTCAGCCCCATGGTTTTCTGTAGAAAGGGCATGAAAACAAAGTGTGCAAGTTGAAAAGCACCACGTGCTTGGTATGAAAAAACACATGCCTACTTGATTGCACATGGTTTTTAGAATAGACCTACACAAATGAGAGCTCCCACAATCATGATTAGAAACAAAGAATTTATTCTACTTAGGGGCATAGTAGTTAAGAACAATCAAGTGCAATCTCACCTCACTTTAGAAGCTGAACTCCTCAAGATCAAACCAGAATTTCCTACTCTCAAGTAGGACCACAAAGAAAAGTGTTGGATATAGAAAATATAAGCAAATGAGAAGAAGGAAACACGTATATTTCTATCACATATCAAGGATAAACAACAAAGGCAATCCTAGAATTAATGTTAGCTACACAATTAGATACAGAAAGTAAGAAAAAAAACAAAAAAAAGAACCCTCCCACAAAAGAAGAAGAAGAGGAAGAATCCTTAATTGAGGTCCCATAAAATTTCAAGAAGCATGAGATAAAACCTAGAAAAATAATGGTCCAAATGCCAAAAAGATAAGCTCTCATGGGATAAGCTTATGATAATAAAGAATAGACCAAGAAAATGGTAGTGATGATAGAAAATGGAGAAGAAGAAGTACACATATAGCAATTGACTTGAGTGAGGAAGATAAATGAGAACTCATCAATCTACTAAGAGATTATATAGGTGTACTTACTTGGAACTACAAGGATTTGAAAGGACTGGATCCAAAAATATATTCACATAGGATCCCCATGTATTTTGAAGCCAAGCCAATGAAGTAGAAGCCTTACACATACAATGATACTTATGTAGCAAAGATAAAAGAATAATTCTATAGGTTGATAGTAGTTGGATTCATCTACAAAATTGAGCATATAGAGTGGGTATCCCCCATTTCTATTGTTCCCAAGAAGAATTGAAATTAACTTGAAAAAAGTTAATGTGGCCACTATAAGAGATAGGACTCCCCTTCCTATCACTAAACACCTATAAGAACACGTAGTGGGCAACAAAGTTTTAATCTTGATGGATTTTTGGGTTGTAGCCATAGCCCTAGGAGATCAGCACATTGTGGAAGGGGAATCGAGAAAAAAAAGAAGAAGAAGAAGATCAAAGAGTAAAACTGCTCAGTAAAGAACAAAGTTTATGAAGAAAAAGAACAACTCTCTGCCCAAAGCCCCACAGGGGCATGCTTCAGGCGACAACACCAAAGAACCAGGTCCTAAGGAGTGGAATTAAAGAAAGATAACAACCAGGACATTTCATGGGAGGTTGCACACAACTTTCTCATCCACCAAGAGCAGGTGGTGAAGTGAAACAAGTAGGGAAGAGAGACAGCACACGAAGGACTCTTCATCGGATAAGATAACCAATTGTCTGAAGGTCCTAGTTGCCTCCTCACCCAGTGGATGCGTGCGGTGGAAAGAAATGAATCAGGTCCTAGAGAATGACAAAGAAGATTCAAAAATAGGACCTTTAAAATGTAATGCTCACTTAAAAGAGAGTAGAGGTTAGCAAAGTGAGGTGTGCAATGGAAAACAAGTAAACAGGCTCCAAGCAATATAGTAGGGTCAGATGTGTGAAGAAAAAGAAATATCAGAAGACCAAAAGTTAGAAAGAGGTAGAGGCTGAGAAGTTGAAGAGAGTGACTAAGAACATCACATTCTTAGCCACTGATGGCATGCATGGCAGCCCGATTTGATGCAGCAACCCAGATTTATGAATGTATGGAATACCAAGGGGATGATAGAAGCAAAGGACTAGTTTTGGATAAAGTGAGAAATTTTTTGACAGTTCTTATTGTTTCTTCGACCATTGGGTGCATGTATTCAGGAGCCATAGACAAGCTATAGATGAAAAGCAAAGCTTGTCAAGGGATGACAAAGACAAAGAGGGGGACAGTATTGCAGAGAGAACAGACACCAAAGAGGAGCCCCAAATTTTTCAAATTAATGGGCATAATTTTCTTCTTCAAAACCTTAGAAAATTTCCTCAAAGCTATGTAAATGCACTAGAGGAGTCTTGTAGATGCATAAACCCAACTCTTTGTAACATATTTCTTTTTAAATAGTAGGAAATTAGGGATTAGCCAATAAAGTACCAGTCACTTGTGTGGAAGGACCATTTTTAGGGCACATGTATATAAGTCACCTTGTAACTCTTTGTAAAGACTTTTTGCCATTGTGAAGAAGGAGAGCTCCAAAATTTCGAATTTGCTTCTTTCCTGCAGATTTTCCTCTTCTGTATGATCTTTTCTGTGTGTGTGAAGCTTGGAATGTGTGTGTAGGACTATTGTCTACCCCTCCCCATCACTTTTGAACTACTGTAGTGTGTGTGTGAGCAAGTACGAGTTGTGGAATGAGTGAAGGTGTTTCCCACCATTCACTATTTTGGCCATAATTTGAAGAGTGGTTAATAGATGCACCTCGTCGAGAGCTTCTAATGGAACCTGCTATTGGCCATATTCGGAGTTCGAAGCTGGGAGAAAAATTTGAATGTGTGTTTACTGTTGTAAGTGGTATCGTGGCAGACACTTTCAGAGATTACGTGAGTTAGAAAGGTAGTTTACTCTTTTCTCTTGCATTTTAGATGAACCACTTCACTTTCCATCATGTGTGCACATTTCCTCATACACTTGGTTCAGTAGGTTCTTCAGATTAATAATTAAGTGTGTGTCAATCCACCACTATACATACTTGTGTGGCAAATGAGATTTAGTCTCTTTGGCACAAGTCCCTAAGACCTAGCGACTTAGGTACACACACACAAGATGGATTTTTCCACCGAATGGGGAATCTTTGCATTTTATGTGATGCCATTAGGGCTCACAAATGCACCTACTACATTTTAGAGGCTTATGTGTGCTATGTTCAAGGACTTCTTGAGAACGAATTTAGAAGTTCTTGTGGATGATTTATGTGCTCATTCCTACATAAGACAGACTCACATCCCTAGCTCAGACAAATCTTTGATAAGTGTAGAGAATACCAAGTATGCTTGAACCCAAAAAAATGTATTGTCATGGTCAGGAAAGGCAATATTTTAGGACATATTGTTTCAAAGAATGGTATATCTACGGATTAAGACAAGGTGAGAGCCATTGCAGAGCTATAGAGACCTAGGATGATCAAGCAAATACAAGCTTTTATGGGTCATTGTGGATACTACCGGTGTTTTATCCACATATACACAATCATTGCAAAGTCTCTGTATAGACTTTTGATGAACTTTGACTGGAATGAAGACTATGAGAAATCCTTCATAGAGGTGAAATGACATCTGTGCTCAGCCCCTATTTTAACAGCCTTGAATGGGAATAATCAATTCCATGGTCATGTGGATGCTTCCAGTTTCTCTATTGGATGTGTGCAAACACAACCAATGGGGAAAAGGAAACATTGACATTCCCATAGCTTATGCAAGTAAGTAGTTGAATGTTGAAAAGAGGAATTACACAACCACCAAATAAGAAGGATTAGG
Source organism: Ceratopteris richardii (assembly GCA_020310875.1). Classification (NCBI taxonomy): domain Eukaryota; kingdom Viridiplantae; phylum Streptophyta; class Polypodiopsida; order Polypodiales; family Pteridaceae; genus Ceratopteris; species Ceratopteris richardii. The sequence goes on from CM035436.1 coordinate 10,387,338, forward strand.
CATGGTCTATGCAGTCAAGAAGTTTAGACATTATTTGCTTGCAAATAAGTTAAATTTTTTTACAGAACATCAAGCCTTACTATACTTTGTGAACAAACCTTGCAATACATGTAGACTAGTAAGATGGTTTCTCTTAATAATGTATTATGATTTTGAAGTAGCTATAAGGAAAGGTAAAACCCACCTTAGGGGAAATCACCTTTCACACCTCACTTTAGGAGAACCCACACAAGGTGTGCTAAACAAACTTCCTGATGCAATTTGATCAACCTAGAAGTTGTTTCAAACTAGCGAAAGCAATTATTGCCTATTTTCACATTTGTACCCAAGAATAAAGTGATAAGAACTAAGAATGAAGAAATATTCAAGTCGAAAAAATATCACATACTCACAAGGAGTATTTACAAGAAAATTGATCAAGTAATCTTAGCTTTTCGTCTGGAAGAGGAAGAGCATGAAAATAGTTGTAATTAGCACATGTAGGTCCATTAGGGCAACACCATTCAAAGAATAAACCCCTATATACATTGAAGTAATTGTCACTCTACACTAAGTGTCTCTAATACCTAACTGGATCGATCCTTTAGTTGGATTTCTAAAAAACAAACACATTTCCCCAATAGAGGACATTAGCATGCCAAAATTCTAGAGCAAGAGGATCAAGACTATATGCTCATTGGTGATAATCTACACAATCCAGAAGGAAGTGAATATCTGGGATTATGCACGCATGAAAGTGAGTACTTGAAGATATTAGAGACTGCACACTAGGGTGTACCAGGAGGACACTTTGGACTAGATTGCATGATCAAAGTTATTATGTTTTCAAGTCTATGGTGACCCACTCTTCATATAGATGCGCACACCTATGTGAAGAGGTGTGACACCTACTAGAGAGCTCAATATCTAATTCATAAGGATGAGATGCCACTAAGACACATGATGGGCAAACGTGAATTCTCAAAGTGGGATATAGACTTTGTAGGTCCTATAAACTCCCTAGTTAGAAGCTTCCATGTTGAATACATAAATTTAGGCCTAATTTATCTTACCAAATGGGTAGAAGTGAAATCCATTGACAAGAACGATTCAAAAATGACAAAAAAATCTTTATTTGAGAATGTGTTCACAAGGTACAAACTACCAATAGATTCAATGAGCGATTGAGGAACCCACTTCTTGAATGAGGTAATTGAATATCTATTACAAGATTTTATGGTGATTCACAAGAAGTCAGCACCATATCCACATAGAAATAGACATTCAGAGAGCATGAATATGACCCTATGCAATATATTGACTAAGCTCGTAAATAATGAATGCTTTGATTGGGACAAACAGTTACATCATGATGTTTGGGCACATCAAGTGACCTATAAAACAGTACTCAACGCCACTCCCTTCACATAGCATTTGGCCCAAATGGTGTGACACTTTTAGATTTTTTGATATCCACCTTAAAGGTTGCACAAGAGCATCAATGGACAACCTATGGGATAACATCTAGGATCATGGATTTATAATGTTTAGGAGAGACCAGATTGAGAGCAATACCAAGAATATACATATTCAAGAAGAGATAGAAGGCTTATTTTGATGCAAATGTAAAGGATAAAGGCTTGAGAGAAGGTGACCTAGTATTGGCATACACTTTGGAGCAACATACTCATAAACTAGAGAAATGAGTCCATGGACCTATGAGCATTAATAGAATATCGACCAATGATGCAATTCAATTGGCCACTCTAGAAGGAGATGTGTTGCATAATTACATAAGTGGTTGCAGAGTCATTCTCGCAGATAGAGGAAGAGAAGAGAATATGAAAAGAGGCTCAAACTGAAGTTCTAGAACACATTAAACAAATGAATTTAAGACAACATGGATTAAGCCAGTTTAGAAGTGAGGAGGTGGAAAGAGTTCATCTTGTGAATTTCCTTCCCCACTCTAATGTCCCTAGATATCAATGCAATGTGCGAAACATAGAGGAATGGCTCTCCTAACATAGTTGATACGCAACCATTCATTTTTTTTGAGTTAGGAAACATCAGTAGAATCAAGATGATCAAAGCCCTGATTGATTGAGGACCTGCTATTAGTGCCATAAGGCATTCATGTTGTTAGAATATGAACTTAGACATGAATCTGATTGAGGCGTACCTCATAAGATTAGGAGGTCTAGAAACCCCTTTCATGGGTCAGGTGGAAGTTCCCATCTTAATACAAGATGTTCCCTTGATAGTAAGATTACTAGTGTGCCATGATGAAGATCTCAGTGAATCCTTAATCTTGTGCCACGACTAGATCATCAATCATGTGGTCAACTTAAACCTCAAAAGTTGTCTTCTTCATGTTTGGGTAAAAGAGCAACACATTACGATAGAAGTAGAAAGTAGTACAACCAATTATCACCATTCCACAAAGGCTCTTAGTTCTTCTAAGTCTAACCTTGAAGAAAATGATGTTTCATGTATCCCTAGATATGTTGTGTTGAATGTCTTGCACTCTAACAAAAAGATCATAAAACTTGTGAAACCCCCTTCTTTTCCACAGAGAAGTGTTGTATCAAAAACTCAACCAAGGAGGCATACAAATCAACAACAGTAGAGTCAAGAACCAAGAAGATAGACAAGGCCATAGGATACCAACCTATCCCAATGAAGCAGATATGGGTGTGGAAGGGTGAACAACTGATTGCTCAACTAGATTCAAATCCATCATCTAAGAAACAAATTGAGAAGGTGAAGAGATTATCAACGAAGCAAGGAAGAAATCAATCACCTAGAATAATCCAAATTTGGATACCAAAGCCTTCAATGAAAGCATAACCTAATAACTTGCAAATTTGGGTTTCTAAGACCTCCTTGAGAGCCCGAATCTCCTCCCACAAGCTCTTAGTTTCTAGGCAATCACAATCCATTTCAACCCCTCAGACAAGCTCTTAGTTATTGGGTCTGATGCATCATGTAATTTGGTTCCTAAAACAACGTGGAAGTGGGTATCTAAATAGTCCCAACCCTAAGTCAAATCATCATCTCATAATAAAGTGTACAAACCCTTAACAAACTCTTATAATCCCATAAGGTAAGTAAAAAAAGGTCAGAAAACCTTGTAAAAAATCTTGTAGCAAGCCTTGCAAGAAAACCTTGCAACATGCATGTACATCACTAGAATCATGCTAAGATCATGCACTTTCCAGAGTTTGCATATAGGCATAATGAAAAATCACACTACCACATCACAAACATTCTACACTCAATATCCACTTTCATAATGCACAGGGACACAGTGGAAACATGTCGGTATTGGAAAGGGAACAAGGTATTTTTGGGTTTCTTTGACAATACTAATGTGTTTTTCTGGTTATAGTACATTCACAAAACCACATGCACTTATCAGAAAGAAATAGAGGATGTAGGAACTAACCCCCAACCAATAGTCATCAACTCTTTGGCCATCCAAGCACATCCTTCAAAAATACCTTCCATGTTCCATAATTATAGGGGTGCCATTCATATCCATGAACCTCTAGCAGGACGAACTACAAGAGTACATGCACACTCTCCTTGGTTCAATGAATTGGTCAGACTATTGGAAGATGCTCTTTACATATGGGAGTCCAAATGTGAATTCAACAACACATGGGGTTGGTTTCAATTTCTCTCTAGATAGTTTGAAGAGTTAAAAAACTTGGAAGAGCTGCAAAACATTTAGGAAAGAGAAAGATTCTTGGTTTATTTTAGTGCTCCATTGCCAAAGTCATATTTCTTGAGGTGTTATTATTTGATTCAGACTCTTTAGCCTAGGGTGGATGAGGACCTTCCTAGAAATTTTGTGGTACCATCAATGATGCCCAACTAGGAATTGAAGCGATTCAAGTTATCTCAAAAGCTTGTAAGTGAAGCTTTGAATATGCAGGGAAGATACATCCCCACCGATAAAGAGACACAGGTTATAGACACTATGAAGAAGTGGAGTGCATTGAAAATCAATTAGATGATTGCTTTGACCATGATCTTGTAAAGCACCCCTAAGGATGTGCATGCAACATTTTGCCTTCCTAGGGTAGGATCACTTCACACAACCACATAAAAAGATATGTTTCAGTATTTATCTAGTAGAATTGATACAGATCAAGATCAACCTACCACATTAGATCATTGATCAACTTTACATGGAAAATGCAAGGTGGCAGTGCAAATGGGTACTGAATAGATGTTGTGCAATTATTTATAGATGTTTGTCCTATGACATCCCCATAAATCAAGCACTTACAAGAGAAACTCTACAACTTTTTAAGTAGAGGAATTCATGAGTAGCCCCACAACCAAAATGCTTGTGTGGCACTATCCCTTCCATGCAGCCAATAGGCACAATCAGTACCCCTGAAGTATCACCAGCCATGGAACCAATCAGCCCTTGATTCACCATTCACATTCCCCAACGTACAAAAGTGAAGATTGCAACTACTACTGACAAAGTAGTTGCAACCTAGTGATCAACTTCCACCTCAATTTGAATTTCTAGCAACCAAATTACTAGAAGGTATGGATACCTTTGATTTTGAATAAGTCCTCCAAGGATTTCCACAATTAGGTGTAGAGTTTGGATCAGAAAGAGGAAGATGACTAAGAAACAATACACCCACCTAGCAGGCATGATGAACATGAGTGTACAAAAAAAGTGTGCACATTGGGAGGAAGAACAACAATTGTCTAGATCGTAGGGAGAAGACAGGCAACCCAACAATCAAGAAGAGGAAGGTGAACCTAACTATAGAGCTATGTTTAAGAGATTAAGGAAAATTATGCAAGACATTCATGCTCACAGCTAAATATCTTAGCAAAGGAGTCGAGTAACCTTGGAACAACTACTTGATGTAGATGATGTGGATCCTTGATTCATCCACTCCTTACCTGCACTATCAAAAGATGTGGAATTGGTTGAAGCAATTGATGACATGTTAAAGAAACCTAGTCTACAATATGATGGGCGCAGAGTTAGGACACTTCCATGGTCAAACAAAACCATATAGATCTTTGTAACCTCTACCACATCTTTCCAGCCTAACGGGAGAGCAAATGTACTTCAAGGGTACCCAAAAATGCTACACATATGGTTGAATGCTCCTTTACACATCTGATACAACCCATGCTATGGACCAACAAGGTGTCACTCATGGCTTGCATTTTCCATAAAGGTAAAGAACAATGCACATTGTGTAGATAGGGTTAACTACCCATATCTGTAGTGACCTCCAATAGTAGCATACATGATTGCAACCATGCACCATTGGATCCCATGATTGAAACCCATGCTTGATGTCACCACAAAAACGCTCATAAAGATCTTTGACCTCATGCTAGTAGTGTTCAAAACCTTCCTGAACTTTTGAGCACCCCATGTGTCCACACATGGCTTTGAGAATGGAAATTTAGATTTGTTCTATGACTTTAGCATGATGTCATCTATAAATATCATTTATGCTTGGCACTATAGGTTGAAGTGCCTCGTAACTTGTTACAAGAAAATATTTGAAGATATGTTCACAACCGGTTTCTAAGAGTACCACTTTGAGGTACTCATTTCAAAACCAACTCACCTTCTGCAGCTCTTTGTATGTGAGCAAGCCATATACTCCACACGTTATAGTCCACCTCAAAGAGCAGGAACTTGCCACCAATGTCATTCAGTACTATCTTGATGACCCTACACCACAAGGGTCTCTCAAGGATGACAGACTTGAAGGGGGGGGGGGTGTTAGTGGAATATGAGGCTAAGAAAGCTTGAAGAGACAAGGAAGCTTGAGGAAAGAAATTCAAAGATAAGGACAAGGATTAGACGTAGACCTAAGTAGACAAGGGAGCTAGGGGAGAACAGCAGAGCAATAAGGCATCAAAAAGTTTCTAAACTTTACATTTATAAAAAGTGATTTTCATCACTACACACAATTGTAAATAATCATTTTTTATATTTCCAATTCCATTTTATGCAAGCCAAGGATTCCTTAAGCTTGACGAGGACTAGAGGAATCCGCTTCTTAGTTTTCATACTTTTTGGAGCTTGTTTGAGTACTAAAAATAGCTTAGGTACCTATTTTTTAACTAGGCTAGACACTAGGTTTAAAATGGTGCAAAAGCTAGTCAAAAACTATAAAAGGAGCTAGAGATCTCATTTTGGGGGTAGCTTGTATGAGATGTGAGCATTGTAAGAACTTTCTTATAACTTGAGATGGTGAATAAAGGATTCCATTGTACTAATCTTTGTGTTTCCTTGTATGTGCATGTGCATGTATGTGTGTGCATCTCCTAGTGCTTCTCACTCATTCACTTGTACACTCCTCTTGCTCATGGTCATCATATCATCCTCCTATCTCTACAGATTGACATTTATGAGTTGGATCTTCACCATGGTGGTACTTCCATTGTGCTTGAGTGACAACTCCTCTATCAACTTTTCATGTGTTTCTAAAAGGTTAGTATAATCTTTAATATGATTTTTATACTTTGTGGAGTGATGAATTGAAACTTATGGGGCTAAAACTTTCACGTGGCATGATTTTTATCATTGCTTTGAGGTTATCTACATTTTGTTTTTGTATTCTCTGGTTCTCTTCCTTTGCTACTACTAAGTGTCTTCTCAATAATGCCACATTGTGAGTTAGTTTGCCATTTTGTTCTATTTTTATGTGTAATAGATCTTCCATTTTGTAGACAACTTATTTGTTCTATTCTTGCACTTGAGATTCTAGCTATACATGCGCCTATTGGAGAGCATTATACTATTCTTGAATGGTCTCCTTGGTGGTGATCAATGTTGATATTTTGTCCTCAGTTGAGTAGATTTATCGTATAACATCATATTGCATTTTTCACTCTAGCACAATGGTGACAACCAATATGAGGAGATAAACCTCATGATTTTCAATTTGTGGAGACATGAGGATGGTATGACAACCTCGAGCAAGTGGAATGCATAAGTGAGGGAATGAGAAGCATGCTAGCATGCACACATACATAGAGTAAGAGAAATAGTGGAACAATGGAATCTTGTATTTCTCTAATTTCAAGATACAATCAAGTTCATACAAGCTCAAATCCCAAACAAACTAACCCATAGAATGATCTCTCTAGCCCTTTTTATAGTTTTTAGACTAGTTTTGGCTTAGTTCAAGCCTAGTGTCCTACCTAAATGAAAATTAGGTTCCTAGAATACTTTGGAGGCTCAAATCAGCTCTAAAAATTATGAAAATTTATATGTGGCTTCTTCTAACACTCCTTGAGATTGAGGACTCCTTGTCTTCAACAAAATGGAGTCCAATTAACAAAAACAAGTAATTACAATGGTGTGTAGTTATGAAAATCATTTTTTGAACATGATTGATTTGAAGAAAATGTAACTCAACTTATTGGCTGCCAAACCTACATTAGCTACTCCGTCTACTCAGTCCTCATTGTTGATCTCTTAGAATCTCTTTTCTTTGGCTCCCTTGTTGCATACTACCGTGTCTGCTTAGTTCGCCCTCATAGCTAACACTCCCCCCCCCCCCCCCCCCCCCCCCACCCTCTCACGTCTATCATCCATGGCAAACCCTTGTTGGGGAGGGTGGTCTATGTCGTATTTGATGGGGGATGATTCCAACACCTCAATGCAACAAACCTTCGACTAGTTGAGATCTCGATCGACATATCCCCCTTTTGATGTCTTCTTGCTCTGATAAGTCCTCCTCGTGCTTCTAGGAGAAGTCTTGATCCCTTCAAGTCTTTAATATGATGCCCACTATTGTTTCCAAGCCTCCAAAATGTCTTTGATACCACTGATGGGGGATTATTCCAACACCCCAATGCAACAATGGAATATGGTTGCCCTCCACTAGGTCCAGAAGCAGTGATATATGATCACTATTCTGAATTTTTCTCTCCACCTCTATAGAGACTTATAATGAACCTTTGCAAACCTATATTAGATTATAAGAGCTATAAAACAAGCTTTAAATCATCCCAAATGGATTTTCCAGTTGGTAGAACCATCCTTTGCAAAACGGGCTATTTGTTTGCAACACTCTCTGCCTATGTGCAGAGATACACCTTCACAAAACTGGAAATTTCTCACAACTCACTCAATCAAATAACTTGAAAATTTGGAAACATTCATAGAACTATATGAGAGACAAAATGAAGCTTGAAATCAATGAAAATGAGTACAATGAGAGAGCCAATAATGCTCTGCAATTCGGTACAATGAGATTTGGAAAAGCCCAAAAATCATGAGAAAATGAGGTAAGCAAGCAAGGGGGTTGTTTGCTCGAGTTTGTGACTTCACTAAACTAACTATGAAACTTGTGAAATTCATAAAGCCCAAGAAACAAATGTGGGATGATTCTTATGTAGAGTTTTACTTCTCCTACAATCTAGCTAACCACACACCAATCAGTGTAAGTGCACTTTTTGGAGGTTGATTGATGAGATTTGAGTTTCACTGAGTTTGATGGAGCTTCTAACTCGATTCCACAACTTTGGGTCCTCCTTTTTTATTGATCCACTTGCAAAACTCGTGTTTGAGCCCTTTTGCATGATTGAGACTTGATTTTCAACACTCCCCCTCAAGTCTCAATCACTAGGTCCTTCATTCCAATGCATGCCTTGAAGTGTTGTAGCTTTACTACATCCAAAGCTTTGGAAAACATATCTACATATTGGTCCTTTGTATTTACATGTTCCACCTTGACATCCTTTGACATAATCTTCTCTCTAATAAACTGGTAATGTACTTCTATATGCTTCAACCTTGCATAGAACACCCGATTTTGAACCAAGCATATGCTACTTATGTTGTCACAAAAATTAGGTACTTGCTTAACCTACAAATCAATATAAAAAAACAACTTCTTGAGCTACATAAGCTCACATGAGACTTGTGCTAAGCCTCTATACTCAACTTTGATCGATGAGAGAGCCATTTTTTGTAGTGTCTTTGACATCCGTGAGATGGTCTTCTTCCCTAGCATGATAACATAACCACAAGTGCTCCTCCTATCATCTTTGGAACCTACCCAATCAGCATCACAAAAGGCTTGTACATTTAATCCATCATCAAATTGATAATATAGAACTTCATTCATTGATCCCTTGAGATACCTAGGTACCCTTTTGGCTGTAATAAGATGAGGTACTCTTGGTGCTTGCAAAAACTGAGATAACACTCCAACTACATGTGCAATATCTGGTCTCATCATGGTAACATACAAGAAAGAACCAATTACTGACCTATACATGGTCACATATATCACTTCTTCACCTTGATGAGCACTTAGTTTAACATTTACTTCTAATGGATTCGAATGGGCTTGCAATCACACAAGCCAAACTTCATCAAGAGAACTAGAATTTATTTCCTTTGTATATGTATATGTATATGTATATGTATATGTATATGTATATGTATATGTATATGTATATGTATATGTATATGTATATGTATATGTATATGTATATGTATATGTATATGTATATGTATATGTATATGTATATGTATATGTATATGTATATGTATGTGTATGTGTATATGTATATGTATATGTATATGTATGTGTATATGTATATGTATGTGTATGTGTATATGTATATGTATATGTATATGTATATGTATATGTATATGTATATGTATATGTATATGTATATGTATATGTATGTGTATATGTATATGTATATGTATATGTGTATATGTATATGTATATGTATATGTATATGTATATGTATATGTATATGTATATGTATATGTATATGTATATGTATATGTATATGTATATGTATATGTATATGTATATGTATATGTATATGTATATGTATATGTATATGTATATGTATATGTATATGTATATGTATATGTATATGTATATGTATATGTATATGTATATGTATATGTATATGTATATGTATATGTATATGTATATGTTTATGTATACGTATATGTTTATGTATACGTATATGTATATGTATACGTATATGTATATGTATACGTATATGTATATGTATACGTATATGTATATGTATATGTATATGTATACGTATATGTATATGTATACGTATATGTATATGTACATGTATACGTATATGTATATGTATATGTATATGTATATGTATATGTATATGTATATGTATATGTATATGTATACGTATATGTATATGTACATGTATATGTATATGTATATGTACATGTATATGTATATGTATATGTATATGTATATGTATATGTATATGTATATGTATATGTATAGGTATATGTATATGTATATGTATACGTATACGTATACGTATATGTATATGTATATGTACATGTATATGTATATGTATATGCATATGTATATGTATATGTATATGTATATGTATATGTATATGTATATGTATATGTATATGCATATGTATACGTACATGTATATGTATACGTATATGTATATGTATATGTATATGTATATATATATGTATATGTATATGTATATGTATATGTATATGTATATGTATATGTATATGTATATGTATATGTATACGTATATGTATATGTACATGTATATGTATATGTATATGTCTATGTATATGTATATGTATATGTACATGTACATGTATATGTATATGTACATGTACATGTATATGTATATGTACATGTACATGTATATGTATATGTACATGTACATGTATATGTATATGTACATGTATATGTATATGTATATGTACATGTACATGTATATGTATATGTATATGTACATGTATATGTATATGTATATGTATATGTATATGTATATGTATATGTATATGTATATGTATATGTATATGTATATGTATATGTATATGTATATGTATATGTATATGTATATGTATATGTATATGTATATGTATATGTATATGTATATGTATATGTATATGTATATGTATATGTATATGTATATGTATATGTATATGTATATGTATATGTATATGTATATGTATGTCATTCCATGCCCTTGGGGCCTGCTTCAAGCCATACAAAGCTCTCTTGAGCTTATACACATGATCTGGATAAAATTGATCCTTAAAACCATCTAGTTGTTCCATGTAAACTTCATCTGAAATGTACACATTCAAAAATGCATTCTTCACATCTAATTGAGATAACTTCCAACCTTTGCAAGCACCAATAGCTATGAGAGTCCTTATGGTTGTCATCTTTGCAACAGGACTATAAGTTTCATCATAGTCCACACCATATGTCTGTGCATATCCTTTTACAATAAGCTTGGCTTTGTACCTAGACACACTTCTATCTGCAAATATTTTTGTTTTGTAAACCCTCTTACATCCAATTACCTTCTGATTAATTGGTTTGTGTACCAATTCCCAAGTCTCATTCTCAATGAGTGCATCATACTCTTCCATCATAGCGTTTTCCCAATTCCCCTTTCCTTTGGCTTCATCATATGTGGATGGGTCTTCATCTGCTTTTATCATATAAGCATAATCTTTAGTAGTCAAGAATGAAGTATCATAGCTATACCTTGTAGGTTGCCATTTGTGCCTTGATGACCTTTTGAGTTCTCCACTTCTTGAAGTTTCTGGTTCATCACATTCAAGATCAAACCTTGGCATTTCTTCAACTTCGTATGGTGTCATATACTGCAAAGCTTTACATGGTAGCCTATCAACCAAGTATGTAGCTGTATTTACAACCTCAGCCCACAAATAATTAGGGCAATAATTTTCTTTCATCATTGATCTTACAAACTCAACAAGAGTTCTATTTCTCCTTTCTGCTACACCATTTTGTTGAGGAGAGTACCTGCAAGTAACCTCTCTCTTTACACCTCCATTCCACAAATAATCACTGAATTCATTTGAGAAATACTCTCCCCCTCCGTCTGATCTTAACCTCTTCAATTTTTGTCATGTAATTCTTTTTGCATATACATGATAGTGTTTGAATGTATTAAACACTTCTGACTTGTCTTTGATCACATAAATAGTGATCCACCTGGTAACATCATCAACATATATGACATAATATCTTGAACCATTTATACTAAAGTCCTTTGAAGGACCCCACACATCTGTATGTACCAATTCAAGTCTTTTTTAGTACATGAAACCATGCTTATTATATGATTGCTTATGAGCCTTACCTAATTGACATGCTTCACATCTGTATGTCATGTGCTGACCAGCAATGTCTTTCATCTTTGTCACATAATCAAATATTGATTGTGAAGCCTTCTTCTTGAATGTAGTAAAGTATGCCCATAGTGATGCTTTCCTTGACTTGGTTGTATTTTGAAAAATGCTCTTCCAATGCACTCCATATATCACTTGCACTTTCAATTCCTCTGATATGAGGAAGTAAGTAATCATTGACTGCCATGTATATTATGCTCCTTCTTTGAGCATCCTTCTTCATAGAAATGGAGAAAAGATCGACGTGCAATTCTCAGAAAACATCTTCTATCAAATTCAATTCGTACATCTGATGGATGATACACACATAACTCATAATCCACTCCTCTCTATCTCATCTATACTTCATCTCTCTCTCATATCACGACCATATACAAGTGTATATATATACATATGAGTGTGAATTCGTCATTATTCAAGTATTTGTGAAGTATTTACAAACCTAATGTAGATATGTATATACACCATCTTTTTCTGAACCTCTACTTCATTTCATGCTCTTAGGCTTCAATCCTAAGCTTCATATAATCATCAATTGTTGATTGCCTTGCTCCACCAATATATATATATATATATATATATATATATATATATATATATATATATATATATATATATATATATATATATATATATATATATATATATATATATATATATATATATATATATATATATATATATACATATATACATATATATATATATATATATATATATATATATATATATATATATGTATATATATATATATATATATATATATATATATATATATATATATATATATATATATATATATACACACACACACACACATATATATAGCAAGATCTATAGAAAGGTACTTAGACTTAGTCTTGGTACCTAGGAACTAGTTAGTGTGGAATAAAAAGGGATATCCATTGTCACATGTTGAGTAGAACCAAACTACACTATCTCAAGGGCATGAGATTCATTAGAGTCCACCTACATATTCCATTATATATATGGAATATACATTAGGTTTATTGTAGGTGTGACACCATGAATTGGAAGAAGGTTCCATTGGTATGGATAGTGGAAACAACTTCCTTTTAGGCACCCTTCTTCTATGGCTAGGGAGAAAAGGACTCATCATTCATGGGGTCATGTCTCGCTAGATCATAGGAGAGCTCTTAGTAGACATCTCCTTAGGATTGAGAGTTTTCTTTCATAGTTTACGGGAGAGATTTATTATTCCAATAGAGTATGTCATGGGTGATTGTATCTCCATTTATATCACATACTCACTTTATAGTTTTCAAGAAGGATGATTCCATTAGTGTGGATGGATCATATAGATCCATACATAGAGGATGGTTGGTAGAGAGATTTCTCTTAGTATAGATACACATTTGTTTATTATGCTATCATGTCATATCATTGTTGACCATTTTAGAAGATGACTTTGACCCACTCTTTATCACATAATCCTTCATTCTTTATGGGAGATTTGTTCTCCACCTTCATAGAAATGTATGTAATGAAGGATTATGCATGAATTTATGGAAGGGATGAGCAAATAGATTAATAAAGGTCTCTTTTAAGGAAAGGAGAAAGTGGGATTTAGGGATTTAGCTCAGAGATCAGGGAGAGATCTCACTGTAGTTCAAAGATCTCACTTTAGCTCTTGTTCTTTAAAGAAAAAAAGGAAAGGAAAATATAATTTCATCATAGGAGAAGAATTGATTATGTTTTCACTAGAGAGAAGAGGTGTTTAGAAAACATCTCTTAGTTTATGGTTTAAAAGGAATTCATTTACTCTGCTTTTAGTGTAGTTTTCCTCATACAGGAGTTTGATTCTCCACTATTTTAGAAGGAAAAAACATAGAGAACCTATGTACATGTTCTCAAATATGGATGAGCATAACAATTCAACATAATCTCTCTCATATAGAAAGGGAAAGTGGAATAGATCCTAGTACTAGAGCTCTTTTTCTTAGATGAGATTAGTGAGAAAGAAAGACACACAAAGTTTACTTCTTCATTTTTAGGTTGTCTTGATAGGAGTGGCACTCTTCTATCAAAGACTAAAGGGAGGTCGGTTAATCATGGTCGTTAGGTTGTCTCACCTGATGAATCTAGGAGAGTGGTGTCAATCTCAATAATGCTCTTAAACTAGATAAGGAGTTCTAGTTGTTGGCATTAGAGAGACTAGGGAGGAAGTGACGAGTTTTTCTTTAGGGTTTTTAGGAGATAAGGATAGATCTCACCTATTGGGATACCAAAGTCTTAGTTGATGCTTCATCATGAGGATGATGATTGAGCATCAATAATGAGGATGGGTACTTATAGATTATCTGAATCTCAATAAAGAATGCTTTTGCATTCACATGGAAAACTTAAAGGAAGAGAGAGTAGTTACTAGTAGAGTTTGCACTAGTGCCATAGATGTCCTTCAAATATAACTTAGTTCATAGTTTATGGACAACAAAACAAGGTCTTCTTGGTTAGTGGGATATAGAGATTTTATTCTACAACCAAGAAAGTCTATTATGTGAACGAAAATGGTGGATTTGCATAGATCACAAGGTAGTTTAGATCAATTTACTTGTGATTACACTCAAGGTTAAGAAGACCTAGAGTGGTACGAGGTCGAATCTATCATTTAGTCCTAGATGGTTTTGGAGTAGTTTTTATGCGGGATGTTTCTTTATATTTCAGATAATTTTATGGTTTATTATCTCCATTTTCTATGGTTGATATTTTATAACTTGGCATTCTATACTTGTCTTTCACATTATTACTCCATGCAGGATACGTCATATGGACTTACATCATTTAGATGATGTTGTCATTATAGGAGTGATAGTAAGGTATACATGGGAGATTATAGGCACCACACAGATGATTTCCCACCTTTAAGATTATCTTATATGAGAATTAAGGGAAAGGCTATGGGGAAACGACACACAAAGAGATGACCATGTGCATAGAGTACATGGGATTCAAGGGAGTCCGAGCACTTTCTTCTAGCACTATGGACATTTCATCTACATTTTCAAGGACAAAAATATTTTTAAGAGGAAGGAAATGTGACATCACATATAATAGTGTGGGGTGGGAACACTTCTTAGGCTTAGGTGGCTTGATTGGCCACTTGGCACTTAAAGAATATACATTCTTATGAGAAGAGTAGAAGAGTATGGGGAGTTGGATTTGTGTGACTCTCAAGAGACGGGTTTGGGTGATGGTTGGGCAGAGAACAATCTCTCTATGTGTTCATTGAGTTACCTATGAGCAGGTTGGAGCCATGGAAAGCAAAAGAAGTGATGCAATAGGTTATTACTCCTTATGAAACTTATTATGGAAGAAGCCTAATGTGAATTACTTCAAAGTTTTTGGATCTCCAATTTATGTTCACATTGAGAAGGATTACATTAAGTTAGATGTCCAAGCAATCAAAGCAGTATTCATTGGTTATGCAATTGAAAGTAAAGGATACAATTTCTATGTACCAAAGATAGGTGATATCCTACTCTCCACAATGCTTACATTGTAGAAAGTCATATATATGATAGACATGAAGATATTCCATACTTCATTAAAGCAAAAGATTATGCATTTTTCAAGAAAAAACTGGATGCTTACATTCAGCCATTAGGGGGGGGGGGGGTGATCAACCTTCTCAAACCCCAAAGAGAGTGAGGCATTGTGTTTATCTAATGTGCATCACCAAATAGTTGTGGACACACCAACACATCACTAACCCTCAAAGGTTTGTCAAGATGCAACCACAACTATCCACACAAGCAAGTTTGACACCATTTGTTCTCTCTCTCTCTCTCTCTCTCTCTCTCTCTCTCTCTCTCTCTCTCTCTCTCTCTCTCTCTCTCTCTCTCTCTCTCTCTCTCTCTCTCTCTCTCTCTCTCTCTCTCTCTCTCCATTTTCTAATGTTGATCTCTATTTAAAAGTTACTGGTCAGCAATGGCCATGATCAGCACGCTTGTTTGAGGTCATGCGTTGCTTATTTCAATGCATGTCTCCAAAGAGAGTGAGGCATTGTGTTTATCTAATGTGCATCACCAAATAGCTGTGGACACACCAACACATCACTAACCCTGGACACACCAACACATCACTAACCCTCGAAGGTTTGTCAAGATGCAACTACAACTATCCACACAAGCAAGCTTGACACCATTTGTTCTCTCTCTCTCTCTCTCTCTCTCTCTCTCTCTCTCTCTCTCTCTCTCTCTCTCTCTCTCTCTCTCTCTCTCTCTCTCTCTCTCTCTCTCTCTCTCTCCCTCCCTCTCCCTCCCTCCCTCCCTCCCTCCCTCCCTCCCTCCCTCCCTCCCTCCCTCCCTCTCTCTCTCTCTCTCTCTCTCTCTCTCTCTCTCTCTCTCTCTCTCTCTCTCTCTCTCTCTCTCTCTCTCTCTCTCTCTCTCTCTCTCTCTCTCTCTCTCTCTCTCTCTCTCTCTCTCTCTCTCTCTCTCTCTCTCTCTCTCATTTTCTAATGTTGTTCTCTATTTAAAAGTTACTGGTCTACAATTTGAACGTTATGGTTTGCTTCATCCCAATATTTCTTGTGTGTTGAGCAATGGCCATGATCAGCACGCTTGTTTGAGGTCATGCGTTGCTTATTTCAATGCATGTCTCCTCGCTCAAGATGTCCACACTATGTATGATTTGTTGGAACAATAATTGCGGTCTAATGTATTACTATTCACATTCAATATAGAGCTCATGTTCACGTGGCCATGCTTGCTCCACTCCACGCGATGATATATGTGATACACAAGGCATGATGTGTGTGTGTGTGTGTGTGTACACGTGAGAATTAGGAGATCCTTGGAATTGCTCGTAACTTACGTATGCCTTCACAACAGCTCAAATACGATAAAATCCTGTTAAGACGCAAGAAGAGCAGTAATTTACAGCTCCGATGTTCAACATCTCAAGGTAAGAAACACTTTCCTGCTATATTCCATTAAACCCTTCATAATGCTCTCACGAAAAGAATTCTAAGTGAAGTAATGGAAGACGAATGTGTCCCTCTTTCAAGATAATCCAGTATCTCAAGCCCTCATGAAGAGAACACAAAGTAAAAGGATAGAAGAACAATGTGTCCCTCTTTTAAGCTTATATCCAGTAATTCAAGTACCAATAGTGGGAATCCATTTCGTGCGAACTGTATTGCCTTCGAAGAACTACTACTCTGGACAAATGGAAACTGCTCTTTTATGTGTATTCCCTTTTAAGATCTTCTTATCCTTTCTTTGAATTGATCTAAAATCTCCACTTCCTCCACAAATTGGGTCGACCACCTGCCCCCTCCAAGTTTGTTCTCGATGTATCTAAATAGCATTGCATTCTCTGTGTTCTCAGACAACTGTTCAGGTTTTAGCGTTGCGCCCCCGTTGCAACTATGGTATCCGCGCACAGAAAGTCATGTGGTGAACTTTCTTTTTTTATGTAATCGAATGAATAAATCGGTATTGAACTGATGGGTTACGCAATCGCGGCATAAAAATCTATACATCTGCATGAGGTACTGGACTTTGCAGCTAGAGAGTTGGACGCTTTCTTCCCCAATTCTTAAGTGGTCACCTGCTGCATTCATGGGCAATGCAAAGTTCGATTTATCATAATTGTGATCAAGTGAAGACTGGGCATCCTTCCACGACAACATTGGAAGCCGTGGGACATGACGCAAGGCTACAGTAATCATATTGATTGCCACCCCAACTCAGGCTTATTCCTTCAAATCCAAGACATGCATACAGCAAGATACCCATGAATGCAGTTCCTGCATCAAGAGCTGCGGAAAGCACATAATTGTATCGCTGCCACCACCTTTTGTGAGACCGAGCCATATAGAAATTGAAGATGAGACCTATAGTGAACCATACAATCATGTTGACAGACGAGGCTGGTGGGAGAACCGTTGCACCATTAAGGATAATGGCCACATTAATTAGACGAATCCACTTTATATGAGGGTACTTTTTATGAACCAACCATATAAGAAACGGTACCAAAGCCCCTCCAAGGAAAAACCAATTCAAGTTTTTGTATTTGCCTTCAGGTCCAAAAATACGCTTTGGTCCCACAAGGCCCCATATAACTGATGCATTGTAGAATACTCTGTCATTTGGGCAGGTCCATGGGCTTCCAGATGGTAGATTTGATGTGTCACAAATGTCATCTATAGCATTCAGCATCCACCAGGAAACAAGGACATTAACAAGGGCTGCAATGATCGTCCCTAGGCCCTAGCACAAGTGAAATGGATTACAATAATTGTCTTATCATATCAGATATGAGTCAGGAACATGACAAAAGATTTGCATACACTGATAATTGTTTATGATTTTCATTTATAAAGATGTTTCCAGCAGTGGAACAAGTGACGTATACAAATACCTGGACGATGAACATAGACCTTGGAGGGATTTTCATGTAGTGACCAAGCTTGAAATCTGACAAAAAAGCAACTGCTTGATTTGCACTATCATATCCGACCGTCTTAAATATCATATTTGCTATAGGCTTTCCAGGTAGCACATAGCCAATCACATATTCAGATAGAACATTAAGACCAGGTGCCTGTCAAATCAAGCTAAGCAATCAATCAGCATGATTAATGTTTTCTAGTCCGTCAAGTGTGATAGACTCACATGAGTAAACTGAGAAGTAGAGAACAAAAACAAGGTGCACAAACAGTATAGTTGTTGATTATAACTGTGAAAACGAACATGCTGTGTCAGATTCACCGAGAACAATTTCTTCACAAGCAACAATTCAGCTTTAATTCTTCGTTCATGCTCGATCAATGAGCACGCAGGCTTGGTTCATAGACCAAAAAAGAAGGAAAAGAAAAGAGAAGAAAAAGCAAAGCAGAAAAACAACACCAAAAAGATGGAAGCACTACCTGATTTGTAGTTGCTGTAAGCACTCCAATAGGTAATGTGAAAGTGAATGATATTAGGCATGCAAGCAAAATACCCCACCATGGAAGCTGCAGCTGGCTATTATAAACAATAGACATAAGCACTGATCCACCTATACTGATCAAAGCAAGCAAGCCAAACCACCAACTAGGGATATCACGATATCGTTTCATGAGTCTGGTATGAATGTCCATCCTTTCATATTGAAGAGATTTCTTGGCGAACTCCCAGATTTCTCTGCAAGAAGCAGCAATCTTTCAGACTAATCTGAAAATCGTTGTACAGGAAACATTCACATTCAACAATATATTAACACTATTTTCATCAGTATGATAAGTTTCATATGTTTTGATATAAATCTCTTTAAAGCGCAGAACAGGATATATGAAATGGTATGCATGTTCATTGGCCGAAATAAAGGTTGACATGAACATAAGAGCTAGAGATAGTATCACATGCTATGTTTGTTTAATGCCCGACATGAAAAGATTAGCATGAACATTAGTAGTGGCTAAGATAAAACATGTGAACTGAATAGCATGACTCTGGCAAAAGAAAGTCAGAAGGTACTTGCCTTCCATGGAAGAGTGCCACATGGGACAGACTTGCTGTAAGTTGTGCAAAAGAGAGTCCATAATTCAAAGCAAAAAGCGTGCTCATATTGATTGGGCCAAGCTTCTGATATGCAGCAGTGTCAAGTTCAAAGTTGCTGTTGACTATAGCAGAGACGTTATAACTTTGTCCATTTGAAGCATAGACACCACTCGAATCAAGAGGAAATTTTTTTGCTTCGTACAAATTGAACCAATAAGCAAAGGGGACGACAACATAAACAAAGAGCGCAAAGCCCGCAAACATACAAAGTATTGCATGCCATGGGGTGACAAGAGGACTTCCAAGGAATGCAGACATGCTTGCCCAATCGAAGCTAAATGCTCCAATGCCAAGTCCTTCAAGCCCAGAGCCAATTTGTTGAGCAGTCACTGAACTAGGCCAGATAAAGCAGGCTATAGAAATGGAGGTCAAAGTGATTGCCAGGTACCCAGGAAACACATAATAAGAGAAAGAGGCAACCAATATAATGAGGAAGAAATGCATCCTTGAGAGTTCTTGTCTACTTTCCTTCTCATGTAAAGTCCTGAAAAGGAGCAATAGAATGAGTAAAGAATACTGATGCATCATCTTGAATAAGAAGTAAATCTGCTCACCGAAAGATCGAGACTTGAACCAGATTAGAAGGCCACCACATGTGAGCTGGATCAACTAAATGTCTACGAAAAAATCCTGCCCAACTGTACCCAAGAATCTGACAACATTGTCAAGCAACAACTTTTCAATTCTTGGTAGGTCAGTGCTAATGCTGCGAATGGTGATTTTCCATTGAGTTATACCTGAGTCAATGTAACTAGAAGTATTGATGCCACCAAACTGATGTCACGCTTGTAAAATGCCTTGATCGCATTGATAACATAGATACCATATGCTGTTCCACCTCCTGAGGAACTTCCAGCATTTGCGAAGATAGTAATAAGAACATGCTCTTTCACATTGAAAGGTCCAGGGTTCAGAGTGAATTTCCAGTTTGTGAACGGAAAAGTGTACATACTCTTAGGTAGAAATGAAGCCATCGCATAACCAATAGGTAGGGATGCAATTTGAGCCGATATAGCAGTTACTATGAGCGGCTCAGTTCTATATGAAAAGAACGAATTTAAAAGCGAGAGTATTATACATGAGCCTATGCCCAGAGTCCACATCCGAAATGTCCAAACAGGAAGCATATATTCATCGGTAATACTGACTGTTGCAGCAACTTCTTCGATTGGCGACTGATCCAACTGTAGGTCACCACGCGCAGTCTCAGTGAGCAAACTGGTTTCCTCTGCATCTAACATTTGTTGGAATGCCCAAAATCAATTTTCTCTTTCATACACGAGGTCTTTGGCAGCTCACATTGTTTAAGTGCAGAGTGTGTATGTGTGTGTGAGTGTTTTGAACGCGCGCGCGTTCAAAATGCAAGATTTAATCACACTTGAGTCGAATAGCCACACAAACAACCTGAAAACCTATGCCAGCTACGGATAACATAGACTCATATTTCAAATAAAAAAGCCAAAAAAAAAAAACAAATAGCTTAAATCTTAGAACACTGACTCAAAGGAGCCATTCACAATACATAACACATTAACTTGAAATAAACCATATCTGAGAATTGAAAAAGTGAAATGCAATTGAAAAACCGTATAAGATCCAGAAACCATGTTCGTGTTCCGGTTGTGCTTATTATAACACATGATTAAGTTTTTGAGTACCTTCACGATATACCATACACAGCATCATGTACCGATTGCCCTGATTATGCTGAAGGATATCCCTTTGTTACAGCTTTTAAAATCAATTTTGAAACTTACATGGCGCAATCATCTGTCTAAATACATACTAGCACTATTTGTCGTGGTAATTACATGTTACTTACAAGGAACGGACGATCAGATTAGGCAGAAGAAAATAAGAAGCGGACGTATTGAACCTCAGATTCAATCTTAAACGAGTCCGCATCCCCGTTGCGCAGGATCATGTGCACGTACGACAATTCTCTCTGTTGTGAGAAGGTATAAATAACATCTTTCAAAGAATGAAGACTATCTATAGTTATACACATGAACCGAGGATTCACTGCTTAGCATGCTCATTTGGCGACGCTCAAACGTTCCTACATCCTTCCTCACAAAAGAATGAACTGCCTTTTACTTAGAACCGTCACATTATCAGACGGGAGAAAGGGGTCTCGCATCCATCACAATTCACCATGAACGCTGTCTTCTTAGTTTACTTCATATCGTCGATCGATCGTGAAGTCATTAAAACAGATTTTTCGCCTGTTGCTAGCTCTAGAAGGTCAATGAATACAGCAAAACGAAATGCACTCCCTGATTTTGCACCTGTGGATAGTGAAAAGGAAGAAACGATTACTTGCCTGCGCGTCCCGAAAGAGGATAGAAAGGGCGTAGAGCATCATCGTCATGAGAAACGAGCACATCCATGGCAAGCTGCGCAGAGAGAAAAAGCGCAAAAAGCAGTGAATTCTAAGGACTCCAAACTTTTAGGAACACATTGAAAAATGGGCGAAACGTAACTGGCTGTGACACATCCCACGTGATCAATGGGTGCGACACACGAGGAGAGTCTCTTCCACGAAGTCCGGATTAAATGGACCTTCTTCGTGATCCAGGCCCCAGGGGAGAGGCCCACGAGGAGAGTCTCTTGCATGAATTGAATTAGGGATATAAGTAATATAATTAAAACGTCTTTCACAGTTTTAGTTATGGTAGGTGAGTTGGTTAACCACTAGCTTTTTGAGACAGAGGTCTTGTGTTCAACCTTCGGATTGAACATGTAATGGCTTTGGTTAGTCTAAATTAGTTGTAATCAGTTGTGATCTTGTCTAACCTTTATTTTGTGGAATACGAAGGGTCCTCCAAATATTACGTCTATTCACCTGTACAATTGTTCTTTTAAAGTTAACGCTTGGAGGAGTACATATCTAACAAACCTCAATTAAAAAAAAAATTTTATAAACAAGTTTTATTTTTAAGAGGAAATTGATCTCTCTCGCTTGAATTGATTGAAAGAACTACTCTACAGGTGAATGCTATATCCCACAAACAAAGGAGCAATTAGACTACCAGAAATCGACACTTAAAAAAGAGTGTAAAGAGGCAATGGATTTACTTTTACCGGAAGCCATACACTAGCCTAGGATTCACAACTCTCCAGAAGGATCTTTGTTCTTCTACCTACTTTTTAACGGCACTTGAAATTTTTAAAACATGCGCATACTTAAGAGCATCTTTTCTATTTTTCACATGAGGGGGTTCGCTGATCTGTGCACATTGAACTTTGAATCTTCACTTTAATAAATGAACATATTTATCACTCATCCGAAGACTTTTTTTTTTGACAAAACAGAGAATATGAAATTGATGCAGAAAAAAAGAGAATTACAACAGGCCTCCAGAAGGAGGGATAACATCATGAGGGCAGCACTCAAGGGGAAACTCTCATCAAGCTACATCAAGCTTGCAATATACAAATTAATAAAGTGAAACATATTGACTCTAGTCGAGGAAGGGATCTGTAACAGTTTTTCTCTCCACACATTACAAGGATATTTCTTTAGGATCAGGAAAGGGCTAGACTCATCAATATGACCATTGGGCACAGACTTCAAACATTTGGCCAGAAGTCTTTTTATCCCCATCAAACATGAGAAGAGGTAGTCTTTACTTTTTTTGTCATAGATTTTGTTGTTTATATTCTTCCAAATAAACCAGAGAATATGAGCCCTAATCAGCTGCCATAGGACAATGTCCATCTTGTTGGCTTCTCCTATGAGAAATTCTCCGATACCAGGAGATCTCAGCCCAAAAGTGTTGCAGAACAAATAAATGACCTTCCAAAATCTTGAAGAAGCCTTGCACTTGAAAAATAGATGTTCTAGGTCTTCTTCCAGCCCACAATGATGACACAGACCTGCATCAATTTTATATTCTCTAGCTTTGCTGCCTGTCTAGATACCTTTATGCAATATCAGCCACATCAAGCAGCAGTGCTTGTTATCAATAGGGAGGGACCAATTGCACTGAAATCTATATCTCCACTGATGAGCAGACCAAGCCAGCTTCCACTTCTTATTCAGACTCTCAGTAATAAGCCTGATGTTGTCCCGAGAGCGTTTGTAGCACAAGTAGATGTCTTGAGCCACACCAAGCAAGGAGATCGTCTTCGACCAAAGGTGATCATCCAAGAGTGTCAGCAGCTTATTCCTTTTGTCTTTGATTATCTGTTTACAAGCAAATGAAAGAGTATCAAGGTTCATTATAATGTGTTCATCAATTATGCTTCCATCTCTATAGAGATCGTGCCACTTAAGGAAACCCATCCTCTTGCACTTATTCAAAGTCGGCTGCCAACAAGCCAAAAAATAGGTCAGATAAGGAAGAATAAAGTGCTTCAGCACAAAGGTGCTTTGAGAAAGGTTGGACTGCATGTTTATCCACTTAAAGATTTTAGCCATAATTTTCTCAAGCACCCAATTCCATCTTTGCTCATAGGTGATATCAAAGCCCATGGGAATACCTAGCAATCTGAAAACAGTACCTTTTTTTATAATCTCACACCCTGATTCTTTGACACAAACAGGCACCAAACTGTTAGTAGCATAAAAACCAGTTTTACTATGATTAACAACAGAGCCACTAGCAAGACAGAAGGTATTAAGACAATTCAGAAAGTTAGCAGCAGAAAACTCATCAGCCTCATGAAGAGGTTGGTATCATCAGCAAACATCTGTAGACAGAGCTGAGAGTGAACTTGGGGAATTTCCAATCCTTTAATATTGCCTTTATTGATACAATCCTTGACAAGCCATCCAAGAGCATCACTGGTGATAGCAAACAAAAGAAGGGCCAAGGGACAACCCTGTCTTATTGTTTTTTGTGGGTATATGCATTGGTTTCCATTTTTTTTAAAGAAGCTTGATCATCTTTCAAATAGCTTGAATTAATTGGAACTACATTGAAAAGTGGGTGTAATACTTATGGAATCTTTCGATTCGTACAAAGCAAAGGTTAAATGCCTAGTAACTACTAGGATACAGAGTCTAAAAGCACACTAAAGTAAACACTAAGAAGGCACATCCTTAAAGTTATACGAAATCACTAGTTTGAAGTAGGTAGTTTAAAGACCCAATAGCCCCCCGAAGGATCTGGTTTAACAATTCACCACCCAAGTGATGATAAATAGTTGACCATAGCCCATAGGGGTTGAGCCCCCCAACTTGAGAGGCTTAGGTCCAATGGACCAAGCTAACATGCATGAATATTGGTTTCCAATGCTTAGGTCCAATGGACTAAGCTAATATGCATTAATATTGGTTTCCAATTTTTTCAATAAGGGTTAAAGTGCCTAAATTGCATACATAAGCCTTCCCTTTTTTTTAAGAGTTAGCAATTATGGTTTAGTTTTTTTATCCACTCACATTAACCGAGTTAATTGGGCCTTTTGCCTCTCAGGGTTGGGGAAGGGTTCAACCCCTACGAGCTACAATTGGATACCCATCACCACCTCAGTGGTGAGCTATTAAAATCAGCCTTTTCTTAAGATCATTGGACCTATGGGTTTCTCTATTTCAAACCAATCATTTCATCTCGCCTTAGGTTCATCCCATCCCAGTGTCTACCTTATTAGGCCTTCACGATCTATATCGTTGTAGTTGTTAGGTGTCTAGCCCCTATATCGTGAGATTCAAGGTGTCCCATGGATGCTGCGCATTTCCTTGTACTTCCAATTAATTCAAGGTGATATTAAAGAGTAGATTTCAATGATCAGACTTCGTTTTTTTCGACAAAAAAAAAAAAATCCAGCAAGCAATCCCAAAAAGTAAAGGTGAATTGGCTTACCCCTCACAAGACTCCTTGTATCATCTTAACACTCAAAGGTCCATTTTTATGTCACAAACCTTAGTTCTTTGAAGCCCATTTGTATCTTTTCATTGTGTCTTCCACACCTTGTACTCATAGAACCCTTTATATCTTACAAAGCTTAGTAGTCTCAACACCAATTATATATTTTTGTTGTGTCCTACAAGGTGGATTTGACTAGGATGACAACATAACCACGTCTCAATGAATAACTATGTGTACATGATAGACGTTGAATGGTTAAAATTTTGCAAAGTGTCCTCAAGCCTACCATAACCTTCAATCAGCCCCCTTCTCGAAATCATCTTCACATCAACCCACATGGAAAAATTTCGTTTGCAAAAACCCTAAATGGAAGAATTTCGTTTGAAAATCATCAACGAGATCATTAGCTTTATAAAATTTCAAGCATTCTCTATCTCCAGCATTTCTTAAAAGAGGCCAAAAGAAACAAGCAAATATATTATCGTCATCATCATGTGAATCCACCTCAAAATCTTAAATCTTTACTTATCTCACTCAACAAACAGGTCACTCTTTCTTCTTGTACCTCCACCGATCAAAAGCATATAGCTTTTCGTATCAGACCCCACTCTAGTAAAAAAAACACACTCGTTTCTTAGTCCCTTTCAACCTACACTACAACATATCAAGGGCATACTGACGTTGCCCATACCGATGGTCACGCCTCGGCGTCGGTATGACCGTTGAAAATGCTTGAAAAACCACAGATGCAATACCGACGGTCATTTAATCGTCGGTATAGAGGCGTCGGTATGAGCGCCGGTATAGGCGTCGGTACTTTACTGTAAATTACCGACGCTTATACCGAGGCAATGTTTTAACCGAGCCCGAGAGCAAAAATTCGACATTTTCTTGCATTTTGAACCAAAGTTTGCTACTGTCGAGTTTGCGTGCGCGAACTACATTCTGCGCCTATTGTGTACACACATCTCTCTCTTTCTCACTCTTTCTCTCTCTCTCTCTCTCTCTCTCTCTCTCTTTCTCTACATCTCTGTTTCTCTAGATCTGAAATTTTTGTAAGAATTGCACATACTGTAGCACCCTTTTTCTTTGTGTTTTCCCTTTTCTAATTTCTCTTCTCTTTCGTTTTGCAGGAGCTTTTTGGCATCAAATCTTTGGAATTCGACGAAGGGCAACATTAAGTGGACCTTGAGGACAACGATCCAAACAATTACATCGATGTAAGTGATTGTTTTGTTTTCGATTGATATAGAGTGAGATAGAGAGAGATGAAAGAAAGAGAGAGATCTAGAGAAACATAGAGAGAGAGAGAGAGAAAGAAAGAGAGAGAGAGAGAGATGAAAGAGAAAGATAGAGAGAGAGTGAAAGAGAGAGATGAAAGAGAAAGAGAGATGAAATAGAAAGAGAATGAGATAGAGAGACAGATGCATACATCCATACACAACATACACATACTCACATACATATTACATGCACACATGCATATTACATACACACTCACATAAATATTACATACACACATGCATATACATACACATACATATTACATACTCACATGCATACACACATATACATACATACATGCATATTACATACAAACATGCATATTACATACACACATGCATATTAGATACACACATGCATATACATACACACACATATTCATTCTCATACTCACATACATACATACATGTATACACACATATACATACACACATGTACACACACACATGTATGCATACACACATGCATATGCATACATACATACACACATATTTGCATGTACACACACACATACATACATAAACACATGCATATTACATACACACTCACATATGTATACACACACATATGCGCATACACACATGCATATGCATACATACATACACACACATATGCATGTACACACACACATACATACATACACACATGCATATTACATGCACACACACATATATATACACACTCACATATGTATACACACACATGAATACATGCACATACACATACACACACATCACATATACATACACACATATACATGTTTTAGGGTTAGGGTTTTAGGATTAGGGTTTATGAATTTCTCTTTTCTTTTGTTTTGCAGGAGATTTTTGGCATCAATTCTTTGGAATTCGACGAAGGAAAACATTAAGTGGACTTTGACGACAACACTCCAAACAATTACATAGATGTAAGTGATTGTTTTGTTTTCAATTGATATAGAGTGAGAGAGAGAGAGAGAGATGAAAGAAAGAGAGAGATACATACACACATATTTGATTGTAGACACACATACATACATACACACATGCATACTACATACACACACACATATAAATACACACTCACATATGTATACACGCACATATGTACATACACACATGCATATGCATACATACATACACACACATATGCATGTACACACACACATACATACATACACACATGCACATATATATACACATTCACATATGTATACACACACATGCATACATGAACATACACATACACACACACCACATATACATACACACATATACATGTTTTAGGGTTAGGATTCTCTTTCTCTCTCTCTCTCTCTCTCTCTCTCCCCTACACACACATCTCTCTCTCTCACACATCTTGGTAAATGATGTGTGTACTCTTTCACTGTCTCTCTTTATCTATGTCTTCTATTTTAATTTCTTTTTTCTTTTGTTTTGCAGGAGCTTTTTGGCATCGATTCTGTGGAATTTGACAAGAGACGACATCGATTGGGCTTTGAAGAGAGCGATAAAAAGAATCACATCGATGTAAGTGATTGTTTTGTTCTTTTTTATAAATAGAGAGAGAGAGAGAGAAAGAGAGAGAGAGAGAGATGAAAGAGAGAGAGAATGAGAGAGAGAGGGGGAGAGAGAGAGAGAGATAAAGAGAGAGATATAGATAGATAGAAAGAGAGAGACATAGAGATACATACACACACATCCATACATATTTCATACACATATGCATATGCATATGCATATGCATACATACACACACATATACATGTTTTAGGGTTAGGGTTTTAGGATTAGGGTTTTTTATGTTTACACATATACACACATAATACATACACACATGCACACATATACACATGCATACATACATACACATACACACACATCAAATATACATACACACATATGCATGTTTTAGGGTTAAGGTTTTAGGATTAGGGTTTTGTGCTTTTACATATATACACACATGCATACACACATATACACATATAAACACATAATACATATACACATACACACACACATACACATACACACACACACATACATACATACATACACACACACATAGATATATACACACATGCATACATACATACACACATGTGACATATACATACACACATATTCATGTTTTAGGTTTAGGGTTTTAAGATTAGGGTTTTTGGCTTTTACTTATATACACACATGCATACACATATACATGTTTTAGGTCTAGGTCTTCAGGATTAGGGTTTTAGGGTTTTTACATAGATACACATATGCATACACACACATACATATATATATATATATGTGTATATATATATATATATATATATATATATATATATATATATATATATATATATATATATATATATATATATATATATATATATATATATATATATATATATACACACACACACACATACACATATATATACACAAAAATACACACATACACATGTTTTAGGTCTAGGTCATTAGGATTAGGGTTCTAGGGTTTTTAAAAATTCATACAAATATTTACACATATACAAATATACACATATAATACATATACACATACACATGTATATACATAGGCATACACACATATACATGTGTTCTGATTTTATCATGTCAATGTGTCTCATTTCTTTGTACATGGTTCATGATTGATTTCTCCCATGTCTTTTGTATTTGACAGTATGTTTTGCTTTAACAAATCATGTTTCTGTTGCCTGTCATACATGTCACATGTTCTCCGGTTTTTCTTGGGCAGAGTGTATTGTCTTTTGCTACACAGCAGCATGGGAATGTTGCTGTAGCAAGAGACAACATACTCTGCCAAAAAAAATTTTGCAGATACGGTCGTCGGTATAGGCGACAGTATAAGCGTCGCTATCCCCAGGCAGATACCGATGCTTATACCGACTATTCTACCCAGGGGCATACCGTCGCTTATATCGACGCTTATACCGACGCATATACCGACGCTTATACCGAGGCTTATACCGGCGCTTTGGTTCCGACGCCTGCACCGACCCTTACACCGGCGTCGGGGCAAAATTGTGCCCATTCATTTTCCTCGGTAGAAGCCTCGGTATACCCCCAATATGTTGTAGTGCTACCTAACTTGGTCCCTTTCAACCTACCTAACTTACATGTTTTCATATCATATCACATTATGTAAAGGACAAAAATGTCCATGTAAGTTGTGTTCTTGAAGACAAAATTTGACACTCCCACCTTGGGGGCTTTGTAAAATGTTAAGATTTCCTTTTTTCTTTATTGGGAGTTTGACCTTCAACCTACCTTGCTTATAGGTTTGAACATTTAAGGAACAATATTCACAAACCCAAGAGAAGCCCTATATCCCCCACATTGAGGGGCGAGTGTCAAAGCAATGTGCAGATATTGAGCCCTGGGGCCTTCAGTCTAGGCGGGGTTTAGTGTGCTTGCCACCACACCATGCACCTAGGGAAATGTAAAGATTTCTTATTTCAGATTATCACCTCCTAATAAACTATAATACTTGGACTTTAAGAACATCCATTTAGGTTGTGTTGGTAAAAGCCCACTTCATTCTTACATTGTGTAGAATTGTGTAGATTTGTGTAGATTTGTGTAGATCTCAACATTGGTTGTGTGTGCCAAGGATGCTTAGGTGTAATGTTCACCTCCTATCTTTATATAATCCTTAAATCCCAATTCGGAGTGGTTTGCAACCTAGATGAAGCCCTTCTACTCATCAATTCACAACCTCTATGTGATTTTGAGTATGCATC
Organism: Ceratopteris richardii; assembly: GCA_020310875.1. Taxonomy (NCBI): domain Eukaryota; kingdom Viridiplantae; phylum Streptophyta; class Polypodiopsida; order Polypodiales; family Pteridaceae; genus Ceratopteris; species Ceratopteris richardii. Next base: position 10,417,928 of record CM035436.1, read on the forward strand.
TGAGCTACATACACCTAGTTGCACCTATCAATGCTACTAAACACTCACGAAAAACAGAGCTTTGCAATAATGTTAAAAGAATTATGTTATGTTCTTCTTAGAAATAAATATTTCCTATTCTTTATAAAAAACCATGTGCATGTCATTAAGCTTCTTGATGATCACCCAAGGATCTCATGATCTTGAAGAAATTTTAAGCTGCTTTCTTTTCAATAAAGAACATAAATTAATTGGCACATGAAAAAATAATTACATTTTTGTACTAGAGAACACTTAACAAGGAAAATGAGAATAATGTCCATGCACATCACCACTCAACCTATTGACTTGGCATCTTGGCATGTTCTGATAGCAACTTATGACTAGTATGCATGCTCATTCCACAAAGTTTAGGAGGTTCTCAATAATCATAAGAATATTCTATATATATATATATATATATATATATATATATATATATATATATATATATATATATATATATATATATATATATATATATATATATATATATATATATATATATATATATATATATATATATATATATCAAGGTAGCTCTTTTCTCTTTAAGGACGTATATAGTGATAATAGGTTACTAATCCTTGAACATTCAACACTTTAATATCACTTCTTTCTTTGCTATTGATCTTCTTCGTACACATGTTATTTCCATACATATTTACTCCTCAAACTTCAACAATTGGTATCAAATAGAATAATAACAAACTCTATTCTTTCTTTCGTAATCTCATAAGAATTTATGAGCATTTGGAGAACTCTAAATTTCTATCATATTTCCAAAAGGTTTAATATGCCTACTATGCTTGGAGATAGTTTGAAGAGCCTCATATGATCAAAATTGTCATTTGGGATCATTTTGGATTTTGTTGACACTAGCATGATTATTATGTAGGCAATTTCAACGTTTTGTGTATTCTTTTGTTCAATTTTTATTTTCTCATCCTAGGCCTTACAGAGTTCCAAAGGGTTTTTTTTTGTGGTTTTTATCTATTTTTTAATTGCACCAAATGATCATATTCCCCAAATATAGAGGAGAATCTATTGACATTTTTCTAATTCTCTTTACTTAGAAAAATAGATGTGTTTCTTCTCCTTTCAAGTCAATGATTAGCACTCCTTTTCATTTCATTTGAGGCACTCATTTTTTTATTGTTTCTCTTGTTCGTTGGGTCATTTTTTTAGGGAAACTTTCCAAGTTTTTAATGGAGACCATAAGGTTCCTTCGGGAAGGAACTCCTTGATATGGATGAAGACGATTGGCAGGATTTGATTAGATGGTAGTTTCCACCATATGTTTACATTTTGGTTTGTGAGAACTCTTAGCACCTTTTACAGAATTTATGCAACATTTCTAGGAAAGACATTGCTTCCGCTCATGTTGATGAGCTTGATGCCTTATTTTCACAATAACAAGGTAAGATATGAACATAGACAACAAGATGAAAGTCTTTCTCTTGCTACTTGCTCTTCCTCCTTCTTGGGATATGTTTACATAGCCATAAGCAACAATACACCTAGTGAATACGTTTACATGGCCATAAGCAACAATGCATCTAGTGAATATCTTGACTATATAGAGATTTCGGGGCAGTCCTAAGTAAAAAAAAAACACAAAAAGTCTATGGTTTCCACGCACAGTGGTGATCCATACAATATTCATTATTATAGTTATGGAAATAATCAATAATATAATAGGACTCAGAGTAGAATCAATAGTGATCATACAAAATCCATGATTATAGCTATAGAAATAATCGATAGGAGTTAGAGTAGAATCAATGATATACAATGTGATAAAAGTTGATCAATCTCGTAAATAAATGGAGAATGCCATTACTGCCATAAGAAAGGGTATTTGCTTTGAAAAAATTCAAAGCAAAAGAACAAGATTCTTCATTCCTAATTTATACAAACATTTCAAACCACAACAATGCTTCACAATGTCCAATGCAATTTGTCTATTGAAGTAATGAATTGAAATCTTATTTGACTTCCTTCATGAGGCCTTCGCTTAAAATGCCACATGCTTTGTATACTCTCTCTCTCTCTCTCTCTCTCTCTCTCTCTCTCTCTCTCTCTCTCTCTCTCTCTCTCTCTTTGTGTTGACATTCTTTGCTCCGCATGCACTTGAATCTGAAGAGAGATCAATAGGTGGATTGGATTGAGCATCGTTGCATTGAGAATCTAACTTAAATGAATCATCTGAGAACACAGAATCATTGATACATTCTAAGCCATGGACATCATTCATGAAATGATCCACTGAAAACAATGAATTTGAAAGTCTATCGAGATCACTGGAGACAGGTGTTGCCCAAGCATCTACCAAAAAGAGAGGGCTCACCTTCATTGACAGTAGAAGTGTAAGACCATTCCCTTTATACTATACAAACAGTGGAAGTGTAACATCAAGTAATTATATCTCCCAAATCACGTATCTAGCTAATTATGAAGATGGATTGTGCCCATTATTATGGGTTGTGCAATTTGACTTTATGTCACAATCAAGAATCATTTAGAGGTATGAATTCATTGCTCATTAAAAATTGGTTAGGCAACCCATCAATGTACCATGTAGGATCCATGTTCGAAATTTATGACGTATTGTATCGTATCTTCAAGCAAGTATATTTATGAATTCTTTCTTTATGTAATGATTTATGCGTCTTCATAGCTTTTCAAACATAAATTTTGCAAATCATGCAACTTCACAAAGCATATGGGATTTATGCAACTAATCCTGCTCTATCATCACCCCACACCTTTTCCAACTTTGAGATACACATAAAGATGAAATACGCCTTCAAAGAATATTCTAATTCTAAATTTATGATATGTGCTTTTTGAGAAATGCTTTCAAGGTGGATTTATATCATGCTAAGTATAAAGGTGGGATACCCATGTAAAAACCTTCCAAATTGAATACTCATGTAACATTTTCAAGGAGAGGTTTGATCCAAGATGATAACTTCTTCAATATGGAAAGACACGACCTTGGAAAGATGATCAGGCACTCATAAGGAACCTCATGTAAAGAGAAGTTGATGAATTACTTAATGGGCTTCAAAACCTCATGAAAGGATAATATCTTTTAGAATATAACTTCCCATCACATATTCCACCATTTTAGTTTACATTTCATATTAATCGTGGATCGAAGATCATTGCCTTCATCAAATCAAGGGATGGTATCAATTGGATTCCCCCTTTGATCCACCGTAGCCATTTCTTATGGGTTGATTGTCCATTAGTGAGGAGTTGAAGCTGGTCCTCTTCGTTCCGATCTCGAATTGGGCTTCTTAAAAGATCCCAAAGCTCTAATTTAGGGTCACTTTCTTCAATTTCAATCCAACCATTTTTATCTTGGATTCAAAATACTCACAAGTCCCTAAGCACCTAAATCCATAATTTTTTTAACATCTAATTGTCAAATCAGGGATCTCTTAGAGCTTTATACCCAAATTGAATACCTTTATCTCATACACGCCATCCATTTTTAGTCTTTATTGACACTTAATGATATTTCATTGTGTACCAAACTATTGAGGTGATCCAATGTTTGATCCATTTGATTTTAGTTTGAATGAATTGAACATAAAAAAAGTTGGTAATGGTCATCTCATTTTGGTGGACTTGTGAATGTGCATTAATCCTTATGTTTGCAATAAGCCAAGCCTAGAATTTATTTGACTCTAATGGAGATTGACCAGCATTTTGGCTACCAACTTACAGTAATTCTCCTAACGTGCAAGATGCCCAATGTTGGGGAGACAACATACACTTCAAGTAGCTTTATGTATACCTTCATGATCAAGTTCCTTGCCTATCAAGTTACTACTACTAGTCTTCCCAGCTTCTTATTTGGTGGTCTCCAATTTGATACGGAATCACATCCTAAAGCTATGTTGTTTTACATGTAATCACACCCTAAAGAGAGCAAAGGAGTGAATGTTTTAAATCATGATTTCTTAGAAATAACAAAATACCTTCCACAAATAATCCATGGGGAAGATTTTGGATGCCGAAACAAAAGATTTTGAAGCTTTGAACCACCTTTCTAATTTCTAGCACTGTTTTTGGATAACCAAATATGATATAACCAAGTTTGATCTGGTTAAAATTGGTTGCTTCCTGCTTCAATTCTATAGTCCAGTTGTGCCATCAAGTTACACCTAGTTTGACTCAGTTATAGCAAGTTAGTTCCTAGTTCAAATCAGCGAAATGTCTATAAATAAATTACAAGTGTTGAGACTCATTTTACAAATGTGCGAGTCAAGATAGAGTACAAAGAGCAAAAGAGCACAAAGAGAAAAAGAGCAAAGAAAGCTCAGGAAAAGCAAAAGGTCAGCAATGGAGAAGAAAGGTGCTAGCAAAATGTCTCATAGGTAATCCAAATTTACCCACTAAATAAAGATTCCTTTCTAAAACCCTAGAAATTTCAGTATCTTTTTCGAAAGAATTCAATATTTAGTCCAAATTCAAGGTGATGCAACTTGATGCCAAGCATCGAGATTGTGGGAAAAGTTGATGCTAGGCATCAACTTTTGGGGCCAACTCAATGACAGGCATCAAGTTTGCGAGGCAAGACAACGCTAGCCATCGCATTTTGCAGCCAAGTCAATACAAGGCATCAACCTTGTGGTCTAAATCGATGCTATCCATCTAGTTTGGAGGCTAGGTCAATGTGAGGCATCAACCTTCTAGTCCAACTCAATGTCTAGCATCAAGTTTGTGGGCCACGTCGATGCCATGCATTGCGCTTCTATTCCAAATTGATGCTAGGTATCAAGTTTGCAGGCCAAATCGATGCTTGGCATTGACTTGGAGCACAAAGTCGATGCTTGGCATCGACTTGGCCCACATAAGGTCAATGTTTGGCATCAACTTGGCCCGCAAATTCGATGCTTGACATCAAATTGGACCAGAAGGTCATTGCCTCACATCGACCTAGCCCTCGAACTTGATGCTTGGCATCATGTTGGACCAAAAGGTCGATGCATTGCATCGACTTGGCCTGCAAGCTCGATGCGAGGCATCAAGTTGGACCACAAGGTCGATGCCTTGTATTGATCTGGCCCCCAAACATTGAGATAAATTGGCTAAGATTAATGTCATTTTGGCTAACATAAGTTATATCACTTTGGGGACATTGAGAAGTGCAAGGAGAAGTCCTTTAAGAAGCTGAAGGGGATGCTTAGCTCAGGAGAGGGTGCTCAGGATAAAAGCATTGGACATGCTCTGAAGCCAAAGAAGAGCATCCTGTCTTTCTCCTCTTAGTGTGCAAGTAATCCAATGGCCCTATCATCAAGTGGCCATAGCAGTGTCAAGCCCATTGAGGAAAAGGCAATCAGAAAAGATAAATCCAAAGATAATGAAGTCAGTAGGAAAGATGGAGCACTTCAAGACATGACAAACCTGGAGTGGTGCCTTCAATACATAGAGGAGAAAAATGCCAACTTGCTTGTATTTGCTGAGGCCTATTTGAGGGGAAGATTTACCACCACCTAGGTTTTTCAATATGGGCTAGTGTTCAAGGTGGTCTACAAAGATGAGGACTCAGATAACCTCCTTTTCTTGGTGGAGAATTCAAAAGGATTGAGGAATGAAATTTGCAAAATGGAACTTCTCTATCCAGAATGTTGTGTGCGAGAGAGGCTTGCTCAGACTTGCAGGGATTCGGAAAATTTGATTGTGATCTCTTGTCGTGGATACAGGGGAATATCATGACAAGCCAACAACAAAAGATGACACCTATAAAGTCAAAGCGTAAGTATCCCATATGAAAGAAGCCCCAGAAGAAGACCAAGCCCACTGATGTGGATTCAACAAAAAGCTCAGACTCTCAAGATGATATAGTTGCCCTTGGAGGAGAGCTTGCATCTGGGATACATAACAAAATAAGATTAGGGAGCCTTACGAAGAAGATAAAGATAAACCCACATGCAATTGTTGTGCCATTCTTGGTAATGGTCGATCCAAACGAGTACGGTTCGATGGAGGAATTCAACGATGGATTGTGTGAAGACTACACATACTATGTTATTGGAGGATCACACTCTACAGAGGCCAGAAGACAACTTGTAAACGAGCATCCAACTACATACTTCTTTAGGTTTGCAGAGTGTAAGATCTATGTTGGTTTGACTATAGAGGAGGCCAAGCTCCTAGCATGGGACCACAATAATGCCAATGATTACAGGTAGAAAATGTCATCCATTGAGCATATCTGTTTCTTCCACCATGAGTAAGTTGATGCCCTAAGGGTAGATGGTGGAAGGATTCATCCAAATTTGAGAACGCATTGCCTGATAGATGTTTGGATTGTAGTGGATGACAAGGTGAAGTCATATGCATTCCGTAAGTTTTGACCCATGGTTCCAACTCGCCTTCAAGACAGGGGAAATCTAGGAGCTCCGGGATAAAATCTTCACAATGTGGGAGAACAAGGAGGTGAAAGGCTAGAAACAAAAGCAGGCAGAGCTAGATCCTCAGGTTGATGTAAGCCGAAAGGGAAAGAAAACGGATATCTTAATTGAAGAGGCTATTGAGGATATGAAGCTGACACCTTGGAGAGCTTTGCAAAGCATTAAGGATGACACTTTGATAATCTCAACATTATCAAGGGTCATTTCCAAAGACCAAAGCCTTGAGGAGATGGTCATAGAGCTAAATAAGTAAGTAGAATCTTGTCATTGATTGGTTTTGCTTGCTCCTTCAGTAACTTGTCATGTAGCTTTAAACTTCACAATGCAGTCACAAGGTTTATATGAAGATTCAAGAGGTGATAATGAGGAGGCTTGGGTGCTTCACATGGAGTGAAGTCGAGGCAGAGTACCCAACCACCTCCTCATACAAAGCATTATCAGAATACTTTATATTGTTCTGTGATTGGGTGAGTTTTCTTGCTCATTAGAATTTAGTATGATTCTGTTTGTCTAATGGTTAGTGCTATTCGATGCGGGGCATCGAGCTATACGAACATACATGTTAGAAGTCGATGCCTAGCATCAAATGTCACTAGAATCAAATGTCCAAGTAGAAATTTGATGCCATGCATCAAATTTCAGTAGGATTTCCGATCGAGGCATCCGATTTGAGCACATACTCGATGCCAGGTATCGCTTTTCATAAGTAGTCAATGCCAAGCATCGACTTGAAGCAGGTGAAATGGCTTTAGGCCTTTATCTATTTATTCATTTCACTTTCCTAGAAAAGACTTTATCTATTTATTCAATGCCAAGCATCAGACCATTCATGTATGTTGCACTTTGTAAAAAATCTTTGAGTTGACACTCATCCTTTGTTTGTAGAAACCTTGAAAGAAGAGTGGTGAGCTGAATGAACACTATCTTGTTTCCTTCCTTTCTCATATCCAAAGGGCAAGGCATGAGAAGTCTAGAATAAAGGCAAAGGAGATGGAGCTTGAGGATGAGTTCTCCAGACTAAAGTGTCTTTCAAACCCCGTAGAACCCCTAAGGCAATTGTACTACAATGTATGTTGTGTTCATGTAAATAACATATGTACAATAGTACCTAGGAAACATTAATCCCTTCTAATAGCAGATATCCCATATGGCTATAGAATGAGTGGTTCTATTAATGACGATGAGCCATTCAAGCACCCACACATATGAAAGATGGTGACAGATTTTGCTAAATTGACCATGTCACCACTCAAGAGGATTTCCATTTTTCATAGCAGGGACCAATACTTCTTTGTCTCAACAACATTAAAGTCAAGGTGTCATGCTGTCGAGTGTCTTACATGGTACTTTCTTTGCTTTTTGTCTCTATGTTGAAATTTCATGTCACATTGTACTTATAATATTAAATTTGCTGGGTAAAGACAAATGTAAATCACACCCTAGGACATAGGTTCGTTAGTGCTACTGAGTGCCTTATAGTTGGATACTATGATGAAGTTAGTAAAAGAAGTATCAGGGGAGCATTGTAGTGAGAATGGAATTTCAAATGTGCTAATACAGTTACAAAGAAGCTTTGTCATGTGGCAGGGGACAAGACACTGGTTAATCATTATTAGAAGCCCCAAAAGCTTATAGTGAGGTTAATCCAATTGTTCTCTAATGATGATGATTGGATCTTGGACTTATTCTCTGGCACAGGTACTTTTAATTGCAATGTTGCTCATTGACACTCTTTTGGCATCACCTCTAATTGATTTGTTTGTTTTCAGGGAAGACACTCACCCGTGCACTCAAAATGTTTAGGCACTGCATAGCTATAGAGAAGGATGAAGCCCAAGTCAACTTCAATAGGATATAGATTAATAGCTTGAATGAACTCCTAGATGAGGAGTATGAGGTTGAGAAGAAACGCATAGCTAACATAGAGAGATTCCAACTTGCATCAATGGAGCCTGTGCTACCATTGGCAGATGAGCCAAGAGACACGGCTAACCTTGAGGAGCCAGTTTTAGATCAAGAAAAGCCTTTAGAGACTTCTCAAGTCCTTGAAGATGATGTTATGCATGAGGCCAAGCAATTATATGATCAACTTCTATCGTAGAAGGGCCATTGAACTTTGTAAACATATACTTTTGTAATGATTTGATTATTGGAATATAATGCTCAAAGTTTTTGTTATTTCTACTTAGCTTTATCCACATTCTACTCAATTATGTTGGATTGGTGTGTGGTTTCCCTTACATTTATGGCTGATTAAGGTCATATTCTTGAAATGGTAACTAGAACAGCTTTGTGAGCTAGAATAGAAGTATGCAGAAAAGCTACTCCAATGTTTGTACTAGTATCAAATCATGTGATATTATATATGTTGAGCCTTGAAAGACTTTTATTTTTCCATGTTGAGTTACTCAAATTGTAAATAACAATGAGAACATATATCTCTTGTCTAGAGTGCCAAGCACTATATCAAGAGGTTATATTTCTTTGTTTTTACCACTATTGCCACTACTTTCTAGAATTGGAAGCTCTAACAGAAGGTACTAGATCATTAGACAACCTTTTTTGGCATTGAATATAATTTATCTAGCTACTTCGTGAATCTGATGCATCAAAATGGTAGTTTTTCATGGTACTAATTGAACAAGAAATAACTTTTTCCACTATGGTATATGAAAATGATCCTTTTTTGCAGCATTTTGTGCATTCTTCTCAAATAAAAAAGAGAACATGTCTTTGTTCTCGTTTGTTATGACTCAGTGTTGCATACATGATGCAACTAACATTTATTGCAAAAGGACTATTGAATATAGTGCAAGGTGTTGAAATACATCCTGTCACAAAGATGTAGCCAATACAGGTGATGTTGAGGATATTGCAAGTTTATTTTCTGGTGCAATTCCTATTTTAAGTGCTCATATAAATCCAATTTTGACTATGTCTAGTACAAGAAAAACATCCCCAACCATTTTTGTAGTAACTTTTATGGGATGATAGAGATGCATAGGCACATCCCTTTATTGCCTTATCTATTGAGTTTACCATTATCCCTTATATTCTCTCATGCATAAAAACATAGGATGCTTGTGATACTCTTCCTACAATATATCTGGCAAGAAATGAGGCTTGTGTTGCTTACCTTTAAAAACAATTGGACAATCAGCATATGAGTGAAGGTGATTTCATGGATAGTTTTCTTACAAAGACAAAAGATTTGAAGCAGTTAATCGATGTAGATAAATTTTTACCAGGTAGTTCAATTGTGTAAGCTCTTCTAAATGGACTTCCTGATTCTTATGAGAGTTTTGCTTCTAATCTTTGGTTAATGATGAAAGGCAATCCAAATGTCTTAGCATTTGAAGAGTTAGTTTCCATTTTGTTGCAAGCATATCAATCCAATAAAAACAAGTCCATTATGCATGTTGCAAATCAATCCTTTGTTTCTAGGCATAAAGGCAACGGTAAAGGACGCTCTTTCTCTAGTAGGTAGAAATGTGTCACAATCAAAGAAGGAAGAAAAATATGAGAAGAAAGAAAATAAGAAAAAATGACTTTGCAAGTACTAAAGGGCATCATATAATCAATAATTATCCTAATTTTGTTACTAAAGAGGCAACAAAGAAAGAGATAAGAATGGCTATTGTAGACAATTCTACCTCTAAGGCTGAGTCTATCAACATAATGCAAAATGAAGAATGGGAATTTACTAAACAATTTAATTATGAACCATCAACTCACGATCAATTTAATTATGAATCGTATATCTATTGTGGATTCAGATGGTTTGTACTTTGATATTGATGAGAACAAACATATTACCTCTCAACGTAATTTCTTCACCTCACTTGATTTGAACCCCAATGGGAATACTATCACATGTGCAAAAAATCCTCGTGTTCTATCATGTGGCCGGAAGAATGGTCCTTATTTCTACTATTGGTAGTATATTCACATTGTCATATGCCCTGTATGTGCTAAGGACTAAGAAAAATCTATGACTAGTTTAAACATTATCCAATATTGTTTCGGTAGTAATATTTATTGATAAAAGGATTACGATTTCTAATATTGCATTTGGTATGTTGTGTCATGGTTTGTGTCATGGTTTATGTCACAAATTATGGAAATTCTATAGTTCATTAGGCATGTGCAATACAAGATTTTTAGGGCATCTCATATGCAAAACTTGGCATGCACATTTTGGTTATTTGAAATTTTCTATTTTTCTATGCTTACAAAAGTTTGATATGGTGTCCTCTTTGCCTGGACTTGAGCCATTATCCAAACACATATGGAGGGCTGCATTTTGTTTAAGATTAATGTTCTTCTATTTATAAAGATGGTACAATAAAAAATGAACAAAACTTGCAGCTTGTTCACATCTTTTCAAAATTAGCTATACTTTATTTAGTGATGATTTTTATAGGCATGCATAAGCCTACCTACTAACGTCAAAGATTCAAGTGTCTATGTGCTTCAAAAATCCCTTGGTTATGGCTGAAATTTTGTTACATGTAAAATGGAAATCCTCTATTCTAATCAAGGGTGGAGTATATGCATTTTTGGTTGAATGAGGGAGGCAAATGCACAATGCTAGATTCACCACAATAGGATGACGTTTCTGAGAGGAAAAAAGGGTCTCTCATGGAAATGGCAAGATATATGTTCAAAATTTAGACATTACCTTATAACATTTGACTTTAGGCGATAATGTGCTTTGCATATTATAAGTGTCCTATTAAGGCATTATAGTCTATCGCCTGAGTCTTGGCATGGTTGCAAGCTATCCATCATTGTTCTAAGTGTTTTTGGTTTTGACATATGTATTAATACTTGATTAACAATGAAAGAAATTGTATGATACAAATGTCAAATTTATTTTTCCTAGATAGAATTTTGAGAGTGAAGCCAATCATCTATACCATCCACAAGGTAGTTATTTCTTGCTTAGATGAGATATGGTTTTTGGGAAGGATACAATGAAGCCTTTAATTTCATGTATCAAGGAGACATCATTGAGCTAAAAAATGTGTATATTGATACAGTGTTGCCTCTTTTCATTGGAGGACAATAAAATGCATCTCCAAGAGAGGGATTTTCTCAGCCTATGCAGGTTTAGAATGAGAATATACATCTTCCATTTTTTATGTAGATATTGATGATGCACTTACTAATGAGGCAACAGATATTGATGAGTCAAAATCTATGCAAAAATGGTTGGTCTAGAACTCGAGAGATAGTAATTTAGATGCGTCTTTGCCTTATCAAACTTGTTTAGGCTTCCATGATGCTTAGTTTACATCAGGTTGTTATGCAATAGGTTTAGAATTTCCACTTCTACAATAACTTTAAATATATGCATGGATAGTGGACTATTCAACTTCATATACATAATGTGTGTCATGCTGTAAGACGATATACAGGCTTTTGAATACCTTCACGATATACCATACACACCAACGTGTACCGATTCAATGTATTTGAACCTCAGATTCAATACCATCGTATTGAACCTCAGATTCAATGTAACTGGCTGTGTGAGACGTCCCCACGTGCTCCATGGGAGACACACACGAGGAGGGTCTCTTCCATGAAGTACGGATATAACGGACCTTCTTCGTGATTCGTGATCCATGGGAGAGGCCCACGAGGAGAGTCTCTTGCATGAATTAGGGATATAATTAATATAATTAACCTTTTTTGTACAGCTCTAAGTCCGGTAGGTGGGTTAACCTTTCTTTCTATGGCAGAGGTCGACGAGGAGAGCCTATGAATCAGGGATATAATTAATATAATTAACTTTTTTTTTCTAAACCGGTAGGTGGGTTGGTTAAGCACTAGCTTCTTGAGGTGCAATATCTTGTGTTCGACCTTTGACTTGGGTATGTAATGACTTTAGCCAGTCTAAGGTAATTGTAATCAGTTGTGACCTTGTCTAACCTCTATTTTGTGGGATACTAAGAGTCGTGCTAGTACTATGTCTATTTCTTTCAAAGTTAAAGCTTGGGAGAGTAGGCACTTACCAAACCTCCATTAAAAAAAACTTTTTTTATGAAGAAGTTTTATTTTTAAGAGGAAATTGATCTCTCTCGCTTGAATTGATTGAAAGAACTACTCTACAAGTGAATGCTATATCCCACAAACAATGCAGTAATTAGACAGCCAAAAAGCGACACTTAAAAAAGATTGTCTAAAGGCAGTCGATTTACTTTTGCCAACCATACACTAAGCTAGGGCTCACAAATGTCCTAAGCAAGAGAATCTTCGTTCTTCTACCTACTTTTTAACAATAATTAAAATAAAAACAATGCGCATACTTAAGAGCATCTTTTTTATTCACATGAGGAGGTTAAGTTTTTAAGAGCATCTTTTTTATTCACATGAGGAGGTTAAGTTTTAACTTGAAGGTGATATGTGCGCATTGAACTTTGAATCTTCACTTTCATTGTTACAATGAAGATTTTTATCACTCATCCGAAGACGTCTTTAGTGGGTTTATGCATTGGTTTTTTTTTTTTTATTTTAAAGAAAGTTTGATCATGTTTTAATTTAGTTTGAATTAATTCGAACTACAATGAAAAGTGGTGTAGTACTTATGGGACTTTTCAAATCCTACAAAGCAAAGGTTAGATGCTTACCCACTAATAGATACAGAGCCTGAAATCTCACGAAAGTAAACACTAGGAAGGCACATCTTTAAAGTTAGACAAGATAACTAATTTGAACTAGATAGTTTGAAGACCCAACAGTCCCTAGAGGGAGATGGTTTAACAATTCACCAACCAAATGATGATACATATCTAACTATAGCCCATAGGGGCTGAGCCTCCCAACCTTGAGAGGCTTAGGCCCAACGGACTAAGCTTACATGCATGAATATTGGTTTCCAATTTCTTCAACAAGGGTCAAAGTGCTTGAATCGCATACATGAGCTATCTTCTTTTTTAAGAGTTAGCCATTATGACTTACTTTTTTTATCCACTCACATTAACTCAATTAGTTGGGCCTTTTGCCTATCAAGGTTGGGGAGGGGTTCAACCCCTACCAGGTGCAAGTGGATACCCATCACCACCTCAGTGGTGAGCTATTAACACCAGCCTTTTTTAAGGATCATTGTACCTATGGGTTTCTATGTTTCAAATCAATCATTTCATCTCGCCTGAGGGTCATCCCTTCCAAGTGTCTACCTTATCAGGCCTTCAAGCTCTATATCCTTGTAGTTGTTAGGTGTCTAGCCCCTATGTCATGAGATTCAAGGTGTCCCATGGATGCCATGCTTACATTTCGTTTCGTTGTATTTCCAATTAATTCAAGCTGATCCGAAAGAGTAGATCTCAATGATCAGACCTCTTTCTTTTTCTTCAAAAAAAAAAAAAACCCAAAAAGCAATCCCAAATGTAAAGGTGAATGGGATTATTCCTCACAAGACACCTTCTATCATCTTAACACTCAAAGGTCCATTTGTATGTCAAAAACCTTAGTTCTTTGAAGCCCATTTGTATCTTTTCATTGTGTCTTCCGCACCTTGTACTCATACGACCCTCTATATGTTACAAAGCTTAGCAATCTCAAGACCCATTATATATTTTTGTTCTATCCTACAAGGTATATTTGACTAGGATGGCAACAGTAATGACCACGTTTCAATGGATAGCTATATGTACATGATAGACATTGAATGGTTAAAATTTTGCAAAGTTTCCTCAAGCCTACCATAACCTTCAATCAACCCCCCCCCCCAACCTTCTCGAAACAATCTTCACATCAACCTACATGGAAAAAAATCGTTTGCAAAAACCCTAAGTGGAAGAATTTCGTTTGCAAAATCGTCAACGAGATCACTAGTTTTAAAAGATTTCAAGCATTCTCTATCTCCAGCATTTGTGGAAAGAGGCCAAAGTTTTTTGATTCAACCTACCTAACTTACATGTTTTCATGTCATATCAAATTACGTAAAGGAAAAGTTGTGTTCTTCAAGACAAAATTTGGCACTCCCACCTTGTGTGGGCTTTGTAAAAATTTTGGCCTTCAACCTACCTTGCTTATAGGTTTGAAAGGTGAAGGAACAGTATTCACACACCCAAGGGAAGCCCTATATCCCCCACATTGAGGGGCTACTATCAAACCGATGTCCAGGTATTGAACCTTGGACCTTGAGTCCAGGAGGGGTTCAGTGTTCTTATCACCACACCATGCACCTAGGGAAATGTTAAGATTTCTTTTAATGTAAAGGAAGTTTGGCAATAGCCTACTCTCCCGGACTTGAATTAAATTAAGAAACAAAGGTACAACAGAAGGGGACTAGTGCCCACGGGACCCCCCAAATCCCACAAAGCAGGGGAAGCTTGAATGAATCCTAGGTTGCATTACAGAGAAGGTTAATCACCCTCTCATCGCCCTCATGCGGGGCCCACTTGGGTTTAAGCTTGTTGTTGATCAAAAGGAGGACTTGATGGTGTCTGAAGGGGGGGGACTTCTTGCTGTTAACAATCCTTTTGCCAAGGAGGAATAATGATTTCTCGATCGACCACTCCCTGGGGGGATCGTCGAAGTTGAGAGCACACCTCTCCCACCAAATTTTCCACAAGGCTTCCCCTCTGATGGCGTTCCAGAGGGTCGCGGAGCAGCCGATTGCTTCACCCAAAAGGATTTGTTTCCAGCTAAGCTGATTTTGAAGTCTGATTTTCATTCCAACTGTCTGCCAGATTCTGTAGGA
The DNA here is from genome assembly GCA_020310875.1 of Ceratopteris richardii. Lineage (NCBI taxonomy): Eukaryota > Viridiplantae > Streptophyta > Polypodiopsida > Polypodiales > Pteridaceae > Ceratopteris > Ceratopteris richardii. The sequence goes on from CM035436.1 coordinate 10,433,090, forward strand.
GTTGGGGCAAGTAAGGAAGATGTGTGGGACATCTTCGATAGCCCGGTGACAGCGTTTGCACCACGGAGGAGTCCCACAAAGCTTGCTAGCCTTATGGTTGGTCCAAATTCCACGATGGAGAATTTGCCATAAGAGGACAGACTTCTTAATCTCTATAAGGGGGTGCCAGATACCCATGAATTTCATGTCCCACCGAAGCCGCGTCCAAGACAGGCACCACTTCTTGTTAAGGCTGATCTGGTGGTCAGTCGGATCTTTGATGTTCGGGATTTTTAGTAGGCTATTTCCATTGTACCATTTGAGACCGAGCGAGTTCGGTGTGTCGTGTCCCATGAGAAGGCGAGTCTTGTGACGATCCCATGCGAGACAGCGGCTTTGCAGAGTGTTCCATTCTTCGTAGGAGATGTTTACGCTAGGGTCAATATCCTCGAAGTTGATCCAGCTGTGGGTGTCATGTTTCCAGAGGTGTTTCCATTTTTTGAATCCTTTGTTCCATAACCTCTTGGCATTTTGAATGTTCCACGATTCCACACTCCGGATGCCATGTATCGGAAACCAGATGGAGTCGTTTTGTCTGATTCCGGCCGCCCACTTCCAGTCCTCACTAATTCTTGTGAGGCTTTTGACTTTATTCCAGCCCTTCCAAAGGGAGCACACGAGATTGGATCCTTTCGGGAAGACGGGGATCGGGGAGAAGAGCAGGGTCATGATATCAAGATTCTGCCATTTTGGGAACCCCATGAGAGCCAACTCATTCTTGTTTCTGAAGATCAGCTTGGCCCACGAAGCCTCCCTATTGCACCAAGCCTTAATCATCCATTTGGCAGCCAGTTTGTTAGCCATACACCCAATGTCCAGGATACCGATCCCCCCGCTATCTCTAGGGCTAATGCAGATGGTCCATTTGATTTTGGGCACCCCCCTTCTGTTACGATCGCCTGTCCAAAGAAAGTTTCTACAAATACTATTCAGTTTGGACAGGCCTTGCTCGTTCGGTCTCCAACAAGAAAGGAAATAGATGATAGAAGAGAGGAGGAACGTGTTGATAACCATCGCACGCCCAGCGAGGTTGATCTGCATACCTTTCCAATAGTTAAGCTTGTTTTCGAGTTTGGCCAACACCCAACTCCATCTCTGCTCCATAGAGACGCCAAATCCCAAGGGGATTCCAAGAAGACGAAAGATTTGGCCCTGCGGAATGATTTGACAGCCATGATCAGTGAGGAGGCCAGGTTGTTGTCCCACAATAGCCCTAAAGGCGGTCTTAGAGTGGTTGATTTTGGAACCAGAGGCTTCACAGAAGGTAGCCAGACACCTCCAGAAAGTCTCCAGGCTTGAATTATCATTGTGAACGAAAGCATTCATGTCATCGGCAAAAAGTCTCATGATAATTTGACTGTGGTCGTGGGGCAGCCGGAGGCCTTTGATATTGCCAATCTCCACATGATGCGCCACAAGTCTGCTCAGCCCCTCAGTGGCGATGGCAAAAAGAAGGGGGGCCAGAGGGCACCCTTGTCTAATAGATCTTCTAAGGTGGATCGCCTTCGACAGTTTGCCGTTAACGTTAATTTGAGTCGTTGCGTTTCCGAGAAGGGTCGCGATCATCTTGGTGAATTTCTGACTACATCCGAGATCTTGGAGCGACTGCAGAATATAGTCCCATTCTAGTCTGTCGTAGGCTTTGTCAAAGTCGATCTTGAGGAAGACCACATCTTGATTAGACTCATTTGCAAATTGAATACCTTCCCAAATGTCCATAATGGTTTCCAGAATAGACCTGCCTTTGATGAAACCTTTTTGGTCCTCGCTAAGCCAAGATCTCAGGTGGCACGAGATTCTGTTGGCAATGACTTTGGCGATGATCTTGTATCCGGTTTGAAGCATCGTAATAGGCCGCCAGTTCTCGATTCTGTTCTTTTCCCCCTTCTTGTGTATTAACTTGATAATTCCATTATTTAGACAGGAAGGAAGAGCGCCAAACTTTAGCGCTTCTTGCCAGACCATCCGGAGAGGGGTGGCAACCACCAGCTTGAAGGATTTAAAGAACTCGTTAGTGAGACCGTCGGGTCCCGGGCTTTTGCCGAGAGGGAGGGCATCAATGACCTCAATGATTTCTGCTTCAGATATAGGGGCATGAAGCAGAGAGTGGAGGTTGGGTGGTATCCTCCGGGGGGAAACCCTAGAAATGGTAGCCATACAGTCCCTTCTATGGTGGGAGAGGGGGTTCGAGGTTCCCAGGAGTCTCGTGAAGTGCCCTTCGATGATGCCAAGATTATCTTCTTCCGAATTGCATACATTACCATGCGGGTCAAGCAGAAGGGGGATCGATTCTCTGTTGTGCTTTCTTTTAAGGATGCGGCACATCTCTTTGGTGGGTTTGTCGGCTTTGCCAGCCCACCACTCCTTGAAAAAAATTTGCAAGTTTTTCCTTTGTATTTCTTCCTCGTATCTCAACACCGCTCTGATATTTTGGAGACCTTTCTAGGCTTGGTGTTTTCCTTTATTCACTTCCTCCTCGAGCCGCCAGAGTCTGTGGTAAAGAGCTTCCCTACGAGCCCGCCGCACGGTCTCGAGCATCTTCTTAGTTCTGATCATGATCTTACAAGACTTGTCGACCGCACTTCTCCAGCACTTGGCTGGGGCCAAGCCAGAAGCGAACGCCATCTTCCACACATCGGCAATTTCTTGATGGACGGAGGGGAGAGAGAAGGTGGTTGCGTTGGCGTGGAACCACGGAGCCTTGAGGAGCTTGTTGGAGGGTTGAAACGTGATAACGATCGGGTAGTGGTCAGAGATAGTGAGGTCAGTGCGATGCGTGATGGTTGGGTGGCCCCACTGATGAGTAAAACTTTGAGAGATGTAGCATCTGTCGAGTCTAGCTTTCCTCAGGTCCTCGCCCGCTTGGAGATTCGACCAAGAAAAGCCATTCGAGTCTTTGAATTCTACCAAGTCCAAGTGAAGTTTGGTCATGTCCCATGTTTCTTTCTCCCGACTGTCGATGACCCTGCCCTTGCCCATCCATCTGTCCGTAGGGTCCTCCACCATGTTGAAGTCTCCACAAATAAGCACGTTGTGGGGAAGCGAGTCTAAGGAGGCCCAAGTGTTCTGTCTCTCCAAATCCCCGTTGGGGGCGTACAGTGAAACCATCGTAACACAAAGAGGAGCACCTAAAGAAACAGCAATCCAGCGGTGATTTACGTCTTCAATGGAGTTCTCTAGCTTTTCAAACCAGATTTGTTTAACACCGATGACCGTTCCTCAGGACCCACGTTGGTGCTTCGTTGGGATCCACACGTGGGCCGAGGAGACCTGTCTGAGCCGTTTCTGGAGGTCTTCTCCGTCAATTTTAATCTCTTGAATACATATAAAATCTGGGTTTAGGCTAATGTCGCGAAGCCATTGACCAATGATGGTCGCTCTTGAGGGGTCGGTTAGCCCTCTAGCATTCAGCGAGATGACAATCATTTTTGAATTGATCCCTCTTTGCGGGAGGGAGCTTTGTCCTTTCTTCTCTTAGCTTCATCTTTCTTTTTCGCTCGGATCGGATCCCGAGTTAGCAATAGGTTCTTGCGGGGGCTTTTCCACGGTAACTCCATAGGTTGTTTCCCTTTGCGGGATGCCTCCTGCTGGGAAGAACAGGACACCGTTTCCAGCTCCGTTTCCGGAATAGTCGATCCGATGATGGAGCTTTCACTATCCATGTTATCTTCGTTGCTGGTAGTAAAGCCGTCTTCTTTGCTTGTAGTGTAGCCCTCCTGCAAGGTTTCTTTACTATCAGGGATCTCCAGGCCTTTGACATCGGTGTCCTCCTCAAGTTGGTTCCCACCTGGGAAGTCAAGCTCATTGATTTCCTTTTCCAGATTGCAATACAAGTTGCTGGAGGGGGAAACAGACTTGTTGTTTCGCTCGGAGGTCGCCCTAGGGCTTCTTTTCCTTCTTCTTCTGACTTCGATAAACCCGTCTGCATCAGCTTCTGGATTAGGGGGACCCTTGAAGTCCTCAACTCTCGTCGAGCGATTCAAATCACCATTGCTGTCTTGAGCGTTTTTGAGGGCTCCTTGATTTCGCTTGTTTTTCCGTCTCAAAGGGCAATCTTTGATCCTGTGACCTTGTTGGCCACAACGAAAGCACGCGTTGGGAAGGTTTTTGTAGATGATGTCTTGCTCCCAGACGTCCCCTTCGCCCAGGTCCAGTTTGATCTTCGATGGAAGGGGCAGGCTGAGGTCAGCCTCGACACAGATTTGGGGGTGCCACCTGGCGTTGAACGAGTGTCTTGCGCCTTCATAGATGAGGCCACCGATGTCCTCTCGTGAGGCCAACGGCTTGCCGATGGGAGAAACGATGTCCCATACAAAGTTGTACAAGAAGTACGGCAGGTTAGGGAGCTCAACCCAGAGTGGGTACCGAAGCGATTTCGATTTGTCGGGGGTAAAGTCAGGGGACCATCTGAAAAGGCAGAGGGTCGCCCGGCCAAGCTGCCAAGTACCGACACTTAGGGCCCGAAACGCCATATCTTCATTTTCAAAGACTAGCAGCAAGTGATTTGCCGGCAAGAACTGACACTTACAAACGACAAGCCCGCGGGGGAACCACTCGTTGCGAAGCCACTGACGCACAGTTTCGAGCGGGGGCCTAGGGCCGAACATTTGGCCAACGAGGCAAACTTTCTTGAGCTCCTCCTGAGTAGATAAAATTGCAGATCTGTTGAGGGAGACCAAGGGGGGATCAACATTCTCGAGGGCCTCTTGGGCGGCACAAGAACCCCCCTCCAGCAAGGAGGCCAGGTTAGCGGTCTCCCCGGGAGGAGGGGCCAGATTGCTTTTCACTAGCGAGGGGGACAACATATCCATGGCAAAAGAGAAGATCTTACTCTAACACTCTGAGAGGAGAGACATCTGGCAAAGCCCAAAATCCCACGAAAGAAGGAAGCACCCCGCCCCCAAAAAAAACTCTACTTCTTCTTCTCTTTTGTTTTTTTTTTCTTTTTTTTTTTTTTTCTTTTTCTCTTTATCTTCCCCTCTTTTTCTTCTTCTTTTTTTTTTTTCTTCTTTTTTTCTTCTCTTTTTTTTTTTTTTCCCTTTTCTTTTTTCCGCTGAAGACTATCGAGGTTTCAAAAATAAGCTCCCCCCCCTCTCTTTTTTTTTCTGAACTTTGTTTTAATTTCAAACGTGAGAGCACGTGGACGATCACGGGAGAGGTATCGGAGATCGTGTCCTGAGGCGGGGGCGGTATCGCGATCGCCCAACGACGGTATCGCGATCGCCCGACGGCCAGTCTCCAAGTATCGCTCAATTCAAATGTATTGGAATATCGTGAGGCCCGAGGGAGTCGCGCGCCGCCAGGGATCTCCCCTTTTCTGGTATCGTGAGGCCCGAGGGAGACCGGAGATCGGAGATCGGAGATCGTGTCCTGAGGCGGGGGCGGTATCGCGATCACCCAACGACGGTATCGCGATCGCCCGACGGCCAGTCTCCAAGTATCGCTGCGCGCCGCCAGGTATCGTCCCTTACGGTATCGTTCAAGTGCGGTATCGCCGCCGCCAGGTTAAGATTTCTTATTTCAGATGATCACCTCCTAATAAAGTATACTACTTGGACCTTGAGAACATCCATTTAGGTTGCGTTGGTAAAAGCACAAGCCTTCATTCCCACATTGTGTAGATTTGTGTAGATCTCAACATTGGTTGTGTGTGGCAAGGATGCTTAGGTGTTATGCTCACCTCATCTCTTTATATAGTCCTTATAAAATCCCAATTCAGAGTGGTTTGCAACCTAGAGGAAGCTCTTCTACTCATAAATTCACAACCTCTATGTGATTTTGAGCATGGATCTAAGCCATATATACCTTGCGCCTATCAATGCCACTATATATATTGATGTGTTCATGATAGATATTACTACAACTTTTTTTCGGGAGAGGACGTTTTCAGGTTTTCACGAGAGGATGTTTTCAGGTTTTCAAATCTAAAGATGGCATAGAGTTCACTACACATAATGTGCACCATATACCTCAACTTTCTCATAGCTTAATGTGGGTTGTTCAACTTGGTGACATGGTTTATAAGGTTATTTTGTATGGTTAGTCTTTTCGCATATCAAAAGGAAGTATGGTTATGGCTAAGGGAAGTAAGGATAGATCCTCTATTTCTCACGTGTCTTTGAAATTAAATTTTAAGCTGATCTGTGCGCGTTGAACTTTGAATCTTCACTTTAATATATGAACATATCTATCACTCATCCGAAGATGACTTTCGTGGGTATGTGCATTGGTGTCCATTTTTTTTAAAGGAGGCTTGATCATCTTTCAATTTAGCTTGAATTAATTGGAACTACAATGAAAAGATGGGTGTGAGACCTTTTGAATCTCACAAAGTAAAGGTTCTATGCATAGCAACTACTTATTCCTCCATCGGAGGGGGTTGACCTCGAGTGTCAACTTGAGGGAAAGGATCCAGGGTCCCTTCTGGTTTAAGCTTGTTTTTTATTGGTACTTTCTTCAAGGGGCAATCTTTGATCCTATGACTTTGAAGCCCGCAACGGAAGCACACGTTTGGAAAATTCTTGTAAGTAACCTCCTGTGTCCAAGTCTTATCATCTCCACAATTTATGGAGATTTTCGAAGGAAGTACCTGGTTCAGGTCTGTTTCAACACAGATCTGTGAATGCCATCTTGCATTGAAAGAATGTTGAGCACCATCGTAGATTAATCCCTGAACATCCTCTCTTGAGGCCATCGGGCAACCGATCGGTGAAACGATTTCTCAAAGAAATCCATACAGAAAGTACGGCAGAATGGGAAGCTCCACCCAAAGCGGGTAACGAAGCGGCTTTGATCTGTTCGGAACAAAGTCTGGGGTCCACTTAAATAGGCAAAGGGTGGACCGGCCCACTTCCCAGGAGCCGGCTTGCAGGGCTTGGAAGGCCATCTCTTCATTCTCAAACACTAGAAGTAGGTGATTTGCCGGCAGGAATTGACATTTGCACACAATTAGGCCACGTGGGAACCACTCCTTGCGAAGCCAAGCTCTCACACTTTCTAGAGGGGGCTTAGGGCCAAAAACTTGACCGATCAGACACGTTTTCATCAGTTCTTCTTGTTTGCCACCACAGATTCTTTACACAAAGATACCACTGGAGGGTCGACATCCGATGAGTCAGAATCCATCCCGAGGGGGCACTGGGGCTCTGGTAGGACCACGTTGCTCAAGACCATCGAGGGAATACAAGCGAACATTAGAGAGAAAGAGAAGACCACGAGCAAGCGAAAGGCTAAATCTACTCTTCAGATACTTCTACTCTTGGAAGTGCGAATTCGATAGGGCATTAAACTCTTAACTATAAGGGCAACTTTTCCATTCTTAATATTTAAAGTCCTTTACACACTGCACTTAAAGCCGCCTTGAAATAGAGGCACAAAAGAGGACAATGAGGAAGGTCACGATTAAGGCTGTTCCCATGATACACCTCGGCATCAAAACACCACGAAGAAAGGTGCTCCCAGGTTACACCTCATAAGAGAAAGCCAAGCCAACTCGTCAAGCCTTTGAACTTCAAAGAAGAACGCTTAAAACTTAATGTTTAAGATTTGCTTATATTTAAGAAATTTTTACTTTTCTAAAACGAAAGAGCTAAAGGCACGAGGCTGAAAATGCAGGTCTTCAGGTCCTAAAAAAAACAGGACGAGTGGCCACCCTCAACGGCCCGCGTGATACAGAGCCTGAAAGCCCATGAAAGTAAACACTAGGAAGGCACATATTTAAGCCCGATGAGATGAATAATTTCAACTAGGTAGTTTGAGATTACGATCTTAGTCTACATGCCGGTGGAGCGCGAGCGCAGGGAGGAGGAGGTTCCGGTGCTGAAGGTGAAGGAGGATGCTCTGGTGCGACAGCCTCTTTAGCTGAGAACGACGGGTGCTGAAGCTGAAGCGCAGGGAGGAGGAGGTTCCGGTGCTGAAGGTGAAGCTGGTGCAGGAGGAAGCTCTAGTGTTGAAGGAGCAGAAGGTTTTTCCCAACGACTTGCGGGAAGAAGGTGATGGTCTGTTGATTTCTGATGCCTGGCGATCGCGGCAGTCTCCCCGGGCGACCAGTATCGCGATACCTCCGCTGGAGGTATCGCTGACGCCTCCCTGGGTGGAGACTTGCGCTGAACGCGGCGATCTTTGCGGGTATCGTCGTGTATCGCCGGCCTTTCGGTGTATTGTGGGTATCGCCGGACGCGCTGATCGCGGGCCCTCCCGGTCGCCGGTCGCCGGTCGCTTCATCGGGTATCGCAGGTCGCCACTTCATCGTGTATCGCCGGGCGTCATTCTAGGCAGGCTGGTCCTTCGTGTGTCGCCGGGTGCCCTTCGTATATCGCCGGGAGTCGGGCTGCTCCATCGGGTATCGCCGGGAGTCAGACGATCGACCGATTCCGGGAGAGGAGCTCTTTGCGGTCAGCGACACGTGGCGGCTTTGGCGCGGGGCTCGAGGGTGGCCTAAAGGGATTCGCCTCCTTCTTGGGATTTAAATAAAAAATAAAAAGAGCAAGCCCCGTTTAAGTGCGACAGAAAAAAAAAAAAAAGAAAAAAGAGAAAAAAAGAAAAAAGAAAAAAAAAAAGAAAAAGAAAAAGAAAAAAAAAAAGGAGAAAAAAGAGAGAAAAAAAAAGAAAAAAGAAAAAAAAAAAGAGAGAAAAAAAAAAAAAAAGAAGAGAAAAGAAAAAGAGAAAAGATCCGAATAAGTAGAAGTGAGCTCGCGGGTTTTTTGGCCTTTTTGTCCTCTCCTGTAAAAGGAGTGTTAGGCTTCGATGTGATCGGATGAGGAAGTCTTCCTTGTTTGTGGTCAGTTTTCTCTCCTTGTTGAAGGGTTCTACCTCTGGATTTTGAATAGTGAAAGTGGTGCAAGTTCCTTTTGGCCATGGATGTGGCGTCATCCTCTCTCGTGAAAAGTAATCGGGCCCCTCCCCCTGGGGAGTCAGATATCCTGGCCGCTCTGCTGGAGGGAGGGTCGTGCGCCGCCCCTGGGACATCCGAAAGGGTTGAATCCCCCATCGTGTCCCTCAGTAGACCCGCAGTTCTGTCTGCTCAGGAGAAGCTCAAGAAAGTGTGCCTCGTTGGCCAAGTGTTTGGCCCTAGGCCCCCGCTCGAAACTGTGCGACAATGGCTTCGAAAAGAGTGGTTCCCTAGAGGACTAATTGTTAGCAAATGTCAGTTCTTACCAGCGAACCACATGCTGCTAGTCTTTGAAAATGAAGAGATGGCGTTCCAAGCCCTAAGCGTTGGCACCTGGCAGCTCGGTCGGGCGACCCTGTGCCTATTCAGATGGTCCCCGGACTTTACTCCCGACAAATCGAAATCGCTTCGGTACCCCCTTTGGGTTGAGCTTCCGAATCTTCCTTACTTCTTGTACAACTTCGTGTGGGACATTGTCTCTCCTATCGGCAAGCCGCTGGCCTCACGTGATGACATTGGTGGTCTCATCTATGAAGGCGCAAGACACTCGTTCAATGCTAGGTGGCACCCCCAAATCTGTGTCGAGGCCGACCTCAGTTCGCCGCTTCCATCAATGATCAAATTGTGAAGAGAGATGGTGGATGCAATCCAAAGATGAGTAGGTGCCGCTACAACCAGCTTCACACCAGCCAACTGAGACTTCAGAGTTGATTAGTAGACCCTTTGAGCTTCCTAAATCCACCAAAATATCAGCCAAGTACTTTGGAACATGTATCCCAAAAGTTTAAGTCAAGACCGACAAGTTGCGAAATGACTAGCTCCCAAAACTTGCTATTTTTGGACATACACCTGCTGGAAAAAATGAACAGTGCTCTCAACCTGAAAGGAATTAGAAAAATTCCTTTTGGGCATAGCAAATAGACTTAGCAAGCTTCCTATTCCAAGTTAAAACACTTCAAATGATGGACTGAGCACTGAGAACAAGTTTCATCAAGTTCTGGAACATTCCCACAATTCTCGGGGCTCTGCAGAGATAGACCAGTAAGCAGTAAAATGCAGATATCTCCAAAAGTATAAATCCAATGACCTTGAAAATTTATAGGTAAAAACTAGACAGTGAGAGCTATCCAACGCACTTTAAAACACTGAAAAAGGTTCAGTAAAACTCGAGATATGACCTTCTGAAGTTACTGCTCTGAGTGAGTATAGCAGAGAACAAAACAGAGAGGTAGATGATAATAAATGTATAGATTCACATATGATTACAACCACATTGGCAATGATCTTTGCACAATGGGAGTAGAATGATAGAGCTATGGAGTAAGCTCTTCAATCTCTACAAAATGACATGAAGTGGTCACGTACAAGGCTTGCTAATCGCCTCTTCCTTCTTGCTCCTTTTATAGCAATTCTTGGAGGGAGTTTTGAATTCGAATTCGAATGGCTCCACCTAAAAGTGATCCCCAAAGTTAGGAGAGATTCCCTCAGCTCAAAAATTCGTGGTTTTGGTAGTTGGAGCCACGAATTTGCTTTTACATCATGGATGAGGTAAGCCATCCTTTTACTTTTTTCTTTTTCCATTTACAAGAGATAAAATGTACTCTTTTACAAGAGGTGTTCACATGACTACTCATGTGACTTACAAATGAGGATAATATCAAGCATATCAAGCATGTAGGCTTGGGCAAAATGCACCAACAGCTCCCCCTCAAGCCTAACATGCTTGGCCTCCAAATAAGTCTTCAATTGTCCTTGATTTCCTGCAAGCCAATCATCAACTTGAATCTACTTAATTTCGTACCATCAAGAGCTTTCGTCAACATGTCTGCACATTGCATATCTGTAGAGACGTAGGATAGTTGAATATCCTTGCTCATTAGCTTCTCCCTTACATAATGGTAGTGGACTTCAATATGCTTGGTTCTAGCATGGTATACCGGATTAGCTGCTAGATGTAGTGAGCTTGTGTTGTCACCAAAAATGTGAGGTGTTGAAGAATGAAGTCCAAGATCTGTGTACAAAGATTTTAACCACATGATTTCTTGAGTTGCATTAGCCAAACCTCTATATTCAGCTTCAGTAGAAGATAATGCCACGGTTGGTTGCTTCTTCGATGACCAAGAAATGATTTTTGAACCTGCAAATGATATATACCCTGATGTGCTTCTTCTATCATCTTTAGATCCGGCCCAATCTGCATCTGAGTAGACCTTTAGCTCAATATCTGAAGTATATGAATAGAACAAACCTTCATTCATGGTCCCCTTTAGGTACTTGAGGACTCGCTTGGCCGCTTCCATATGTGGTCTTCTCGGCTTATGCATAAACTGACTCAATATGCTAACACTATAGCATATATCCACCCTTGTGAGTGTTGCATAGTTCAAACTTCCAACCAAGCTTTGATAGCTTGTGATGTCTTCAATTGGCTCTCCTTCATAAGCACTAAGCTTATGATTTTGCTCCATAGGTGTACCTGCACACTTTGTATTTTCCATCTTGAACTTGACGAGCATGTCATGGACATACTTCCTTTGTGTGATGTATATACCTGAATCTGTGTAGATCAACTCCAATCCAAGAAAATAAGTGAGTGGTCCGAGGTCACTTATTTTGAACTCCTCCTTCATTTGACTCTTTACCTGTTTGATTCCTTCAAGATCATTGCCTGTGATAATAATATCATCAACATACACACATAAATAGATCACTTCAGATCCATTCCTCTTTATGAACAAAGAGGTATCCACCTTGCTAGCTTTGAATCCTTGGTCCTGCAAATAAGTCACCAATCTGAAATTCCAAGCTCTTGGAGCTTGCTTCAATCCATACAAAGCTTTCTTTAGTTTGCATACATAGTTAGGATGATGTGCATCCTCATATCCAGGAGGTTGTGCCATATACACTTCCTCAGAAATCCATCCATTCAAGAAGGCATTCTTTACATCAAGTTGATAAAGATTCCAATTTCTAGATGCAGCAAGACTTATGAGAACCCTAATTGTAGGCATTTTTGCAACAGGAGAGAAAGTATCCTCATAATCAATACCATGGGTTTGAGCAAACCCTTTAGCAAGTAACCTTGCTTTGTGTCTATTTATACTTCCATCTGGATTCCTCTTGATTTTGTATATCCATCGAGATCCGATTATCTTCATAGATGGCTTGTTAGGTACAAGCTCCCAAGTGTTATTCTCCTTCAAGGCTTCCATTTCTTCATCCATTGCATCTCTCCAAGCTTTCTTGCTTTGTGCTTCTTCGAATGTGGTAGGTTCTTCATTGGTTGAATCCTTTGCAATGTAGATTGAGTGCTTGGTGACCAAAGAAGTATCATAACCAAACCTCTCTGGTTTCTTCTTCTCCCTCGAAGACCTTCTAAGTGGTTGATGTGAGCTCTCGGGTCCATATGTAGCATCCTGCATCTTTGCTTTACCTTTGTTCTTCCATAGCTTTAGTCTTTCCAAGTCTTCTAGGTCAATCTCCGAATCACTTTCTTCAATCTGCTTTGGCTCCTTTGGTTGAAGTGATGGAAAATCTTCATCCAAGTCATATGGCAGCTTCACTTTCCTGTCATCATCAAACCATGATTTGTTTTCATCAAAAATTACATCTCTACTCACAGAAAATCCTTTATTGGTTGGATTGTACAATCTATATCCTTTTTGGTTTTGATCATAACCAATGAATACACACTTCTCTGCCTTGGGATCCAATTTCCCTCTTACTTGAGAAGGAATGTGAGCATAGGCTAAGCATCCAAAGATTTTACAATGCTCTAGACTAGGTCTTCTTCCATTCCACACTTCATATGGAGTGGTTCCATCTAGTGACTTAGATGGAAGTCTATTTATGAGATATGTGGCTGTCGACACAGCCTCTGCCCATAGGTAGTTCGGCAATCCCTTTTCGTTGAGCATGGACCTTGCAGCTTCGACGATAGCTCTATTCCTCCTCTCTGCTACACCATTGAGTTCAGGTGTATACCTTGTAGTGACTTCCCTTTTAATGCCTCTTTCATGCAAGAAGGCATCAAATTCAGAAGAGAAGTATTCTCCTCCACCATCTGATCTGAGTCTTTTCAAAGTCCTACCTGTTTGATTTTCAACAAGAGCAATATACTTCTTAAAGCAATTAAACACTTCATCCTTGTGCTTCATGAAAAACAGAATGGTCCACCTGCTACAATCATCTATGAAAGACACATAATATCTTGAGCCTGATATAGATGGCTCCTTACTTGGACCCCACACATCCGTGTGCACTAGATCCAAAGGATTTTGATACATATATCCTTTCTTATTGAAAGGTTGTCTATGAGCCTTGCCGAGTTGACAAGCTTCACACTTATAAATCATGTGTTGCCTTGTGATATTAGGCAAACCAAGTACACTTTGGTCCCTGCAAATCTGTTTGAGTGTCCTCTCACCAATGTGAGCAAGCCTTTTGTGCCATATCTCCAACTCTGTTAGAGTTTGAGATCCATAGCTAAACAAAGCTATGTTCTTTGTATCTTCCACTTCAAAAGTGAAAAGCCTTCCTGTCTTTTCTCCTTTGGCAATCCTTCGAAAGCCTTGCCTTGGGTCTTCAACATATGCTCCAAATCGATTGAATCTAACCTGCAATCCTTTTTCAACAATCTGTCCAACACTTATTAAATTTTTGGTAATTGTAGGGACATACAAGACTTTGCTTAAGAGGTTCATATTCCCATCTGATGTCTTCACATTACCTATCTTCTCCACTGAGTGCTTTGTGTCATCTCCTGTCTGCACTTCATGCTTGTTATGAGGATCTTCCAAATCAGAAAGTAAAGCCACATTTCCTGCTACATGGTTCGAGCATCCCGAATCAATGTAAAATATGTGATCATCATCCTTACCCTTCTTTGTTGATAGATTCATAATCAATAATGAATCTTCTTGACTTTGGTCCTCTGCATAGTTATTGTAATCTCTTCTTCCTCTATGGCCACTTTGATAGTTTTTGTTGTTGTTGTAATTGTTGTTGTAGTAGTTGTTGTTGTTGTAGCCTCCATTGTACCTACCTCTATTTGATCCATAGCCACCTCTATTGAATCCTCTTCCTCTTGAGTTCCTTGGATTCCTGAAACATTCTTCAGTAGTATGGTTAGATAAGCCACATATGTTGCAAGGTTGAGATGATTGGAATCTCCCCCTGCCTTGCTTTCCACCTCTGCCTCTTCCTCTAGCTCTTTATTGAGAAAGAAGCAATGTATTTTGGCCACTTCCTTGCTTTCCACCTCTGCCTCTTCATGCATATCTTTATTGAGAAAGAAGCAATGTATTTTGGCCACTTCTAGTTTTGATGTTGAATATAGGGTATCTTTCATAACTAATATTGGGTGTGTGTGTGTGTGTGTGTGTGTGTGTGTGGGGCTTAGATGCTTTATCGATGACTTGTTTGTTGGTCAGATCTCTCCCACCACCATATTTATTGATAGTCAAAGCACATTGGCAATCGCAAGCCCAATATTCCATGTTCACACTAAGAACATAGATGTGCATTATCATTGTGCCAAGGAGAGATTCCCTACTAGAGAGATCAATTTCATCTATGTGCCCACATAGGATAATGTTATAGAAATTTTTACAAAGGCTCTACCTCGTGGGAATTTGGAAGCTTCTCACAAAGCTTTGAGTTTACTCTCTTATTTTTGTAGTGATGTGTGCGAACATACTTATGACTGTTGGGATACTATTTTCCCTCTTTGGGAGGATATTTTTCCATCAACTTGTATATACACCCATAACCCAAAAGGGCTATTTATCTTTGTACATTGTAAAATTATTAATATGCTCTATCTTGAGCTCTTAAGCTTCATGTTCCTCATGTTGTGTGTGTGTGTGTGTTCCCTATGTTATAAAGTAAAGAGTGTGGTTGAGGGATTAAATCCAATAAGGTTGATTTAAGAATAAGTTTATGTGCTTTAAAGACCAAGAATTTTGGTGTGGCCTAGTGGTCACAAGAGTTGAGTATCTAGCAAAAGGTCTTGGGTTCAAGCCATGCAAGAAGCATGCGAGTAAGAGAATGTAACTCTTGACCAAGACAAATGTTTTAGAAGTTTCAACTCAAGTTATCTATGACACTTGGAGCTCATGTGGTTACATGCTTGACACACGGATGGATAGCATAGACTTGCCTCCCTTGGAGAGATCTATATATAGAGGTACTTGGTTGGGTGGTCATTGATCTCGAGTAGGATAGGTAGGTAGGTTCAAATCCCAAGTATTTTGTTCTTTACCTTTCAGCATCTTTCAGCCTTTGTGCATTTCAGAGGCTTAAAAACCAAAAAAAGTCATTTTGAGATCACTTGTTTCCTAGCAAGTGTCGAGAGAGTGTTGACCACAGGTGTCGCGGGAGAGAGATCGTGGCTATGGAGCTAGAAAAAGCAAGTGTGGATTGAAGTTACCTTGAGGGTAGCTTTGGGAAGGTGATCGGACCAAGTTATTATTCTAAAATTTCAATTTAAATGAGCAGAAATTGTGAGACGACTTGCAACCAATGTCGTGAGGGAGATATCATGGGTTTGAGTGAGACTTTTTGTGATACAGGCACTTAGAGAAGGGGAAATAGGCACTAACAGCACATACATTAACTTGGTTTTTTAAAATCATTGCTTATGTGTGAGAAAATCCAAATGTCGTGACTGGTTGAGTTCAAGTATCGCGATACTTGAATTCTCGTGTGTCACGATATTTGGTAGATATCGTGTATCCCTGATATCTTTTACTCCCCAAGTGTCCTGATATCCTGGTATCGTGTGACATAGGGTCGAGTTTCGCGACATCCAAGTGTCATGTTCAGGGCCAAGTGTCGCAATATTCAGGTGTCGTGTGTTGTGACCCATCAAGGAGGTTTTGTACTCTCCCATCATTGAGGGAGAGTACAGAACCTCCTTAGAATATGTGAACACCAATCAACATGGCCTACCCATCTACATAGATGGATTGAATAGATCAGTGGCAAGGTTGAAGAAAGCCAAGGATGCTCACATATTGCCTAGACCAGGAGTCAAGTACGTGGGAGGATTCTATATGGATAAAAGAGGGATTATATATGCAGTCATGGAGCATCCAAAAAGCATTAACGAGCAAAGGGAAGAAGATAATGCCCAAAACCCTAATGAAGAGGGACAAGAAGAACAGGTGCTAACCCCTAGAGGGAAGTCCATTGTAATTAGGGTTTGGAGAGGAGACTTAATTCCCCAGGATGACTCCTTAATGGATGTCCACATGGTGAACGAAATGGATCATTTGCTTAAAACCAAGTCTTTGTTATGGGAATAAGTGACAAACCCAACCACCATTTATGAGTTACATGATCCTGAAAACCCCTCTCACATTACTTACTTAGACAAGGATCAGAGAAGATACTGGCCCATGACTGAATTAGAGAGAGCTAGGCTGAGTTATCAAAACATTTCTGTATTCCCGCCTAGGGATCAAGCCACTACTTCTCAAAATCCCCAAGGAACTCACCAAAATTCATCTTATCAGCATTCCGATCAGACACAACAACAGAGCATTCCAGTTAGACCCCAAGTCCAATTTTCTACACCTGGTGTTAATCCCAACTATCGACCTCCTGCAACTCTAGAACTAAGAAATAGGATTCATGTTCCTGAGAGACCACTAGTAGGAAGAGATGCAGGTATACCAATAGGACGACTAGTTTTCCCTATAATGCCAAGACCGCCTGAAGCTAGAAGAAGACTAAGACCAATTCAAGTTGCCAAATGCATGAGAAGCCACTATGATGGTTCTGGTGAGCCATACAATCACATTGTTGAATTCAAGCAAGTGGTGAGAGTGGAACAAGTAGAAGACTTCTTGATCCAATATGAATCATTTGGCCTAACTCTCACAGATACGGCCTTAGCATGGATCCAGCCCTTAGATCCTAATAATTTTCAAAACATGGAACAAGTATATGGGGAATTGATTGAGGAATTCACTAAGTCTTGAATCAAAAACAAATCTTCATCATTAATCCATAGTTTCAAGCAGTCGCCTATGGAATCAGTGAGGTTAGCAGCGAGACGATTCAAGCAATATGTGGATCGATATCCTGCAGAAGAGAGACCCACCCTAAATAAAATGGTCTCATTATTCTTGGAAGGATTGGTGAATGGGTCATTGGGATCCTTAGTATATGTGAAGAGATTCCAAAGTTTACAAGAATGCATGAAGGAGTGTATTGATCTAGAAGACAATCTGGCAGAAGACTTAAAAATACCTCAAAGAAGTGTTAAGAGTGAGGATAGTGCTAGCAGTACTTCCAATCCCAAGGACAATGTAGAAGAGGTAGCTGATTTAGTGGCTAAGAAGATGAATGTTCAAGGACAGAGGAATTATCCTAACCACCCTATGAGAGTGCCTATGCTCAAGAGATGTGCTCACTATGGAGGAGATCATCCTTCTCACCTGTGCAATAGGGGAGTAGTCCCATCACCTCAATATGCCTACAACAGCCCACCCGTCTAGGGCCCAACTCATTCCTATAGCATAGAGCAAAGGTACACAAATCACAGTACGGAGAATTGTCCTTACAATTGACAACCGAGACCTACACAACCACCATTTAGGCCTTACGGATACCCCCGAGAGATCAAGGAGGAGAATCCTATAGATACCCTCCTTTCTCGTAGCAAGCACCTCCACCAAGGACTTATGCGTATCAAGGATACAATCAACCTCAACATGTACTATGACAACAACCACCTCACCCACAAAATGTTGTCCCCATGAAAATCGCTCAAATTGAAGAGAATCCTGAAAGAGCAATAGTACCAACCACCTCATTGACTAATACTGAGACTTATGATCAATCTTATGACCTTAGTCAGGGAAGTTGTTCCACTTATGAAAATACTATGGCTGAGTATGGACAATCCTATGAGCCATATACATATGGATCTGATAGTTATGATGGTTATCTTCGATATGATCAGGACTATGTGTCTCTAATGTACACTGCTCCTAGAGCATTAGTACCACCATGGCCAATGAATAGACCACCTTCTCCCAGAGGACCATGTGATAGATGCGGAGGTATCACTTTATCAGAGAGTGTACATTGCCTAACCCACCACCACCTCAGAGAGTTTGGGAAGGCTACTATAGTGATTGTGGCAAGGAACATCTTTTTAGGGATTTCCCTAAAAATCCAAATAAAATCAATTCCACTGCACAGATAAATGTTATAGAAGTGGTAGAGTCATCAGAGAGTGCTAAGGAATACACTATGCCATTGAAAGCAATAACTAGGGCAAAAGCAAGAGAAACTCCGGATAAATCAAAAGAAGATGATAACCAAGGCAAAGAGTTGAAAACCCCAACACCACAAGTAGTTGCAGATTTTGAAGAGTCTGAGAAAAGTATTAAGTCTAAACGAACCCAAAGATGGAAGACTCGTAGAGAAAAGATAAAACACAAGAAATCGCAACAAAAGTTAGAGAATGAGACCAACAAGCAGAGTCAAGATGAGGAACAAGAGGCTAAAGGAAAACCTAACAAGGAAACAAAGAAACATCAAAGACAAGAGGCAGAATCAGTTTTAGCTTATCCAATGCTAGAAGATTTAGCCATGTGGATTAAATCATATTAAGCACGAATAAAGGTAGGCCCACCCATTGAGCAACACGAAAGAGAATACCCAAGAGGTGACTTAGAGAAAGAGATATTGGAAATATGTAAGAAGTTAATTGAAGTGGCTCAGGGTGCAAACTTTAGAAAAAACTGTTCAGCCACTACCAAGCACAAGGATCCCTGAAAAGGAATTTCAAGAATGTGTAGCACCTAGTCACCCTAGGGAAGGAAAGAAAGATGAGAACTATGAAGAAAAATGACATGAAAGTAAAGAAGAAGGATTTGTAATCCCTGAAGTAGATGTAGAATGGCCTAGAGACTTATGGGCAAGATTCCAAGAAGATAGATGGAAGAAAGTAGAAGGAATTGAACCACCTTTTGAGGAGTTAGAAGCAGTAGGCGAGCTTGAATTATCAATTCTTGAATTAAACTGAGAAAGATCATCTCAACTTGATGACAGCAAAGATGATGAAGACAGTGTGAATGTATTACCAAACTATATGGGAGAGTATGAACATAACTCTGAATTGTATCATGTTCCCACCATGAGGAAAAAGGAACCGAACACATGAACCCGAACTTCGGATATAGTACAACACCTGAGAAAAGTAAAAATACCATGCACCTTGACTTTAGAAGAACTCTTGAAAGCGAAGCCTCAATTAAGAGAGAAAATCACTAGCCAACTGGAAATTAAGTCAGACAAAAGCGATATGAGGGATGAAGTAGCTACTGTTAAAATCCCAGTTGATAAGGTTGGAGATTTTAGTGAGGGAGATGAAGGAAATACATGCCTCCCTATCACTTATAGAGGTTATACCACTAAAACCATATTAGATTTGAGAGTTGGAGTAGGAATTGCGACCAAAGAAATATGGGAGAAATGGGGAAAGCTAGCCCTACGACCCACTAGGATGAAGCTTCAAATGGCAGATGGACACATGGAAGGACCCTTAGGATTATTGGAAAACGTAGTATTTACCACTTGCGGAGTCGAATTCGAGCACACCTTAGCAATATGTCAATTTGAAAAGGCTAGCAATTATGAGATGATACTAGGAAGTCCTTTCATGAGAGAGCTCAAGGTAGTGCAAGACTGGGGAAAAGATGCAGTGCACTTGTAGCATGGAGGAACAACAACTAGGATAAACATCCATACTTATACTTATCAAGATGTCCCTCCTTTGCAATGGAACCCGATACACAAGGAAGACGATAATTTATCCATTCATAGTGTAGGATCGAGTAGTCATTCATGGATGAACAAAGATACTCACCTATGGATGTGTAAGGCAGCTAAAAGGGAAGAAGAAAGGAGACGAAGATGGCAGCCAGGACAAGGAGTGTCTAGACTTGAAGAAGATCTTGCTTACATGCCTCAAATATTCTTAGACGAAGAGTTGGAACCCCATGGTTGGATGGAGATTTTAGCCACTCTTGATGTGTGTGTAAATGAAGAAGTAATAACTATGAATGAATGCATAGATGAGGAAGGATATGATGTAAATCTATACATGGCTGTTCTCCAAGAAGCGGATCAAGGAGAGGTAATTGAAAAAGAATGGAATGAAGACTATGAGAGCATAGAAATGGAACTGGAACCTCTTGAGGAAGGAAACAAAAAACAGGAAGTAAGTGCCATAAATAATGAATCAAACCACGGAATGATGCAAATGGAAGAAAATGAACCAGACATGGAAAAAGAAAAAGAAGATAGCACACCTCAAGATCAATTCGAGGTACCTGAACATTTCAAGAAATATGAGGTAGAAGAAAGAAAGATTGCTATTCAGATGCCGAAACGAGAAGCACAACCAGGGATAGCATACGACAATAAAGAGAAGACCAAGAAGATTGTAGTAACTATAGAAGAAGGAGAAGAGAGATGCACTTTCATAGGACAAGATGTCTCACTAGAGGAAGAACAAGAATTAATACAACTTATAAGAGAGTATCGAGATGTCTTTGCATGGACTTACAAGGATTTAAAAGGTGTAGATCCTTCTATTTTTGCTCATCGAATCCCTATGACAACAGAAGCCAAGCCCTCCAAACAAAGACCATACACATGCAATGATGTTTATTTGGCAAAAATTAAGGAGGAGATAGATAAACTGTTAGAAGCAGGCTTCATTTATGAAATTGAACACACGGAATGGGTATCAACTTTAGTGGTAGTATCAAAAAAGAATGGCAAATTAAGGGTGTGCATTAAGCTTAAAAAGGTGAATGCCACCACAATACGTGATAGTTACCCATTACCCATCACAGATCATTTGTTGGAAAGGGTTGCAGCCTTGCAGGTAAGGAAGTCTTTAGCTTCCTTGATGGCTTTTCAGGATATAATCACGTAGCCATTGCTCTTGAAGACCAACATAAGACAACCTTTGCAACCGAATGGGGAGTCTATGCTTTTAGGGTTATGCCATTTCGTCTAACTAACACCCCATCCACTTTTCAAAGACTAATGTGCCGTGTGTTCAAGGAATTTTTGAGAAAGAGTATGGAGGTATACGTGGATGATTTATGCACCTATTCAGCTATAAGACCAGAGCACATCCTAGAACTAAGAAAAATATTTGTCAAATGTCATAAGTATAGAGTATGCCTTAATCCGATAATATGTGTCTTCATGGTGCAAAAAGGAAAGATCTTAGGACACATTGTCTCTAAGAATGGAATTTCCACCGATGAAGACAAAATCAAAGTAATTCGGGATTTGCCAAGACCAAAGACCGCTAAAGAAGTGCAAGCGTTTATGGGACTTTGTGGATATTATTTGTTTTCTTTCAGCAAAAAATAAGACAAAATATATATGGAAAAAAATCCCAGGTACTACCTTCCTTACACCCACGGGGGAAAGGCGACACAAGTCATTTGGAGAATTGTTTGATCCATGGAGATTAATTGGAGATAAGTCATGCAACCACTTTAACATTGATTGTGGTGTGCTTTAAGTGCAGATGGCCTCATCTGATTCGGAAGCTACACATGAGGAAGAGGTCCTAGTTCTTCCCTTGGAGTCAATTACAAAAGCAAGAGGTCATTGGTTATGCGAAGACCAACTCGTGGCAGATCTTATCTTTTGCCACCATCAAGGTTATGGATAGAGACCATCAATTTCCATTGATGTCACAAGATTTCCAATATCTACAACATGGAATACCAAGCATTACAGATGTATGGACAAGGGTAGGAGTTGATGCATTTTTATGACTTCCAATTTATCTACCAGATTTTCAACGATGTATCCAGGTGATGAACACTCTGCAGGACATATATACAGCACCTCAAAAGATTGTAGTTCAATTGCTATGCTATGAGGCAAATTGGGAACAAAGTCAAATTTACACCATACATACATGAACATTTATTCGAAGCTAAGAAGAAATGGGACCATAAGAAGTTTTTGTATGGGAGCTCTGCCTTGACCCTATTGATCTACGAAGCACTAGAAATGAAGGAATGCTTATGATTAATGCCAACCTCTATTGAAATGGCAAGATATGTGAAGTCTACAACAATTCCAAAGAAGAACAAAGCATCCATATCATGAGAAGAAGTTGGAACAAGTTCGAAACTACGATGCATGGAGCCAAGCAGTCTAGAGAAGAAGAAGCATAGGAGACCCCCCAATCTAAACAAACACACCTACTACCACGGGTCTCATTAACTCAACTTTCAATAACACAAAGGGATCTGTCAGCCGCTTTAGAAGAAAACATACTTACATGTGAGGCCATGTAAATCTTACTGTACAAGGACACTAATATAGGTAGTCCAGACACTTGCAGAAAAAGAGTCAAAAAGACCACAGCCCATCACAAGCCACCAGATACAAGGAATTAGGGCTTGATGATTCAAGTTCCAACAATGAATCTATTCATGAACTAGATACATTGGACACAGATATAAGAACAGAGACAAATGACAAAGATTGGATGGAGATTCATCAAGTACTAAACACCCCCCAAAGACCAAAAGCTACAAGTACAGAATCAGGAAGCACCCTCTGAAGGATGGCACACCATCCAGTTGAATACCCAGTCCAAGATTAGTGTAAAAGAAGCATCTCCACCAAAGACAAATGTGATACCACCCATCAAAGATGAATTGCGAAGGAAGCTAGAAAAAGGGGTACTATCACAACAACCTCCGATAAAAATTGTGATTGAAATTCCAAATGATACGCAACAAGGGAAGGGATTAACTAAAGAGGTTGAGCCAATGATACAACTCCATATTCGACAGCACCACCAAACAACACTGCACGTGGCACAAGGAAAGGATGTTACCACAGGCGAAGAACCTATTATACCACAAACTTGGTTAAATGTAGATGTCAATAAACTAAAACCACTCGTCAAGACCATGATTGATAATGCAATGACTACACAAATGGTGCTCATGGAAGAAGATCAAGAGAAAGAAATGTTGATGGCTGACAAGTATAGATTTCAGACAATGAGTGAAGAACTCACGGCCACCATAGTCAATTTACAAAGTGCATTATCTCGGAAAGATGTTGAATTGAAGACCACAAAAGAGGATTTACAAGTATCACAAGAACAACAAAATGGTCTCATGCAAGGAGTTGAAGAATTACAAAAGAAAGTTCAAGTCTTAGAACAACAAAAAGCAACTTCTGACATAGAGAAAGGTCGTATACTCAACCGAATCAAACTCCTTGAAACTCAAATCAAAGTATATATGGACGAAAATGATCATCTGAGGAGTAGGAACAAAGAACTCATGAATTATCTCTTAATGGATAAACCCTTAGAGGTACCGAATACCAACAATAGTGCCACACATGAGGTACACAAACAATTGGAAGGTATGGAAAATCAGCTTAAACAAGCACAGGAGAGCTACAAGGTATTAGATAGATAGATAGATAGATAGATAGATAGATAGATAGATAGATAGATAGATAGATAGATAGATAGATAGATTGATTGATTGATGGATAGATTGATGGATAGATAGATTGATAGATAGATAGATAGATAGATAGATAGATAGATAGATAGATAGATAGATAGATAGATAGATAGATAGATAGATAGATAGATAGATAGATAGATAGATAGATAGATAGATAGATAGATAGATAGATAGATAGATAGATAGATAGATAGATAGATAGATAGATAGATAGATAGATGGATAGATAGATGGATAGATAGATGGATAGATAGACGGATAGATAGACGGATAGATAGATGGATAGATAGATGGATAGATAGATAGATAGATAGATAGATAGATAGATAGATAGATACATAGATAGACAAAATATTTGATAGACACTAAGGAGTTGACTCTCAAATGGAAAGATGCAGTTGCGAAGTATACTGAGCAATGTATACAAGATGCGGATCAAGTGAGGATCATATACAAAGAAAAGACTAGTGTTGAAGAGAAGATCAAAGCCAGCATCAAGGACAATGAAGAAAAAGATCAAATCATTGCTCAGCTCAGAAAACAGTTAGAAGATGCTAGAAAAATTGGGACACCAGTAGAGCCACAACAAGGGAATCCTACTGACGAGGTAGAGGTACATCCTCTATCTCCCCTGGTATATCATTCACCAATAAGAGAGCAGGCGACAAAACCTAGTGATGATCATCCAATGCCGTATACTGCAGAACTAGGTCAGAAGGAACGGACACTAGTGGTAACCCAGTTGACATAAAATTTTGAAAAGGAAGTAGTCAAAGTAATGAAAGAAGCAAAAATCAAAGGCAAGGACTTGGAATTGATAATAAAGCCGTTCAACATACCTTATGGGCTATTGAAAGAGCAGACGCACCGTTATATGAAGTAGATTACACAAAAAGATCTAGATGACCAGTTGGACTTCAAGACAAACACATTCACTTACACTCAAGAAGAATTTGAGGTGGCACAACCATTATGGAGAAGGAAGTTTTTGGAAAAGAATCCAACATTACGGGTGCATTGGCAAGCAGCACCATATTTATTCCATGTGAATCCGTCTTTTTGCCCGACGCCACGTCGATGTGATGTACAAGAATTTTTGGATTTACAAAGAACGGGTCAACTCAATAAAAAATGGCTGAATTACCCTTTACTTCCAAGTCCGCCTCACAACTATTTACCGACTGAGGAATACATGGTGAGATCCATCAAGTTTTGGCTAAATCATTATGCGACAGTACCCGATCTCACAATAAAGATGACCAATAAAATCCTCAGTATGATACTCACAGTACTCAAAGTTTTTAAGCATGCAAAATATACATTTTTGAATTTCATCGGCATTAACCAAGGCATAGATATCCTCATTTTGGATCTATTTGTTATGCCTAGTCATCCTACAATTATGGCATATTACTCTAGACTTATGTTTTTGTCAAGCCCATACATGCAAACTTTCGAGGAAGCGTTTTTTACAGGATTTTTTGAGATTGACTAAAAAATTTTATTGAAGATGTCAACTAATCTGAATGCAAGACTTGTGGCATATGAATTAAGCTTCTTTGCAGACCATAGACAGACACCGCATGACGGTGTAAAAGTAGAACAATGGAAGCAACTCATGATACATGAAGCCAATATGCTTAATGAAATAGAGCAAAAAGTATATAGGACGTACTCCCGTCGACATCCAAAGCCTGTCGAGGATGACAGAGCTCAGGAGGGGGGTGCTGTTGAACGAGAGACAAACAGAAAGAAAAGACGAAGAAGATCAAGATAGAAGCTTCATTAAATAGGATATATCTGAAGACATATCTCTATAGGAAGCCCCGCAGGGGCACACAACATTCATCTCTGCATAGAGCCCTGCATGGGCACACAACAGTATAAAGTAACAAATTGCCTGCGAATCCTTATCGCTCCTTTGACCACTAGGTGCACGTAGTGGAAAGAAAAGAATAGGCAAAAACCAATGCAACAGGTCCCAAGTTATGATCAGTTCCTTGACCACTAGTAAAGCTATATCATTATGACTTCCACACGAGCTCGCAGTGGTCAACTATAAAGAGGCTATCAGTTAATAAGGAACCAGATCGACTATAGGCATAGAACTAGAGACAAGAAGCAAAGCCTATCAAGGGACGACAGAGACAAAGAGGGAAAGAGCGTTGCAGAGCAAAGAAGAGTAGAGATGCAGAGAAAAAGAAGGGCCCCAAAATTTTTCCGATTTCGATACTTTTGTAACATAGTCACCTTGTAATATATTTTCCGATGTAAATGCACTAGAGGAGTCCTCTAGATGCATATCCATAGATTCTATATCATTACCCTTGTAAACTAGTAGGCAATTAGTCTTTTGGTCAATAAAGTGATAGTCTCTTGTGTGAAAGGACCATTTTTAGGGCACATGTATATAATTCACTTTGTGACTCTTTGTAAAGACTTTTTGCCATTGTGAGAATCAATAGCACAGAATTTCGAATTTGTGTCTTCTCCTCTATATATCATCTTCCTTGTGAGCTTGCATGCATGTATGTGGCTTCAAAGGAGTGCTTTGAAGTGTTTTCTATCCATGGTAGTGCTTGTTTGTTGTTGGTAATGTGTGTGCAAAGTGTAGGAAGTGATGAAGCATAGGTAGGTCATTCCCATAGCTCAGTATTTGGCTCATATCTTGAAGCAAAAGTGTCACAATTGAGTGAAAATACCACCATTGTATGCGTCTTCTCAAGACTTCAAAAAGAACCCGACTATTTGCTATATTTCGAGTTTGGAGTTGAGAGAAAAGCTCGATTTACTGTTGGCTACTACTCTAGGTATTGCAACACCATAGCTGACCATGAAAGCTTTGAATGTGATAGTTTACACTTGTTTGCACCTTTGTTAGTTCACATTTGCATTGACCGTCATTTGAATGCATGTCCTCATACACTCGGCTAGGTTATGATACTTCTTGGATTGATAATTAAAGCGTGAATCCCCACTATATGCACTTGTAGGGGATTGAGGTACAGTCTCTTTCTCCTCAAGTCCCTAAGTCTATACTTAGGTACACGTCCATGAACAAAAATTTCTCCATGGTCATTTGTTCCTTTCAAAGAGCTTATGAGTCGGATTTACCTTAGATTCTTGGGTACATCCATTTTTCCATGTCATTCATTTAAAGAAGAAGTTAATCGACTTTGATAGTTTAGTATCACCAAAAGTTACCCCCACGGATCGTAATTAATTTGTTCCACATGAGCCACAAAATATACTATGCATTAGAGATAAACATACAAAAATTCATTTGTACAAGGAGTGTCTAGTAAAGTGGAAAGACGGAACTGAAGAAAGTGTGATATGGGAAAAAATTAGCTCCATTCAAAGTAGATTTGCATCTTTTTCAGTTGACTAGGGGGAAAATCCCATCACATTTGGATTTCCCTCTTTTTTAGTTGAATAAGAGGAAAATCCCATCAAATGATGCTCCATAACGTTTGGATCATGGGTGCCTATATATACAAAGAAAATGTCGGGGCAAAGTAGAGAGATTATGTGAGAACAAGAATTGAGAAGAATTAGATGTCATTAGACTTTTAGAAGTGAGTAGAATCTCTCTCATTTTTCAGATGTAAGAATTTCTCATAAATGAAAATGTAGCACCCGATCTTTCTGTGCATTCTCCTTCTGTGCTTGATCATTTCAAGAATCCTTTTGTAGATGTCTAAGTCCATAGTTAATAAGTCTATGGTTAAATTTTGAGAGCCTTATTGAAAACAGGCTGTGAGAATTATGAGTAGGAACATTCATATGTGAAGAAGTGTTCACTGTTTCCTGAAACAAGTGCAAAATTTGATGCTAATGTTTTGGTCAGTTCTCCTTCCATAGTGTAAAGTTTTGAGCAAGCAAGCACTCAATCTTTAAGTTGGAAGGTAAGCTACCTATGGCTAAAAGCATTTGCATAAACGGGTTCTAGATTGAGAGAACCAAATGTTAGAAGTTATAGGTTTCTAAATCGACTTCTCAGAAGAATAGTTTTAGACATAGGTGACTTGTTAAGTTCATTTCTCAAGATCTACTAAATCTTTTGAAGTGATTTAACTTGAATGAGGTGCTCAAACTATAGCCGACACCTTGTGCAAAGTTTTATCAAAAACTTTACACATTTGATAAGTCAATGAGAGAGTTATGTGCAACAGACTTTATGTGTAATCACCTTCTTCACATTTTGATCAAAATTTTGACAATTGATCATTGATCATTTAAATTGGTGAATGATTTGAGTTACTCTTGATATAGAGGTGCTCTAACTTCAAGAGTAGCTTGTTCTTTTGGAGATTAACACTCTCCATCAGTGGTATCAGAGCAGGAAGTATCAGAATTGAAGAAAAGAGGATCCTAACTGCTGCATACATAAAGAATTCAACAATTAATGATTGAGAAGGTGAAAGATTTAGAGCAAAGCTTAAGGAGGAGGCCATACGACATCAAGGAAGACAAAAGGAGTATCACTCAAAGTAAAGGTTGAAGAATTCAATACACAGGTGAAGAAAAGATGGGAGATTCTCTTCAAATAGAGAAGTTGGATAGAGAGAACTATCCAGCATGGTCAATGAGGATGGAAGCTCATCTTATGAGAAAAGACTTGATAAGTTACATCACAGGTGAAGAAGAAAAGCCTCAGTTCAGAGATCCTAGTGTTGAAGAATTGGATGAAGAAAGATGCTCAAGCTAAGAGCATTATCTATATGGCAGTCAGTGACTACTTGCTACCTCGCATTAGAGGTCTTGAAAGTGCAAGTGATATATGGAATGCTTTGGAGGAGCATTTCCAAAACACCACAAAGTCTAAGAAGGCATCCTTGTGGGCAAAATTTACCACATTCAGGAAGAAGGCCTCTCAATCCATCTCAGATTATGTAACCAGAATGAAGGACATTGCAGATGCATTAGGAGTAGTTGATGAAGACATTGAGGAGGATAAATTGGTAAGGCAAATCCTCACAGGTTTGAGAGGTGATGACAAATGGAAGCCATTCATTTTGTCTACTGAATTATCACTTGATCATTTTACCCCTGACTTAAATCAGTTGCTAGGACATATGTTAACCTTTGAGTAGGATGTCAAAGGTGAAGGTGACAAGAGTAAAGGTCATGCAATGTATTCAAAGGATAAGAAAAAGAATATCAAAGGAAAGCAACAAGCAAATGAGGATGAAGGTACAACTAGTCAAGCTAACTTCCTAAGAGGAAGAGGAGGTGGCAAAGGTAGAGGAAGAGGCGGGAGTAATAAAGATGGAGTCCAGGCTTGCTGGATTTGTGGTAAGACAAATCACTTAGCTAATGATTGTTGGTATAATACTCAGAATAATGGTGGATATAATCAGAATTTTAATTCAAGAGGAAGAGGTGGCAGAAATCAAAGAGGTAATTTCAGAGGTAGAGGTAGTAGGGGTTACTTTGGAAGAAATGCAGGTAGAGGATTCCAAAGTCAACAATACAACAATACCTACTACAATTATGCTTCAGATTAGATGGAGGATTCAACATTGATAATGAATGCACCTTGTGAAAGGCAAAGTGAAGACCAAAGAGTTTTCTACATTGACTCATGGTGTAGCAATCACCTGAGTAGTAACATAGCATTGATGACTGACTTGGAAAATAAGGTAACTAATCATGTAGTTCAAACACGTGACAATACAAAGCACAATGTGAAGTCAATTGGATCAGTGAAGGCCAAGGATGGTAGTACTCTCTTGAGTAAGGTTTTGTATGTTCCTACAATTCCTAAGAATTTGATAAGTGTAGGACAAATTGTTGAAAAAGGTTATGAAGTTAGGTTCACTAATGAAGGAGTGTTTGTGGAAGACCCTAGCAATGGGTATAAACAAATTGTTTCAGGGAAGAAAGAAGGAAGATTGTTCACATTGAAGATCCAAGGTAATGTTGGGCATGCCTTGTCCACTTATGGAGGACATAAGATCTCTGAGTTAGATCTTTGGCACAAGAGGCTTGGACATTTAAATGAAAGAGGTATCAAAGATATGGTTAATAATGGTTCAGTGCTTGGATTGCCTAATGTTGCAGGTCAACATATGACATACAGATGTGAGGCATGTCAATTAGGTAAGGCTCATAAGCAATCTTATTCGAAGCATGGTTTTATGTATTCAGAGAATCTTGAATTGGTACACACAGATGTGTGGGGACCATCAAAGGATTTCAGTATCAATGGCTCAGGTATTATGTGATTTATGTTGATGATGCTACCAGATGGATCACTATCTATGTGATCAAAGATAAGTCAGAGGTATTCAATACATTCAAACATTATCATGTGTATGCAGAGAGAATTACAGGTCATAAGTTGAAGAGACTAAGGTCAGATGGAGGGGGAGAGTATTTCTCTAATGAGTTCAGTGATTATTTGTGGAATGCAGGTATAAAGAGAGAGGTTACTTGCAGGTACTCTCCTCAACAAAATGGTGTAGCAAAGAGAAGAAATAGAACTCTTATTGAGTTTGCAAGGTCAATGATGAAGGAGAAAAATTGCCCTAATTATTTGTGGGTTGAGGCTATAAACACAGCTACTTATTTGTTCAATAGGTTACCATGTAAAGTTTTGCAGGGTATGACACCATATGAGGCATGGTGGGGTAAGAGACCTACTCTAGATCATTGCAAAGTATTTGGATGTTTGGCATATGCATCTGTGCCATCTCAATTAAGGCACAAATTGGAACCTAAAGCAGAAAAATATGTGTTTATTGGATATGATGATAAGCAGATGGGATATAGGTTATGGAGTCCATCCACAAAATAATTGCTTGTATCTAAAGATGTTACATTTGATGAGCAAGGTACTTGGTATGCAGGTACAATCAATATTTATGCAGGTGATGAAGAAATTGTGGATCAAAAGAAAGGTAAATCAAAGGTTCAGATATTTGATGAAGAGGAGAACAATGAAGTACAGGTTGAAGTTGAAGAAGTGCCAAGGTTTGATCCAGAATGTGATGAGCTAGAAACCTCAAGAAGTGGAGAACTCAGAAGGTCATCAAGACACAAATGGCAACCTACAAGGTATAGCTATGACACTTCTTTTTTGGCTACCAAAGATTATGCTTATATGATAAAGGCAGATGAAGACCCTTCTACATATGAAGAGGCAAAAGGTAAGGAAAATTGGGAGAAAGCTATGCAGGAAGAGTATGATGCATTGATGGAGAATGAGACTTGGGATTTGGTTCCTAAACCAAATAGCCAGAAGATCATTGGATGCAAATGGGTCTACAAGACAAAGAGGTTTGCATATGGAAGTGTGTCTAGGTATAAAGCTAGACTTATTGTGAAGGGTTTTGCTCAGACATATGGTATAGATTATGATGAGACCTATAGTCCTGTGGCAAAGATTACAACCATCAGGACACTCATAGCTATTGCTGCATGTAAAGGTTGGAAGTTATGTCAACTAGATGTGAAGAATGCTTTTCTAAATGGTTATATTTCAGATGATGTTTTCATGGAGCAACCACAAGGATTCAGAGATGGAAGGCATCTTGATCATGTATGTAAGCTCAAGAGAGATTTGTATGGTTTGAAGCAGGCCCCAAGGGCATGGAATTATAGAATTGTGAAGTTCTTGAAGGAACTTGGATTCCAAGTATCTAAAGCAGATAGTAGCTTGCTTGTTAAAGCAAGTGATGATGGGTTCATTTACATGTGCATATATGTTGATGATATAATTCTTACAGGTATAGATGAGAAAGGCATTCAAAGCCTAAAGAAGCAAATGGAGAAAGAATTCAAGATCAGTGATTTGGGAGACTTGTCATATTTCTTGGGCATGGAGATCTCATACACTCAACATGGAGTGTATGTAACTCAAGAAAGGTATTTGAAGAACTTGTTAATCAAGTTTAAGATGAATGATTGCATGGTAGCACCTACTCCAATGGAGGTGAATCACAAACTGAGCAGATATGGAGGAGAAGAGTTCAAGGACATGAAGATATATCAAAGTTTGGTTGGTAGTCTAATTTATGCTACTTTAACTAGGCCTGATTTGCCATATGCAGTTGAAGTTTTGTCTCAATTCATGCATTGTCCTAGGAAAGAACATTGGATTGCAGGACAAAGAGTGTTGAGGTACATTAAGGGTACACTAAAAGAGGGTTTGTATTATGGTTTTACATAACGATACAAACATCAAGATATATAGTGATGCAGATTAGGCAGGTAATCCTGATGATAGGAGATCAACTTATGGATACTTGTGTTATGTGGGAGATAAGTTAATTTCTTGGTGTTCAAAGAAGCAACACACAGTTGCTTTATCATCCATAGAGGCTGAGTATAAAGGTATGGTGGAAGGTGCAAAGGAAGTGATATGGCTTAAGACTCTGATGAAGAGTTTTGACATCATTCAAAGTATACCCACTATTCATGGAGATAACATGAGTTCTTTGTATTTAGCTGCTAACCCTGTGTTTCATGCCAGGACTAAACACATTGAGATTCAGTATCACTTTCTAAGAGAGAAGGTGATGGATAAAGAGATTGAAGTCATACATACTTCAACAAAAGATCAGATAGCTGATATGCTAACCAAAAGCTTGGATGGACCAAAGCTACAAAGATTCAAAGATATGATAGGCATAAAGAAGATAGATAAAACCTCAATTGATGATTGAGGGGGGGTTGTTGGTGCAGGGCAATCAACAATTGAAGTTTTGGATAAAGAATTGAATCAAGGACTGAAGAAAAGAACAAGTCATGAAGCATGAAGGAAGTGCATATCCAGGAGATAAAGATGTGTATACATATGTACATTATTTTAGAATCGGATCATCTACTTTTGTATGGTCATGAGCTTGTAAAAATTTGCCTATATATACAAAGAAAATGTCGGGGCAAGTAGAGAGATTATGTGAGAACAAGAATTGAGAAGAATTAGATGTCATTAGACTTTTAGAAGTGAGTAGAATCTCTCTCATTTTTTAGATGTAAGAATTTCTCATAAATGAAAATGTAGCACCCGATCTTTCTATGCATTCTCCTTCTGTGCTTGTTCATTTCAAGAATCCTTTTGTAGATGTCTAAGTCCATAGTTAATAAGTCTATGGTTAAAGTTTGAGAGCCTAATTGAAAACAGACTATGACAATTATGAGTAGGAACATTCATACGTGAAGAAGTGTTCACTGTTTCCTGAAACAGGCACAAAATTTGATGCTAATGTTTTGGTCAGTTCTCCTTCCACAGTGTAAAGTTTTGAGCAAGCAAGCACTCAATCTTTAAGTTGGAAGGTAAGCTACTTGTGGCTAAAAGCATTTGCATAAACGGGTTCTAGATTGAGAGAACCAAATGTTAGAAGTTATAGGTGTCTAAATCGACTTCTCAAAAGAACAATTTTAGACATTGGTGACTTGTTAAGTTCATTTCTCAATATCTATTGAATCTTTTGAAGTGATTTAACTTGGAGGAGGTGCGCAAACTATAGGCAACACCTTGTGCAAAGTTTAATTAAAAACTTTACACATTTGATAAGTCAATGAGAGAGTTATGTGGAGCAGACTTTATGTGTAATCACCTTTATCACAGTTTGATCAAAATGTTGACAATTGATCATTGATCATTTAAATTGGTGAATGATTTGAGTTACTCTTGATATAGAGGTGCTCTAACTTCAAGAGTAGCTTGTTCTTTTGGATATTAACACTCTCCATCACTATCAAACCTGCAATTGTTACAACTCCAGGTATAGAAGCTGATGCAGAAGGTTTTGAAGATGATGATATTCTGCATATTCCTGTTTGTGCTACAATTTCTACTGCACCTACTGTAGAGCAAATTTGTTGGGATGGCAGAGATGCCCAGGCACATGCATTGATAGCTTTGTCTGTCAAACACAATCACATTTGCTCTTGCAGAACAACTAAGGATGGTTGGGATACACTTACCACATTGTACCAAGCTAGGAATGAGGTTCGTGTTGCTTACCTCCGAAAACAGTTGGAGAGTGCGCACATGAATGAAGGTGATTCTATGGACAGTTTTCTAACAAAGATCAAAGACCTGAAGGAACAGTTGATTTCTCTTGATGAGGTTATACCAGATAGTTCACTTGTGCAAACCGTTCTGAATCGTCTTCCTGATTCATATCATAGTTTTGCTTCTACTCTTCGGTTAATGATGAGAAGCAATCCAAATGCCTTGTCATTTGAGGAGTTAGTTTATGTTCTATTGCATGAAGATCAGTCTAGGCAGAACAGATCCATTATGCGTGTTGCAAATCAAGCTTTCCTGGCTATTCAGAAGGGCAAAGGAAAATGGAGCTCTTCAACTAGTAAGCAGAAATCTGCAAATGCTGCACATTCGAAGAAGGAAGATAAAGATGAGAAGAAATCAGAAAAGCAGAAATTGTTTTGCAAGTACTATAAAGGGAATGATCATATCATAAAGAACATCCACTGAAGTGGTTGCTAAAGAGGCAAAGAAGAAAGAGGCACGAATGATTGTTGCAGAGGCCTCTACACCAAAAACAAAGTCTGCTAATCTTGTGCAGGCAGAAGAATGGGCATGACGGATCAACAAGAACCTGTTATCAGTTTCTGCATTAGCCAAGATTGGCTTGGTTGTGAAATTTGTTGATGACAGGTGTACAGTTCATGATATGTCAAATGGCGATGTGATTATTGCTTCTGACATTTTATGTCGTGGGCTGTATATGAAAGATCTGTGAATGATTTGGCATGTGCAGTACATGATTCTCAAGCTATATCAGATGCAAATCTTTGGCATGCACGCTTTGCTCATCTGAATTTTGCTAGTTTGCTACACCTACAGAAATCTGAAATGGTGTCCTCTTTGCCCAAACTTGAGGCACCTGGAAAACATGTTTGTGAAGGCTGTATTTTGGGCAAAATGCAGCGTTACTCATTTCCAAAAGATGGTTCAGTTCGGGCTACTTAGAAATTGTAGCTTGTACACCGTGATGTCTGTGGTCCTATGCAGACACCTTCTTTTGGAAAGTATCTTTACTTCGTGACATTCATTGATGATTTTTCTAGGCATGCATGGGAATATCCATTGAAGGCAAAGTCCGAAGTGTTCATGTGCTCCAAACAGTTTTTGGTTTTGGTTGAAAATCTATCAGCATGTAAAATGGGAACCCTCCGTTCCGATCGAGGGGGGAATATATGTCTTCTGATTTTAATGCATTTCTGGCTGGACGTGGTGTAAAACACTAGTGTACAGTGCCGCATACACCTCAATAGAATGGAGTTGTTGAACGAAAGAACAGGTCACTCATGGAGATGGCGAGGTGTATGGTCAAGAGTCAGGCTTTACCACATAGTTTCTGGCTTGAGGCTATCATGTGTGCAGCATATGTACTGATAGGTGTCCCACTAAAGCGCTGCAGTCTATCACTCCATATGAGGCTTGGCATGATCGCAAGCCATCTGTTGCTCATCTGCATGTTTTTGGTTGTTTGGCATATGCATTAGTGCTTGAACAACATCACAGAAAATTGGATGATCAAGCAGTAAAATGTATTTTTGTTGGGTATAGTTCTGAAAGTAAAGGCTATCATTGTATCATCCACTGATTAAATGCATTCTGGTTAGCCGTGATGTTCTTATTTGCAGAAGATGCTATTCAGCCATTACTTTCATGTACCAAGGAGACATATGTTAGCTCCAAAGACATGTATGATAATTTGCTACCTCTTTTTATAGGTGGACAGCCTAGTGCTGGTCCCAATGAGGAAACTTCTTAGCCTTTGCAGGTTTCATGTGATGATGCAGATCATTCCATTTCTGATGCAGATTTATAGGATGCACTAGTTGATGAGAGAACTGATACTGAGCATGCAAAAACTATGCCAAAATGGCTGGTGCAGACTTTGCGTGACAGCAAATTAGATGCACCTTTGTCATATCATACTCGTTCAAGCTCTCATAGTGCCTCTTTTGCATCAGATTGATATGTTATGACTGCATCTAGTCCCTCTGATGAGAATGAGCATGTTTCATTTGATGAAGCACAAAATTCAGAAAATTGGATGGCTGCTATGCAATCTGAATATGATGCTATAACGAAGAATGGTACTTGGTCTTTATGTGACTTGCCTCTTGGGGGCAAGAAGGCCATTGGGACTAAGTGGGTATACAAGCTGAAGCATAAGCTTGATGGTACAGTTGACAGGTATAAGGCTAGACTTGTTGCAAAGGTTTATGCGCAAGAAAGAGGCATTGATTTTGATGAGGCCTTTGCACCTACTTGCCAAATGACTACTGTTCGTAGCATATGTGCACTTGCAACTCATCATGGTTGGAATGTACATCAAGTGGACATTAAAACTACATTTCTGAATGGTGAGTTGCATGAAGAAGTGTATGTTTTTCAACCCCATTGCTTTGTGCACAAAGGGCATGAAAACCAGGTGTGCAGGTTAAAGAAGGCATTATATGGTTTAAAGCAAGCACCATGTGCTTGGTATGAGAATATACATGCCTATCTGATTGCACATGGTTTTGAGAACAGTCCAATTGAAAGCACCTTTATGTTAAGCATGCTAATGATGTGCTTCTGATCATTTTTATCTATGTTGATGACATGCTGCTAACTGGTCCTATTGAGAAGCATATTGCTGATTTTAAGGCTGATTTGCATGCTTCATTTGAGATGTCTGATTTGGGGCATTTGCATCACTATTTGGGCATTCTGTTTATGCAAGTTGATGGTGGAATGGCTTTGTGTCAAACAAAATATATTGACTTATTACAGCGTTTTGGCCTTGAAGACTGTAAACCTATTGCCACTCCTATGGAGACAAGTTTACGATTGAGTCTTCATGATGTTGGAGATGCATTTGATGTTGTTCTCTATCAGCAAGCTGTTGGATGCTTGATTTACTTAGACATTACTCGGCCAGATATTGAGTTTGATGTCTCAGAGATGAGCAGGTTTATGCATTGCCCAGGAGTCGAGCATTGGCAGGAGGTTAAGTGCATCTTTTGCTACTTGAGTGGTACTCAGCTACTTGGGTTGTTTTATCCCAAGGGGGGATCACTACCGCCAGATTTGCATGCTTTTTCAGACTCTGATTGGGCTCATTGCTATGACACTCGTGTGTCCACTAGTGGCTTTTGCTTCATGCTTGGTAGCTCATGTATATCTTGGTTGAGCAAGAAGCAGCCTACTGTGGCCACTTCCAGTTGTGAGGCTAAGTATAGGGAAGCTTTCACAACGACTATTGAGTGTGTGTGGCTCAGACACCTTATGGCTGATTTGGGTGTTGGTCAGTCTTCTACAACCACCATCTTCACTGACAGTCAGAGTGCATTGGCAGTTGCGAGGAACCATGTGTTCCATGCTCGCACTAAGCACATTGAGGTGCATTATCACTATGTGAGGGAGAGGTTCTTTGTTGGGGAGATCAGTTTGGCATATGTGCCCACGCAGGAGAACATTGTAGACCTTTTCACGAAGGCTCTACCTAGGGAGAAGTTTGAAGCTTTCTGCAAAGCTTTGGGCTTACTTCCTTTTGTGGAGTGATTTCCACATAGCTTTACACTTCCTTATACATGAGTGCCAGCTCCTTGTTCACCGCATCACTCCCAGGGGGGATTAATTTTGTGTGAACACACTAGGACCGCTGGGGCACTTTTTCCCTCTTTAAGAGGTTTTTTCCCCCCGGCTTGTATATACGCCTCTTATCTTTGTACATTCTCTAGTAATACATTTCAGTATTGTGTGTTGTCCTCCAAGCTTCTTCTTCTTCCTTTGTTGTTCGTGTGCTTCCACAGACGTCTAACTCGAACAGTATCTTTCTATCATTTAGTGTTCCAACCTTCTTATGTCTATGAAAATGTACATTTTTTTTGTGTTGTTGGCATAATTAGCAAATATAATGGCACTAATCCTATTTTTTAGTACCTCCATTCTCCAAACCTTATTACTGTGATAATTACAGTACACATTTAGCAACCATGATTGGATGGGGTATTGCTAAACAACATTGGGTGAGGAGGTGATAAACTTAGTAAGAATAATTCAAAAGGGAGTGAAGGCTATCGATGAAAATGGAGAAGGATCATGCCAACATGATCAGCTAAGTGGTTTTTGAAATATCAAGATCAATAGGCAATATTTGCATTGACAGAATCATCTACCTCACAAAATATGGACACTTTGGGAGGTGTAGTTTGTGGAAGTGATCGAGTACAAATAAGGGCTTTGGTAGACAAAGGGGTATTACCATACCCATTGGTGACACCACTACTAGAGGTGAAAGTAGCTTTTGAAGTAGAAAAGTTGCAAGTAGAAGGTGTAGAAGTATGCAAGCCAAGGAGGAATTGTAAGACAATAGTTACGCAATATAACACAGGAGCAGTAGTAGAGAAGATAACAGATATAGGAGAATCTCAACAATTTTCTACTAATAGCAAGTACAAAGATGATGGCATTGTCCACCCGTGCACTCTCAAGGTAGAGCTTAAATGGTGATCTAGACAACTCTAGATAGGGAGATACAAGGTAGAGGTATGCTAGCTCAATTTGATATCTTGGACCCCCCAGCCGGGGCTGCTCCCCGCTACCTTGGACCCCACAATTGGGGACCCTCGTAACTCCCTTTCCTTACAATACCTTACATGGTCCAATATGACCTTCATCCAACATGCAAGTTGGGATTCCCATCAATTGGCTAATGCACGTGTGGCTTCTCCTCATAATGGGGGCCTTACAAAATGTGCATACAATCATGAGGGGTATACATTGATCATATACTAACACCCCCCCTCAATGTTTATCGATGAAAAATCAAGTAGGTTTCAGTCCTATGCCCATCTGTTGAAGATGGTTGTTGAGCTGCTCTCTTCCAAGTGCTTTCGTGAATATGTCAGCACAATTTTCCTCTGTTCGGCAATATTCTAGCTCCACAATTTTATCTTCAATTAGCTCAAAAATGTAATGGTACTGTACTTCTATGTGCTTGGTGCGAGCATGAAATACTGGGTTCTTTGCAATAGCCATACAACTTTGATTATCACACTTGAGTACAATCACCATATTTGATGGAAAGCCTAGATTTGCAAGAATTATCCTTAACCAGACTGCCTCACAAGAAGCAAAACAAGCTTCTTTGTACTCTGCTTCAGTGGAGGAGAGTGCGAGAGTTGGTTGCTTCCTACTTACCCAAGAAAATATTCCTGAACCAAGTGAGAAACAATATCCAGAAACTGATTTTCAAGAATCACAATCTCCAGCCCCATGTGAATCACAATATCCTTGGAGTGTATCACCTGTGGTATAAAAAATACCAAAATCCAAGGTTCTTGCAATGTACCTTAGAATTCGCATTCCAGCATTCCAGTGACTCTCCTTAGGTTTGTTGGAAAACCTGCTTAACAATCCAAGAGCATAGCAAATGTCTGGTCTATTAATGCACAAAAAAATAAGACTTCCAACAAGCTTCCTATACTTCTTAGCATCTACATCAGGCATGTTACCATCCATAGATAGCTTATGATTTACCTCCATAGGTGTGCTAGTTGATTTGCAGTCCATCATTCCAAATGCCTTGAGAATTTCTTTGGCATATTTTTGTTGTGAGATGAAAATGCCATCCTTCCTTTGCCATACTTCAATTCCCAGACAAAAATGGAGTAGACCTAAGTCTATCATTTCAAACTCATTTCCTAAGCTGATCCGAGTTTGATTGATGAGTTCTTGATGATCTCCTGTAATGATTAAATCATCTACATAAACAATGAAAACAACTAGCTTCCTATCCGTTTTTGTTACATACAAGTTAGCATAAGAAGTACTTCTTTCAAAACCCATATTTTTGAAAAAATTATCTATCCGTTGGTACCAAGCCTGTGGAGCTTGCTTAAGTCCATACAAAGCTTTCTTCAACCTGCAAACTTTATTTTCTGAATTGGGCACCTCAAAACCTAGTGGTTGAG
Source organism: Ceratopteris richardii (assembly GCA_020310875.1). Lineage (NCBI taxonomy): Eukaryota > Viridiplantae > Streptophyta > Polypodiopsida > Polypodiales > Pteridaceae > Ceratopteris > Ceratopteris richardii. Next base: position 10,472,528 of record CM035436.1, read on the forward strand.
ATACATATACGTCCTCCTTGAGGTGACCATTCAAAAATGCAAATTTGACATCCATCTGGAAAATAGGCCAGGCCTTTTGTGCACCTACTGCAAGTACCGTCCGAATAGTTGTCATGTGTGCTGTTGGTGCAAAATTGTCTTGAACATCAAATCCTTCGATCTGTGAAAAACCATGTGCAACTAATCTTGCCTTATACTTATCTAATGTTCCATCTGCTTTATACTTAGCTTTTCAAATCCATTTATTACCTATTACCTTCTTCTCTTCATTATATCCTAGGAAGACACACTTTTTGCTTTTTGAATCCAACTTTGATCTTGTTGAATCAGGAATATGTGCATAACATAAACAACCAAGAATTCTGAAATGCAAAACTGAAGGCTTTTTACCAAAATATGCTTCTTGAGGATTCATCCCCTTCGGTGCTTTTGTGTAGCTTCGATTGAGGATGTAGACTGCTGTATTGACTGCTTTTGCCCAGAATGAATCAAGCATGTCTTGACCCTTTAACATACAATGAGCCATTTCAACTACTGTCCTATTCCTACGCTCAACAACACCATTTTGTTGAGGTGTATTAGTTGTGGTAAGTTGCCTTTTCACACCATGCTCCTTACAATAATTATTGAATTTTGTTGACAAGAATTCACCTCCTCTATCTGTTCTGAATTTCTTCAATTTCCTTCCTGATTCATTTTCCACATACTTATGCCACGTTTTAAATTTTTCAAAAGCATCATCCTTCTCTTGAATGAAATAAACCCACATCTTTCTATTATAATCATTGACTAATAGAAAAAAGTAGAAAGATCCTCCTAAAGTAGGTGTAGACATTTTACCACAGAGATCAGCATGTACCAACGCTAGAGGAGCTTGAGATCGATTGCTGGTTTCTCTTGGAAATGCCTTGCCTTGTTGCTTGCCTATCATACAAGCTTCACAAGGTTCCACAAATCTAAAAATGCAGGCAAATGAGCAACCATCCTTGTTCTTTGCATCTCCTTCAAAACTGCAAATCCGAGATGCCCAAATCGTTGGTGCCATAACCTGCTTACATCTTTGTCTTCTGTCGCAGTTAAGGCACTTAACTCATACAAGTTATCACATCTTATGCCTTTATCTACTACATTACCTATTGGAAAACAAAGGTCAATATCCTATTGGTCAAACAATGTTCCATGGTTCATTATGCTCAGAATAAAATAGGATGTGTACAACTTTTTTCTAGTTCTTGTACAAGCAAAAGCGCCTAGTGCGTTGGTAACATCAATAGTCTCTCAACCTAACGACCCGGGTTCAGATCCTGCTGAGTGCGATCGCATGAAGGAGGTTTTTAGAAAAGTGAAAAAGTGTTTTTCTTTTTCGTTTGTCACACGATTAAAATGGCAACGCATTTACGTTTTGAAAATAGTGATCGCAATAGATTTTTTATGTGTTTTATGCTTTTGAGAAGCTTTTCAAGAGATACACAAATACTATATAAGTACATGCTTGACTCATTATCTTGCATCCATCACCTTGTTCAACAACAAGCTATGGAGCTTGGTACCTCATTAGAGGTAGTGCTTTTAGCACATGGGGCAGCCATGGTGCTATGTTGGAGCATGTTGAGCAGCGGCTATGGAGTTCTTCTTGTAAAAGAAGAGTGTGCTCACACTCTTGCTTATGGAGAGGCTATTAGCAGCTTGGTGGTGTGGATCGGCCATCTGCATGATGTATTTGAAGATTGTCTTCTACATGAAGATTTCAGTGTACTTCAAAGACATTGGATGGTGGTTAACATAAGATTTGCATCTTATGTTAAGAATTCAAGTACATATTCTCTTTATGCACACAGGTACTACTTGGAGTTTATGGAGGCAGTAACATCCATATAAGGAGGAGTCCTATTCGGCATAGGTACAAGAGAATCAGTACGTATATGCTTTATGCATATTTGGATGAGGTGTTCGAGAAGGTATGTTTTATATGAGTTTGAGAATTTCTGGCAGCAAACTTGTTAGCATTCTTTGCTAATTTTGTAAGTATGTGACCTTTTCACACACGTATCTGACTTAGGTTCTTCCATTTCCTAAGTTCAGATGAGGGTTTGCTGATTATCAGTTTTAGACTGAACCTTCCTCTTTCTGTCACTCATTAGTACTCTTCTACAACCTATTAGGTCACACATCTCATGTATATTCAGATTTTTGTCCATACATCTGAATATGTTTGTTACATTTGTACTGTTAAATGTTAAATGTTAAACCGCTTTGTTAAATGTTAAATGTTAAACCGCTTCGTTCTAACTATCAGAAGAGCGTTTAACCGACCTAAGTGGGTTCTTGGGAGTGGAAGGGGTCTGTAAAAACAGAGGCCCTTAGACTTGATTTTCCCAGGCTAACCACTTTACACCTAACAATGCCTTGCGGTCCAATTCTATCGAACCTCAACTACTTTCGTAATCTTACAGTTCATAGTCAATACTTGTTCAAGGCTCCCAACTACCCTAAAGGGGTTTACTGCTCTATTCTACCTTACTGTACTGTGACAGACTTGAATAGCACTTCCATCTTACCGAAAAGGTACGGCTAAACAATAACTCCGAATAACAACGATTACACTCAGAGTTCTCAGTATCGCATTTACACTATCTCTACTCAACAGATGCACCTTACAGGTATAGCAACAGCACTGCACACTTAATCAGTAGATCATAACAATAAGATCCTGCAAGATAACCGACTCAGACCATCACCGAGAGAGCTTACGGAACATCTATCAAACTAACATCCCCGTCAGTATCTATAACAACCGATAGAACGAGACAGAGATTTCAACTTAACCAGCCAGGTATATGCAATGTCCCAACCCAGTCATCATGCAAGTCGTCACACTAACTCAACTCCGCACAGATAACAAGATACAGAGGTGTACCGAATACTCAGAGGATTCAAGAACTTAGACAAACAATCGTTACAGCAACCTACAGAAATTCTTCCCCCCCCAGACGAACAGTCTGGTACTTCAACACCCGTTACGGTAAACCACAGTACTAACAGACAACACGATACGAAATCGTACACAATACCCAGAGTACTCAGAGGTTTCACAAACAGTGTTACAACATCGCTCTGACAAACACCCAGACGAACAGTCTGGTGATCCCCAGAATCGTCGTGTCTCACTCTCTTTACATTGCTTTATATAAGAAATTACAACTGTCGCGTAACCATTTTTCGTGCGTGCGTGTACAAGATTCGGTTTTACATGTCCCCATCCGGCGGCCGACTAACATTGGCACGCACGGTGGACTTCGAACCCGCATGTATACAATTACTGTTCGTCTACTATTCCTTCTAAGTACATATTCCAGGCTAGTCTAAAAGTTTGGGCGATCTTTTTCTTAAGAGTTTCTAACAGTCGTTTAAGGGTGTCTCGTTCTACTAGTTGCGCATCTATTCTAACAGAGCTTAGAGCGATAACTTCGGTGAGCAAAATTTCGGCCTGTGTTTGCAAAAAGGCCTTCTGTAGGTAGAACTCGTTAGATAAAGCTGCATCTCTTGAAACTTTTACTTCTGCCACCTGCTTCTACATCTCGATTACTCGTTCTTTCTGATTGCTCAGTTGAATTTCTCGCCTTTCAATTTCTTGGTTTTGATATTGTATTGTTGTTGAATAGGCATCTCTTTCTCCCGGAGCTGTGCGCTTTCTTTCTGTGCTTGAGCTTCTTTTGCCAGGTAATGTTTCAGCATTCTGTTGACATCTGTTAGAGCCTCACTTGTTCTATGGAGTTCGTCTTCTGTCAATTTGGCTTCCCTTTGTTGTTCTTGGCTTTTCTTTACTTCCTCGGCTAGATTCGTTCTGATTTCTTCTAGTAAATTGCCTAGCTCCTTCGTTGCCTCTTCTTTTTCTTTGAGTAATTTATTCAGTTTGCTTATCTCTGCATCTGCAACGAGTAGTAATTCTTCTTTTTCTTTTGCCTCAGCTAGGGCTTCATCTCGTTGGGCTGTTAGTTGTTCTTGTTCTTGGATTCTAGCCTGTAGCTGTTGTACTTGTTCATGCAGCGCATGATTTTCGGTCTTCACGGCCTGTAGTTCTTCTTGGAGGGGTGTGATGTCTGCCTCCATGACTTCCAATTTGTGCTGGAAATCTTCGCGAACTGTTTCTGTAATCTGTTTCAGTTGTTGCGGTAGTTGTCTTGATAATTCGCTTAGCATTTGACCCATCAATTCTAATTGAGCAAATACTGGTGTGGAGGGTGGTGGAAGAGGGGGGCAAGGTTGGGAAGATGCTGCAGTAAGTTGCTGTGATGTCGGAGGGGAGTAGTTGGGGGATGAGGCGAAAGAAGCTGCGGGCTCGACGGGTGCGTTGGGTGGAATAGGAAGGTTTGGGTTTAGTGGAGGTTCCGGTGGTGGAGTGGGAATGGCATAGGTAGTTTCTGTTACCTTATTTTGTTTGTCGATGTCCACGACGGTTGACTCAACGGCCTTGAGTAGCTCTTCGAAAACATGTTTAGCAATTCGTTGTTCACCTCCTTGTTGTTCCTGCTCAGTTTGTTGTTGAGAAGCTTCTTCGGTCGAGATTGTTTCTGTTTCTACCTGCTTTTCCTGTTCGTGTTGCTCAGATGATGATGACTGTGCGGATGACTCATGCTGCATGGATGTGGCGGTGTTGTGGAATGTGTCTTCTTCTTGCTTTTCTTCATCTTTATCTCCTTCTTTATCTTCTCCGGCTGATTTCTGTGCTTCACTCTCAGACGAGCTGATTCTGATGCGTTTCCGGCAGAATAACTGGTTGAGTTCTTCTTCATCTTCTTCTTTATCGTCCTCTAGTAACTGTATCGACTCCTCATGTCTTAGAATGGGCCCTCGAGGTGGTGGTTGGGCTGCAAGGATTGCCGGGAAGATAAATGAGAGTATGTGCGGTAATCGGGACCTGGGCATGCCTCCTTTGTTCACCTGTTTGATTATTGCTACACACTCCTTGTGGATACGTTGGAAGAAATAGGTCGCAAAGTTCACTGGTTCTCGGGCAGCTAAGTCGATGGCCGAGTAAAATGGCCGGGATATGCCGTAAGTGCACTTCAGTAGGTTTAGGATTGCAACTAAGAACTGCAGTGCTGATCTTTCTGGTTCTGGTTGACATAAAATCGCGTACTCGTTCGATGAATACCTAGGGAATAATTCTCTCATTGCTGCTTAGGGGAGGTTAGGGCCTTTTTGTTTACCTTGCGTAGGGATTCGAAACGACTCAGCGAATGACTGAAGGGTTATTACGGCCATGTAGGCAAGGTTGTGATCGGCCAGCTTTGTTCTGTAGCCGGCATATTGGCGATGGCAGAGATGATATTGGCTAGGATTCCACTGAATGCCATGGCAGTTCAGCGAAATTAGCAAGCCCACGGTTACGCAGGAACTCTGCTACGTCGGCAGAGATTCCATTACGGAAGGCAGCGTAATTCGTCAAAGCTTCCATAGCGCAACAAAGACAGTAATCACACACCGCAGGCACACAAGGAATACACAAACATACAATCACGCAAACACAATAGCGATTTTCGGCGAAACAGAAAAGTTTAAATAGATGTGTCACGGTGGAGGGTAATGAAGGATGATTAGTCATTGTGCGGTGTTATTATAATGATAATTATTTAACTTTGATGTGCGTTAGCAGCTGGAAAGGGCAGGGCGGCTAATGACATAATTATTCATCAAGACGCAGATATTTATAGACTTGAATTATTAAGTACGCAAAAATAAAAGAAGGAAAAGAAAAGAAAAGCGAGCGCCAAACGACGTGGCCCACCGAAAAACGTTTTAGTGCGGTTTAGACGCGTGTTGGTATGGTCGCAGCTTTGAACCGTTGATTACTTTCGGAAGAGGATTTCCGATCAACGTAGTCAACCGAAACGTTGCTGGGCCCACTTGTTCTGAAATCCGGTAAGGGCCATACCATCGTAATTTGAATTTACCAGCAGATCGATTTGACTTGGCATTATAAAAAAGGACAAGTTGTCCCATTGTAAAAACTGGAGTTTTCAAGTGTCGATCATGCATCCGAGCCTGTCTTAGTTGTACTTCCTGCATAGTTAAAAAACTGTGCCATCGTTGCTCGTCTAATTCTCTGAGTGTATCCAACCGAAATGACAGTGAGTCTTCCGGTAGCAGTTTCTGAGCGATTGCTACTCGTAAACTTGGTATAACTATCTCCATTGGTGTTATTGCTTCTAATCCCTAAGCTAGTTTGAAAGGTGTTAATCCGGTCGTTACCTTGTATGTAGTCCGATATGCCCACAATACTGCAGGTAGCAGTTGATCCCATCTTTCCGGTGCTTCCATGATCAATTTCTGAAGCATATTCAGCAGAGATTTGTTTGTACTTTCGGCCAAACCATTAGCACGAGGATAATAAGGAGAACTAAACTTATGTGTGACCTGGAATGACTGTGTAAGTGCCTTCATTAAATTGTTTACAAAATGAGTGCCTTGATCTGAAACAAGTTCCAGTCGTAAACCAAAACGTGGAAAGATATCGGTTAGCAGACACTTTGCTACCATAACAGTTGTAGCAGACCGTAAAGCCCAGGCTTCTGCCCATCTGGTTGCATAGTCTATACAGGTCAGAATGTAACGGTTGTTATTGAAGACTGCTGGAGGTGTAATCGGACCGATAAAATCTAGACCCCACTTCTAGAAAGGTTCCAATGGTAAGATGGGTTGCAGAGGAAAAAGATGACGTTGCAGGGGCTGTCCAGATCTTTGACAAGTATCACATTGTTTGACAAACTTTGATACATCTTTGTACATAGTTGGCCACCAGAGACCACTCTGCAGAATTTTCCGGTGTGTTGAGTCTGCTGCAAAATGGCAACCAAAAGGAATCGAGTGAGCCAATGTAATAACTGAGTTAACTTCATGCGGTGGAATACATCGAAGTAAAATTCCGGTATGATCTACATAGTATAATTCTCCAGCAATTAATCGAAATCGGCGGCTAAAGACTGCAATTTTCTTGCGTATTGCCGTAGAAGTCTGAGATGGAAGGCAGCCATCAGTGAGAAAAATTAGGATCTGATCATAATATGTAGATGGTATAGGTGGGTCTATAATTTCATCATTCGTTGGTTCAGAGACATAAATCCTGGAGTTGTGTCATCTATACCTACCGGAGCTTCACCGGAATCTAAGCGGGATAGGAAATCTGCTAAGGCGTGTGAACTGCCTCGCCGATGAATGACTTCGTAGTCAAATTCCTGTAAAAGTAGAACCCATCGTGCTAATCGTCCACCTAGATGTTGTTGCCGAACTAGATAGACAAGTGAAGCATGATCTACATGAAATGTGAATTTACGGCCCAGCAAATAATGTCTGAATTTCTTGACAGAATATACTAGCCCTAGACATTCTCTTTCTGTTACAGAGTAATTCTTCTCAGCAGGGGCTAATCTTCGACTTGCATAATACACTGGTCTGAACCACTTATCAATTTGTTGCATCAAAACACTTCCTATTGCTATATCTGAAGCATCAACAAATACATGAAATGGGCGATCCTAGTCCGGCGGCTGTAAGATGGGAACTTGTGTTAATAAATTCTTTAAACGATCAAAGGCTATCTGGCATTCCTGGGTCCACTCAAATTGTCTAGGAGTCTTGGTGATTAGCTTGTTCAGTGGTATTGCCAAATGAGCAAGCCACCGTAAGTGTCGTCCATGCCATCTTACTTGGCCCATGAAGCGCATAACTTCCTTCGGTGTAGTGGGCACCGGAGCTTCTAATATTGCCGAAATTTTATCTGGATCCACCTGTATGCCTTGTGCAGATACAATGTGACCAAGTAGCTTGCCACATGAAACCGCAAACACAGATTTGTTTGGGTTCAAACAGAGTCCGTATTCTCTGCATTTCTGAAAGCAGCACCGTAAATGGAACAGGTGTGCTATCATCTTACCGAAAATTGAAAAATCCTCAAGGTAAACTTGCATAAAAGAGGTGAGATAAGGAGAAAATATTTCCTGCATACATCTTTGAAATGTAATTGGGGCATTTCTTAATCCAAACCACATAACAGTACATGCGAAAACACCCCAATTGGTAATGAAGGCGGTCTTCGGTATATCGTGTTCAGCCATTCTAACTTGATTATATCCATTGTATCCATCTAAAAATGAATACATTTCATGTCCTGCTACTCTATCAAGCATTGTGTCAAGAAAAGGGATCGGAAAAGGATGAGGCACTCTAGCTGCGTTCAGTTTCCGGTAATCTACACATATTCGCAACTGCTTATTCTTTTTTGGAACAATAACAATTGGTGAGATCCACTCAGCGTGCTCTACAGGTACAATGAATCCAACCTTCAATAGCCTATCAAGTTCTGCTTTTACCTGTGATGCATAATTTGGATTCATCCGGTAGCTGGATTGCTTGATCGGTTTTGCTTCCGGCTTCAGCATGACTCTGTGCTGATAGATGCGCGGGTCCAATCCTTTCATATCTTTGTAGTGCCATGCAAAGACGTCGGAGAATTCTCGAAGTAACTGGATTAAGTCTGCTTGAAATGTTCCCGGTAAGTTTTGCTTTATCTTCACAGGACGTGGATGATCTTCATTGCCTAAATTATAAGTGATCAATTGATCTTCTGGGACATAAAATTGTCGAGGCTTCTCTGTATCGTCAGCTGGCTTAAAAAGTTGTTGCAGTTGAGCATCATCTATAGCTGCAGTATTTGCCTTCTTATCTTCTTCTGTTACAGTTATTACTGTACAAACTGCAGGGTTCCAATTATCTACAACAGATTGTAGATCAACAGTGCCTAGGGAGATCAAGTCAATGTTATTTTTCTGTATGATTAAATGTGGTATGTTCATATTTTGTCAATATTGGAAGATTGTTGGAATATGTGTTGTAGATCCTGGACATATGGAACCTTGGTCCTGTGGTGAATTTAGTGATTTCAGACATTTGAAGCAGAATTTTGGTTCAGAGATATGAGGAGATGGTAAAACATGTTTCTATGTTCACTTCCATTTGTATACCGTGTTTGTTTTGTCTCTTGCTTTTAGTACTAGAGGAAGAGAAAAATTCATTTGAAGAAGTTAAGAGTGTTTGCTAGTTCAAGATGAAGAGAACAAAAGGTATCGAAGAGAAGTATGCAGATGTTGACATCATCAGGTGGAAGAAAGATGCAAAAGAAGAAATTCCATCATTTCCAAAAGAAAAGTAAGGCTTCCTTTTCTCATATATTTCCCATATACTTTTCTTACTTTATCCTCTACATCCAAAGGCAAGTCTATGAGAACATCTTGTGTGAAGATAGTCTAAAGAAGAAGCAGTTTCTTGCTTTGCATTAGCATTGAGAGACAGAAAATCAGCAGATATACGTTTTGACTCATATGAGTATGAGTTTTGTTTTAGTTGAAGCTTTTAAGCAGGCAGCTTATATGTTCCCTCAAAGAATTCTTGGAGTGTCAATACAGAGCTACTTGGTATATGGCAAGTTGTAGAGAAGTATATTTCTTCTTTATCTAACTCTTAAGGTAAAAGAGTTTTTGGTAGCAGATGTTGGAGACTTGGGTTGAGGTTTTGTGTTTGGAAAAGTTACCTCATATTCAGTATTTTCGAAAAAACTTCAGAAAATTTATTTTTTGATGTACCAGTCAGATGGAGAATCTACTTTCTATGATTGTCTAGATTTTGGATACATGCTTGTATTCAAAAAGGTTTTCCATCAGATCTTATCACTTGATTGGGAGTCTATATAAAGACTTCAAATCACTTGTACATTACATAAGCAATATACATACACTTGTGGCCATCATTGTCTTGCTCCTTCATTTTTTTGCAGCATCTTCTTCAACAATAGTAACCTTGCAGAGATTGTTGCTCTCTCTACAGAGCTCCAAATTGGATGAGACAAGACTCATTGCAATAGGTATTAATCTATTTTATGTTTATAAATTTTTCAAAGCATTTGGTTTAGTAGATCGGGAGAAATCTCAGTTTTTTTGTCTCGAGGTCTATCTCTGTGCATTCCTAAAAATTAGGAGAGTGGTTGATTCATTTAAAAAGCATATTTTGCTTATTTCTTGTACTCTTGTCCATTCTATACACTCAAACCTATTTTTATCACTCATCCAAAAGGATTTTTTCTAATTGTAATCACGCAGGTCGCTATGAGCATTTGAAGTTGATTGTCTCATCCAAACACAGTAAGTTTTTTGAGCTAGTCAATGCACAAACCTATTTGTTTTGTATCGATTCTTTCTCCTTGATGCTCCAAAGTACATAGTGCATTTTATTGCACTTGTCGCATGCCTATAAGGGCTATTTGAGTCTCCATAAGCTCAAGGGCTAGTCTTCTGCCGGTTGGCTAGACCAAACTTCGTTGCTTCACAACTCACTTTTCTACCTCCTACAAGCTTCTCCAAGTTCATTCACTTAGGGCAATCTTGGAAAAGATGTTGTACATTCTCTTATGAAATGGTCTCCTCCATATCAATAATATGTCCCTCTTGGGATAGGTGGTCTTATGGCTTGTCGTGATTGAGTTGTTGCTCTAGGTGCAACATACATTTCATTGGCATACTCAGACCCATAAGAGTCTACACAACCATTGTACTTGTAGTATTGTTGTTTGTAGGTTGCTGCATAATCCACATGATTCTTATCATGCGTAGTACTCTCCATAGTTTTTATCACATCCTTGATTGATGTTCTCAATGATGTTTAAAGGGTCACATGTACTAAAACTCTTTCTGGATTCTCTTGGGATTGGATCTATTTCATCGGCACTACACTTTGTGGGTGAGGTGGATGTTGCCCCAATACAACTTGAGTTTGGGGATATCCTAAGAATTCAAAGGGTCTTTGAGCCTTTGGAGTTCCTTGATATTGATAATATTTGGAGTCTCTTTAGCTTGCTCCCTTGGAGCATTGTTGTATGGTATGTATACCTATGGTTGAGGTTGTCTATTTTGTCTATTATAAGGATAGTTGTCTATGGTATGATTAGTGTATTTTTGCTCAATGTGAAGATAGTGATTCGTGTTGATATGTTTAGGTAATGATGTGTGTGAACATGCTAGGACCGCTTGGGCACTTTTTTCCCTCTTTAGGAGGTTTTTCCCCCGGCTTGTATATACGCCTATTGTCCTAATGGATTACTTATCTTTGTACATTCTAGTGGTAATACATTCAATATTGTGTGTTGTGCTCCAAGCTTCTTCTTCTTCCTTGTGTTGTTCATGTGCTTCCGCAGACATCTAACTCCAACAATTGGTATCAGAGCAGGACCCGCTTCATCTAGGGCATTGTCTACACCTCTCCGGTTGCAGTCTCAGAATCGCATGAAATTTCATAAGCATACTTAGGGTGTTTGAGAGATCAATACAGCTTCACTATGTAGTGCCAAAATCACGATCTGAGCTTGTTTCGACCTCTAAACACACTATCACAGTGCTTGTGTAGGCTATTTTGTCTTTTTGTGCCAAAGGTACATACTAGTTTCGGTTCACTAGTATAAGCGTCTCAAGGTCTGCTACAGGTTTAGCGGAATTCATATGGGCAGTTCTGTTCAACTTTTTGAGATACAGTCAATTTTCTACATCAAGGTATTTTAGTTACCGGCCATGGCCGAAAGCAGTGATGTATTCCGTATGTTGGCTATTGAGGATAAGTTGGATGGTACCAACTACCCATTATGGGCTTATATGATGTGTCATGCATTGGTCGCAAAAGGACTATGGAATATTGTGCAGGTGTTGAAAGATGTCCTGTTACACCTGCGAATACAAGTACTGTAAATATAGGTGTTGGAGCTGATGGAGATGGTATCGACGATGATGATATTTTGCAGATTCTTATTCGTGCTATTGTTTCTGTTTCACCTGCTGCAGAGAAAATTTGTTGGGATAGTAAAGATGCTCAGGCACATGCATTGATAGCTTTGTCTATCAAACATGCCATTATTCGTCACATTCGCTCTTGCAGAATAGCTAAGGATGCTTGGGATACACTTACCACAGTGTACCGGGCTATGAATGAGGCTCATGTTTCTTACCTTTGAAAACAATTGGAGAGTGAGCACATGAATGAAGGTGATTCTATGGACAGTTCTCTCACAAAGATCAAGGATTTGAAAGAACAGTTGATTTTTGCTGATGAAGTTATACAAGATAGCTCACTTGTGCAGACCATTCTGAATGGTCTTCCTGACTCGTATCAGAGTTTTGCTTCTACTCTTTGTTTGATGATGAAAGGCAATCCAAATGCCTTGTCGTTTGAGGAGTTAGTCTTTGTTCTATTGCAAGAAGACTAGTCTAGGCAAAACAGGTCTATTATGCGTGTTGCAAATCAAGCTTTCCTGGCTAGTCAAAAGGGCAAAGGTAAATGGAGCTCTTTTACTAGTAAACAGAAAACTGCAAATGTTGCACATTCGAAGAAGGAAGACAAAGATGAGAAGAAATCAGAAAAGTAGAAATTATTTTGCAAATATTGTAAAGCAAATGATCATGTCATCAAGAGCTGTCCAAAACTGGTTACTAAAGAGGAAAAGAAGAAAGAGGCCAGAATGGTTGTCGCAGAGGCCTCTACACCAAAAATAGAGTCTGCTAATCTTGTGCAAGAAGAAGAATGGGCATTTACTACTGTTTGCAGTTTTGACCCATCTTCTCATGAGTAGTGCATGTCTGTAGTAGACTTAGATGTTTGGTACTTTGATAGTGTGGCGACCAAACATATTACCTCAGAGTGCAGTTTCTTCTCTTCACTCGAGCCTGCCCCTACAAGGAATACTGTTACATGCACCAACAACTCCTCCTATCCTGTTATGGGAGTTCGTAAGATCATTTTGACTACTGCTGATGGTATCTCTTTCACTTTGTCAGATGCTTTGTTTGTGCCAAGGATCCAGAAAAATCGATTATCAATTTCTGCATTAGCCAAGATTGGCTTGGTTGTGAAATTTGTTGATGACACATGTACAGTTCATGATCTGTCGAATGGCGACGTCATTATTGCTTCTGGCATTTTATGTTGTGGGTTGTATAAGCTCATAGACTATAAAAGATCTGTAAATGATTTGGCATGTGCAGTACATGATTCTCAGGCTATATCAGATGCAAAGTTGTGACATGCACACTTTGGTCATCTGAATTTTGCTAGTGTCCTCTTTGCCCAAACTTGAGGCACTCGATAAACATGTATGTTAAGGCTGTATTTTGGGCAAAATGCATCATTCTTTCTTTCGAGAAGATGGTTCAGTTCGGGCTACTTAGAAATTGTAGCTTGTACATAATGATGTTTGTGGTCCTATGCAGACACCTTCTTTTGGGAACTATCTTTACTTCATGACTTTCATCGATGATTTTTCCAGGCATGCATGGGTATATCCATTGAAGGCAAAGCCGTAAGTGTTTATGTCCTTCAAACAGTTTCTTGTTTTGGCTGAAATCTATTAGCATGTAAAATGGGCACCCTCTCTTTTGATCGAGGGGGGGAATATATGTCTTTTGACTTTAATGCATTTCTGGCTGAACTTGGGATAAAACATCAGTGTATAGTGTCGTATACACCTCAATAGAATGGATTTGCTGAACAAAAGAATAGGTCACTCATGGAGATGGCGAGGTGTATGGTCAAGAGTCAGGCTTTGCCACATAGTTTCTGGCTTGAGGTTGTTATGTGTGCAGCATATGTACTGAACAGGTGTCCCACTAAAGCACTGCAGTCTATCACTCCATATGAGGCTATGGTCACAAGCCATTTGTTGCTCCTACGTGTTTTTGGTTGTCTAGCATATGCATTAGTGCATGAACAACATCGCAGAAAATTGGATATTAAAGCAGTAAAATGTATTTTTGTTGGGTACAGTTCTAGAAGTAAAGGCTATCGTGTGTATCATCCAAAGACTAAACACATTCTGGTTAGCCCTGATGTTGTTTTTCTGGAAGATGTTATTCAGCCATTGCTTTCATGTACTAAGGAGACATCTATTAGCTCCAAAGACATGTATGATACTTTGCTGCCTCTTTTTACAGGTGGATAGTTTAGTCTTGGTCTTAATGAGGAAACTTCTCAGCCTTTGCAGGTTTCATGTGATGATGCAGATCATTCCATTTATGATGCAGATTTACATGATGCACTTGTTGATGAAAGAGCTGATATTGAGCAGGCAAAAACTATGCCAAAATGGTTGGTGCAGACCTTGTGTGATAGCAAATTAGATGCACCTCTGTCATATCGTACTCGATGAGGCTCTCATATTGCCTCTTTTGCATCATATTACTATGTTATGGCTACCTCTAGTCTCTATGATGAGATTGAACCTGTTTTGTTTGATGAGGCACAAAATTTTGAACATTGGATGGCTGCAATGCAATCTGAATATGATGCTATCATGAAAAATGGTACCTGGTCTTAATGTGACTTGCCTCCTGGCAAGAAGGCCATTGGCACTAAGTGGGTATACAAGCTGAAGCATAAACCTGATGGAACAATTGACAAGTATAAAGCTAGGCTTGTTGCAAAGGGTTATGCATAGGAAAGAGGCATTGATTTTGATGAAACCTTCGCACCTACTTGTTGAATGACTACTGTTCGTAGCATCTGTGCACTTACAGCTCATCATGGTTGGAATGTACATCAGTTGGACATTAAAACAGCATTTTTGAATGGTGACTTGCATGAGGAAGTGTATGTTTTTCAGCCCCGTGGCTTTGTGCAAAAAGGGCATGAAAACCAGGTGTGCAGGTTAAAGGAGGCATTATATGGTTTAAAGCAAGCACCACCTGCTTGGTATGAAAAAATACATGCCTATCTCATTGCACATGGTTTTGAGAATAGTCCAACTAAAAGCACCTTATATGTTAAGCATGCTAATGATGTGCTTCTGATCATTGTGGTATATGTTGATGACATGCTGCTCACTCGTCCTCGTGACACGCATATTGTTGATTTTAAGGCTGATTTGCATGCCTCATTTGAGATGTCTAATTTGGGGCATTTGTATCACTATTTGGGCATTCAATTTATGCAAGTTGATGGTGGAATGGTTTTGTGTCAAACGAAATATATTGACACATTATTGCAGCATTTTGGCCTTGAAGACTGTAAACCTATTGCCACTCCTATGGAGATAAATTTACAATTGAGTCTTCATGATGCTAGAGATGCATTTGATGTTGTTCTCTATCAGTAGGTTGTTGGATGCTTGATTTATTATGCATTACTCGGCCAGATATTCAGTTTGCTATCTCACAGATGAGCAGGTTTATGCATTGCCCATGTGTCAAGCATTGGCAGGCAGTTAAGCGCATCTTTTTCTACTTGAGTGGTACCCTCCTACTTGGATTGTTTTATCCCAAGGGGGGATCACTACGACTAGATTTGCATGCTTTTCTAATAGTGATTGGGTTGGTTGCTATGACACTCGTGTGTCCACTAGTGGCTTTTGCTTCATGCTTGGTAGCTCATGTATATCTTGGTTGAGCAAGAAGCAGCCTACTATGGCCACTTCGAGTTGTGAGGCTTAGTATAGGGCAGCTTTCACAGCGACTGTTGAGTGTGTGTGGCTCAGATGCCTTATGGCTGATTTGGGTGTTAGTTAGTCTTCTGCCACCACCATCTTCACTGACAGTCAGAGCGCATTGGCAGTTGCCAGCAACCCTGTGTTCCATGCTCTCTCTAAGCACATTGGGGTGCATTATCATTATGTCAGGGAGAGGCTCTCTACTGGGGAGATCAGCTTGGCATATGTGCCCATGCAGGAGAACATTGCAGACCTTTTTACGAAGGCTTTGCCTAGGGAGAAGTTTGAAGTTTTTCATAAATCTTTGGGCTTACTTCCTTTTGTGGATTGATTCCACATAGCTTGACAGTTCCTTATACATGACTGCGAGCTCCTTGTTCACTGCATGACTCCCAGGGGGATCTGTTGATATATTTACGTCCTGATGTGTGTGAACACTCTGGGACCGCCGGGGCACTTTTTTCCCTCTTTAGGAGGTTTTTTTCCCCCGGCTTGTATATATGCCTATTGCCCTAATGGGCTACTTATCTTTGTACATTCTAGTGGTAATACATTTAGTATTGTGTGTTGTGCTCCAAGATTCTTCTTCTTCCTTGTGTTGTTTGCATGCTTGCATAGACATCTAACTCCAACAACTCATTCTATGCATAGGTGGTTTTCACTCTAGCACAATGGTGGGTACCAACGTGAAGAGATCCACCTCATAAACTCCAATCCATGGAGATGTGAGAACTAGTATGACGACCAAAAGCAATTGAAGGCACAAGTGTGTGAGCGAGAAGCACGCAAGTACACACATACACACACACAGGCAGACAAGGCAAGAACAAAGAGAGGAACAATGGAGTGCTTTCAATTACAAAAGATATCTATTACAAACGCTTCAATCTCTACTAAGCCAACACCAAAAATTAGGTCTCTAGCTCTTTTTATAGTGTTTCACTAGCTTTGGCCCTATCCAGACCTAGTGTCTGGCCTAGTAGAAAATTAGGTTCCAAGGCTTATTTGAGGGTTCAAACAGAGTCTAAAAATTATGAAAATTGGTATGTGGCTATGTCTAGTACTCCTCAAGCTTGAGGACTCCTCATCTTGAACAAAATGGAGCTAAAGCTATCAAAAACAATATTTACAATGTTGGTGTAGTGATGAAAATCACTTTTGGTTGAAACTAATGTATGAAAAAATTGATTAAGCCTATTCTTTGCCAGATCTGCATAATGTTCTCATCTCCTTACTCCTTCTAACTCCTTTCTTTGGCATTCTTTTCTATTGATGCTTATAACACTCCCCCTTCTCTAGTGTTTGTTGCCCCTGACATACCTCATCGATAGCCATTTCATGTTCACAGAGTCATAATCCCTTTATCAAACTGAATTGCACTGGATCCTAGTTAATGGCACTAGGGATCTCTAGGTGTGGAGTTTTGTAATACTCTGAATACATCGCTTGATCACATGCAAATAGTTGAAGGAGGTGGGTTGGTTTAGGCGTGAATACATCAAAGTGATACTCCTAAAAACCTATAGTGAACATATCTTTGAACGTTTTTTTGTAGTAGGATGGGAGGTAATTAATGCGGGCATGCCAAGCATAGGCCACTTGATATTAGGGGTCCTACTCATGTCATACACAAGGTCATAGTCTCCATTGGTAAAGTCGGGGACTACGACTTGTGGTGCCTAAGTGTTACAAAATGTTTTGAAGACAATTTGCATCATGTCTGGAATTTTTAGCATCATCTTTGCCATGACATCAGGCATCGACTTTAATCGAGGGATCCAATGGTGTATAGTGGACATCATATAAGCTATGGAAGATGGTTCCTACAGTGGCATGATGTATGGATAACTGCGCCATGTTCTTGGGTGTTCTGGAGTGTCTCGAACTCTCTTGAAAAAAAGTGAAATTGTCCCCACACATTGCCAAACTCACACTTGACTCCCATATGTATGCCATCTCTCCTAATGGCCTGGACATTCCATTGAACCAATGAAAGTTTCCACTAACTCGTTCTGTCAAATTTGTTGGTGGATCCTAAATGGGTATTTGATATAGATGGCATAATTCTATTAATGACTCGATTGGTGGCACTTCAATAGGCAAACTTTCTATGTTGACTACTGGTTGATTTGTCCCTGCCTACAAACTAGTGCCTATTGTGTGAGCCATGATGCTAGTAATATTGTTTTTCATGGAATCTGCTAGAAAAAATAGATCATATTAGCATTGCAAAGAAAACATGGTGATACTTTTTCTCCTTTACAATACCAACATGATACACATGGTGATTAGGGAGTGAGGTGTTCCTTGCGTCTGTGAGAGTCGGTTAGTAGGTTAGTGATTTTTCCCTAGATGCATACTCTAGATGTGTGTTGTACTCAAAATGCATCTAGTCTTTTGTGAATGAAGCTACAAAGTCAGGTTAGGGGGTTTATTACAAGGTTTAATTCTCCAAACTTTCAGCATGAGATTATCGCTTATGGTAGTGATGAATCATAAAGGTTTCTAGACTAGATCTTCTTAGATTTGGGACTTTTTGGGTACCCATTTCCAAATAATCATAGTTGTAATTTGAGGTTTTGATGTGGTGATTATAGATGTTAGCCATGAAGTGTGTGATGTGAGTGTTTGTGAATGGTGATTCAAGCTTATGAGCTTATGTGCAACTGCTTGAGCTTGTAAGCAAGTCTTAGGCACCCAAATTTGTCTAGCATTGGGGTCAGCCTTCATCGACCGCTTTGCTATCTATATGGAAATGGTCTGGCTTCGTTGATTCTTGGAATACTTCTTTATTGTAGTTTTTGACTGAGTAGTTTGTTAGGTGCCTCACTAGGGTTCTATCTCCTGAGCAAAGGGTTGTTCAACCTTGCATATCCAGATTTGCTTCACTCCATGAGGTACTTTGTTTTGCATTAGTCATTGAGAATGCCTCTTGGTTATCTATTTTATGTGCTTCTCGGGTTGCGTTGCTTGTTTTTCTAGGACCATCTTTGGAAAAGAAGGGAGTTCCAATTTTGCTTCTATGACTCCTTCATGAGTGTCCTTGTTCTACACCATAGAGCTTTGGACAAGAATAACATCATTATCTTCATGTGTGCTCCTGGAAGGACCAGGAGTGGGTGCCTTTTCTAGTTGCTTGAGTGCTTGATTTTCTAATTCAACTACGATGCATTTTTATTTACCCAAACTTGAAGAATTCCACTTCTTAGGTCCAAGTTGGTAGCATGGTCATAGATCCAATCTTGACCCAAGAAGTGGTTTGGTGAGATCCTTGTCTTGATACACTAGAACTTTGACTGTCATTAAAACATCTTGAAGGTACATGGGAAGCTCCACCTCGCCCATGTAAGGGATTTCAACACCTCACAATCCTATGAGATATGCTTCTATAGGATGGATACTATATTGCAATTCATGATAGTAAGAAATTCTAACTTCACTAGTGGCTGCACCTGAGTCAATCAAGGCTCTTATAGTCCTTGCACTCTTTCCTTGTCCTATCTCTAGGATCACAAAAGGACATCAATTGATTATGCAAGGAGAAGTTACACTTGATTCTTGGAACATGGCCATGTGATATCTTGGATTTTTTAAGCATCTATCCTAGGTTGATCTCTATCCTTTCTCATCAATTTCATTCATCGGATGTGTTCTAGGGCTTCTACCTACGCTTCTTCACGAAATTGTTTTTCCTCTTCCTTACATTTCTTTGTAGTGTTGAGTCGATTTAGCATTTCCTATGTTAGGGGTTCTTGATACAATTTGACTCTACATCCACTAAATTATGTAGGTAGGATGTCACCTTCTAGAGTGGCTAATTGGACAGCTCCACTTGTTGATATTCTATTAATAATCATGTGTCCATAGCCATGCTTCTCCAACTTCCATGCATGTTGCATCAAGGTGCACACTAAGACTAAATCTCATGCTTTCAAGTCCTTATCTTTCACATGTGCATCAAAATATGCCTTTTGCCTTTTCTTAGCTACATATACTCCTACAGTTGCTCTTAATCTCGTTTCTCCTAACCGTTCAAGATCAAAGATCCTAGATGAGAGCTCATGGCCGGTCCATTGATGCTCTTATCCTACTTTCAATTTAGGGATCAAGAAATCTAGTGGCAATACTACATTTTGGCCGAATACCATCTAAAAGAGTGTGGCTTGGAGTACCGTTTTATAGGAAACTCGATATGCCCAAATAGCATGGTGTAGCAGTTTGTCCCAATCAAAGCATTTATTATTCACCAATTTTGTCAATACATTACATAGGATCTTATTTGTGCTCTTGACTTGTCCGTTAGCTTGTGGATGATAGGCGAAAACTTCTTATGTATCACCAAGAATTCTTGGAGAAGGTTTTCAATGACTTCATTCAAGAAGTGTGTACCTCTATCACTTACTATATTGATAACCCATATCTAGTGAACACATTGTCAAATAAGAACTTAGCCATCATTTGAGCATCATTCTTTTGTCGTGTCTATTACTTCCACCCATTTGGTTAGATATTTTGTGGCAAAAATAATGTATTTCGCATATGAACTATTAGCTAGGTGATTAATAGGACCTACAAAGTCTATTCCCCACTTAGAGAATGCTCGACCACCCATCATGGGTTTCAATGGCATCTCATCCTTCCTTATTGGGTATTGCGTTCGCTGACAAATATCACGCCGCTTCACATAGTGGCCACAAAAGTCCTATGAATAGAATTGCCTTGATCACATGGTCTGGTTCAAAATGTCCTCGTACCACACCTTGGTGAGCAATTTCTAAGATCTTAAGATATTCACTCTCCTGGACACACAATCTTTGGCATCCATCTCTTCTGCACTTGTATAAATTATCTCTAATGAGAGCATAGTCTAGCACTTATTGTTCTAAGCTCTTTCATCTAGCCAATGTCATCTCTTGAAGGAATGTTTTCGTCCTCAAGAAGGCTACCAAAAGTTTGCTCTAGTCTGCCACCAAAGACACTTGATATAGAGTGGCGTGTTCCATTGGTGGTCTAATGGCACAAATTTGGTAATCCTTGCACATCCTATGGATATCTGCTTCCATTGTTGGCCAATATACTCCTAATCTTTGCAAAGTCTATAGGGTTCACTGTTTAGAGTGATGTTGATGTAGTGCACCTATGTGTGCTATTTGCAACCACTTTGCATGTTCATCTTCATCTACACAGCAAGCCAATATGCCTTGGTTGGTGTGCTTATACACACTGCTTGCTAGTATGTAATATTTTTGAGACCTCACTAATTCTTTATCTCTCACTCTCAGTACAAGATGCTTAGGTCCCAAGGTGAGAATAGGCACCATAGTTTTTTCCCAGTCAGGCACTAGTTCTAGATTGATCTAGCTCCTGCCAATCAATCTGTCTCCTCCTTGATCTTGGCTACATTATTATAATTATATATGTATGGCTTTTGCTTGGAGGGTTTGGCTTTTGAGGTCATGTGAATTGTATGTGAGCATATGTTAGCATCTACACCTTTTAGGTCCTTATAACTCCATGCAAACACATCTCTATATTCTCTATAAATCGATCAACTCTTGCTCCTAGTCCTCAGTGAAGTCATTTCTTATGTATGTGCATTGTTCCTTAGCTTCTTCAATTATGGTCAAAATGATATTTTTTGTTGTTTCTTTGCTATCCTAGGCCACTCCTATGAGTGCTTATCGTTTATCCATTCTGATCATGACTTTCCTATCCTCTACTTCATACTTCTTAAAGTTTTTAGGGACCTCAAACAAAGATTCTTCCTCTTCTGGTGGAAGTTCTCTCTTCTTTCTTTTCTTGCCTTCACTCTTGGTGGTTAGTTGTGTGGTTAACCTCACATCATTCATAAGCTCTTATTGTCCTTGAGTTGAGCTTCTACTACATATAGGTATGCCTCTTCTATCGCACAAAAAGGATTCATAATAATTGATTCTAAATCTGAGTCACTTGCTTGTTCAAGTACATTAGTGCTAGATGCAAATTCCTTGATTACCAAATCACACATGATTGGTTCTATGGTGAAAATTGAAATGTAATAGCCATCTTCATCACAGTGGGGTGTCCATTGTTCTTCATTGATAGCCACATCCATTGTGGCTAGGATTTCTGCCCAACCATGAGGTTCAAACTCTTCATCTCGAAATACTATAGGTGCATAGGCTAGGCCTCAAATTGATCTATGAGTTTTTTTTGCACCTACTTCTCTAGTGTTTTCTCTTTTCTCTTCTTCTATTGCCACTTTACACATCAATAAGTGAGTGTCTTCATGCATCCAAGAGGATCTTGATCCTCTGCAATGCAATGACTCTATGTCATATGTGGCTCTATGGATGGCATTCCACTGTATAGGGGTTATGTCTCTATGAGAGTAGACTTTGAGATTGACTTTATTTGTAACACCTAAGTGTTCCGAATACAAGGAATTGGTTCCTCAATCTTGCATTACTTGCAACTATCTCATGAATGACCTTCCCAAAATCATCTCATAGGCCTAGTTTTTGCTAAGTCACATACGGAAAAAGTGTGTTCAAACTCTACACCACGGGTAGTGAGAGCTATCCCTTCTAACAATCCTAAAGGTCTCTCTATGTGACCATCGGCCATCTGTAATTTCATTCTTGTTGGCCTGAGTGTTGCTTTGCCCCAATGCTTCCATAGGGAAGTGGTAGCAATGGAAACTCTTGCACCCAAGTCCAAAATAGCTTTGGTTGTGTAACCTTGATGAGTGATAGGGAGATAGGTGTTTCCTTCTTCTCCTTTGCTCAAATCATCTTATCCAAAGGTATTTCTAGTACTGCTCGATGCAATCCTGCATGGGATTGAAGTTTACCTATCTTTGGCATTTGATTAGCTATGTGTTTCCACAATTCTCGCTTAACCTTGAGTAGCTCCTCTAAAGCAAGATGACACTACACTTTAATGTTCTTTACTACCTCTATATTCCTAGGTATGATTGAGTTTATATTCCTTACCATGACAGTCGGTGCTCTCATGCGGGTAGACTTTGCTTCCTATGGGCCTGTGAAATGAGTCAATTTGTATAGGGAATTAGACTCGAAGTTTAATCATTCACTAGACTAGGTATCCTCTTGTTCTCTATAAATAGAAGGAATATCTCGTGGGAATTGATCATGTAGGTCATCCACAATTGAGGATTTTCACTTTCTTTTGCCCATTTCTCTTCTTGAATCTCTCTTAGAAATTCTTGTGAGTATTGATTTATAGAAGCAGAGGTTCCTAACTTGGTGGATTTGGTAACATAAGCATCCTTGGGAGGAAGGCTTATCCTTTCACTTTTGATGTTACTCACTTGTGATGTAGCTTGCTTTCCTAACTTAGCTATCATCTCTTCCAATCTTTCTAATAACCTGTCAAAGTGTAACTATGTTTTGGTTGAGGTTGTGCAATTGAACAGAGGACTGGCCTCAAACATGGTTTGGAATTTTTGCACAAAACTTTGTTCTTTCAATTTCTAGGTCAGCTCTAGGGTAATATTTTTTGTGTTTCGGCACATTTAGCCCTTCTTGGATTCTAGTGTGATATGCTCTAAGCATCATGTCTAAACCCTCGAGAGTGGGATATGCTAAGACTGATCCTGCTCTAGGTGGTGATGGGATTGCATGAGGTTGATGGTGATGGTGATGGTGATGGTGATGGTGATGGTGATGGTGATGGTGATGGTGATGGTGATGGTGATGGTGATGGTGATGGTGATGGTGATGGTGATGGTGATGGTGATGGTGATGGTGATGGTGATGGTGATGGTGATGGTGATGGTGATGGTGATGGTGATGGTGATGGCGACGCCACCGCCGGTGGCGACGGCCACGGCCACGGCGATTGATGGCGACGGCGACGGCGACGGCGACGGTGATTGATGGCGATGGCGATGGCGACGGCGACGGCGACGGCGATGGCGATTGATGGCGATGGCGATTGATGGCGATGGCGATGGCGATTGATGGCGATGGCGATTGATGGCGATGGCGATTGATGGCGATGGCGATGGCGATTGATGGCGATGGCGATTGATGGCGATGGCGATGGCGATTGATGGCGATGGCGATGGCGATTGATGGCGATGGCGATGGCGATTGATGGCGATTGATGGCGATGGCGATTGATGGCGATGGCGATTGATGGCGATTGATGGCGATTGATGGCGATGGATGGCGATGGATGGCGATTGATGGCGATTGATGGCGATTGATGGCGATTGATGGCGATTGATGGCGATTGATGGCGATGGCGATGGCGATTGATGGCGATGGCGATGGCGATTGATGGCGATTGATGGCGATGGCGATTGATGGCGATGGCAATTAATGGCGATGGCGATTGATGGCGATGGCGATTGATGGCGATGGCGATTAATGGCGATGGCGATGGCGATTGATGGCGATGGCGATTGATTGCGATGGCGATTGATGGCGATGGCGATTGATGGCGATGGCGATTGATGGCGATGGCGATTGATGGCGATGCCGATGCCGATGCCGATGCCGATGCCGATGCCGATGCCGATGCCGATGCCGATGCCGATGCCGATGGCGATGCCGATGCCGATGCCGATGCCGATGCCGATGCCGATGCCGATGCCGATGCCGATGCCGATGCCGATGCCGACGGCGACGGCGACGGCGACGGCGACGGCGACGGCGACGGCGACGGCGACGGCGACGGCGACGGCGACGGCGACGGCGACGGCGATGACCATGGCGATGGCCATGCCGATGGCCATGCCGATGGCCATGCCGATGGCCATGGCGATGGCCATGGCCATGGCGATGGCGATGGCGATGGCGATGGCGATGGCGATGCCGATGCCGATGGCGATGGCGATGCCGATGCCGATGGCGATGGCGATGCCGATGCCGATGGCGATGCCGATGCCGATGCCGATGGCGATGCCGATGCCGATGCCGATGGCGATGGCGATGGCGATGGCGATGCCGATGCCGATGCCGATGCCGATGGCGATGGCGATGGCGATGGCGATGCCGATGCCGATGCCGATGGCGATGGCGATGGCGATGCCGATGGCGATGCCGATGCCGATGGCGATGGCGATGGCGATGCCGATGGCGATGCCGATGCCGATGCCGATGCCGATGCCGATGCCGATGCCGATGCCGATGCCGATGCCGATGCCGATGCCGATGGCGATGGCGATGCCGATGGCGATGGCGATGGCGATGGCGATGGCGATGGCGATGGCGATGGCGATGCCGATGGCGATGGCGATGGCGATGCCGATGCCGATGCCGATGCCGATGCCGATGCCGATGCCGATGCCGATGCCGATGCCGATGGCGATGCCGATGCCGATGCCGATGCCCATGCCGATGCCGATGGCGATGGCGATGGTGATGCCGATGCCGATGCCGATGGCGATGCCGATGCCGATGGCGATGCCGATGCCGATGCCGATGCCGATGCCGATGCCGATGCCGATGCCGATGCCGATGCCGATGCCGATGCCGATGCCGATGCCGATGCCGATGCCGATGCCGATGGCGATGCCGATGCCGATGCCGATGCCGATGCCCATGCCCATGCCCATGCCCATGCCGATGCCGATGCCAATGCCGATGCCGATGCATGCCGATGCCGATGCCGATGGCGATGGCGATGGCGATGGCGATGGCGATGGCGATGGCGATGGCGACGGCGACGGCGACGGTGACGGTGACGGTGACGGCGACGGCGACGGCGACGGCAACGGTGACGGTGACGGTGACGGTGACGGTGACGGTGACGGTGACGGTGACGGTGACGGTGACGGTGACGGTGACGGTGACGGTGACGGTGACGGTGACGGTGACGGTGACGCTGACGGTGACGGTGACGGTGACGGTGACGCTGACGCTGACGCTGACGCTGACGCTGACGGTGACGGTGATGGTGATGGTGATGGTGATGGTGATGGTGATGGTGATGGTGATGGTGATGGTGATGGTGATGGTGATGGTGATGGTGATGGTGATGGTGATGGTGATGGTGATGGTGATGGTGATGGTGATGGTGATGGTGATGGTGATGGTGATGGTGATGGTGATGGTGATGGTGATGGTGATGGTGATGGTGATGGTGATGGTGGTGGTGGTGGTGTTGATGTGTGAGAGTGCATTTGAGATGCAAGTTTGATTATCTTGGCTTTCATTTTTCTTAAACTTCCCTCAAGTTCACTCATCTTCTTCGATAATTGTCTTTTAATTCTCATGCGGCCATCTTTCTAGGCTGGTTGGTGACTACATACATGGTCCCTTCGTTATCAATGTATGAGCCATCTTCAAATTTGACTACCAGTTTTTCTAGTCCAATAGGTTGATCTCGGTTTTTGATTTGTACAATAGATCTTCTCAAACCATCCTCATAGATGCGAGCACCTAATCGGTTGGTCTTGATGTATTCCAATTGGGTCTTGTATGGCCCTACTCGTTTTTCTAGGTACACCATTCTTGAGCTACCTAATGGTCTCTCCATGCTATACGACATCTCAGAATCACTCATTTCTAAACTTAGAATGTATGGGTAATCACTCAATTTTTTGGCCCATGATATAGCTGTATGATTGAGACTCGCTTCAAAAGATATGATGCTTTCTCTATCACGGCCTAGATGTCTACCCGATCTAAGGTTCATATACCTTTACTATTATCCCAATTTTCCCAAGTGCAACCTCGTTGCCAATTTCTTTCATCTTAGTCCATTGTTCTTTTTGCTTTACTTAGGTTGTCACTTCTTGTCCAATAGTTACCATCATGAGGAATGCTTGAGTTTCAATGCACTTCAAGTTTGATCGCCTGATTTATGTCCTTTTACTTTAGAGTTTTTTACAAAACTAACCTATTTATGCTTGCACTTGAGTAATTAGGGTTCTTGTACTTGTATCATGCCTAAAATAGCCCTAATTAATCAATACTACTAACTGTACTTAGCCTATGCTAGGAATTGACTGAGGGGGCTGAGAATGCTCCAACCTCAAGTCGCTTATCCCTTGGATCACCCTTGAGTGCTCAAGACACTTGTTCTCAAGCTTGTGGCTCACTCTTGCTCTGGATGCCTTAAATACTCTCAATGGACCTATAAGAGTCCCAAAGTCAAGAGTTAAAGTGAATTGAATTAATAGACCATTTTCATTCATGTGTTTCACGGACCAAATTTTCACTTGTCTTTATGAAGGACTTCTCTAGAGATCCCCTAGCTTCCTCACCCTTGTGGTTATGTCTGTTTAGGTTTTGGGGTCAAAACATGCAAACAAGAAAATAGGAATTCTTGATTTATTTGCTTAGGGGTCTCACTATGCTCCAATCACTTGAAATTTACGATCAAAATTATCCAAATTTTCAAAATTAAAAAACCCTAAAAAACTGATCGAAACTGCTTGTCAATCGTGATGGACAGGACTCTCAAACGCGAATGAAAAATATGTATATCATGTCCTATGAATCACAATGGAGAGTGTCAATTGCGATGGACATATTGATCGCGATTGATGAGGGTGTCCATTGTAGTCTGTCAATCATGATGGACTGTGTCAATTGTGATGAATGGTGTCAATTATGATGGATTGATTTTCTTAGTTTTTTGTATAGCTTTGTGTCAATTGTGGCCTATATGTCATGATGGACAGGTTTTTCACCATGTTTAGGTGTCAATCGTGATATTTATGTTCATCACAATGGACAAGAGTGTCCATCGTGATGGATGCTATCTGTTGCGATCGACAAAGGCGTCCATCGTGTTCTATTGATCACGATGGTCAGGCTGTCCATCATGATGGACACTATCAATCATGATTGATGGTGTTAATCATGATGGACATAAAAAATACAAAATTTTTTGAATTTTTTGTGGATTTGTGATGTGCAAGGCCTCTACCAAAGGACCGATTTTTTTGTTTGCCACGATCCATAGAGCTCAACACCCCCCGACCTGTGGAGAGATTTTCTACACCTGCTGGAGTTGTTGCAACTGGTATGGATGCTCATACCTGTAAGAATGCTCACAAAACATGCAAAAACAAAGCACAAAAAATTGCTCTCTCTCACACACTAGTGAAATGATGAAACGCAGATGGAGTGTGGGGATATGACCAGAATGGTGAATATGATGATGGAAGGAGATGGAGAGTAGAGATGATGGTGATGATGATGAAGTAGGTAGAAGAGTAAAAAATAAGAGATTACCTATGATTCCAACATCACGTGTTTACATCTTACCATCACATGATCATCGTCAAAGCTCAACCGTCGACAACGGTGCCAAGTTTGGTGTCACTCTAGCACAATGGCAAGTACCAACATGAGGAGCTCCACCTCATAATTTTCAATCGGGGAAGACGTGAGGAGGGTATGATAACCGTAAGCAAGTGAAGGGACAAGTGCATGAGTGAGAAGCACACTAGCATGCAAACACATACACACACGTGCACACAAGGCAAGACAAAGAGATGGAGCAATGGAATCTTTAATTATCCAAAAAACAAGATTACAAGCTCTTTTTCACTTCGATTCCAATTTGCTAACCCCCAAAAATGAGCTCTCTAGCTCCTTCTATAGTTTCTGACTAGCTTTTGGTCACGTCCAGACCGTGTGTGGCCTAGTTAAAAACTAAGTTCCTAGGCTAACTAGAAGGCTCAAATGAACTCAAAAAAATATGAAAAATGATATGAACTTAGATCTAATACTCCTCAAGCTTGAGAACTCCTTAGCTTGCACGAAATGGACTAGGAATTATAAAAAAAGGTATTTACAATGGTTTGTAGTGATTAAAATCACTATTGTAAAATATTTATTCTTTGAAAATTATGTGGGCCTAATTGCAAGATCTTCATTGACTACTCTACATGCTTGGTCTTGCTTGACTCTCCCTCTGTTCTGATTCTCTTTGATGGCTTCCTTGCTTATAACATTGCCTTCACTGCTCTGGCTCCTACCAACGGCACCAAATTTGGTTTCACTCTAGCACAATGGAAAGTACCAATGTGAGGATCTCCACCTCATAATTCTCAATCTAGGAAGATGTGAGGAGGGTATGACAACCATGAGCAAGTAAGGCACAAGTGCATGAGTGAGAAGCAAACTAGCATGCACACACATACACACACACATGCACACAAGGCAAGACAAAGAGATGGACCAATGGAATCTTTAATTATCCAAAAACAAGATTACAAGATCTTTTTCACTTCAATTCCCAATTTGCTAACCCCTAAAATGAGCTCGCTAGCTCCTTTTATAGGTTTTGACTAGCTTTGGGTCCTCTTCGGCCTAGTTAAAAATTAGGTTTCTAGGCTAATTCGAAGGCTCAAATGAGCTCTAAAAAATATGAAAATTTGTATAGACTTAGATCTAATAATCATCATGCTCAAGGATCCTTGACTTGCACAAAATGGAGTAGGAATAATAAAAAATGTTGTTTACAATGGTGTGTAGTGATTAAAATCACTATAAAGATTTATTATTTGAAAGTTATATGGGCCTAATTGTTGGATCTTCATTGACTACTCCGTCTTCTTGGTCCTACTTGACTCTCCCTTTGTTCTGATTCTCTTCGATGGCTTCCTTGTCCTATAATGCCACCTTGACTGCCGTGGCTACTACAAACACTAGGTTCTTCTAAATGTCTCTCAACCTCAGCTCATAGTTCAAGACTTAAGATTTTTAGGAGTTTCATAATTATATTGGGTCCAAGTGCAATCCTATCCACTTCTCAAATTTATACATAACTTCTCATAAACTTACTATCTAGGTGAGAGATGGATGCATTTGATTTAGGGGAATTGATCCATTGCTATAAAACCCATCTCTAACATGTTGGCTAAATTCCTCTAAATATAAATCCTTACGGATTTCCTTCCATAATGCATCTGAGGCAAGCTTTTCATTATTCTATATTTTATCAAGGATAGATCATGTTACTATCCTTTTGAAGAATGTAATCAAAATGTCTCTAAAAGACCATGAAGTTTGACTTGCTTTTCAAATGTATCTAAGTATTTTGTAACATTCATACATGTGAACTTGTCCTTCTCCCTAACCATCGCTCGAACTACCCTAGCTCATTGTCCGTCAATAATTATGTTCTTAAATAGATCATCCATTTTTCTTTCATATGTAGCCTTTGCTTGATTTTTAATATCAATTACATTGCTTTCAATCTTGACGTTTAGTATTATTCTTTGATCCTTAATCAAATCACTGATGGTGTGTGCCAATTGATTAGGGTGAATGCTCAATCATGCACACAAAAGAAGACCTTTTAGTTCTTGTGAGTTTTCAAGTGCAATTTGTGCATGCAATAAACTTGAAATCTTACACCTAACTATGGCTCAATGAAGAAGTTCAAACAATAAGTGTGTGAATAAATTTCTTTACATAGCCCAATGAATAATCCTAGATACAAAAGATTCTGTGTGAGTGTTTATGCAAATGTGTTACTACTAAAATTGATTATTTGGGCGAAATGAAGGATTTTTAGACCTTTGCTAGTCTCCATGGAGATACTTGGATAAAAAAGATATGCCCTCAATAGCAACGAGAACTAAAAAAATCTAGATCAAGTGACCACTACAATAGATGATGATGCAATAGCTTCCAAGCCAAGTAGCAACAACTTGCAAAACAAAAGTCACCAAATATCAAAGAGAGTGATTGCAAATGTGAATTGACCAAAAATCACATGACCTTGACCACTACAATAGATGGTGATGCAATAGCTTCCAAGCCAACTTGCAAAACAAAAGTCACCAAGCATCAAAGAGAGTAATTGCAAATACGAATTGACCAAAAATCACATGACATTGACCTATTCCCATGGAATGCATTAAAACGTCAAGTTCAGATGGCTTAAAGGATCCAATTAGGTGGATCATTTCCAACTACTATTTGTTACATATCACAGTACACATTGTATGCTTTGATCAAGCTCACGTGACAAAAAGTAACTAAAGTCTTGAATAAATTCAAAGACGCATACATGTAAATGCAACTCAAGAGATGACTGATTCCGATGCAATCACAACAATGAAATAAAGCTATCAAGAAAGCTTCAAATTAGAATTGTCAAGCCTATTTACAAGTTTCTTAGAAGATAGCTCACTCAAACTAATTTGTCAATATACAAATAGTAACTAAGCACAAAATATTTCACTAAATACACAAATGAGTTGAATCATCCTCACATATGAATACATTCACTTTCTCTCATCTTTTCATTCATTGTTCTCCTTCTTTGATCTCTCCTTCTTTGTATAGTGTTGATCTCTTATAATTATGATCTATCTATCTATCTATCTATCTATCCCTCTTTGCATAATTTTGATCTCTTATAGTTATGATCAAACATGAAATATAACCTCTCCCCCTCTCTCTCTCTATCCTTATGTTCTATTAGGTTGCATGTTATACCCCTACAAAATCTCTCTCTCTCTCTCTCTCTCTCTCTCTCTCTCTCTCTCTCTCTCTCTCTCTCTCTCTCTCTCTGTGTGTGTGTGTGTGTGCTATGCTTAGTGTTCTCGATTCCACTTCTATTGAATTTCTTGCCAATTTCTTAGTCACCTCCACTTCTTTATCTATGATCTCTCTCCACCTATGCACTCCATCTCTCTCTTCTTGACTCCCTCTCTTTCTTTGTCTCTTTTTCTCTTCTTTTTTGTTTCTCTACATCTGTCATTTCTATCTACATATCATCTTTCTCTGTCTCTCTCTCTCTTGCTCTCTCTCTGCCCCCACTCTCTCTCTCTCTCTCTTTGGTGTACTTGCAAAAGAACAAAACAAGAAAAAAACACACATATATTACACACAATATATAACAACACACACATGCGCATAACAAATATGCATGCAAACTCATCCTCATGCACGTGTAGATAAACACTCATACGCACACAATCACATACACATACTCACACTCACACACGCTCAACCCAAACATATGTACACTTAAAAATAGCAACACAAACTCAAACGAATACACACACACAACTCAAACATACACTCACAATACACTTAACCCAAACGTATGTGCACTTACAAACAAGAACACACACACACACAACTCAAACATACACTCACACACACAGACGTTTCTATATCTTTGTTTTATTAATATTTTATTTAACTTTGTTAACTTAATTTAGGTTATGCAGAAAATGCTGTAGGTTCTCATGCACATGTTGACATAGGATCTCATGAAATTCACACATAGAAAATGCACACATAGACACGCATACACACATACATATGAGCACAGACACACGAATGCACATAACTACACACATTCCAAATGCATTCCCATAATCACACAAACGGTCCATTTTAATTATTTCTTATTTTGCAAGTACAACTTCATCACATCATAAAGATTTACCTTCTTGATGTTCAGAGTATGAGAGAAGTAGCATAATCTATCCATGCTTTTAAAACCCCTTCCTCATGTTGTCTCTTTTTGAAGCTTTGGAGGAAGACTTCACTATCTTCTATAAGAAGATGTATCATTTTCAAATAATACTACTCACATCCATTCTGCCCTATACATTATCAAGGGATATGATGTTATAGCAAATAAACAAATCCATCTCTTTAGTTGGACAACTTTAAACTTCAAACTAAACAAGTAAACAAATACATCTCTTTGCAAATAAACAAATCCATCTCTTTAGTTCCTTTGCAAACTTCAAACTAACAAGAGTGTTTATTTACTTTGTTGCGTTGAAATTTGGATCGATATTCTCCTTGTCGAGCTGCAATGCCATCCTACATCGAGAACCAATTGGATATGTAGAATAAAGATGTTATATACATACGACGAAGCAAGAGGTTATATACATACTAAAAAAAATATCCACCTTATTACCTTCATTGCTTTTTTTGAGTCCCCCTAAACCAACCTTAATATCCTTTTTGTTGTGAAGATTTCTTTTCCTCTCAGGAAGTCCATTTTTTCTTTATTTCTTTGCTATTTTAGTTTCTTTTGTTAATCTTCTCTTTTTGATCCCCAATCTTGGCTTCTTGAAACTTGCAGATGTCTTGCAAGTGACAAAAACTTGGATATTTTGAGCTTGGAATATTGATCTCTCAAGTATAGGGGATGTTAGAATGTATTTTTAATAGCCCAGTAAATCTTTCTCACCATTTTCAAAAAACCTTTGAAGTGAGGTAGGGATGAAGAAAGGCGGATGATTGCAGATTTGAGGTTCATAAAATAAAATAGATCCATTACACTAAACATCTACGTTGTCGGCTTGAGAACAACTTAGAATATTCCTTTTATTTGTCAAGGTAAAGCTCCCATCACGATGTTTTTGTGGTAGATCATAAGGAGGTTGAAGGTCATTTTGGAGATGGTACTTAGATGTTGGGGAGTTCTCCATTGCCAATATAGGGATAAGCTCATTACCATTATGGGAAAGTGCTATTATGGGAATTTGTTAAAAATTTTTGTCCTAGACATGGGCCCTCATCGTCTTGTAATACTCGCATTCTACCATGCGCGTACCTCATTTATAACACCATTTTCACCCATCTTGAGGCCAAGAAAAGAAGAATTTCACGCTAGAAAATGAAGGCTTTTATGGCGGGAAGTGAAGAGTTTCATTCTAGACAAAGATTATTGGTAATATGATTTTCTTACAAGGCCCTCCTTTTAACCTCAAAATAGCTCTAATAATAGTATCTGTAATGCATTTTTTAGACTATTGATTGTCTTATTTCCCATAGCTTTTTCAATCTAAATTTTTTTGTAAGCCGCACTTAATTTTTTGTATGTTTCTAAACTAGTTTTTGTCCATTTAAGTGTGAATAGATAGGTTTAAACAAATCTATAAATAGAGATAACTCACTTCATTTAAAACTTTACAACTTGAGAGAATCGCATGCATCAAGCACTTTGCAAGGAAAGACCACGTGGTCTATCTTAGCCATGTGCAAGGAACTTTGTGCCCTCCATCGATTCAACTACATAAGAGACGTCAAAGTGCTTCCCACAGTACTTCTAGACATCTCTAACATAATGGCACACCTCTGGGAGCAATCCATCTCGAGAACATGGTGACAAATCAACAAAAAGATTGGCCTCAAGAACATTCAGATTTAGAGTCTAAAGATGAGCCACCACATAGGACACTCATAAAATCAAGGCCCAAATAGGTGGTGAGGAGGACGGTTCTTTTTCATTCTGATTTAGATCTAGACTCATCATCTAATGAAGAAAGCTATATTGAACCACTGTGGAATGAGACACACATTCCAACAAGCCATATGGTAACACATGCAGACAAGCCACTGCCCTAGGGATATTAAGGACAAATACCAACAGAGGATGAAAGGGAGAAAAGCTAGCACAAAATTCAACAACACAATATGGAAGATGAAGTTGGACCTTCAATGCACATACAATGAAAAACAACCACAACTTAACATTATTCCCAATGCAAGTGCCCCAAAAAGATGGAGGAGGCACTATAGAGCATTTACAGAGATAAGATGCTATGAAAAATCAATTGAACTTCTCATACCATGAAGATCATTCGTGAGAGTGGTAAAGGAGGAACCTCATAGCTATTGTGCAAGTCTGAGAATATAAAGGAATATCACTCGAGGCACTCCAAGAGGTGCTAGAGTCCTATGTCATCTCCATACTTGAAGATGTCAACCTATGTGCTATCCATGCCAATAGAGTAACCATACAACCCAAAGACATTCAACTAGCTAGAAGAATAATAGGAAATAACCCATGAGCTTTGTCATATGTGAGAAACACATTTTGCAATGCACTTCAATGATCAATGAAATATTCTATCTTACCCTATATTCTCTCTCTCTCTCTCTCTCTCTCTCTCTCTCTCTCTCTCTCTCTCTCTCTCTCTCTCTCTCTCTCTCTCTCTCTCTCTCTCTCTCTCTCTAGTATTCTATAGTTAAGATTTGCACAGAGAAGTTAATTTTATCTTTCTCTATCCTTATTCGCTGTGAAAATTGAGAAAATATCTCCATGTGAGCTTTTACATAGCTTTCGAGTGCAAAAATAAACCTAGCCACAAAAATGCATGAAAAGGCTGCAAATTCTTTGTAGGACCTAATCCTCCATCTCTATGGTTGGAGTTTTTAGCACTTCTAAGCCATGGAAAGGCTTACATATGTACTTTTGCAAGCTTTAGCTTGCATTCAAAATGTGTTGCCTTGCATAAATGCTAAGGGTTTACATTTAAAGTGCTCAAGGTTTACATCTAGAGGTTTTTTATATATTTTACCCCTCTCAATCCCTTCTTTGTCCTTATTCTCTTTGAATATTGAGCTAAGATTTCCATGAAAGCCTTTCCAAGGCTCACAAGTGCAAAAAAAACCCCCCCACATAATGTAGGAAAACGCTTGGCCTTAACCCACGTTTTTGTGGCTTGGGTTTTTTTTGCACTTGTAAGCCTTGGAAATGCTTATAAACACTACCCGACTCCACAATGAATTACACAACTCCACAATAGATTACACAAAACATATGAGAAAGATAAAATATTCATTGACTCAAAAGTTTACAACAATTCTTAGTGGCCTTGAATTTCTCTAGAATTTTCCTTCTCCTTTGGAGAGATTGTGGTAATTCATAGGTCAATACAGAGTTGGAAATTACATTAGGGTCTTACCATCCAAGACCCATGGCAATTCCTACTTTTCCTAGAACCTTTCCTCTAAAGTTAACTTTGAGTGTCATTACAACTAGAGATTTCCTAACCAAAATGACACAATTAGTGCCTTAGCATGATTGTAGATAAACAGAAAACTTTGCTCAAGGCCTTCAAACACCATGTCATGAAATGTCCTTGAGAATTGTAATATTTATGAATTATTAAGAAACCATCATTTGGAAACTTTTTAATATGGTTTGCCAAGAATGATCAAGCACCACAGGATGCACGATCCCCACCAGATCTTGTGGAAAACTTCTTCAATGGCTTCATGTAACAGAAGAAAATGATAAGTTCAGTACCAATCTAATCAATAGATTATTCAATACCTCAATACCACTTACATCTTGAATATTTTCTTCTTCTTTTCCCCTTCCAAACGCATCAAGATCTATGCTAGAGTGGGCCATCCCACTCTTTTCCACTACTAGGGATGTAGAAACTATGTTCTTCATTATTCTTTCTCATGCTTGAATGTACTCCTCTTCCATGGTATTATTGTTATCATCATTCAAAATATATTCACATGCTATAGAAATGGTGTTTTAGAATCACCTAGGATATTTTTCTTTTCAAGAAGATCATATGTATTATCAAGTGGAACATCTGACATTGTAGAAAAAAATACTTAGGCATTCATCAAGCCGAAGTCTGAATGCCTTCTCAATATCATGAAGAAATACAACTACGTAGTAGCAAAAATACAAATCTAGTAATTAAAAATGTAATACTACCATGGCAAAAATCGGTGGTTGTAAAATATGTACATCATATTGAGATCAAAAAGTTTTACACTTTTAATTTCTTGCATGTGCAAGAAATCTTGAGGTAGAGGAAGGATTATGAAAATGGAAAATGGGTTATGTGTACACTCTAGTAATCAGGTAGTATAAGAGCTATGACAATGAAAGTTGAGTTCCATCTACACTCCAATCAGGAAGGACTTTAATTTTATCTTCCAACCTCTTTTTGTTCTATAGAAAATTAAAAACTTTAAATATCTTATA
Source organism: Ceratopteris richardii (assembly GCA_020310875.1). Lineage (NCBI taxonomy): Eukaryota > Viridiplantae > Streptophyta > Polypodiopsida > Polypodiales > Pteridaceae > Ceratopteris > Ceratopteris richardii. Next base: position 10,508,730 of record CM035436.1, read on the forward strand.
TGAATATAACAATATGTATATATAAAAGGAAAACAACACATATTTTTTACCTTATGCCCTTGTATTCTTAAGTTGGATTGATGCATATCATCAAATCCCATTATTAACAGTTCTTCTCTCACATTAGCAAGGGTCCAATGATGATTCATTGAAATAACTTCCATTTCATTGTTGGGCAAACCTATCTTAATTTCAAATGAAATTAAAGAAAGCTCAAAACTCTATAATGGTATCCATTCACCAATTACACACATCCAACGATCATAATAGAATATAATGTACAATGAAGTACAGTGCTTCAAATATCTAAATCATATGCATGTTGCAACAATTTTAAAAAGGTATCTATCCCCTTTGGTGCATCCTTCTAAATCTCCAATTTTCACCTAGTGAATCCTCCACTTGCTCAAATGTGATATCTTTACACATGAACATTGTGGAAGTCTCTAGAACCTTGAATGCCTAAAATAGATGTACAAAACAATGGATAGGAACACACCAATGCACTCCAATAGATCTAGAAAGTTTTGTGAATTACAAAGAATCACGTAAATCCATCACCATCCTATGCCTCAAAGAAGTCATGGACCATATATCAAGTTCTTTCCACTCTAACTTGAAAAGAGAATCTACCTTCATCATCTCTAACCTACCAAAATCATTTGATGTAGAGGATACAACATATGTATGTGTGTAAAAGAAAACTCCCTCATGTAAAAGCTGAGTAGGAGGTACTTGTGGAAAGACTAGTGATCCAAAATCTGTATGCAATGCTTGGAAAGTACATGTAAGGCTATGAAGTGGTTGCTCCTCCACCAAGGTAGAAGGAAATATAACTTCAACAAAAACAAAACATATGTAAATATGGTAAATAAAGAAAGAAGGCCAAGAACGAAACAATATTATATAGCAATACTTATAGTTGATAGGATGTCTCATTTTGTTTGAATTATCCAATTTCATACTTCACATTGTAAAAACATGTACAATTGCAATAGTCCCACTACCTTTGAGATTCTTGAAGCCCAATAGGTGTCCTTTCCCATGAAGATCTAGGTTTCCACGATCTCTAACACAATGAGGGCCAATGCCACAAGGTTGCATGTACACCCATGCACCTTTTCAAGACTCATGTCCTAACCAATGTCCTTCTATAGTTTTGATATTGTGTCATTTCAACATGGGAACATCTTTTGGACACCTATCAGCTTTAGAATGAAGTCTCACTTGAGCCGATCATAAGCTCTCTCAACATCGATCTTGATGAAGAGGTCATTTTGACAAGACAAGAAAACGATTGACCTATCACTATGTTGCAAGCTACTTATAAAAATGCTTTAATTTATAACAAGAGATGATCATACCATAAAATATATGTACCATCATACCCTTGGAGACGTTTTTCTTATGGTTTAGCTACTTTTTAACATCATACGCCATTGTGTAGGTCCAAGACAATAATAACCTAGAACGATGTGATTATACACCATCTAGTCTAAGTGCAAGAGTTCAAGGGTGGATATTATATTAATCATGTTATTTAAACATATAATTTATTAGTAATTTTGCATATTTATATGCTTATAAAATACTTAGTAAAAAATAACAAAATATGCTTATTTTACTTGGATTTGGATACAATATGAGATTCTCAAACTTACTTGGTGAACATATGAACCCTATGTTATTCCATGGATTACTCTCCAATTGATGAAAAAACTTTTTATAAATATGTAGTTATGAATGTGTGTACGTAGGAATGTAAGTCCCATGCTGTTGTCCGGGTGGTTGGGCCTCTTGCATCTTGAGGCGGGGGCGAGGGTTCAACCGCGCTGGCAGTACTTGTGAGGGACATGTTAACTTGGAATGATGTATCATGTGGCTGATGTGCCATCGCCCCTTCAGCAGTTGTGACTGCCGTTTAACCGAGCTATGTAAACCCCTGTTCTTGTGAGATAAGGGGGGTCCCTTGGGTACTATGCCCTTCCTTGTACAGTTGCAATTTCAAAGTTAAAACGGGGGAGAGTAAGCCTCGGCCGAACCTCCATGAAAAAAAAAGTATAAAGAATAAAACGTAAGGGGAGAGAAGACAAAAACATATGTGTGTGTTGGGAACATAGTAAGGAGTACAATTCAAAATTATGTACAGTGTTTGGGGAGAAATAAATCAAGAGACTCAAGAGGTGGAATTATGAGTACCCAATCTAGCAATTATAGATACAAATGGACACGTATGTATGTATGCATGCATGTATGTATTCATGCATGCATGTATGTATGTACATACGTACGCATGCATGCATGCCAACATTTCCCATAGAATAGGGAACTCAAAAAAAATAACATAAAGACATTCATACGATTAAAATTTGCACTCACGCCATCAACAAATAAGGCATGCATACCATCCAATATTGTATCTTATTCTTTTACAAACCACCTGCAATAATAATAATAATAAATATAAATATAAATATAATCATGTAATTACATGCACATGAAAAAAATCCATAAATAAAAATAGAATGTCTGTATGCGTGCATGTACGTGTGTGTTCATGTGTACGTGTATTTGTGTGTATGCATGCATATGTATGTATGTGTCTATAGGGGGCTCGCTCAAAGGGGTACAAGCATAGCTTATAGCATTCCCTTGTTATAGTTTTACAGATAAATGAAGAGAGGCAGAGCCGGGAAAGGGGAGTGGAAGAAATGGCATTAAAAAAGAACCAAATACCAGAGTTATATTCCAATTGTAAAGAATATCCGAATCTGTAAATGAGATACATACAAATCGAATTGTATTTATCAGAAACTAAGGCAAACGCCTAAAAGGTATTGAAGATAATTCAAGGAGATATAAGAATATATATATAAGCCAATATACATACAAAACCACTACATATAAATATGTATAAATATATATATATATATATATATATATATATATATATATATATATATATATATATATATATATATATATATATATATATATATATATATATATATATATAAACACGTATACAAAAATATATACACTAACACACAAAAAAAGTATACGCATATACATGAGAATGTATACGTAATAAACTGATAGGTAGGAGATGGTTGAACCACACCCTTGAAAGATAGGAGCTGGTTGAACTACACCTTAAGAGAGAGGATTAGGAAGTAATCCTCAACCATGGCTTTTGGCGCAAGTGGTTAGCCCATCACACTCCTATCTAGGAGGTTGTGAGTTCAAATCTCCTATAGTTCATTACATTGGTATCAGAGCTTAGGAAATAGGTTTGGGAAAGGTGGATTGACCTAATGGCCTCTAAAAAAAGCGCTTGAGCATCCTCTATATGAAAGGGTACAAAAATGTGCACGTCACTTTCACAAGTTAGCATAACAAAGATTGAGATGTATCTCTCAATCCGTAGGTCAGATTGAGCCATGTAATATAGCATTGCAAAGCTCTCGGAACGAACTTTCCAAATATAATCAGCTATCTAGAAAGTGTAAAGTCCTTGGGAGACCATGGGTGGCACTTGATTAAGGGTTCAAGATACCAAACATGGGTGAGAAGAAGGTTCAAGATTGAGGTTGAGAACAAGGGCTCAAGACACCTAGGTTGCGAACAAGAAGGTTCAAGACACCAAGGTTGAGAGAAAGGGTTCAAGAGACCAAAGTTGCGAAAAAGGTTCAAGAAACTATGGGAGGTTGAGGACATCGATTCAAGGGTACCTAGGGAGTTCAAGGGGCTGATCACATAGGCTATAGGAATACAAGAGCAGATCATTGAGGACAATGATTGACCAAGGGGAGAAGAATGTAATAAAGTGATAGGTAGGAGATGGTTGAACCACACCCTTGAAAGATAGGAGCTGGTTGAAATACACCCTAGGAGAGAGGATTAGGAAGTAATCCTCAACCATGGCTTTTGGGGCAAGTGGTTAGCCCATCACACTCCTATCTAGGAGGTTGTGAGTTCAAATCTCCTATAGTTCATTACAATATATTTATCTTAAACAATCAAGAAGTAACCGAGACTTTATCTATTCTCACACCCGCCAACGGTTTATTTACAGCTCTTTTACCTTATGTTTATCTAATGGTGGCTAGCGACTACTAGTGGCATACTTAGTGTGGGTCAAAATACTTATGGGGGAAAATTAGGTTAAACATGAGATAATAATGTATTTATGTGTGTATATATGACCCGCCCCTCAACACAAGGGGTAAGGCCACTGGTGGAGGGAAGTCCACCATGTGGACTACCCTCGCTCACAAAGGACCCAACACTGTCAACTATAGATCGAGATTGCAGGGCATTCTTGGATCAATGGAAGACAAAGTTATAGGAGGCCAAGTCAAGCTTGGAGAGAAGCGAGGAACGAATGGCCAAGTATGTAAACCACAAATGCAAACCGGCTGAAGTTTTCAACGTGCGGGATTTAGTTCTTGTGAGTTCATGGAACATCACTCTTCCCAGCAATTTCACACACAAATTCAACCATCGATACTATGGACCATACAAAGTCGCAAAGCAAGTCCACCCGGTCTTGTATAAATCAAAACACCAATGTGTTTAAAATCATGAGAACAAGGAGCAAATATTACAAAGGAGTTGAAGAAGTTTTTTTTAGAGTATGAGATCGATATCCAAATGGAATTAAAAGAGGCTCACTAAGCCGCAATCCATTTTTCTAGTTCCAACCAATTTCCAATTAGATTTTGTCTCTACAATTCCTGACATAAACAACATAAAATTTACGTTAATATTAGCAAAAATTTCCATCATATATATAATAATAAAGAAATAGAAATTTTTATTTTGGCATATGGTTGCAAGCATAACATAACATTGAATCTGCATTTCCCCCGACCAAAGGGGAAAATTGGAGAAAAAATATTTATCTATGTATTTAATGCACAATGACTCAGTAAATTATTGGTACACATTCAAACTTTAGTTATGTTTGTAGGCTAAATGGTACAAGATCAAAGAAAATAATATAACAAAACGAAATAATGTAAAAAAATAAAAGTATAAAATTAAAATTAAAAATGCATCGCTTGTATTCAACATGTTATCACTTTTCAATAACCCCAAAGGAATCACAAAGGGTAGATAGAAGAGGTTGAATATTTTTAGGCCAATTGTTAACAAGACCATTAGATCCTGCTTTGGTGAGGAACTTTGCATCAAGTCCAATAAGGGAAATCTTTTCACCAAGGTCTACACATTTCTTGTAATACTCCATGTCGAGAACACCATATCTGTCATCATCAAAAAGATCACAAACTAGTGAGGACCAATAGAATTTTTCTCAAAGAAAGACATGAGATTAGAGTCACTTGTCATCGTTGTTGCCCTACATGTCCTCCATCAAGAGATCAGAAAGACAAAGGCAAAAAGATCAGTTTCAAATATTAATGTTGTAATCAATTCCCAATCCAATGCATAGCAAGTTGTCATAACCATCAATGATTACAACATGGGTTCATTCAATGATTGATGCCAATCTATACCTTATCTAAAAGGTTCAAAGTTGAAGGATCCTAACAGAATAACGTTCTATAGGTATACCCATTATGACGGTTAAAAATACTATGAGTCAAATTATTGTTTGTACCCTCTAAGCTAGTAAGATACTTCATAAGAAAACATCTCTTACTAACATAAAAGACCTTTGTAATTATAAAGATTGAGCAACATTGCACACGATTTTTATCATAAAAAATGAGAGATTCTCAAAGTACATTTTACTTTACGTCAACAATGGTAAGAATATATCTATAAATGATATACAAATTATTGAGAAACATACAAAAAGAATATGTTGACCAACCGATATTATATAGGAGTACTAAATTAATACAATTGTACAAACTAAAGTCGTTAATTATCAACATTCTGTCCTTATTCTATCAAAGCTAAAAGAAAACATAATTAAAGCACATGAACACCATTAATCTATTTGTGCAAACACCTCTTTACGGATAATGTTGTCATTATCACGATTTTTGTTGATCCGACAGATAAGGTTCTTCTCTTGCATGTGTTCAGTTGTTGTTCAACAAGTACATCAAAGGAAGCACACCATTCATGCATGTGATATGCATAAACCATTGGATGCTTGAAACATTTGAAACATCTAATATAGTTAAACGACAAGGAAGGGTTGGTTCAAAGGGGGCAACTATGATTGTCCCGAGCTACAGCAGTTGGATCATTGGAAAAATGTCTAATATACACTAACACACAAATGTCCAACAATTCTTTTACCTTATGTTTATTTAAAGACGGCTAGGGACTACTAGAGGACATATTTAATGTGGGTAAAATACTTAAGTATGGGGGAAAACAGGTTAAATATGAGATAAGTATGTATGTATGTATGTATGTATGTATGTATGTATGTACGTACGTACGTATGCATGCATGTATGTATGTATGTATGTATGTATGTATGTATGACCCACCCCTCAACGTGAGGGATAACGCCACATGGTGGAGAGCAAATCGTCATGTGGACTACCCCCACTAAGATAAGGAAGATATTAAATGTAATTAAAATCATGAGAATGATGGCCAAATATTAGAAAAGAGTTGAAGAAGTGTTTTATGAGAGCATCAAAATGATATCGTAATGGAATTAAAAGAGGTTCTAGTGAGCCTCAATCCATTTTGCTAGTCCCAATAAATTGCCACTTAGAGTTTGTCTCTACAAATTCTTGACAAAAACAACATGAAAACTTACTTTGATATCGGGAAAAAATTCATCATATATATAATAATAAAGAAATAGAAATGTTTAGTCTGGCCTATGGCTGCAAGCATAACATAAAATTGAATGTGCTTTTCCGTCGATGAGAGAGAAAAATGGACCAAAACCATTATGTATGCACAATCACTCAGTAAATCAAATTATGTTCTCCTTGCTCTCATATGCTTTTATGATCGGGTCATCTAGGAGGTGGCACTCTAGTAAAATTAGTTTGGCATTAGCATATATCACATGCTCTTCAAACCACCACATATGTTGTCCTTGATTCAAAAACATGACAAATGGGACTATACATATACTTTTTTTATAGCCTCTCAAGATGGCATGATGAATACAAGTCTTGGGTATGATGGGAAGGATTCATGGATTTATCTCTATAATATGGCTCTATAATGAATATGGTTTTTGGGAAAATTGTCTCGTTAGTCTTATATTATCAAAGCAATATATATTGTTATCCATCTATCTCAATTCTATGGCATAAAACTGCATGGTAATTCTACCCTATGGCACTCGTTAGTGCATTGAAATACTTCTAGATTAATGGATTCGATACATATGCTTCTTGGATATAATCAAAATTCAACTTATATGCTATGAGGTCAGTTGATTTGTCTGTATTCAAAGTGTTGGAATCACTATATGGATCCAAATCACTTTGAGGTCTAGTTAAGGTGACCTTAAGATCCTCAACTAGGTAAACACATTCCTTAATGCAACCACTATACAACCGTTTTCTTTTTTAGCACGCAAAACATTATGATTTTTTGCCTGATAAGCCTTCCAAGAATAGGGATATCACCTTTTCTTATTAGGGGAATTCTCTAGTACGACATTCTTTCATTGAAGCAAGGTAAAGAATAAACATTAAAGCCCTAAAAATCAGAGACGAAGTTAAAAGACTAAAGATCCAACAAAAATCTTCCACTTTTTCCTTTCATCAAGCCTAAATCAATGTACATATGTAAATAAAACTTTTGTAATGGGAAGAATCTTCCCACTCTTTTGTTCAAGAAAAATCTCAAACTTGTCATTCTTAGAAATTGAGATAATTTTTGTAAAGTGGTACATAGACCATTATATAAGTGAAAGCTCCTCATTTTCTAAAGACCTTTTGATCCCTTTTAAGACTTGTATTATTGAAGAGAATAGAGAGCTTCTACTTCAAATCTCAAACTTATGTTTCCTCCATACATTTCCTCAAGTTTTCATGACTCTTTTGTGCATGTGAAAAATGTATCTTGATGCTTGAATGTGATCATTAACAACTAGTTCCCTTTTTTTAAGAGGACTTTTGGACGAAGCCTAAACTCCCTTGCTTGAATTAGATTGAAAGAGCAACTATAAAAGTGAAGGGACTAATACCCATGGAACCCCCCATATCCCACAAAGTAGGGGTTAAGACTACCCAATGCAAGACTAGGAAAGGACTTCCCGAAGGCATCTAGTTTTAGTGGCCTGAATGCAATACAAGTGAGGTATAAACTTGCCTATCACCCATACATGTCCCGCAATCATAAGGGTAAATCAAACCCACGACCTCTACCTCATGAGGTGAACACCCAATCAAACCACTATGTTGTGCTGACCCAACTAGTTTTTCTATTAGTACCATTAATCATGTAGTTAATTTTGACAATGTTGTTCTTCTACAAGTGATTTGTATATAGAACTGTTCTAAACCATTTTAGTCATAATATAGAATTCTTTTGTGTATTTGACACATGTGGAGGTGTATAGCTTTCAAGAGATTTGAAATGATTTCAAAGATGGCATAGTCTAAATTGATGGTATGTGAGTTATGATGACTTTAATGGCTACAAGCATTGTTTTAGCACAACCCCTCAAAAAAAGGTGATCTCTTCCTCCTCAATTCCTCTCGCATTTTTACATCCCTTTACATCACTTCAAGTTGGAAATTGAGTGTTAATCTCAATCCACTACAATTAGGGCAACACTTTAGTGCCACTACTAGGGAAAAGACTTTTCTAGGTAGATTTAGTGGCATATAATGCATGAGTGCAAGAACATGTATGTGAAAACTCCTTATTGATTGTGTGGTGAAGTTCCACTACTTATTTTAATCTAGAGATTTGTCATTAAGTCTCCCATTGAAAATTATAATTCAAAATTAGAGCTTAGGATAAAATAATTAGAATGATTAGGAGGAAAATTAATGAAATGAATGAAAAGAAGCGGAAATCGAGTACATAATCTTCTTGATTTGAAAAAAAAATAGGATATGTAGTGGTGGGAAACAAGAGAGATGAATGGTGCTTCCACGACAACATAAGAAGTAAGGATGCATTGAGATTAGTGTGTTTGAAGAATAAAAAGAGAGAAAAAAAGGGTAAGTACTTACCCTATGGTGTTCCCACAAGTAGACGCAGTCATTACATGAAATCATGAATTGTTGCACAAGGTCAAACAATAATGAGAGAAATTCATATGGGATGAATGTTTGACAATTTACATGGTACATCAAAACAAACTTGTAGCAGTATTCTACGGCGATAAGAGAGAGATGAAGAGTTGAGTATTCCTATCACCACCATTGAGTTATTGGAGAGAATCGCTACTGTAGACATGTGCATGTGCTCTTGGACTTCATGATTGGAGGGTAAATATTCATTTGCATGATAGTTGATTAACTAATGATTATTGCAAAAATCTTCCTTTGATGATAGTAACAAATTTCAAGATTCCAATGGTCGATCAATGTATCTAATGTTGCCATGCAACATAGGTCATGAGATAGCACTCCTAATTGCCTAGAAAAATTAGGTAGTTGTAGGATTGATTCTTAATACAATAGGATATTCACCTAAAAATAGTATGGACTTGGAACTGTTAAGTAAAAGGGATCTTGACACAGGCACAATTTGCATGGAATGAATAATTAGACAATGTAGAGGAACTAACCAATAACACATGGCATCCTTGATTAGTGTAAGCTAATAAGTAGGATGGCCACAGATGAACTAATGATAAGATGCGTTAATCTTAGGAGCAATAGCAACATAAACCTACGTATTGAACAAGGAATCTATCCAACTATTATGGGCAATGAGAACATGGCATATCTACGGTGAAAAGGGGAAGCAATGTACCAATTGATTTTTTTGGGAAGCATTTTGCATGCATGCATGTGTAATTAATAATCTATTTGTATTTATTTTCTAGTTGTGAATAATTGTTTATCCAAAGAAGCATTTGCGCACCATTGTGGTGGGCTCTTCACCTGGCGACCTTGTGGCACTATAAGAGAATCAACACATGCGATTAGTAGGTGACATTCAAATTCCTGTTTGCTACAATGAATCCAGCTTTAGAAAGTTAAAACCGGAAGCTTCTTTGGATCACACATAGATTGTTATTTTAGGAGGTCAATACTCCATTCTAGTGCTGGAAAGTGGAGCGCACATTCAATTATGAATAAGTTGCACTGCAAGAGAGAGGACATTGTGAGAGCATAATTCCTGAAGAATGTTTCTCCCATGCATTATCATTTCAAGGACATTGCCTATACACATTCAAGCCAGTGGAGATTCAAGCAATTGGAACATAGGTAAAAAGCACGAGAGTATTACTATTTGTTGGCTGTGGATTTGCACTTTGAGACGATTTGTATTAATAAGGGGGTTGCATTTATAAAATTTTCCACACGGCTGGCTTTGCACTATGGGGGTTATATGCATATGAAGGTGTGGCAGAACGTTGTGCAATTGAATAGTATGAATCCCCAAGTAAAAAGTAAAGGAATAATATATGTTCACTGTGTAGAAGTGTGATTCCAAAACTATGCGATTCTCAATCTACAAAAGCAACAAGCAGCTTAATTGTAGAAGTTTATAAGTGCAAACACACCAAACTCTGACTGATCCAAAGCCGGGTGGGGAAGTTATTCGACCAAATTTTTGGGTTAGCTTATTCTTTGAAGTGTGAAGATTATACATGAACTCTTGAGAGGAACAATGTAACAGTCCTGTACAACAGTCATCAATTAAAGGGTCAAGTCCTTTGTGCAACTCAGTGAAGGCAAGATTAGACCTAGATCTCAATTTAAGATAGTAGAACCTAGAGTGTAATTAGATGCACATGGTATGAATTTGCATTTATTTATAAGAGGATCTGTCAAAGAATCTAAACTAAATGTGACATCAAGATATTCTAGTAGTGAAATTGTCAATGCAAGAGTGAGGTTGTACTCATTGATTTTAAAGTAGTGCCTTCAAGATTGATTGTATTTGTGTGATTATTCGTATACAAACTGAAGCAAAAAATTTGACAAAATCTCAAAGAGGTCTGATGAGCCCCCAAGAGGGGATTGCTCTAAAGAAAGGCAATACAGACAATAATCTGCCAAAAAAAATGTAGATGTGATCCTCTTGGAATAGTCATAAAATAGACAAAACAACAATTCACTCCAATGAGACAAATCGTTAAGTTATTATGCAAGAAGCATGATCAATGAGTGACTTCCAAGAATTGGCTCTAGAGTGAACAATTCTGAATTGGGGTCTTGCTTTTCAACTACCCTACTTCTATCAAGATAATGTTGGTATGTCATCAAGATTTCTAGGAAAGGGATATCAAGGCTTAAGATACTTCTATAAATTAAAGGCTTTTGGAACCTCTTTCAAAGGCAAAAGGTCAATGTTGTGATAACAAGCTATTTTCCATGAGATTTGGACCAATGTCAGATCTGCCAGAATTAAGTTTGGCACACCATATGTGGTTGATACAAAGGGAAACAGAAAAAGAATAGACAATCATTCTACTCATTTGCCCTCCACGCTTTAAGGTGTCTGGACAGCAATCAAAGGATTTTACAAGTACGAATGGCAATCGAGATGGCAAGCCAAACTTGCTAACTCATACTTGGGAAAAAAACATTTAATAGAGGTAATATGCTTTTATTTGTTTCATGGACAAGGAGGGGGCAGCCTGCATTCCTCACCCCACTCGATAATTAACAAGGTTTCGTGTACATAATGAGCCTTACATGCAATTAGTACATCAGCAAAAGAGCTCTATATATATTCTTAAAAGGAACTTGCACATGTATCAAGATCATTGATCTCTTAAGGATAATTTAACAATCAAGAAAAAAATAAGAAGAAACATATTTAAGAGGATAGTATAATAACATAAGACTCATTTTTCCCCTTTACGCAATCGACAACACACAATGTTCTGCAAAATCATTTCACAAAAACATGTTTATTTATCAATGGAGGTGCATGACCAAGTTTAATGTGATGATTAATAATGGACTCTTCCATGTTCACTTCAGTGTAGTCAGAAAACCAGTCATGCAGAATTCAAATGATTGAATTGAACCTGGATCCAAATGAAGGTATGATGAAGTTCATTAAACTTACTGTAGCACCCTTGCTTGCTTTAATGTGATGACTGACAATGAGCCCTTCCATATTCACTTCAGTATAGCCAAGAAGCCAGGCGTGCAGAATTTGAATGATCGACTTGAAGATGGATACAAATGAAGAGAATGGCTTCTACAGTTCTCTGAACTGCAAATAATCAAAGCTTCCATTTTGTGCATATAATAGTAAGAGCAGGAGTGCAGAATAATATCTCCCCACTAATCATTGCCTCTCCATCCCAGTACATCACTCACATTCTTTTAATAGAAGCCAGAGAGTTCTACCTTTTACCACCTTCAATCTTATTCGAGAACGAGAATGTTCCATTCCTATACCCCACAATGTAATACTTGACAGCATAATTTTGCATTAATGTCTTCTTCACTTGACCAATCACAATTCACCTATCATAATGCACAATGAGATCATCACCACATGTGGTCACAAATGCAACATATTGACCTTTGTATCATGTGATGAGTTATTACGAGTTGCAACCTAAAACACAATTGTGGTTAGGTAATGTAGAATCTTAACACGCTATTTTCAGAATTGATTTAAAGTCATATAATGTGTGTCACAACCTATATATATGATTAAGGTAACCAGAAGACCTGGTGATCCCTACATGTTCACATCCTCTTTGGGTTGCGATCATCAGTTTGACCACAAAAAATGTAATCTGATTCTAAACGAATTTGTGCTTCACCCTTCACATAAGATACCTAGATATCTATGGTCTAGGATCATCACAATGCTTGATTCCAAAACCCATATGTATCTACGTGTCCTATTTGCATTGAACAAAGCCATTGATGGGAACAGACACCATTATTTTTGCTCATTGAGATGCACATCGAAGTTGTCAGACCGCAAGGGACCAATAGATACACCAACTCATCAACCATGCAATTAAATAAACAAGCACCAGCTTCGCTCATCTATGATATCAGATAACCAACCACCAACTAAAATTGTGAAGGAGAAAATGTATGCATACATTTGCCTGCATGTAAATGTACATGATCACAAGGAGAATCAATTCAAAGGACAGGAGAACAATGTCCTAAACTTGATACAACATGAATTACCTATTTGTTGATGTGAATTATGTGAAAAGTATACAAAACCCCAAAACCCCAGGGAAACAAGCATGAGAACTGAGGAACTGAACGAATTCATAAACAAAAACAAACTTTGACATCAGCAAAAGCAGTGGTTTGATACTTAAAACTAGGAATTTCAAGGAACTGGACTCTATTCATCATAAATGACCTCAGACATACATTGCTTCAGACAAAAAATAACTAATTTTCCTACAGGACTTCACAACATAACACTAAAGAAAGAATCGAAAGAATAAAGTCCAAGCAAGTACTAAAACTTAAAGTTATCAGCAAGAGATCTTCAATACTCCAAAAATAGGAGCATTATTAGATTTCCTTCTCTGACCCTGTAAAACAACTGCCATGAGCAGGCTGATTTTTGTTAAGTACGAAAGTGTTTTATTGATTTGTGGGGGCGATTCCCCTTTTTCTTTCAAGGCCTCTTGAGATGATATTGAAACAGGCCCGCTGATAAATCAATACACTTTCAAACAGCATGTGAACATCACAAGCGCCCTGACAGCAGAAACTACAATGATTGCATGGGTAATATTTCTTACTCATCATCTACTACGAATACTTGCTTATTAGCCCGATAAAACCACCATCCTGATGCAACTATAGCTACCAAGCCTGCTGCCACTGCAATATTCTTAGTTGGATCTGAAGATGTATCTGAAACTGGAGGGCGCTCATATGCAGGAGAGCTGCTTGAAACGTGCGTCTCTGCCTTCCCTCCCTATTTTCCATATTTGATGCCACGAAACAGGACAAAAAAATTATCAGACTGAATGTCTTAACTACTTTTACAACGAAGACACTAAAACACACGCACACACACATTCAGCATTTAGGTATATGAAGCATCTGTATGGAAGACACTGAATACCTCTGTGGCAAGCCGCTTCTCCAGTTTCTCTTTCTCCATCTTCTGTGGCACACAAAGGCAGTCCAGATTAGTTTTACATTTAACAAGCCACAAGATATATGTTAAAACAGATAATCAGAATTAAACCATAAATATACTCTTCGTACTGAGCTACATTCGAGGGGAGGAAAAATATATTATGCCAAAAAAGTTAACATGAAGGACTAGAGTAGCATTTGATATTGACAAAAAAAATGGTGTGGATGTATGTGTGTTTGAAAATTTAGCAATACTCAAGGCGATTATTTGGTTGCATCTTCCAAAGCATGGAAGTGATTATCCAGACTAAACAGTGTAAATGTCATTAAGTATGCTAAGAACCATCTGTTTCAGTTTGTGTACAGCATAAGATCATACTAGTAGAAATGGGATACAAGCACATACAAATGTATAAATGTTTTTATGATATTGGAGGCTATATTTATTTACCGATGTGACATAACTCGTCGAAACAACCATTCTTGGAGTTTGAAATAGCTTGATCTTAGAATAAGTAGTTATTAGTAAGAGGTGTTAGCAAATGTGTCAAGATTTGAGTAACCTTTGACTAGGGAGCTTAACCTACATGTTTATAAATTTACCAATGGTAAGAAACGATTTCCATTTCTGGGAAATGGTTATAAAATGTGGTCAAAAATTTTACTGCATATTCTTATGAAACTTCAAGAGAGCTATCCAACCATGTATCCATCAACCACCACCAAAATCAAGGTCAAAAGTCAAAACCTAATTTTCAGATCTTATGTGAAAAGCAGATTCTGAACTATGAAAAGCTAGTGACACATGGGAAAAGGCAAATAAATCTATAAGTTATGAGCGAATGGCCAAAATTTGTATGTGTGGCAAATAGTAAAGCGCCAAATAGTACTTGCAAAATATTTATGCCACTAAAGCTGAATGGCAATATACATTTTCCGAAAAAGCTATTCAGTCTTTATGCTTTTTCGTCCAGCTTATTCTATGGGGAATTTAGCCTAGAAGAACCTCATTGAGGTGCTCTTGTATTATCATTTAGTTTAAGCTCTAGGCATACTCAAGTCTTGGAGCTTGGTCTTGAAAGTATTTTTGCATGTAGTAACTAGTTTTTGGAGCCTCTCTCTCTCTCTCTCTCTCTCTCTCTCTCTCTCTCTCTCTCTCTCTCTCTCTCTCTCTCTCTCTCTCTCTCTCTCTCTCTCTCTCTCTCTCTCTCTCTCTCTCTCTCTCTCTCTCTCTCTCTCTCTCTCTCTCTCTCTCTCTCTCTCTCTCTCTCTCTCTCTCTCTCTCTCTCTCCCCCCCCCCCCCCCCCCCCTCTCCCTCCCTCCCTCCCTCCCTCCCT
Source organism: Ceratopteris richardii (assembly GCA_020310875.1). NCBI lineage: Eukaryota > Viridiplantae > Streptophyta > Polypodiopsida > Polypodiales > Pteridaceae > Ceratopteris > Ceratopteris richardii. The sequence continues at coordinate 10,524,244 of CM035436.1, forward strand.
CCCCCGCCCTTCTGTTGGAAAACAATGTCACATCAGTCCAAAATCCTATTAGAGCAGAAACCCTAATTTTGGTACTTAAGTCATTTTTGGCACAAAATTTGGGTAAAATTTTTATGAGCCTATCTTGTAGAGCTTGAAGAGAGCTTTCTAATGGTATAAGACATGAAGTCATCAGAGATCAGATTTGGGAGAAAACCCTAACCCTAATTTTCTACTGATTTAAGGTTTTTACCTCATTTGATAGCTCTCAGCTTGGAGGTCATAAAAATGTTTTCAGATCATTCATCATGTGGTCAGAAGTGTGAAAAAGAAGGTCAAAAAGAACTTTTGGCGATTAAATCAAAATAAAACAAAAGCTTATAAATTTATGATGAGTTTTATAAAAAACAACGATCCTTAAGTTTTTACGCTAAAAGCAGCTTTATTCCTTATTTGATCGCATGAGATCTTGATGCTTTTAAATTAGAGTCTTGGGTCACTTTTGGAGACATCCAACGCCAACTGAACGCAAGCTTGTGGTGGAGCTTGAGGAGATAGTGCTCTAGCACTCATGGCGCAGCCATGGTGCACTTTAGGGGGTAGCTATGAAGCTATGTTGAGGAGCAGCCATGGAGTTCTTCTTGGAGAAGAGTGTGCTTACACTCTTGTTTATGGAGAAGACTTACCTATGAGTAGATTGGTGGTTTGGATCAGCCATCTACATGATGTATTTGAAGATTATCTTCTACATGAAGATTTTGGAGTACTTCAAAGACATTGGATGGAGCTTAACATAAGATTGCATCTTATGTTAACTATTGAGGTACATATTCTCTTTATGCACACAGGTACTACTTGAAGCTTATGGAGGCAATGGCATCCATATCTGGAGGAGTCCTATTCGGCATACATAAAGGAGAATCAGTACATGCATGCTACATGCATTCAGACGAGGTGTTAAAGAAGGTGTTTCCATATGAGTATGAGGATTTCTGTCAGCAACATGTTAGCATTCTATGCTAATTCCGCAAGTATGTGATCTATCACACACACATCTGATTTAGGATCTTCCATAGCCTAAAATCAGATTAGGGTTTGCTGAATATCAGTTTCAAACTGATCCTTCCTCTTTTGAGCACTCATACACTCTTCTACAACCTATCAGGTCATACATCTCATACGTATTCAGATTTTTGTCCCTACATCTGAGTATTCTTGTAAATTTTGTACATATATGTTGGGGATAAAGACCCCAAGGACTCTCCTTTTGTATATTTTGACCCTTCCATGTGAAAGCTCTCGAAGAGAGCTTTCTAGACATATTTTTGTTATATTTTTTGGACCCCAAATTAGGGAGTTATAGGCATTTACATTATTTTTATGACTTTTGATCATTGGCCATGTGTGAACATGCCCAAATGATCTAAAAGTCACTTATCAATAAACTTGGTCCCAAATCTCTCATAACTTGATTGGGACTTCTTCAACTTCAGCTTCTCCATCTTCTTCTCCAAATTTCTGCGCAGGTTTCTCTCTCTACTTTCTCTCTCCTCACGCAAGAGTCCACTCCCTTGGCGTTTGGAGCAACCGAGCACACTACGACGTAGCTCTCCGCGGCCTCTTTCTTTCAACTTGTATCAAAGCTTTGAGCTGTTCCATCGCGACAAAGTTGCTCGAAGTGCTTTTCTACTTCAGCCTATGTTAAGCTGAAGGTGTTTTCTTGCATTTGGGAGAATTTCATCGCGAAAAACCTTCTCTTTTCGCAATAAAAGTGCTGTTTTTGGAGGATTACTTCAGCCCGGAGCAAAGCTGACGCAAATTTTGTGCTTCTTAGAGAGTTTCATCGCGAAGAATTCTATCCTTCCTACATTGCTGATTTTTTCATCTACAGGTCTTTTGTGGCAAAAATTCCCTCTCATTTCAAGTGGGAGGACGTGTACAAAGATTGAGGAAGTGCATACTTGCTGATTTTTTCATCTACAGGTCTTTTGTGGCAGAAACTCCCTCTCATTTCAAGTGGGAGGACGTGTACAAAGATTGAGGAAGTGCATACAAAGAAAATTTCAGAAATTGATTTTTGCAAGTTTTGAACAGTTTTTGGGCTTAATTTCTGAGCTATACTCGTAAGGTAATTGCACACGAGACAACAGATGAATTTTACCTTTTTTGGTGAAATTTTGAAGTTCTTAGTGTGCAAACATGGCCTCTACCTCCTCTGATGTCAAAAGCTTGTTTGAGATCAAGAGATTTGAAGGTAGCGGTTTTGATTTGTGGAAAGAGAGAATGTTGGGCATCCTCTTTCTTAAAGATTGTGAAGGGGCTCTTGAGGAAGTCAAGCCTGAAGATATGACACATGCAGCATGGATGAACCTAAACAAGAAGGCAATCACTTACATCAAGATGGCTGTCTCAGATGAAATCTTAGTGGATTTGAAAGGCCTTACAACTGCTTTTGAGGTATGGGAGAAGCTGAAAGCCACTTATGAAAATACAATGCCTGTAAATCAAGTGCATCTTATGCGTAAGCTAGTGTGTATGCATCTTGATGAGTCAAAAAGTGCGGCTGAGCACTTATCTTCTTTTACAGGTACTCTTTCACAATTGCAAGACTCTGGATTACCTCCATTTGATGATAAGCTTAAGAGAGAAGGCCAATGTGGCCTCTAGTGTCATCATTGAGGAGCCATCAGATGCAGAAGATATACTTTGTGCTACTATGGCAGCAGAGCATGCCGAAATTATTGATGCTTCTATTAATATTCATGCACAAGATATGCATATCACAAAGAGGGATTTGATTGATGCCTTGCTTACTGTGAATGATGCTTTGTCGCAAACATGGACTGTAGATTCAGGTGCATCGTTTCATGTAACTCCTATTAAAGAGTGTTTTACTACATTTCATGCAGGCAGCCATGGACATGTATATCTTGGAAATAACCATGCTTGTTCTATTGAAGGTATTGGCACAGTGCATCTCACAGTGGATGGTACTAATGAGCTGGTTTTGCACGATGTAAGGTATGTACCAAGCATTAAGAAAAGCTTATTGTTTGTTGGGCAAATGGATATGCATGGATATAGTACCCTCTTTGAGAAGGGGTCATGGAAGCTTATCAAAGGCTCTAGGCTGATTGTTAAAGGTACAAAGAAAGGGACTCTTTATTGCTTGCATGGTAAAGCCTTGCTGGGCAAGTTTATTGCTTTGGCTGAAATCCATTCACACATGGAATTATGGCATAAAAGGCTTGGCCACATGAGCCAAAAAGGCCTTGATAAACTATGTAATTTGGACAAGTTTGATGCTAAAGGCTCAAAACTTGATTTTTGTAATGAATGCCAATATTGTAAGCAAGTAAAGAATTCCTACTACTCTGGTGTCTCTCGTAAGTCTAATGTGCTTGATCTTGTTTATTCTGATGTTTGTAGCATGCCCACAAAATCTATGGGGGGTGCTCTTTACTTTGTTTCTTTTGTTGATGACTACTCTAGGAAGCTTTGGGTATATTTGTTAAAATCTAAAGATGAAGCCTTTGCTGCATTTAAGAAATTTATGTGCATTTGTGACCACTCAAACAGGTAGAAAGCTGAAATGCTGACGTACAGATAATGGGGGTGAGTTTACAAGTGCTGAATTCAATAGATTTTGTGAAAATCTTGGTATTAAGAGGGAGCTAACAGTCCCATACAGCCCCTCTTCCAACGGTGTGGCTGAAAGGTATAAAAGCACTTTATGTGAGAGGGTTCGATGCATGCTGTCCACAGCTAATCTCCCTCATGGATTTTGGGGAGAGGCTTTGAAAACTGCAGTTCATGTTTGCAATCGATCCCCTCATATGTCCTTAAAAGGTGGCATTCCAGAAGAGGTTTGGTCTGGCAAACCAACTTCATATGACCACCTACGCATCTTTGGTTATGATGCTTTTGTGCATATAAGGCCTGAATTGAGAAGCAAGTTAGATGCGAAGTCCATGAAAGGAATCTTCATGGGTTATGGAGATGAAGGTGAAATGGGCTACAGGATTTGGCTACCTCAGCTCAAGAAGGTAATATGCAGCCGAGATGTTGTATTTAATGAGGCCACAGTACAATAATTCGCGAATTTTATGCCCAAAATAAAATTCGTAGAACGAATTAATTCGTGGTGCACGAATTTTATGCGTTTTTTTTTTGCCATACCTTGACTACGTGAAAGATACATAAGGTGAGCTTCTATATACCATGCCCATCCACTTTTCCAAAGGCAATAACAAAAGCAAAAGGGGCATAATAAACTCTTCTAAAAGAGATAATTATCCCCTTGATGGAGACTAAGTTAGACAGCATAGAGACAACATATTGCACTTGATTCAAAAGCCACCAACATTAGCAAGTAGCCATCCAAGAGATCAAAGCATAAGATACTTGGCTTCAAAAGATAGAGATCCCTTCTATGCATTTTAGTTTTATAATGGCATGTTATGGAGATAGGCACCATTTTTGCATCCTCAGGATTGCACTCTACCACATGACATATAATTGAGCACATCTTCACCATACACACACAGTACACTAATGTGTCATTAGCTCCATCCTTGTATCCATCTACACCCTATCAACAATCATTCTCCATTTTATCCACATTTGTAAGTTCTCCCTATCTCGATGATGAGTGGATAGACATCCACATTTATGTATGATTCATCTCATGGGTCAACTTTGGCCTTTAATATAGCTCAATAAAATCCAAGAATCTTACATGAGATTAAGATATATATATATATATATATATATACTTTATATGTAAAAAATAAAATTCTCTCCAGATGGATAAAATTCCCGAATTTTATTTTTGAGCTGAACGTAATAAACGAATTAAACAAAAAATTCCGGAATTAATTCTCATGAATTAATTCTCTCCTTCGTACTATGAATGAGGCAAGGCTTCTCAAAAACAATTGTGCCTCTAAAGATGACCATAAAAGAGTCAAATTTCAGCATGTACAGCCACTAGTTAAATCTGATATGAACCCTCGGGATGCACCACACATAGTACGAAGGAGAGAATTAATTCGTGAGAATTAATTCGGGAATTTTTCGTTTAATTCGTTTAGTACGTTCAGCTCAAAAATAAAATTCGGGAATTTTATCCATCTGGAGAGAATTTTATTGTTTACATATATATATATATATATATATATATATATATATATATATATATATATATATATATATATATATATATATATATATATATATATATATATATATATATATATATATATCTTAATCTCATGTAAGATTCTTGGATTTTATTGAGCTATATTAAAGGCTAAAGTTGACCCATGAGATGAATCATACATAAATGTGGATGTCTATCCACTCATCATCGAGATAGGAAGAACTTATAAATGTGGATAAAATGGAGAATGATTGTTGACAGGGTGTAGATGGATACAAGGATGGAGCTAATGACACATTAGTATACTGTGTGTGTATGGTGAAGATGTGCTCAATTATATGTCATGTGGTAGAGTGCAATCCTGAGGATGCAAAAATGGTGCCTATCTCCATAACATGCCATTAAAAAACTAAAATGCATAGAAGGGATCTCTATCTTTTGAAGCCAAGTATCTTGTGCTTTGATATCTTAGATGGCTACTTGCTAATGTTGGTGGCTTTTGAATCAAGTGCAATATGTTGTCTATATGTTGTCTAACTTAGTCTCCATCAAGGGGATAATTATCTCTTTTAGAAGAGTTTATTATGCCCCTTTTGCTTTTGTTATTGCCTTTGGAAAAGTGGATGGGCATGGTATATAGAAGCTCACCTTATGTATCTTTCACGTAGTCAAGGTATGGCAAAAAAAAACGCATAGACCTCTATGCATTCAGAGGGCATTGATCTTACGAGTTCACGAAGTGGAGGCTCTAGAGACATAGTTGAGCCTGAGTATGATGATGAGGGCAATGTTCTCAATGATGGAGGCTTGCTCTCTTCATGAGATTCATCATCCTCATCTGATGATGAATGCTAGAGTTTTGATTGACATTATGTTTGATATACCATATCATTTGACATTGAAGATTATATGCTTTCATTGTTGATTGATGATGTTTTATCCCTTGTATAATCATCCATGGATAGTGACACAATGACATATGTTTTTCATATTTTTTTATATTTTGTGGTCAATAGATTAGTACAGTTTAGCCACTTGATGTAGAATAATCCAAGAATTTTGAACTTTCCTTTATGTTTTCAAAAGGTACATACTGGTTGCGTACCTTAAAAATCATTCAGTACAAATGTACGTTCCATACGTACCGTATTTGTACCGTACCTTACGTACCTTTCCACCTTGACACACACATACACACACATATATATAGAGAGAGAGAGATGTACAATACACTTTTTCCACATTTGAAGCTTCAATAAACACACTAAAAAGATCAAGCACATAATAATTTTGATTTTGCACACAATACATGTGTCACACTATCATACATGGATCACGATCCGTGATAAATATTACAAATAAATTGTAACATAATGTTAAATGGTAGCAGCCACAAAACAAAGACCAATAGACCATACATAATTGGTAAGATCAACCATCATGTCAACCTTGGAAACCTCGCAAAAAGGCTCTTTCCAGAGCTTGGAGACCTCATGAATTTTATTTTGGGCTCATGAATACGGACAAGTGTTAAAAGCTAGAAGTCTCACATACAATGGAAAGGTTTCAAGCTCAAGGTTCACTTAGGGGCAATGCTCATGAGCGAGGCCTAGGCTTCAAGCTCGTGAGAGAGGCCTAAAAGTAAGCATGGACTGCGGACTCAAAGTTTCAAAGGTGGGTTGAGTGGCAAGCAAGGTAAGCGATCGAGTCAAAGACAATGCTCACAGGGCTTATTAGTTGTTGTGTCGATTGGCTATCGTAAGGAGGATTGTTGGAACTTGGATGTGCAATTCGAAGTAATGACCTAAGGCTAGATAACTGGTTGCCAGAACCGATGGCGATCAGATGTATGGTTTGTTAACGAACTGAACCGAATAGGATGAGGTACTTTATCCTTGTGGTATGCAAATTGAGGCCACCTTGCTTCCCACTGTGCAAGATACTTTAAACTCAAGCACACATCTTGATGTCTTAACCTCAAGTGCCCATCTTTATTGGACATAACACTCCCCCCCTTATCTTCCATTTGCTGTCCTCAACAATTTCCTCAAGCATGAAGGACTTGGGCCACTTCTCCCACTTGAACAAACACCTTTGGACTATAACCAAATAGGCTACATGGAACATAGTGATTGATGTCTTCTAAGATCAAATTTCCTCAAGAGAGGTCAGTATTATCTTACACAAGTTTCTGTACCAAAATGAAGCAGAAACACACCTCAACCTCCTCCAAGTTAAAGGAGCACTACCTCTCCAAGCTAGCACATGAAGAGCTCACTCCCCAAGTGATGCTCTAAGCATATAATACTTCCTCTTCATATAGAGATATTGTCTCTTGCAAAAATCAGCTTTGGGGTAGAAGATGAGCCTAAAGATTGTTTGCATTCAGAGGCCTCAATTGTAAACTCAAATGTACATGTCATGAAGGCTTTTTTGATGCTTTAAAAGTTTGATTTGCAAAAAAATCTTACTTGGCCTTTCTAGCGTCATGTGTGGGTTTTTTAACTTACCACATGTCACAATGATAGCCATAGGATTTATTACATGAGATTTGGAAGTGTCAACTTTTCTTTTCAATTTTAATGTGCTTTTCACAGTACAATATGAAATTAGGGTTTTAATTTTGACAATGATTTAGGTGTCAAACACACAAGAATTATATATAATTGGATAGCTCTCATTGAGCTCTACCATATTCTGAAATAAAAACTTTTGACCCTTTTTTTTAACCATTTCCCAAAAATGGGACCATTTCTTACCATTTCCAAGACTTAATTTTATCCATCTTTTAGCCCAGCAAATAGGCTCCCTAGTGGAAGGTTTCCCTATTTGACATATTTTCTAACAGAATCATGAGGCTTGCAATGCAAGATAGCATGAAGGACAACATGGTGTTAGGCCATCTTCATGCAAACCATGGAACGCAAGCATGCTCTTTCTCCCCCTCTATAATGTCTCCTACATACATGCAAAGGATCAAGTACAACTTGAAGGTACACACCTCTAAATCCAATGGTAATCAATGTGAAAGGCTTATGAAAATACATCAACATTAACAAGCTATATAGATAGCTAATGGTGAGTATTATCATGGGCATGTGCCTAGTAGGGGCCACTCAAAGAATAAGCAGGTATATGGAAGATATATGCTAAGATTCCACGTACCAACTATAGATCCAACGATTAAGCATACTCTTGAGGGCATCGACTCCTAGGTAGACACCCAAGAAGCTACTATCACAACTAGAGTCTAGGAGGGAAAAGTTATTCACCATGGGCAACATATGTGACTACAAGTATCCTTGGGTCCTATTTATAGGCTCACTTGAGGAAGCGGCCTCGTTCACATTGGGAAGACACTTCATACTTCGCCAAACACCTTAATTACAAGCACCCATTTTTATGTGTTTTGATTATGGGAACGTATCAAGGATCCTAGAGGGCTCAATGCAGCAGCAAAGGGTGTCCTTTGAGCCATGACCTTAGTCCTTATTATGCTTTATCAAAGAATTTCTTCGCTTTCCTTCCCACTTCACTGGAACAACACCCTTTAAAATCCTTCGAACATGAAGTTTTGCTTTAAAAGATTTAAATAGATTCACTTGACGACGCATTGCAAGTTTTACAATAATTTGAAAGATGTACCCTACAACTTTAGTTGCTAAGTTTTTCAATATTGTAATCTAAGTTGTTTTTTGCTTGGAAGTTATTTCTCTAGTCTTGCCTTGAAAATGAGAAAGTATAAATTGCCTTGCCTTGAGTTGTGTTCTTTCTTGATGTTAGCAACCTTGTTTTTTCATTTTCCTTGAGTGATAAATAACCCTCTTTAACCTTACTATATGGACTTCTTCAACCTAAACAATCATGTATGGTGAGATACTTGATGGATAAAGGAGAGGTCTCTCATATATCATCTCAAACGATATTGCATAATAATGCTCTCATTTTACTTTTCTTTCACTTAGTATCTCTTCACACACGGAGGACTATTGACCTGGTTTCACTTTGTGTCCCTTTTTGAAGACGATAAACTAAGCCACCATATTTTGTATAATACTCTCAGAGAGAGATTCAACATGCTAATTTGAACGTCCAATGACTGTATTTTTGATACTTTATATCTGTCACATAAAATAAACACAATGCAAAATACATTCAAAGATTTATATATGGAAAAAGAAAACATGTGAACTCAATAAAACAGTCTGATTTGCAGTTTAAGAATGCTCTTCCATTGACACGATTCAGATTAATGCATCTCCATCTGTGTCACATAACATATAGGATCACCAAAAGGATCCCCATTCAAGACAATACGCCTGTCAAAATAGTAAACAATAGAATGGGTAGAAGCTAAAAGAAGGCATCAATATGTCAGTAGCATTTATAAAACACGTTATGTCTGAAACGAATGATGCATTCTTGTGAAGCGTTTCGCTCCCCAGACTTGAAAAGCGTCACATTGTATTACTATAGCAACTGAAGAGCAGAGTTCAAAACGGGCTTCAATAACCAGCATAACAATTTGACAAAAAATAGATCACGTCACTGCAAATCACCATGGAAAAATATAGCTCTGCGAGATGGTTTGCTCATGCTCAAACACAAAACTATTTTTCGGCACACTTTCATGCAAGGCAACGGAGTATTATACTGCATTGCAAGCTCATCGATGGTAGACCGTACTCTTGATGGATCAAATTGAAGGGAAGAAAATTATGTCTAATAGTCATGAACAAACACACACACACACACACACGCTAGATCAGAGGTCTATTGAGATCGCAATCAGTAATTATTCGCTTTTTGGAGACCCCGATCGATGTGCAACAGACTCCTGAAACACGCATGTATTCTTGAACTCTTTTCCACGCTGTTTCTTCGTGTTTTGAAGATGGCAAAGTTCACGTTGGAAAAAAAAACAGACGCCCTTAAAAAGATTAACCTTTATATAGACATTCTCCGCAGCGCGCTCCTCGTCGCTGAGTACCCGACTGCTGAAGGCTCGAGGCTGCAATGTGCCACTGACACGCAGTGCGTGACCGAGAGAACGGAGACGCGATGACACAGTCCGCATTGCCATAGGGATGAATTTGACTTGAAACCTCAGCACCAGAACATGAAGTAAGTGTAATACCTTTCCTGTATTCCACGAGCACGTGTGCTCACACGTTGTAAAAACGATGGACGGTTTTTGCAAACTTTAAAAAAAAAAAAAGATTTGTATCACATAACAATATACAAAAGAAAGAATGGTCGTGACTCGTGAGGGGAAGACAAATGGAAAGAGATATGAAAATTATGAAGAAAAACAGGGATAAGTGATTATAAATTTATAAAAAATAATCCAAAATCTATTATGTTTCAACATAACAGGATGATACTACCTTAAAAAGTTTAATTATTCTCGAAAGCTTTTAAAAATATGAAAAAGAAAAGCCTAATGTTTTATGTTGACAATAGATTAGGAAAAAAGGGCTACAAAAAATAAACAGCGACACTCTTAGTCTTAATATACTAAACGATTAATTGGACTCGAAGTGGAGAGAGCCCACGTATGTATACATGTGCGGTTCCTATGTAAACTCAAGAACTCTTCTTGCACTTCAATTAAGCTTGAATGTTGAATTGAAAACCTTAGTACATATTATTTGGATTGTATATGAATATATGCGTGTGTTGGCTGGGTAGAAGAGCACGGATCTCTCCTTAACGTGGTAATGCATATATACAAACATATGTATATGCATGTATGCATGCATACATACATATGTACATATACACATATATGCATGCATGCATGTATCCATTCATGAGAGATGCATCCATGCATGCATGTGTCCATTCATGAGACATGCATGTGTGCATATATGTATGCATTCATGCATAAATAGACATATGTGTGCATGCATACATACATACATTCACACACACAAACATGCATATATACATGCATACATATGTACATACATGCATGCATACATACATACATACATAGATATAAATATATATACACATGTTGCATTCATATGTATGTACATAGATACAACAGAAAACTACTCTTCCATGAGCTCTAGTCTTGGTCTCTCATACATCCACTTTTTCTTATACCCATTTCTCACAACTCTTAACTTTTCTTATATCCATCTCTCAAAGCTCCAACCTTTCCAATCCACGTACATACATGTAGCATGTGCACACACCCACACACACATACTCATACATACGCGCACACACACACACACACACACACACACATATATATATATATATATATATATATATATATATACATAAACACATACAATTTGTATGCATGTGTGTATACACACATACATATGGATATACACATATACATGCATACATAGCTACACACATAATAAATACATTTGTACATATTGTCAAAATAAAGAGAAACGACTCCTACTCTATTATCAAACAACATCCTACCAAACTATGGTGAAAAAAACAAAAATGTCAAAACAAAATGAATTATGTAAATAGAAAAGCACTTACAAATCATGCTCTATCAGCATGGGGACTCTATGAAGAGAGTGTGCATTCTTGTCAAGAGCTTGTGTGAATGTCACACTTCGGAAGTGAAGTGAGGCCCTTCTTACATGGAGTAGAGGGAAAATCGCTTTGCATGTGGGATATATGTGTTAGCATGAGAATGAAAGTGGCTTTGGCCAAAAGGGTGGAGCATGGAATTCTCAACACTCCCTCTCCATGTGATGAACCTTTTGTTTGTAATATGTGGAACTAGTGACATATGACATCACTTATTCCATTGGGATCTAAGGACATATGGGATCATTAGACATAGCTTTGGACATATGGCATTCAAGTGTGGGACATATGGCATCCCTTGGTTTTCATGAACATTTGGCATCCATGTGGTTTTAGATTCATGAACTTATGGCCTCCATGGTGTGTGCGACATATGGCATCACTGATCTAGAGCTCTAATTGTCTTGATTGTAGTGCCCTATCCTAGCTCTATCAAAATGAATGCCCTTCTATCTATTATGCTAGGAGAAATATTCTTTCTGGTTTGGCACATTGCCATCTGATACCTAGGGGCATTCGACTAGAAGTTGGCATTCACGAGGTGAAGCTCTTGAGCATTGACATTCCTATAATGAATAAGCATTCTCGTCTTAGCTTCACATTTAATGTGTTCTAGACCCTTGGCCTGAGCTTTTGCTCTAATTCTCTTCTCTTCGTCTTTACCTTTCTTAGCCACATAAAGTAGTTTAAGCATCTCTTTCATCAATGGCTCTTGATAAAGCTTGACTCAGCATCCACTAATGTAATTTGGCATTACATCTCCTTTTAAAGTGGCTAATTATACCACGTTGCTAGTCGAAAGTCTATAGATAATCATAGGTCCATAACCACATTTTTCTAACTTATGAGCATGTTGTTTCAAAGTGTACGTCAATACTAAATCACCAACTTTTAAGCCTTTGTCTTTCACATGCACATTGAAATAAGCCTTTTGTCTTTTCTTTGTTGCATATATGTTGGTTGTTGCTCTTAATCTAGTTTCTTCTAGATGCTCTAAATCCATTATCCTCAAAGATAGCTCATGTCCCATCCATCAATGCTCTTGTGCTATTTTCAATTTGGATATCAAGAAATTTAATATTAGCACAACATTTTGGCCAAATACCATCTGAAAGGGAGTTGCATTATGTACCATTTTATAGGCCACTCGATGTGCCCAAACAACAGAATGCAGCTATTTGTGCCAATCTGCGCGTTTATTGTCTACAAGCTTCGACAATACGTTACATAAAATATTGTTTGTAATTTCTACTTATCCGTTCACTTGTGGGTGATATGGAGATGATTTCTTGTGAACCACCCTGAAACCTTGCAATAGATACTCAAACACTTCATTCAAACAATGGGTTCCCCAAGCCTGGAAGTTTGTATCTCATAAACACATTGTCAAACAAAAATTTAGCCGTCATTTGTGCATTGTTCTTCCTAGTGGCTCTCACTTCTACCCATTTGGTAAGATAGGATGTGGATATAATAATGTATTCCACATGGGAGCTTCTAGATAGGTCCTACAAAGTCTATTCCCCACTTGGAGAATGCACGTTCTCCCATCATGGGTCTCAATGGTGTCTCATCCTTCCGTATATAATATTGAGCTCTTTGACATATGTCACATCGTTTCACATAGGCATGTGAATCCATGTGAAGTGTGGGCCACCAAAGTCCTAAAAATAGAATTGCCTTGATCACACGATCAGGTCCAAGGTGTCCACCTCCAACACCATTGTGTGTAGTCTCTAATATCTTCAAATATTCGTTTTCATGTACACATAACCTCAAATATCCGTCTCTTCCATGCTTATATAGACTATCACCAATGAATGCATCGTCTTGAGTGTCCTACTTTAGAATTATAATAGGGTTCTGTATAGGCAATCTTATGCCATATGGCTCATGTATTTCCTCTCTATTGTGCAATAGTATGAGCTTGTAGCTAAGACATTTTGGTTTTGCATAGGGCAAGCATTAGCCATTTGAAAAACACCACATGTATAGCAACATTTGATGTTTTCCTATTTAGGGAGTTTCCTCCCAACTTTTATGCAACTAGCTCAGCTAGTTCCTCTATTGCGGATGAAGGTTTGGACATGAATTTGGCCGAGAATTCTAATCCTTTAGAGCTTGGACATATCTAGCTCTTCTCCTAAGTTGTCCTCCACGTTGTTAAACATCCTCACACACTAGTCTAGGGTATTTTGCTCTTCTAAGTACACATATGATCTTAGCTTTCCACTCAAGAGACCATCTAAGAACAACGATGCTTGCTTATCCTGTGTAGGTAGCTCTAGGACTGGGCATCTATATATGCATTGCCTGAATCTACATCCTGCTAAACTAATTACTATCTCTTGGGATGCCTGCTTGAAACTATGAATCAAGGATGAGGTGTTGTGTTTGATTCCACTCTTAGAGAACTTAGTGATGAAGGCTTCCATCAATTGTGTGATATCTCTATAGTGTCCTCATTATAAGGGTTGAAACGATGCTACGGTTGTACCCTTCAAGGTTAGCCAAAAAGCCTCGTATTGCGTGAACAAGTCCTCTGCTTGTTCCACTCTCAACACCTACTTAATTCAACAACATAATCATAAAGATATATTGTGCCATCAAAGTAGTTCTTCATGGTTTTAGCAACTTGTGAAGGTCTCAATATTCTCGAGTCTTCTCTCTGTCTAGGTAGAGGGATTTCTTCATCATCTAAATGTGAACTATGTCCTTTAGTCCTTTCTCTTTTTGGCCTATTGGTGCCTTGTTCTAATATTCTTCTCCCTAGGTTGTGCACAAAACTAAATTATGGAGCTTCTTTTGTTTTCTCTCTATGTACTCTTGAAGAGTTTGCATGACTTGCACTAGTTGATGGCTTGTGTAGAGGGAAAACCTTTTGACCTTCTCAAAAATGAGTCTATTTAGAACAATTAGAGACTAAATACATTTGTTCTGAATAATAACTTATGTAGGTCAATTTTCCTTGGACATTTGGATCCCTGAACTCATATACTAAGTACTTTTGCTCAGTATGAGGTTTTTTTTACTCAAATTTCCAATAATCCTCTTCCATAGCCATGTTCACATAAATCTCTATGGTGGCATTGTCTTGTGGTATCTTCATGGTAGTTATGATTCTGGTCGATACCGACTTTTTCCTAAGAGTGGATGGAATGTCCTCTCGATCATCCTCTTTTGAATCTCGACCTTCTCACTATATGAGAGCATTCCCAAATTTGTTGGTCCCCTCAAGGTGACTAGTAACCATGTACATCATTCCCTGCTTACCTGTATAAGATCCATTCTCAAACTTAACTACAAAATTATCTAGGCCATAGGGGTGCTCTAGGTTTCTCAACTATACTATTGATCTTCTCAAACCATCCTCATAGATGCAAGCATCTAATCAGTTGGTTCGGATATACTTCAACTGTGTCTCGTAGGGCCCTTCTCACACTTTTATGTGAGTTGCCCTATTACTATGAGCCTTTTTTCCATACTATAAGGGTTGTCCAACTCAGTCATTTCCTAGCTATCACTCGATGGGGGGTTACCTAGTTGCTTTGATCAGACCTGGCTACATGGTCGACACTAGCTTTAGATTACCTTAGGCTTTTTTGATCCACTTTGCCAAGGTAATTTTCCAATATAAGGTTCATTAATTAACCCCAATTCCCTTTTCTTTTTCCTTTACTATTTTCTTTTTTAATAAGGGTTCACTTATTAGTTCACTTGTTGAGTTATTTTCCTTTGTTAATTATTGTCTTGATATGTCGTCATTAGGAATGTTTACATTGTTCAACTTGGTTGTGAATCGTCACTTTATGTTCTTTTGCACTTATGTGTTGTGATTTACAATGTTTTAAAGTCTTGCACCTCATTCCCTTAATTTTCTTGGACAAGTATCTTTATCATTACCCTAAGCACTATTACTAGCACTAAAAGCTTAGTCTAAGCAAGAATTGACAAAGGGGGTTTATAAATTTCCAACCTCAAGTCACTTGCATTGCTTTGAGTAGCCCAAGTATGTCTCTTAAGATTTTGTCAGTTTGATTTGACCCTTGCGAGTCTCGTCCACTTGCACTAAAGCTTTATAGCTCTTGTAATCCACCAAGAGACCTTATAAATAGACCAATATTAAGTGAAAAAACAAATTCCTAAAATTTTTCATGTAGGTTGTCTATCACAACCGATAGGGCCTGTCATGATAGGTGCTTTGTCATGATACAGTGCATTTATTATGATAGATGGGGCCTATTGTGGGGGTCATTTGCCGTGGTGGACTAAGGTTCTATCGTGATAGACAATGTCTATCACAATAGACATGTATCTCTCATCTTTTGGACTATCATGGGGTTGTTCTAGCTGATAGAAGGGGTCTATCATGATAGAGGGTCTCTATCATGTATTTCACCCGGTCGCGATAGATGGGTATATATTGGAATGGAGTGGTCTGTCATGATAGACAGTCAATCTGTCATGTTAGATGGGGTCGATCTATCGCGACGGATTGGTCTATAATGATAAATGATGTCGATCCCAATAGGTCGAGGCTATCACCTGTCGAGAGTTTGTTCTGGTGCAATAGAGCCAAAAAAATCAATGAATTTGGAAAATGTCTATTGGGAGGAGATAGAACTATGGAGGCCTACTTCATGTTCCACATGCATCAACAAAAATCCAACTTTTCTGATCAACAGATTACAAAAAATATGAAAAAAACAACACATGCACCATCTCTCTCTCTCTCTCATGCAAATGGGGAAGTGAAGGGGGGTGGATAGATATGGCAAAAACTTTTTTTTTTGTGAGGATGATGAAGTGTGGCTATGGTGATGGAAAGTGGAGAAGATGATGATGCAAAAAATGTATGAAAATGGTGAAAAAAAACTAACAAAAATGGTCAATTTTACCTTCCAACATCAATCCTTTAACACTCTTACCATGACACATTTGTTCTCAAAATCACTCATCAACAATGACACCAAATTTGGTGTCACTTTAGATAAGGATGAGTACTGCATCAAGAAGCTTCACCTCCTTAATTTTTTATCTGAGAAGACGCGAGGGTGACATGATGATCATGAATGAGTGATGTGTGTGGAGGTGACAGTGAGAAGCATGCAAGATGCACACACCCATACACATGCACACACAAGGTATAGACAAGAACAAGACAATGGAAGGAAGAGATTTTGCTATTACCAAAAGTCCAACTACAAGCCAACCTCCAAAATAAGCTCTCTAGCCCTTTTTATAGTTTTCTAATGACTTTGGAAGCTTTGATACTTAGTGTGTGACATAGTTTAACAATTGAAGCATTTGGCGAGTTCTAATATTTATGAAAAATGGTGGGTAAATTCTATCTAATCTCTTTAAGCTCGAGGACTCCTTGATGTGCAAAAAATGGAGCCTTCAAACTGCAAAATTTATGGTTTACGATAGAATAGTAGTGATAAAAATGAGTTAGGTATCTAATGAGATCTTTTAGCTTCCATGAATCAGGACTTTTGGAATATCCAATACCCTTGTACACACATCTCTTCGCATGTTCCCTCTTCATCTATGCCTACATCATCCTGCATCTGGTGAGTTCTAATATTTATGAAAAATGGTGGGTAAATTCTATCTAATCTCTTTAAGCTCGAGGACTCCTTGATGTGCAAAAAATGGAGCCTTCAAACTGCAAAATTGATGGTTTACGATACAATAGTAGTGATAAAAATGAGTTAGGTATCTAATGAGATCTTTTAGCTTCCATGAATCAGGACTTTTGGAATATCCAATACCCTTGCACACACATCTCTTCGCATGTTCCCTCTTCATCTATGCCTACTTCATCCTCCTCTACTTGGACCTTGGCCTTGCATACTACCAATAGATGGCTACAACTACAAGGTTGAGTAGAGCATGTCAAAGCCTAAACTTCTTTAAGAGAAGCGAAAGTGCAAGATAGAACTTGGAATTCCAAGTAGGTAGTTTGCAATACTAATTACGTCCGTGGAAGGTGTAACTTGTATTCATCTATGTTTAAAGGGATCTCATGGAAGAGAAATTCAAAAGCATTTGTGGATGCTTGGACTTAATCAAAGAGAGATTCTTGAAAATCCCTGGGATATATTTAAAGATTTTGTTAGAAATGAATCTAAAGACAAGATTAGTCTCTTGTCACTAAAAGTTAGTTGATATATATATATATATATATATATATATATATATATATATATATATATATATATATATATATATATATATATATTGTGTGTGTGTGTATAGAGAGAGAGAGAATTATATGAACTAGGGTAATCTCAATTGCACCAGGGTAATATTGCAAGCATATGGAAATGGCCGCAATGTTAAAATCCATACTTACCAATAAATCCATAAATGGGATACATATAAATCCAATTACATTTATGAGAAATTAAGACAAACACGTACAAAGTACCCAAAATAAATCACCGACATATAAGAATATGTATGTCGGTGATATATGCCCAATATACATATAAAACCACTATATACAAATATGTATAAATGTATATAAACACGTATATAAATATTTATACTAACACATGTCTAATTATATACAAAAAAGAATGTACACGTACACATGAGAATGTATATTAGTTTTGAACATTAGAGAATCAAACAATGCTTTGGCTATTTCACACCCACGAAGGGTTTACTTACAACTATTTTACCCTATGTTTATCTAAAGATGGCTAGGGACTACTAGGGGACATACTTAATGTGGGGTAAAATATGTAAGTATAGGGGGTATTCAGGTTAAATATGAGATAAATATGTACGTATGTATGTATTTGTTTTATATATGTATGTACATATGTAATGTCTGTCTGTATGTATGTGTGTATGTATGTATGTATGTATGTATGTATGTATGTATGTATGTATGTATGTATGTATGTATGTATGTATGTGTGTGTGTCTTTGTTTATGTAATGTATTGTCACTCTTGCACAATGGAAGCACCACCGTCGTGAAGATCCACCTCATGAATGTCAATTTGTGAAGTCTTGAGGAAGATATGACGATCGTGAGGGATAGGATTGTACAAGTGAGTGAGTGAGAAGCACTAGGAGATGTACACATATATACTAGGCGAGACAAAGAGAAGAACAATGGAATCCTCTATTCATGAATCAAGAAACCTTTACAATGCTCCAAAAGCTAGTCAATATCCCAAAAATGAGATCTCTAGATCTTCTTATAGTTTTTTATTAGATTTCGCCTGCTTCAGACCTAGTATCTGACCTCGTTAAAAATTAGGTTCCTAAGCTATTTTGAGGGCTCAAACGAGCTAAAAAAATTATGAAAACCGAAATGTAGGTTCTATTAATATTCTCAAACTTGACTCCTTCGATTGCACAAAATGGAGAAAAAACATTATTTGCAATGGTGTGTAGCGATGAAAATCATTTTTATAGATATAAAGTTTTTGAAAATTTTGGAGACTTTATTATTCAGAATGAGGGTTGGTCAGGTGGAGTGGAGTAAGGTAATGTTACATCAGTTAGGAACGATCATGTGGGGGGGGGGGGTTGAGAAAGGGTCGAAGGAAAGAGGGAATGGAAAAAGTTGAAGCAAGGTTAATGGAATTCAATGATAGGGTAGAGGGTGCACAAAGATGGGATGTAGAATACGATGGAGGTGAAATGAACAATTACTTTTTTTGATAGTAAGGTGGTGGGCACAGAAAGACTAGCATTATATAATGGATTATCATGTGAAGAAAAGAGATCCATATGTGACAATGGGCTAGGAAATTCAAAAATAAGGATGGGCATTATTGTAGTTACGAGGTTTGTGGTGATCGGTAACTCAGTGGTGATGGTTACAATTGGCTTAGGAGTTTGCAAAGTTGAAATTACATGTGTGGGTGAATGAGGAGGCATATGGAAGGTGGTTTTGGCAGATTGACTAATGGTTCCAATAGTGGAAATATGTACAATGGTGATGGGAGTGGTCATAGAGGTTATACGATTTTTTATTGTTTTTCCCAACAACAGGAAGGTCCTAACTCAATGTTTGTCGCACTACACATACCTTTTGAGAGTGCATGTAAGGAGTGGATGAATTTAGGGTCCACATCATATGCTTCAAGTAATTCTTCCAATATTACTTGACTCCTTTGTTGTGATAGTCAATTGCATGAGTGAATGACTTTCATGGTCTTTTGTGTCGTTGTGTTCACATGTCCACCTTCTTCTTCTTAATCATTGTGCTACATATCCTCTCCCTGACATCTGGGTGACTGCTGCTCTTCATCCTGGTGGACATGGTGCACTTCCTCTATACATTTTTGTTCATCGTGTCTCCCACATGGGCC
This sequence comes from Ceratopteris richardii, assembly GCA_020310875.1. Lineage (NCBI taxonomy): Eukaryota > Viridiplantae > Streptophyta > Polypodiopsida > Polypodiales > Pteridaceae > Ceratopteris > Ceratopteris richardii. The sequence continues at coordinate 10,544,292 of CM035436.1, forward strand.
CATCATCTCTTGGTCATCTTCCTCTTTTGATTTGAATTCTACACCTGACAATGGGAATCCTTAGAGGACTCGTTCCAAAGCAAATGTGTCGATATCCTCTAGACCTTAGTCATGGGAAAATCAAACTTTGGCAGAATGGGTGGGATTGACAATTGGGGTAGTAGTGATCTGAGTTTTTTTAGGTCGGGGAAGGTGAATGGTGAATCAAGGGAGGTGGGTGGTGCCATGATGGGTGACACTTTAGTAGTAGTGACCATGATTGGAAACCAGATCATGTCGTGCATGCATTTCATTTGTGGAGATGTTGAGGACTTTCTCTACTTAAAAAGCTATAGAGCCACTCTAGTGAGTGCCCACTTTATGGGAATGTCATAAGCCAACCATTTGTAAATAATCCTTGGGATTGCACAACACTCACTCAGGACTGTCTTATGTTGTCATCTTATGTTTGCCATGTAAAATTGATCAATGATCCAATATGCTAGATCTTTATTTCAGCAAATTCTACCACGTAGAGACTGAACCATATCTTTTTATGGGGCTATCTGAGGCGATCCCGCCCTGGAAGGCAAAATGTTGCATGCACATTCTTAGGGGTATGGACAAGATGGGTGTGATAGCAATCATTTGATTGATTTTCAATACATTGCTAAAACAGTTACCTGCACCATCTACTTCGACTTTGAAGATTGAAGAAATTAATGCTATTTCTGATGATGCTGATGTGTTGACACTTGATAGTACTGTGCCAACTAAGGCTTTAATGGCTGATTCTCTTTCCCACACCTGGTTGCTAGATTCTGGTGCTTCTTTCCATGTGACACCACATAGAGAATGGTTCTCTAATTACGTAGCAAAGTCTCTTGGTACCGTGAGACTTGGTGACTCTTACCAATGTGATGTTGTGGGGATTGGAGATGTGGTTCTACAATTCATTGATGGTTCAAAATCTACTATGCGTAATGGTACGCCATGTACCTCAGTTATCACGTAGTTTGATGTCAGTTGGTCAACTTGATGACCTTGGTTACAAGGTGGTCTTCTATGCTCAATCCTTTCGCATATCAAAGGGCAATATGGTTATTGCAAAAGGAAGCAAAGTTGGCTCACTTTATCCTTTATTTTGTATCACAGAAAGAACACTTGTTAGCTGTTACTGAATAACCTATGGCTTGTATTTGGCATGGTCGTTTGGGCCATATATCGCGTAGTGGAATGGAAAATCTTTCTCGTTCTAGCTACTTACCTGTGTTATCTTTCTCTTGTTTTTCATTTTGTGAGCATTGTCAATATGGAAAGCAAACAAGAAATGTGCATAGAACGCACATTGAATCTTCAATTCAACCTTTAGCTCTTGTTCATACAAATGTGTATGGTCCTATGCCCACTAGGTCCTTAGGTGGTTCTCTTTATTTTGTCACTTTCATAGATGATGCTACTAGAAAAGTTTGGGTATATCCTATCAAATCGAAGGATGAGGTATTTCCTACTTTTAGAAAATGGCTTGCTTCAGTTGAGACTGAAAAACGAACTAAGCTTAAGGCTTTACGTTCAGATAATGGGGGTGAGTATACCTCACATGAATTCAGCCTTTTCTGTCAGTCTAGAGGGATTCGTAGAGAGTTTACAGCTCCTTATACCCCAGTACAGAATGGTGTAGCTGAGAGGATGAATATAACTATTCAAGATAGAGTAGTCTCTATGTTGCATCATGCAAACCTCTCACAAGGCTTTTGGGCAGAAGCAGTATTGACTACAGTTCATGTGATTAACCTTTCATCTAGCACTGCCAAAGGTCTCAAAGTCGCACAAGAGCTGTGGATAGAAAGGCCACCATATTATGATCATCTTCGAGTTTTTGGGTATGAAGCATATGTTCATATACCCAAGAATCTTAGACAAAAGTTGGACCATAAGTCAAAAAAATGCATTTTTCTTGGATATGGTCGAGAAGGACAATTTGGATATCGCTTATGGGATCCTAAAACACGGACAGTGATCAGAAGTAGTGATGTCATTTTCAATGATTCTAAGATGCATAAACAACCCATTAAGGAGGTTGAAGTGAGAAGAGTGGTGTTTGAGGATACTAGTCCTCCGGTTAGCATGCATAAAAATGCTGCACATAGGGATGTTCAAGAGAATGTCCATTCAGATCAGTCTGCACATGTTCCTGTTCAACAACAATTGAGAAGTTCTGCACGTGTCTCACAACCACCTGATAGATATGTTCCAGGTTTAGATTTTGTTATGCTAACAGATGTTGGTGAGCCTTCTTGTTACAAAGAGGCTATACAGACAGAGGATCATGTCAAGTGGGAGTGTGCCATGAAGAGTGAGTTGGATTCTATTCACAAGAATGGTACTTGGGATTAAGTACCTTTGCCAAATGGCAGGAAAGCTTTACCATGTAAATGGGTATGTAAGCTGAAATTCACATCAGATAGTGCTTCTCCAAAGTATAAAGCACGACTTGTTGCAAAGGGTTTTAAGCAACAGCATGGTGTTGATTTCGAGGAAATCTTCTCTCCAGTGGTCAAGATGACTACCCTGCGCATGTTGCTTGGATTCACTGCAATGGAGGACTTAGAGTTAGTCCAAATGGATGTGAAAACTACTTTCTTGCATGGAGATCTTACAGATGAGATCTATATGGAACAACCAGAGGGTTATGTAGTTCCTGGCAAGGAAAGTCTAGTTTGTAAGCTCAAGAAGAGCTTGTATGGACTTAAGCAGTTCCCTAGACAATGGTACCAAAAATTTGATGTTTTTATGAAGTCTCAAGGCTATTCTCGAAGCAATGAGGATCATTGTCTCTACACAAAGAGATGCTCAGATGGCAGCTTGATATGTTTGATACTTTATGTCGATGATATGTTGATTGCTAGGAAGTCCTCTTACACTACAACAGATCGGCCGTATACCGAGGTTTTTACCAAGGGAAATGAAAGCGGATATTTTTGTGTGACATCGGTGTAGCTGTCAATATGCGCATCGGTACTATAGCGCCGGTATGGGCGTCGGTATGAGCGTCAGTATGAGCATCGGTACAAGCATCGGTAATACCGATGCTCTTACCGACGCCCATACCGACGGCTCTGCTGGGTGCACCGTCGCGTATACCGGCACCCGCTGGGTGTACCGACGCTTATTCCGATGACATTACTGGGAGTACCGTCGCTTATACCAACGACAATATCTGCAAAAAAAAATTTGGGCAGAGTGTGTTGTCTTTTGCTACAGCAACATTACCATGATGTTGCTTAACAAAAGACAATACACTCTGCCCAAAAAAATCCGAGTACATGTGATGTGTACTCTAATGTCAACCGAAATATGATTTCGTAAAACAGAATATTATTGGACACAAAAGAGATAATCATAATGAACCATGAACCATGTACAAAGAAAGTGATATATTTCATAAATGAAGCATGTACAAAAGTGTGGCAAACCACTGTCATATATGACGCTTTTACAAAATGTGGCAAAGCAATGCATTGCCATATAAAAATCAAATACAAAATTTTGGTATGCCACTGCCATACACATGCAAAGCACGCTCCATATCAACAGTCCTGCAACAAAGAACATTAATGGAATGAGATAAATTCACATGAAATTACAAACAACAAGTAAAAACCAAGTTTATAAATTAATCACCTCATCGCAAACGCTCCCATGAAACGACTGCACCGCGTCCCTCCAAGTCCTCCAATAGTGCAGTCAATTCGTGCTGATATCCGTAAGACTTTTCCGTTCGTGTTGGAGGACGACCCATTGCCAGCTCTTGCAATAAATATACAAAACATTAGAGGAACATACATGAGAAACTTAACACAAATAAATTCAATAAATGAAATAGTACTTACAAACTCATGACGCATCGTGTCATATCCGTCGCTGCCCAAATATGACGGTCCAACCGTATCTAAACGTGTGGCTGCGGCATCTCGCTACTGGCGATATCGGTCAAGAGTCTGCTGCTGCTCATCGCGAATCAGAACCCACTCCTCAGCATCTAACCATACAAGCTTTGGTAAGCCTGCTCTGAAAGCATCACGAGCCTCTAATCGTCGATGGGACATAACCTCACGTGCGGTGTGCAGAATCCACTCTGAACTGACAAGAGACTGTCCATCGGCTGGTCGGAACTCCTGATAAATCGTTTGTGTGATATAATTCTTTCGATCTTTATCCTATTCACTCCATTTCAGTATGATGGACTGTCCAAACTGTATGGAGCAAAGCTATCGTATACGTGCATGCATTGCTTTGCCAGCCGCATCCATCACCGGAGCTCCATCTCGGATACTATACACCTTGGAGTCATCATGGTCATGAGCACCCCAAGGTGTACGTGGTGTTCCACGTGGTGTACTACGTGGCGTACCTACATCTGAGGTACTCGTCCTAAGAGTAGAAGTGGGCGAGACAATGTCTGTCGCACTGCCTCCACAACAACCGCCTCCTCCAGACCTACCTGTAGATCCACTCCTATAACCTTCTGCTCCAGAGCGTGACCTTGATCTATGAGACAGACCAGAACCTGTATCGCGCTGAGGCGTTGAACGCACATGTCTACTACTAGACCCAGTAGGAGATGGCTGAAAAGATAGTCGTGGTGGAGTCACAAAGCTAGGAGACATACCTCCTACGGGAGTAGCACCACGCGCAGGAGTGACACCGGTGGGAGTGATACCGGTGGGAGTGAGGCCAACAGGAATAAGGCCGGCAGGAGTGAGGCTGCCAGGAGTGAGGCCGGGATGAGTGTTACCACGAGCGATCCAATACTATGACGTAGCGGCCATATATGCGGGAGGTACCTGAGAGATAAACTCTAGAAACTTCTCCTTTGTCATGGAATGAGGAGTGACTGGAGGATTGTCTCCCATTGTGCTCTATAACAAAAGAACTCAAATAATTAGTATGTGATAATAAAGGTAATACAGAGAATAAACAGAAAAAAAAAAACAAAAATTAGTACGTACAAGTGGTTTATTAAAAAATCCTCTAATCTATCATCCTTTTGAAGATCCGATGCACCGAGAATATCTATCTCTATATAGATGGCTTCTAAATTGCTTGCTATGCTGGTTTCTTCTTGATCATCGTCTATTGCTTCGTCTTCTCGAACAATGACCTCTTCTTCAATGACCTCTTCTTCTCGAACAATGATCTCTTCCTCCTCGACTATCGAATGAATCTCTGACTCCACTACAAATGGACTATCTTGTACATCTATATTCTCACAAATTTGTCTACTACATGGGGTGACTTGTAAAACAAATAGCCTTTTGAATCTGGTATAAAAACAACTTGCTCACAATGTTCGGGAAGTATAAATGTATCCCTTTCATCCGTCCATAATTTTATGGAGTCGACTTGAAGCAAACCGCTTTTATCTCGCCTCACTGTTGCATTTCTTCCAGAGGTGACTACTTTGAACCATTTCACATCAAAAACAAAATAATCAAACTTCCTAAAAGATAGTTTCAAGATATCTTGAATCACATCACAATAATCTAGCTCGCCTTATTGAGCATTATCATCTCTTGCACTCGCTCTACTTTTTTGCAAAAAGTTCACCATCATCCCACTATCAAAAGTAGACCTATTTTTATCGATACGTGCGATCCGAAAGTGTCGTCCATGAGACCATAGTGCACCGTATTTAGTATACTCCCAATCACATCCCTTTGTGAGTTCTTCTTCTTCTTCAGAGATATCTTCACCCGCTGCCTTTGCTTGAGAAACCGTTGTATCTAGCCATCTGCTTGTTGGAAAAGGTAGAAGAGGTCGAAGACTTTCTGGAAGAGGTAAAAATCAAGTGGAATGATTCTTTCGAAACTGAGCTCTTTCCTTTGTGTTGGTTTCCTTGGCAAACTCATACCTTTCTAACCACTTCTGCATAGGCTCAGAGTTAACTATGCAAAACTTCATTGCCTTCTCTCTGAAAGCTACATCCATTTTCCTTTGCAATCCTTTACCTTGTGGTTCATCGCCTACAAGACAAACATCTTCATCATCGCTCCATAAGCGAGGCATTTCGGGATCCGACATACGTAGAAACTCAATTATGAATACAAGAGACTCTTGTACAAGCCATCCCTCTGCCATGATACCCTCTGCACATGCTCTCTGTCGAACAAACCCTTTTAATGTCTTCATAAAGCGCTCTAAGAAGAACATCCATCGACTATGGACAGTTCCTGCTATTGCAACCTCACCTACCACATGAACCAGTAAATGAAGTTGAATAGTGAGAATACTTGTGGGAAAGCATTTCTCTACCATACAAACAACCTCGATAGCATTGAGTTTCGCACTCTCTATGCTATCTTTATTTATCTCTTTAGAAGAGATCCACCATACTAAAGAACTAATTTTATAAATGGTTCTTCGTACATCCTCTGAAAGACAATCTTTTAGGGATATAGAGAGCACAAACTATAAAAACTTGTGCCAATCATGAGACTTGAGTCCTCCAAGATTGTCGTTTCGTGTGAAAGCAGTCTTTAGACACCTCATACATCCAGTAGGTGTCCGAAACTCTGAAATTGTTTTCTTCACTTGTTGCTCTTCCATCTTGCGAAGCACCCAAGGAGCTCTTGGTAACGATATTGTTCTGTTGGGCTTAGTAATTGCCCACAACTCTCGCATACGACCTCGCTCTTCTAAGTCCTCCCTTTGTGCTTTGCTTTCTTTCTTTCTGATCAAAGTTTTCCAAATAATCTCTCCCACATTCTTAAAAATATGCATCGGGTCTACCAAATGATTGATCAACAATTCACTTTAATAAGGGACTTCATGAAAAATAGACAACCGCTTCATGCCAGTGACTGAATTTTCTGAATCCCATAGTTGTTTCCCATCGCTAGCTTTCATTTGGCGTTGCGCTTGTCGACCAATTTGTCTGTCACGTAAAACATGTCCATCAGGCAAATATCTATGGTGTCCTTCATAGACAGTTTTATGTAGTGCTTTGGAATAACGTGCTTCGAGTCGTGGTCCGCATAAGGGACAAGCATGGTAACCCAAAATCAATAAACTTGAACATTCACCATGACCAGGCCAATCATGCATCCTCCACATAAGTATGCCTTGCACTCGCACGTCTCGTTTTCTTATAGGTTGAGACATGTCACACACAGTAATCCCATCCCATAAAATGCATAGTTCTTCCACAAGTGGTGCAATATATAGATCCATGTTTTTTATCTTATACTTACCTGGTACAATAAGAGCTAATAATAAATGACCTTTCTTTGTGGCCAGCCATGGTGGGATGTTATAATTCACCAAACATACATGCCATGTGCTCCATGAAGAACTGCGTAAACCAAATGGATTCACTCCATCATTGCATGAAATTTGGTACGTATACCCAGGGTGTTTCAAAGATCAAAATTGCTTCACTTTGTGGTGCCGAAATTGCGATCTAAGCTCGTTTCGACCTCCAAATGCACTATCGCAGCACTTATGCAGGCTATTTTGTTTTTTTGTGCCAAAGGTATATACCTATTTCGATTCGCCAGTATAAGCATCTCGAAGTCTGCTACAGGTTTAGCAGAACTTGTCTGGGCAGTTCCGTTCAACTTTTTGAGATACAGTCAATTTTCTGCATCAAGGCATTTTAGTCACCGGCCATGGCTGAAAGTAGTAATGTATTTCGTATGTTGGCTGTTGAGGATAAGTTGGATGGTACCAACTACCCATTGTGGGCTTATATGATGCGACATGTATTGGTTGCAAAAGGACTGTGGAACATTGTGCAGGGTGTTGAAAAACATCCTATCACACCTGCAACTGTTACAACTGCACGTACTGCAGCTAGTGTAGAAGGTGTCGAACATGATGATATTCTACATATTCTTGTTTGTGCTATGGTTTCTATTGCACCTACTGTAGAGCAAATTCATTGGGATGGCAAAGATGCCCGAGAACATGCATTGATAGCTTTGTCTGTCAAACGTGCCATTATTCCTCACATTCGCTCTTGCAAAACAGCTAAGGATGCTTGGGATACGCTTACCACATTGTACCAAGCTAGGAATGAGGCTCGTGTTGCTTACCTCCGAAAACAGTTGGAGAGTGAGCACATGAATGAAGGTGATTCTATGGACAGTTTTCTAACAAAGATCAAAGACTTGAAGGAACAGTTGATTTCTGACGATGAGGTTATACCAGATAGCTCACTTGTGCATACCGTTCTGAATGGTCTTCCTGATTCATATCAAAGTTTTGCTTCTACTCTTTGGTTGATGATGAAAGGCAATCCGAATGTCTCTATTTTATTGCAAGAAGATCAGTCCAGGTAGAACAGATCCATTATGCGTGTTGCAGATCAAGCTTTCTTGGCAGTCAGAAGGGCAAAGGAAAATGGAGCTCTTGAACTAGTAAGAAGAAATCTACTAATTTTGCATATTCGAAGAGGGAAGACAAATTCGAAGAGGGAAGACAAAGATGAAAAGAACTCAGAAAAGCAGAAATTGTTTTGCAAGTACTGTAAAGGAAATGATCATATCATAAAGAACTATCCAAAACTGGCTACTAAAGAGGCAAAGAAGAAAGAGGTTGGAATGGTTGTTGCAGAAGCCTCTACACCAAAAATAGAGTCTTCTAACCTTGTGCACGAAGAAGAATGGGCAGTTACTACTGTTTGCAGTTTTGACCCATCTTCTCAAGAGCAGTGCATGTCTGCAGTAGACTCTGGTACTTTGACAGTGGGGCGACCAAACATATTACCTCGCAGCGCAGTTTCTTCTCTTCACTCGAGCCTGCCCCTACACGGAATAATGTTACATGCGCCAACAACTCCTCTTATCCTGTTATGGGAGTTGGTAAGATCATTTTGACTACTGCTGATGGTAGTTCTTTCACTTTGTCAGATGCTTTGTTTGTGCCAGTGATCAAGAAAATCTGTTATCAGTTTCTGCATTAGCCAAGATTGGCTTGGTTGTGAAATTTGTTGGTGGCAGATGTACAGTTCATGATCTGTCAAATGGCAATGTGATTATTGCTTCTGGAATTTTCTGTCGTGGGCTGTATAAGCTCATACACTATGAAAGATTTGTAAATGATTTGGCATGTGCACTACATGATTCTTAGGCTATGTTAGATGCAAAGCTTTGGCATGCATGGTTTGGTCATCCGAATTTTTCTACTTTGCTACGCCTGCAGAAATCTAAAATGGTGTCCTCTTTGCCCAAACTTGAGGCATCCGAAAAACATGTTTGTGAAGGCTGTATTTTGGGCAAAATGCAGTGTTCTTCCTTTCCAAAAGATGGTTCAGTTCGGGCTACACAGAAATTGCAGCTTGTGCATAGTGATGACTTTGGTCCTATGCAGACACCTTCTTTTGGAAATTATCTTTACTTTGTGACTTTCATCGATGATTTTTCCAGGCATGCATGGGTATATCCATTGAAGGCAAAGTCCGAAATGTTCATGTGCTTCAAACAATTTTTGCTTTTGGCTGAAAATCTGTCAGCATGTAAAATGGGCGCCCTCCATTCTGATCAAGGGGGAAATATATGTCTTCTGATTTTAATGCATTTCTGGTTGAACATGGGATAAGACACTACTGGACAGTGCCATATACACCTCAACAGAATGGAGTTTCTGAACGAAAGAACATGTCACTCATGGAGATGGCGAGGTGTATGGTCAAGAGTCAGGCTTTACCACATAGTTTCTGGCTTGAGGCTGTCATGTGTGCATCATATGTACTTAACAGGTGTCCCACTAAAGCGCTGCAGTCTGTCACTCCATATGAGGCTTGCCATGATCGCAAGCCATTTGTTGCTCATCTGCATGTTTTTGGTTGTTTGGCATATGCAGGAGGAAAAAACTTTGCCAAAATGGTTGGTGCAGTCCTAATGACATAATTAGTAAAAGTGAAGTACCTAACTCCTATACTTTCATTGACTCTTGTACCTTAGTTTGGAAGCAAAATAAGTTCAAGAGATATTGTATCATTGCATCATCCAAAAAATAAGTGTTGTACCTTCAAACCCTCTTGGTGATATAGAATCCATTGTGATAGGGTACGAATGCATTGCAGTATAGCACTAGACCACGTGTTTTAAGGACGAACAACTTCTTCATTCTATTTTAGTTCTTGGGAATAAAATGGTTTTAGTTGAAAGCCATTTACTAGTTTAGGGAAAATCCTCCCTCCATAACACATAAGCTAAAGGTAGATAATGATAACACTTCAAAGCAATCAATCCTTCTCGACTAAGCTCTGTCTAGATTTGAGGTAATATTACACCCTGAGAATAGGCTACCGCTTTTTTTTACCACTAGATGATTTATAGACTTGCACTACATGAACACTTAAGATAATTTTGATTGAACTAAGCTTTGGGTGAATTAGGTCTTTGCCCGAATGGATTTTATTCAAATATGAATTGGCACCATATGTTAGATTAGTTGATAATATTCGGACTTGACCAACTTGAAATGCCATCTTTGGATCGTCCAAAATTTGGACAAATTTAAACTCTAGGAAAATTAATTGACATGAGCAACAAAGTAGACTAGTCCACTTGGCTGAGTGTGCACTCTTAGACTTACGCATACTACCACTTGGTCAGTCATGCACTCTTAGAATTAGGCATACTAGTCAACCTAGTCAACTGTGCACACATAGTGTTAGGTGTCCTAGTCCACTTGATCAATTGGGAACTCTTGCAAGAATTTAGGTTGACGCAAGAGTGGTCTATTGCCACACTTAATAATTACAACGATGTACAAAATTTTCCACGATTACCACAAAAAGGAAAAAATAGTTTCCATTTTTCAAATATGTTATAACCCATGCCAAAGCCTTCATAGAAATAAAATCCCTTCAAAATGCCACAATTCATGAAAAATTCCTCTTATAATTAGGTATACTAATTTACTTGGTCAATTTGGTGCCCTTACACTTAGGTATACTAGTCCACTTCATCGTTTGGGCACTCCTAGAGTGTGGAATACTAGTCCACTTGCTCAATTATGAACTCTTGCACCTACACTTCAATTTCGACTAACACCATAGTGGTTTATTATTGTTTACCACACAAAAGAAAAATAGCTTGCTTCTTCCAAACATGCTACAACTCAAGCCAAAGCCCTCAAAATAGACTTCTTTGAAAGAATTAATTTCTTTAAACATGATACAATGGTCTCAAAAGATAATATAATCCCTTTTGAGAAAAAGAAAAATACAAGGATTGAAGTAGAGATCTCCCTTACCACATATTTCAACAAGAATTTTAACACCTCGTGCTTCTTGCTGTAAACTCCAAATTTCACTCTTCTTTCTACTCTTGGGCTCTCCACTATCAGGCTTTATGTATGTAAAAATACATCCATTTCAGATTAAGACTACTAGAGAACATCCGAATTTGCCCTTTGTCCAAGCAGTTTGCAAAGTTGTGCCCCATTGCCCATTAAAATGCTTGTGGCATTGGATGTTCTATCAAAAGATACTCCTCAATTTATGGCTCTATAGCTAGTAGAGTTCCTTTGTGCCTCTACATGGGTTTCATTGTGGGAATGGCCTCTTCCATGCTTGAAAAGAGAAGCTTAACAATCGAGCAAAAAGATTTCAGGTCCAGAGGCATCTACATCAAATGAAGAATGTTCAACATGGAGGGGGAGACTTGGAAGTCATTATCTTCCATGCATAGGCCTATTTTGACATTATCTTTTGTCTTGAAGCCTTCTATTTTTTATTTCTTTTCTCTTGGCTTTGAGCTCCATCGTCCCTAATTGATATTGGAGAATTTATTTACCTTGGTGATACATGGGAAATTTCCCTTATACCTGTGCAACGTGGGCCAAAATTGAAGGCCATTTTCCTTATATTGCTTTGTCAAATTTTATGGTCACCCATATTCAAGGTGAACGATAATCAAGAAAGTATAATTTAAGTGTACTCGTATTCTCAACAATAATAATGCATGAATTGTTGAGAATATCAAGGCTTGTGGGATTACTTTCCTCCCTTGCAAATAGGTGTTGTTGTAAAATGCATCGAGGCATGGTTCTCTTTGTTGTGTACTTTTCAAGTTATGGTGATCATGAGATTTATGCCCATTCTTGCCACAAAATTGGCAAGTTATCCATTTCAATCATTCTTGCATAATATGCAGCATGCAGCACATTACATTCAAACATACTTGCTTGGAACCTCTCAACTTTTCAATCTCTTCGAAAACTTAACAAAACTTGTTGGATTCCAATTTTTCTAATGTTTTTCTCCACTTCGTCAATACTTTGTCTAGCTTAAAGTATTCTAATTCTTTCTTCAATTGGGTGATGCAATCCTCATCCAAGCACTTTTTAAATACCTACTATCAAAAGAGAACCTTTACCTCTTCACTTCTCATCCCTACTCCTTCAAAATCCCATAGATAAATGTAATGCATAAGAAGATTCCAAAGCTTTTGTTGTGGTCCCACTAAAGTCCACTTCTCAATACATTTCTTTACAAGGAAGTCTCCAAGAACCACCAAAGGCATCTTTCACATCATTAATTTTTGAAATGTCTCACTTATATACAATTTGAGTTTCTATAACTCATCTAAGATGCGGTTAGCAAAATTACTTGCAGTCGAAAATCTTCACAAAGGTGGTTTTGACCTCTTTCAAAGTGGAAAAATACACATGGTCATCTTGAGCAAACCATTTATCTACAAGAATTTCTAGCGTAGATAAAAACAAAGCAATACATGCATCTTCATGGTTTTGTAGTCCCCTTCTCTTACATAGAGAGTGAAACCTTAATATGTTCTCTTCTAAGTCTTCATGTGCTCCTCCATGAAAAGATAAAAACCTAATATTGATTCTTAATAGCAACGAGATGAGTTCCTCCACCATAATTTCATCACCATATTTTTTGTTGTTTCTACTTGGTGTTGGGTGCAAGGATGAAGAATCCTTTGTAATCCTTTTGAAAGTAAAATTCCTCCTAATGAAGTTGATTGGATTTTTTAAAGGGATTTTGGAGTCAATTTATTATGATGAAAGTGAGTCACAAACATCATATTTAGGAATTCTTTTGAAAGTAAAATTCCTCTTGATGTGTCTTTTTTAAGTTTTTAAAGATCTTTTGGAGTTTATTTATTATCCTAAAAGTGAGTCACAAACATCATCTCATCCTAAAATTTATGACAAGCTTACTCCATCAAATGTGCCAAATTGTAGTCGACCTTTTTCAACTCGTCAAAATAATGAGCTAGGTGAAATCTTAAGGATAAGATAGTTGTACTTCTATCCTTGAGAAAGATTGTGAGAGAGAATCAATCAAAATAGAATAAATTCACCCTTAGCAGTATTATAAGAAGAGATTCCATAGGCTCTCATATCTAAAGACACAAACTCAAGGAGATCTCTTTTTCAAATGAATTGACAAATGATAATACTTGAAAACAGTGAATATTTTTGGACTAAACTCTATCTAGATTTGATGTAATATTACACCCTAGAGAATATGCCACCACTTTTTCTTACCACTAGATTATTCATATACTTAGACTACATGAACACTTATGCTAAGTTTGATTGACCTAAGCTGATTTAAGCCTTTGGCGGGATGGAGTTCATTCAAATTTGAATTGGCACTAGATGTTAGATTAGTCAGATTAGTCTATGATAATTGGACTTAACCAATTTGAAATGTCATCTTTGGATTCAGAAGACTACAAATGCTCCCAACTCTAGCCGAATTCATAGTCTAGGAAAATTGATGGACATGAGCAACAAAGTAGAGTAATCCACTCATTTGAGTGCTCACACTTAGACTTTTTACTAGTCCATTGGGTCAATCATGCACTCTTAGACTGAGGTATATTAGCTCACTTGGTCAATTGGGCAATCCTAGAGGTAGATATACTAACTAGTCCACTTGGTCACTTGGGAACTCTTGCACCTAGGCTTCAATTTAGGTTGACATCTAAGTGATATGATACAACAGTTAATAGTTACGATGATGTACAATATTTTCCAAGATAACCACAAAAAATAAAAATTGCCTTCTTTTTCTCAAATATGCTACAAAGCATGTCAAAGCCTCATCAAAATAAACCTCTTGAAAATGCCACAAGTCATGCCAAAGCCCTCTTAGTCTTAGTTACACTAGTCCACGTGGTCACTCAGGCACTATTGGACTTTCGTATACAAGTCCACTTGGTTGACAGGGCACTCCTATAGTTCAATATACTTGTCCACTTAGACAATTGGGAACTCTTGCACCACTTCAATTAGGATGACAACCTAATGGTCTCTTGCCACACTTAATAATCACCACAATGTACAATATTTTCCAAGATTACCAAAGAAAGGAAAAATATCTTCCCTCTTCCAAACATGCTACAACTCATGCCAAGCCCTCATAGAAGTAAAAATCCACTACAAGCCTTCCATCTCTATGTATGTAAAAATCCATGCACCATCTCTAGACTACTAGAGAACATCCCAACTTGTCCTTTGTACAAGGGGTTTGTGAAAATGCTCTCACATATCCCACAGACTTGCAAGGAGATCATGATGATGATGAGACACGAACAGGTGCTTCATTAATGGTGGTGATCCCTTTAGAGTAGCCCAAGTCACCCTCGAATAGACTTGGCCATGCCCCAATGCCTATTTAAATGCTAGTGGTATTAGAGGTTCTATTGAAAGTTACTCCCCACTGTGGTTCCACAAGGATAGTTTCTTAGTGGTAGTACATAGGTTTTGCATTGTGGGAATGACCTCTTCCATGCATAGGCCCTTTCTAACATGATCTTTTGTCTTTGCAACTTCTATTGTCTGTTCCATTTGCCTTGGCTTCAAGCTACATCGACTCTTATTGATATTGGAGCATTTATATGCCTTGGAGATATATGGGAAATTTCCCTTATACCCAAGCAATGTGAGCTGAAATAGGAGGCCATTCGTCTTATATTGCCTCCTCAAATTTTTTAGGTGCATTTTTTCTTTTGACACATCATTGGCCATAGTATAACTTCATCAAGTTCATGATACTAATTTCCCTAGTGCTAAAGGATTATTGTTTGTCTTGCTTGTTGTGATACTCAAAGCCATTCTAATCTCTATTAATTTAGAAAGCTACACATCATTACTTAGGCTAATTAAAAAAAATGTTGGGGTCTAGGACATCTAGATTCATATTTTTTCAAAAGCTCATAATAGATAACTTCATTATTTGAGAGGAAAGATTGTATTTGAGGTAGATGCAGCTTCCATGATCACAACATTGATTCTAGGGTTCTAAGATCATGCTAGCAAGCTGCCACATCAAGTCCCTTCAAGCGTGTAATGGCGTGTCTTCAATCTATTAACCTAATATAAAAAAAAAAACTCCATAACACTTTTTCAAACAATTGTATTCTCATTCTCACAATTTCCCGCAATTTTCTCTTCCTTTATATCAGCTCTTCTTCCTCTTCCTTATAAGAGTTTGCCTTCTCAATGTCGAACTCCCATACTAGCAACATTATAGCTCCTCTTGTCTTCATCATAATACTTTTTGAGTGCTTAATTATTTTTTATTGCTGAATTGTTCTTAATGCTACCATAGAGATTTCAAAGTAGATCAAGACAATGCATACACCTTTTGAGCCCTCACAAGAAGGTACTTCACAATTTGTCAAAAATGTTTATCCTTCCCCATAATCTTCCCTAACAACAAACAAAAGGCTAATTATGACGAATAAAAATCATCCTTAGTTACATTTTACATTACACGTCATCTTTCAAATAGGTTTTAACACTAAACCATGATTGGGACACTTCCACGATGTGACAATTATCATAGAAAAAATTTGCCTTGAGCTTTGGTAAGTATTGCTCTTCTTCATGATGTACTATGGGTCTCAATATTTGCCTTGCATAAGGCAACCAAGGGTGCCCTCCCCCCCCCCCCCCCCCCCCCCCCAAAAAAAAAGGGGCACCCCAATTAGCCTATATCTTTACTCAAAAGATCAAACGTGTGCATCTGATTTGTCATCAAGCAAACCTTTAAACATTTGATAAGTCAAATTATCGAGTTCCCATACTTTATCATATGTGACCCATATCTAAATGCAAATCTATCTCTACTTTGAAAGAGACTATAATTATAATCAATTGTCTTTCATCTGATCGAACACTTGTCACTTTTCTGCAGGAAGAGATAGATCCAACGCTTCCACTTATAATAAAACATGCTTATTAGTTTTGAATCAGATTGATTCACAGATAACATGTTTTCTCTGCCTTTTTGTTTTCTAAGTAAAATAGCTTTTAATCTCACAAGGTTTTACTACTACTCATGACTATAAGCGATAGCTGTGTGAAAAAATTATATAACAATCTCTTGAAGGTTTTGTTACATATTTTGTTAGCTTTTCACAATAGATTAACAATCAATTGTAACACATTTTTTAAATCATTCAGGAATTCCTAGAATCCAATTTATCAACACTTCTTGAAATGAAAAAGTCTGAAAGAGTGTGATCCTTCCACAAGAAGCCAACGTAGCCCCTTCAACTTACCTTCCATGATGAACGCAGATTTTATGGGTCTGAAAACAACCTTGTTGCAGAGATCTTCAGGATTCATGTAAGAAACAACGAGAGAAATACCACATTTGAAGGACTATGATACTCAAACCTAGAAGGCACCTTATATAAAAGTTGATGCAAACCCCTAAGATAATGAGACCACTTTTACCACATCCAAGCCCTTCAAAGTTTCAAATGCTACCAAATTGATTACAGTGGAATGCCTTGAATACCGTGGGGCAGAGTGCCTGGGTTCAAGTCCCACTCGCTGGGCATTTCAAATTTCGTGCACTCTCCAAAAAAAACACACAAAAAGCGGGCGCCGGCACCGGCGCCGACGCCGACGCCGACGCAGACACAGACGAAGACAATAAATAAAATAAGGATTCACGCTGCAGATGTAGATGATAAGAACACACAGTCAAAGTTCTATGAAAATGAGCTCGAACCTACCTTCTCCAAGAAAATTTCCTAAATTTCAGCTTGAATGTGCCTTGTCGACAAAATACTGGGCACGTTTTCGGGCACCAGAATCAAAAGGATTAAGCAATTGAAGCCATAATGTCTCAACAAATGCGCATCGAAGAAGTTTCTGCTGTGTCAGAAGTCAAATATCCTTTGCTGTCATTGTCAGAGTGCATTATGTTTCTAAAGAATGTCATGTTCCATGCTCACAAAATGCTAAATGTAACATTATCTTGATCAACAAGTACTCATGATGTCTTCGTCCCATTTATCAAAATCAATATCCATTAGAGCTTTGTTCTTTCCTCTCCCAGACAGACACACACAACAAGAACAAATATTGCTCATGTTCCTTACAGCACCTCGTGTGACTTATGGCTGCCTCAGAATCATGTAAACGATAGCGATTTCTGATTCAAGAAACTTCTAGACTCTGAATGCATGTAGTCCAAAAGTACGTAGCTCGTAAAAAACAACAAAAAAAATGGACTCCGATCAGTTTATAGATCAGCCAAGCCACAACACAGCAGAAACCTGGAAAGGAAGAAGATACAGAAGATTCATAGACTTGACTATTGCACCAAATTAAATTTTACTGTACTATAAAACTAAGATAGACGCAAATCCAATGAAGCTAAGAGAGATACAAATCCAATGAAGCTAAGAGACACGTCCAATGAAGCTAATGGACACTAATCCAATGAATATACAGAGCATATTAATAAAGAATTGTGTGTCAAACTTGCTGTCATTGTGGTCTCAATGCTATATATTGTGATGTGTTCTGTCCATCCAAAGCTGCTAGCCGCTCTGTAGTTAGTCATATAAGGATCATCATTCAAACTCTTTCCCTCCAGTCAGAGCATGATTCCTGCTAATCAACACAAAAGTCGAACATCTGGTGTCAAACATTTAAATAGGACTCAATCTAAAAGACATTGAATCTTACCTCACTAGTCCACAGAACCGAGCTAGAGCATCTGCATGATTCCTAACAGCAACTTCCTGAATACTTTCTGCATTCTCTGTGTTTACCAAATCAGCAATCTTAAGCTCACATAGCTCCTTCAAATTACAAGCCTGTGTAAGAACAGCTGAATGACCGCCGCCTGCAGCCAACATGCGAACTTCCCCAACACACCTGTTTGGAGAGCAAACTTGAGTGCAGATTCTTCGAGGTATTCCGGAAAATATCTTCCAATACTCACGTTTTACATAAACTGGCCATGATTGGTGCAAGGCGATCATCTTTACTGCCCATATACATTACAACAGAAGTGGCACACTGAAACTATGTGTGGCACACTTACCAATCTATAGGTGTGGGATACCAAGCATAAGAGGTCTTTCCAGTAGCTGCTTGACCACAGCTATTGTAGCCCCATCCAAGCAACCGTCCATCAATTGTTGCAGCTAGAGTGTGGGAATGCCCACATGTGATGTGTTGGACCCCATTTGGGACAAGCAGGACTGGTATACGTTCTGTGAATATACTTACATCACCAGAATCACAGGTAAACAGTCCAGATCGTGAGCCAAGTCCTAGTTGCCCAGCCTGACCTCCACCCCACATGTAAAGAGCACCTGATTCTGTAACCGCACATGTATGTACACCACCACAGGCAACATTAGTAATTCTAACCCCTTCTAGACTCACTACTCTTCTAGGTAGAACTTCTTTGTCAGGTGACTGCAGCACCCAATGTCCAAGCTGTCCCATATGTCCTAGACCCCATGTATACCTGAAATTAACAATAGATAATTAACAATCTGCAAATCTAAATGAAGATAACAGTTTGAATAGCAGTTTGAAGTTCAAACTATAGACATCTTAGAGGTAGGTGGGTGGGTGGGTGGTTGGGTAGGCGTGTTCATCAATGTCTTTAAGCTTGCAAATACATGTGAAGATCGTGCCTTTTGAGCAAATTCACAAGCCTTCAATTCTATTCGAGTCGTGTTTCAATCAATTCAAAGCTTTTATTAAGAGGTTTCTCTCTTGTTGGAGGGTTTCATGTGTTGCAATCTCAGGATTGTTATTCTGAATTTCTATCACAAGTGATCACTTTAGCTTTTCGAGTTTAAGGTTTCTCGTAAAAATAAAGAACAACCTTTAACATTAAGGATTTGAATAGAAAATCAAGATCGGTTCATTAAAAAATGACTTATCAGATTAACAAAATCTGCTCTTCATCACTAAAGACATTTCACTTGTTTCTCACCCCAAGACTTCAAAAATAAATGAAGCGACAAGTGTTTAAAGATAAATGAAGCTCAAAAGTCTACACATAGAAACAATTCAGTGCAAGAGCTGGAGCAAACTTGTTCAGCTTGGTCTCTGTAAATGTGATAAACTGGAGAGGAACAATTTAGCTGTAGATAAGGAATCACTTGAAAAAAAAAATGAAAAAAAAAAAACAAAAACTAGCCTCGGTCTTTGTTTTACAGTTGCAGGTTCAGCCTTAGGTCTTAACCACTTTACATGGATATTATCTCGGCTTTCAACATCTTTTTAGAAGGGTCTCTTTGCTCGACTTTTGTAGAAGGTGCAAACTCCCGAATTCCTGTAGAGAGTAGAGAAGAAGAGGACATCTTACGAAACCCATTCAAACATGCCCTCTCATGAAACCAAGGAACCCCTTCAACTTAGTGTTCCTGAAGATGACACGAGATGTCAAAAAGAGCGAACCGATAAGATCACCTTGCCAGAGATCGTTAAAGACTTTCATCCCAACATAGGGCCCTGATGTGGTCGAGTCATGGAAGCATCATTTATGGCAACAGGTTGGGGCTCAAAAAAGAAGTGGCAGGTACGCAAACCTCCCTTCACTGAAAAATAGAAGTCACTATCTACATGCAAATGCTTTTGCCTCACATGCTTCAAATGGAAAAGAACTTTTATTGAATTACTGATAAAGTGAGCATTATCAAAAACATTTTTCAAAGATGACCAACCAACAAAACATGCCCATTATCCATGCATGCAAAGAATTTAAATCGCATTGCCCTAAGAATTCAAATCTTTCTTTCCCACTCTTGTTAGCATGAGAAACAATTTCAACAGTTGAAGTTTGCAAATTATTTCTGAGTAACCACACTTCATCCCAGGTTCGATAGGATGGATTTTGAACATGATGCTGATCTGCATAATACTTATACTGCTCTTGAGCTTTATGGATCTCTTCCTTGACTTCTTTATGAATGTCCATGAGGTACTCAGCTTTATCTCTAACAGCTTGATTCTAGACATGATTTGAGAGCTGTATATCCATCCTTGGATGTTGTCCATAATTTGCAAAGAAGGGAGTCTCCTTGGTAGATATATGGACACTGTTATTATAGGCAAACTTTGCAAAGGGTAAAAACTCGAACCAATCATTTTGATGATAGTTTATGGTGCAACGCAGATACTGTTATAGGACTTGATTAACCCGTTTTGTTTGCCCATCAGTCTCTGGATGATTGGCTGTAGATAATTTAACTTGAACACCAAGAAGCTTGCATAGACTGTTCCAGAAGCTGGATATGAACTGTGGACCTCGACCACTGACGTCATCAGGAAGTTCGTGAAGCCTATGTATCTGAGAAAAAGTCTCGCAGTGGTTGCACCTGTGATTGTCTTGGTAGTTGGAATGAAGTGTGCCATCTTTGTAAATCTATCAAGAATGGCATCATATTTATCTTACCTTGGTAGATCTGTGATGAAGTCCAAAGATAATGATGACCATGCCCTTTCTCGAATAGGTAAAGGTTGCAAGAGGCCATGAGGTTTATGTCCGATACCTTAGATCTATTGTAAGTGTCACAAGTTCGAATATATTCTTTGACTTCCTTCCACATTTGAGGCCACCAAAAATCTCTAGATATGAGTTCTATTGTTTTATTCACTCCAAAGTGTCATGCTGCAAGGTCATCATCACGTTGCTGAAATACTTGGATCTTGGGTTTTCCTGGAAGGATATACAATAGATTCTTATAGAATAGTAACCCATTATTTTCTTGAAACTCGTTTACTTCATGAAGTTTCCCTTCTTGAATTTTCTGTGTGACGTTACAAAACAATTCATCATGTGGCAAAGTCTCACGATCCAAATGGATCAAGGCTGAATCTCCTTGATGGTTTGAAGAGATAGCTGCTAGCTGGATATATTGAGGCTTGAGTAAAACACTCTCTTGTTGATCAAAAGGCTCTTCGCCTTTCTTCGGTGCAAGATAAGATCTTCCCGACAGGGCATCTTACTGACATTGCAGGCATCCTAGACGATACGTGATGACAAAATCGAACCTGGATAGAAAGTTACTCCATCGAGATTGCCTTCTATTGAGGATGCGGGTACTCGTACTCTAAATTTTTATGATCTGTGTATACAATAACTTTATGAAGTGCTCCTTCTAGATGGTGACGCCACGTATCAAATGCATCTACGATCGCAAGAAGCTCTTTATCATGGATTTCATAGTTAATCTCTGGAGAAGAGAATTTCGTGGAATGATATGCAACAGGATGTAGGTGTCCATCATCCCCATGTTGGGATAGGATCGCCCCCAAGGCAAAGTTTGATGCATCTGTCTCTAAGAAAAAAGGCTTGGTAGAGTCAGAGTGAACTAGAATTGGAGCACTAGTGAATGATGATTTCGAGGTCTAAAAGGCTTTTTGTGCATCTTCATTCCATGAGAATTTTGTCTCCTATAAGCTTGCTAAGGGGTTCACTATTTTGGAGTAATCTCTGATGAATATCCATGTAAAAATTGGCAAACCCTAGAAAACATTGTACATCTCAAACACTCGAAGGTGGTTGCCAATCAGGGATTGTCTCTATCTTCTTAGGATCCATAAAAATTCCTTTATCTCATACAATGTACCCTAAAAATTCCACTTACGTTTGATGGAAAGAGCACTTCTCCAATTTCACATATAATCCTTTTTCTCTTGATTTCTCTAGGACTATCTTCACATGACATTCATGATCCTCTAGATTTTTGAAGAATATAAAGATACCGTCAAGGTATATTACAACAAAATCATCTAAATACTCTCACAAGATATTATTCATCATATGTTGGAAGAAGTTAGAGCATTTGAGAGACCAAATGGCATAACTACATATTCAAAATGACCATACCTTGCTCGAAATGTTGTCTTCCATTTGTCTCCTTCTCTGATCCTGACAAGGTTGTAAGCTCCTCGAAGGTCAATCTTCGTGCAGAACTTTGCTTTTCCAAGGCGTTCCAAGAGCTCTAATATGAGTGGTAGAGCGTATCTGTTCTTTATAGTGACTTTATTCAATCCACGATAGTCTACACACATCCGGAGAGTCCTATCCTTCTTCTTTACTAATAAAGTAGGAGCTCGTGCCCCAGACTTTTGAGTGTTTGATAAACCCCTTTGCTAGATTCTCATCAATGTTCTTGCATAGTTCTATAAGTTCCTCTGGGAATAGTCTGAAGATTGGTCCGATTGGTCCAAAGGGCGGTTGCTTCCTCTTGAAGTTCTATGGCACAATCATAAGGTCTATGCTATGGGAGGATATCTGCATTGTTCTTTTCAAAAACATCTTCAAAGCCTTTGTACTAATTGGGTAGCTGCAATGGATCATCTTTCTTGGATTCTTGCGCTCGTATGGCATAGATCATATATGTCAGTTCCTTCCTTACTACATGTATGAAGGCTTTGGCTCCGACATATATCAATCTTCTGCATATCTCGACCGGTGATTTTATTCTTTTCCCAATTAATTTCTGGAGTCTTGTTTGGAGAATGAATGTGGCCAACCCCTCCTTATATAGGTTTTCCAAGGGAAGTTCAAAGGCGGTTACGAATTGATGATGTCATCGATGATGCCATCAATCCAAAACATGATCTCTTGATATCAGAATTAAGCAAGAAGTCAGTCGATCTTAGGCTTTTGCATGTTTGGGACGCAATGGAAGCATTGGTTTCCCCGAATTCTTAACGAATCATGAGATATAGAAGTCACAAGAAGTGTGAGGGTTAGAATCTCCTTTGTCCATGACAATGGTAAGGTGTAAGTCATTGGGTCTACGCCTACTGGACGTCATTGTCGTTGGAGACAAGTAACCCTCATGTGGTAAGAGTAGTTGGATAGATATGGTTCCAACATAAACACATGGAAAACTGGATATACTCTCATGGTACTTGGTAATTGGAGCTTGAAGGTGACTGGATTAATCTTGACCAAGATGATAAATGCACCAAATCTTTGATGGTCTAGCTTTGCACTAAGCCTTGAAGTTTGCAAATTTTGTTTAACCACACTTTATCCCCAGTTCGATAGGATGGATTTTGAACACGATGCTGATTTGAATAATGCTTATACTGCTCTTGAGCTTTATGGATCTCTTCCTTGACTTCTTTATGAATGTCCATGAGGTACTAGGCTTTATCTCTAGCAGCTTGATTCTTGACATGATTTGAGAGCTGTATATCCATCCTTGGATGTTGTCCATAATTTGCAAAGAAAGGAGTCTCCTTGGTAGATGACTGAACACTATTATTATAGGCAAACTTTGCAAAGGGTAAAAACTCGAACCAATCATTTTGATGATAGTTTATGGTGCAACGCAGATACTGTTCTAGGACTTGATTCACCCGTTTTGTTTGCCCATGAGTCTGTGGATAATTGGCTGTAGATAATTTAACTTGAACACTAAGAAGCTTGCATAGACTGTTCCAGAAGCTCGATATGAATTGTGGACCTCGATCACTGACAATGTCATCAGGCAGTCAGTGAAGCCTAAATATGTATCTGAGAAAAAGTCTCGCAGTGGCTGCACCTGTGATTGTCTTGGTAGCATATTTATCTTACCTTGCTAGATCTGTGATGAAGTCCATAGATAATGAAGGCCATGCCCGTTCTCTAATACGTAAAGGTTGCAAGAGGCCATGAGGTTTATGTCGCGATACCTTAGATCTATTGTAAGTGTCACAAGTTCGAATATATTATTTGACTTCCTTCCACATTTGAGGCCACCAAAAATCTCTAGATATGAGTTCTATTGTTTTATTCACTCCAAAGTGTCATGCTGCAAGGTCTTCATCACGTTGTTGAAATACTTGGATCATGGGCTTTCCTGGAGGGATATACAATAGATTCTTATAGAATAGTAACCCATTATTTTCTTGGAACTCGTTTACTTCATGAAGTTTCCCTTCTTGAATTTTCTGTGTGACGTTACAAAACAATTCATCATGTCGCTAAGTCTCACAAACCAAATGGATCAAGGCTGAATCTCCTTGATGGTTTGAAGAGATAGCTACTAGCTGGAGATATTGAGGCTTGAGTAAAACACTCTCTTGTTGATCAAAAGCCTCTTCGCCTTTCTTCGGTGCAAGATAAGATCTTCTCGACAAGGCATCTTACTGACATTGCAGGCATCCTAGACGATACATGATGACAAAATCTAACCTGGATAGAAAGTTACTCCATCGAGATTGCCTTCTATTGAGGATGCGGGTACTAGTACTCTAAATTTTTATGATCTGTGTATATAATAACTTTATGAAGTGCTCCTCCTAGATGGTGACGCCAGGTATCAAATGCATCTACGATCGCAAGAAGCTCTTTATCATGGATTTCATAGTTAATCTCTGGAGGAGGGAATTTCTTGAATGATATGCAAAAGGATGTAGATGTCCATCATCCCCATGTTGGGATAGGATCGCCCCCAAGGTGAAGTTTGATGCATCTATCTCTAAGAAAAAAGGCTTGGTAGAGTCAGAGTGAACTAGAATTGGAGCACTAGTGAATGATGATTTCGAGGTCTAAAAGGCTTTCTGTGCATCTTCATTCCATGAGAATTTTGTGTTTCCGATAAGCTTGCTAAGGGGTGTCACTATTTTGGAGTAATCTCTGATGAATATCCATGTAAAAATTGGCAAACCCTAGAAAACATTGTACATCTCGAACACTCGAAGGTGGTTGCCAATCAAGGATTGTCTCTATCTTCTTAGGATCCATAAAAATTCCTTTATTTGATACAAGGTATCCTAAAAATTCCACTTATGTCTGATGCATGTCTGATGCAAAGAGCACTTCTCCAATATCGCATATAATCCTTTTTCTCTTAATTTCTCTAGGACTATCTTCACATGACATTCATGATCCTCTAGATTTTTAAAGAATAACAAGATATCGTCTAGGTATACTACAACAAAATCACCTAAATACTCTCGAAAGATATCATTCATCCTATGTTGGAAGATAGCTAAAGCATTTGTGAGACCAAATGGCATAACTACATATTCAAAATGGCCATGCCTTGCTCGAAATGTTGTCTTCCATTCGTCTCCTTCTCTGATCCTGACAAGGTTGTAAGCTCCTCGAAGGTCAATCTTCGTGCAGAACTTTGCTTTTCCAAGGCGTTCCAAGAGCTCTGATATGAGTGGTAGAGCGTATCTGTTTCTTATAGTGACTTTATTCAATCCACGATAGTCTACACACATCCGGAGAGTCCTATCCTTCTTCTTTACTAATAAAATAGGAGCTCGTGCCCGAGATTTTGAGTGTTTGATAATCCCCTTTACTAGATTCTCATCAATGTTCTTGTGTAGTTCTATAAGTTCCTTTGGGAATAGTCTGTAGATTGGTCCGATTGGTCCAAAGGGCGGTTGTGCTCCCTCTTGAAGTTCTATGGCACAATCATAAGGTCTATGCTCTGGGAGGATATCTGCATTGTTCTTTTCATAAACATCTTCAAAGCCTTCGTAGTCATTGGGTAACTGCATTGGATCATCTTTCTTGGATCCTTGCGCTGGTATGGCATAGATCATATATGTCAGTTCCTTCCTTACTGCATGTATGAAGGCTTTGGCTCCGACATATGTCGGGTTCTTCTGCATATCTCGACGGGTGATTTTATTCTTTTCCCAATTAATGTATGGAGTCTTGCCAATACCAGTCTTGCCAAGGTATTGGCAAGAGTGAGAATGAATATGGCAAACCCCTCCTTATATAGGTTTTCCAAGGGCGGTTCAAAGGCGGTTACGAATTGATGATGTCATCGATGATGCCATCAATTTGAAACATGATCTCTGGATGTCAGAATCAAGCAAGAAAGTTGATCTTAGGGTTTTGGCACGTTTCGGACACAATGGAAGCATTGGTTTCCCCAAATTCTTAACGAATCATGAGGTATAGAAGTCACATGAAATATGAGGTTCAGAATCTCCTTTGTCCATGACAATGGTGAGGCGTAAGTCATTGGGTCTACTCCTACTGGCCATCATTGTCGTTGGAGGCAAGTAAACCTCATGTGGTAAGAGTTGTTGGATAGTGTATCAACTTAGTTCTGTACTCTATAATCTACCCCTTAGATAACTCATCTCTCCCAACCTAACTTATCCTTTCACTCCTTTCACTTGTCTTCGAGCCAATAAACAAAACTTCCATGAATGTCAAGGACACGATAAAATAGAAGTATGATTTACACGTTAATTGATTTTCATTTGCTATTTTATTTTTTAGCATTTCGAGTTCAAAACAAATATCAATCTATAGTGAGGAAATATTAGTAGTTGTTTGTCTGGTGGGTTTCGTTCCCCTTAGTTAAAAACACTTAAGTAACATTCTCAAAGAGACTTTTTTGGCAGAAAGTGAAGCTATTTAAATTGATTTATAGTTTTTTCTTAGTTCCTAGGAAGCTTTGTGGTTTAAGTCCGAGGAATAGCATGAATGGGATAGTAGAGCATCATGCATTATTGTACATACAAACGGTATAAGCTCCGCTGTGTTAAGAAATGGAACTTTAGTTGAAAGCACCGTTAGCCATTTGAGAGCATTCCCCTCTCTAAGAATAAAATGAGAGAGCGAGTCGTTTCCGCTTTCCAATCCTCAGTGACTTCCGTTTTCATAACAAAACATCACTCCACTCATCTCTCCCAACCTAACTTGTCTTTTCACTCCTTTCACTTGTCTGCGAGCCAATAAACAAAACTTCCATGAATGTCAAGGACACGACAAAATAGAAGTACGATTTACTCGTGAATTGATTTTCATTTGCTATTTTATTTTTTAGCATTTCAAGTTCAAAACAAATATCAATCTATAGTGAGGAAATATTAGTAGTTGTTTGGCTAGTGGGTTTCGTTCCCCTTAGTTAAAAACACTTAAGTAACATTTCCAAAGCGACTTTTTTGGCAAAAAGTGAAGCTATTTAAACAGATTTATAGCTTTTTCTTACTTCCTAGGAAGCTTTGTGGTTTGAGTCCGAGGAATAGCATGAATGGGATAGTAGAGCATCGTGCATTATTGTACACACAAATGGTATAAGTTCCGTTGCATTAAGAAATGGAGCTTTAGTCGAGAGCACAGTTAGCCATTTGAGAGCATTCCCATCTCTAAGAATAAGATGAGACAGCGAGTCGTTTCCGCTTTCCAATCCTCAGTGACTTCCTTTTTCATAACAAAACATCAAACCACACTCCAAGCAGCATGGTTAGTTTCCTTCTCTTAGAAGTACCCAGTGTTGCGCTCGTTCGTCGAACAGGTCGATTCGTACCACCTGTCTCGTCGAGTCCTGTACCGTCCGAACTCATACAATCTATACGGTTTAAAATCTGCCAAAGCCATTCGATTTATAATTAGGGTATTCTCTTCAATTTATACACAATCAAGACTTATTCTATGCCTTCGTGAGCCTCATTCGAGCTTGTTCTTGGAGCTCTCAGCCATAGTACAAGAAGAGGTTTAAAATCAAGATTTAAATCGTTTGAATCGTAGAGGTTTATAATATCCAAAATATAAATCGGGGTTTTTATTCACTGTGAGATATTTTTATTTTCTGAAACATAAAGCTATGTACCAATGCATCTTTAATACCTTTTTGATATACCTGACATGAATAACAGATAAAATCACCTAATAGTCTATAATCCCTAGTGATCACACTACTTTCTACCCATCTACATTCTATAAGGCAAGTGGCAAGGGGAAAATAGTGTCAAAGTGAAGCTTGAAGAAAGGAGCAAATAGGGAAGGTTGAAGCAAAGGGAAAAGCCAGAAGACTGAATTCCACTTGAAAGGGGCTGATCATGCTCTATTGTTGAGTGCTCTGATGCTCACCTTATGTTCTAACTTCTTCCTAATGCAAGATCTCAAAATGAGTGTGTAAGAGAAGACTAGAAACTCTTAGCGAAGTTAGAAGCGAATTCGAAAATAGATAGTGCTAGGTCTTGTGCTAAAAGATCATTTTTTCGAAAAAAACCTTCATAAAGATTGTAAAAAATCGTTTAAATCAACAATTTTTATTTAAAAATCCTCGATGTTTTTGTAGTATGCCCTCAACCTTGGACCTCTTCACTCTTGACTCTTGAGGTTATTGAGCATCCAGCTATTGAGCATCCATAGAGGGTTATAGAGCAAGCATAGTTCATCCATTAAGTGTTAGAAAGCAAGCTCTTGCATATTCTCAACTCCCCTTTCTTCTCATTTACTCTTTCTTAGCTTCCAACAACCTCCTCTCTCATCTTTATCACCCTTATGGATCCTCCTCTTCATGAAGCCTTTCATAAGCATTGTGTAGCTTTTGAAAGGGTGAAAGATAAGTCCAATGTTTGAAGGTGGCATTGCAAGTATTGTGGAAGGATATAATACATCTGGTGTGACTAGACTTCTCATCCATCTATGCACATTGGGTGGAGAATGCTCTCCTTGCAATGGTATTCAAGAAATATCTTCCATTAAAGAGGAAAAAAGGTTCTCTTCCCTAACATGAAGTGATCTCACCAAATCATGACGATATCCCAATAGGTAATGCTCCATCCATTTCTATAAGTTCAGCCACACGCACAATGAGTTCACATGAATGTGAGGAGGAACAAGTCTTTCTAAGAGAAATAAGAGAGTATGTGAAAGTGGTAGTGGTTCCTCTCAACAACCTACCCTTGCACAAGCATTAGGCGGAGTATCGAGGACATTGGCTTTTCTTAAAGAAAGGCAAAGAGTGGCTGAAATTGAAATCGCAAGAACCATCATTGAGTGTAATCTTCCCTTTAATGTGCTTCATTTGGATCGATGGAGGCGTATGATAAGAGCCATAGCTAATGTATGACCTTGTGAGGGATGGTATGGTGTTTTCTACGATGATATGCGCATAAAAAAATTGGATGAGGCAAAAGAAAGAATTGATAAATCTTTGGAGCGCGTGCGAACCGGTTGGGCCAAATATGGATGCTCCATTCTCTCCGATGGATGGAGTGATTGTAAAAAGAGAGAGATTATCAATATCTTTGTCTCTTGCCCTCTTGGTACCTACTTCTTACGGGTGGTGGATGCAGGAATAAGAGGCAAAAAAGTCACTGAAAGCTTTATTTATTCACATATCCGGCAAGCCATATTTGAGGTAAGTTTCCAAATTCAAACTTCAAATTTCATTCATTAAAATTCAGATTTTGCATTCTAAAATATATGTAAAATCATAAATATGTGTGCCATATAATATGTATGTATTATGTAATATTATGAATCATGATATATGAATGACTAATATTCAGCCAAGGTGGTTAGGTTCGTAAGGTTCATAAGGTTCGGTACAGATAAGGTACGTGAACCAAATCTTTCCTCCAAGGTAAGGTTCGTAAGGTACGCTAGGGTTTCTACATACATGTAAAAAATATATGTGCAATATGTATGTACATTGGAAACATTATACATCAAAAGATTTAATATGACCAATGTATTATATCCATGAAATACCCAAAAAGTCAATTAACTACCCTGAATGAACGGGATCATAAGGTTCGAACTGAATGGTACCTTATGAACCGAATGGGAAAACCCATCCGGTTCGCGAACCGCTGCAAATATGTATTCAGCATGCTAATTGTTTTTATTTCCCTTTATAACTTGTCATAGGTTGGTCACCAACATGTTATTCAAGTCATTACAAACAACGCATCAAATTGTGTCTCTATGGGAAGGAAGTTAGAGCAAGAGTTTCCATCTATAGTGTGGAGTCCTTGTGCCACTCATTGCCTTGATCTTCTTATAGAAGACATTGGCAAATTAGAGTGGATGAAGAGCATTACATCAAAGACCATCTCCATTGTGGACTTCATAAACATTAAGGTGAGGATGCTTGCTATATATCATTCATATTCAGATTTGGAGCTAAAAAAGCCATCAAAGACAAGATTTGCAGCCATGTGGATACTTTTAGACCGTATTTTTGAAGTCCAAAATAAACTTCAAAAGATGGTTGTTTCATAAGAGTTCAAGGAATGGTTGGATGGAGAGCCCACTGTATGTTTTTTTTTCCCTATCTTTTGTAGTGATATTTTGGAGAGCACACCTAAAAAGGATGACCTTCTCTACTTGATTGAGAAGAGGTGGAAGTAGACTCTTTACTCTTGGAAGATAGAGACACATATCTTCCAAAGATTCTCTCATCAAATGATCATGGTAAGAGAGTTTTAACTATCAAATGCCAACACTCCGGAAAAGTGCTATGCGCGTTCTTGCATAGGTATGCATTCTTAGTTTTTATCTTGATGTTAACTTTTTCATATATGACTCATGAGTCATATTTCATGATTATTGATGTTATGTTATTTTTTGTTTTAGGATTACTCATCAGGAGCCTGTGAGAGAACTTGGTCAACCTATTCTCTCATATATACTAAGATACGCAACAAGCTGAGCACTAAACAATTAGAGAGACTTATTTATTGATCCTCTAAACTACGGATGCTTCGTTCTATGCATGAAATGCCCATAGCACATCAGGTGAAAATCTTAGCATTCCATTTAAATTTTAGACTCTTGATTGCTGAATTTTTATGTTTTTTCCAACATATCATATGTCATCATGTAACATACTAGCATGTTTACTTTCTGTTTTTGTTTGAATAGGTGAATGTAGATACACTCAAGCTTTCGTTTAAGACACTCTTAAGGTATTCAAAGAGAAAGAAATGAATAAGAAGAAAGCGTTTTACGTGAACTTTACCTAGAGCTTGAGGAGATTAATCGGAGAGTGAGTCACACACGATCTCACTCAAACGTTATAGTTCGTGGTTTAGGGACCCGTCAGAGGCATGGAAGCTCCACTGTTGCATATTCACAGCGTGGATCGGGTAGTAGATCTACTCTTTCAGCTATGGAAGAGGAGAATGTGGTCATTGACACAGATCTTAGAGAGCCATCGTATGATGATGATGATGATGATGATGATGATGATGATGGCAACATTCTTAGTGACGAGGATTATGAGAATGCATCTATTGCTTCTTCTATTTGAGATGATGGAGTAATCATCACTATGTTTACTTGCTTTACATGACACATGACATGTATGATGTTATGACTTATGTCAATGAAAAATGTGCTTCTTGAATATTATTTTGAATTAAAATGAAACGTGATTCTTGAATTTTTCATACAATGGTGATTCTTGAATGTATGCAAATGACAAAGTTAAAATTATAAGATTTGAATTGTCAAGACTCTAATTTATGAATTTGTGCCACGTGTTATATGACATATATAATAATGTGATTATTGGTATATTACATAATTACTCTATGTATACATACACACACACACACACATATATATATATATATAATGTATCGCATGCATTGTACGCCAAAAGCTTAGTACGATATCCAATACCATACGTGAACCATACTGGATGCATCGTACAGGACACGACGTGACTACCCTGGAAGTACATATGGAAGGTAAAGTTTATATTGGTCCTATGGCCAGCCATGGAAGGTGTCTACGCTTTCGCTAGGCAAGGGGCGAACGAACAAGCATTCGGCTTTAGTGCTTCACTCACCCAGTCTATGTCAAAACCTACTAATCAGCTCAGGGAAGCTCCGAACCCTTTCCCTTGTTAAGCTTAGCTTCACCCCACAGTTATTGAATGAAAGTCGATAACTTTCTCGCTAAAATCTCTTACAGTGGGTGAATGATTAGACCTCATTCCACCAATTTTTGGGTCATAATTGGCATGCTAGGTTGGGCCAAGGATGGTTTAGCGATATTGTTTACAACATGAGCTATACTAATACTGGATCAACTAATCGAAAACAACACTGGTTGGATGGAGCACCTCTATAGTTTTCTAAACCTTAACGTTTAAGCTAATACGTTTACAACTAAGTATGAGCATACCTATAGGTGAGAGAGAAAACTTTAGCGCTTAATTTACTATTAGGCGCTAAAGAAACAGTTTACCTATCGAGCTAAAGAAAATGTTTACCTAAAGGTTTTCTTTAGCTCCATAACTTAGAAGCTATTAAGCTTAAGCTATTACCATAAAAGTTTAAGCTATTACCATTAAGGGAATGCTTAAGCTAATAACATGGCCGAAGGCTTAAGCAAGACCTTAATGATTAAGCTTAAGCTTTAATTGTCTTGTTTTGCTTAAGCGTTTTCTTTAGCACCTAAAAAAGGTGTTATGCTAATACCTAACGGTAAACCGTTTGCGCTAAAAAAAAACGTTTACAACTCAGTAACTAACGCACAATTCCCTAACGCATAAATTAATGCAAGATTCCCTACTTTTGGTCTTCTATACCAAAGGAGAATACGAAGTTACGGCATGCTAGATTTGACCATTTCAGTTATAAAGCTCTCAAGCATATCAAAGATCAAGGTATGGTGGAGAGTTTACCTACTTTCGCTTTACCAAATGATTCAGAACTATGTGAAGGATGTCTTGAAGAAAAGCTTCATATGCTACCATTCAAGAAGCACGGATATATCATTGTTACAAGGAATCTGCAAATTATTGGAAATGAATATCAGAATGTTCTCAAATTGTCAAAATTCTAGCAATCCTAATTTTGATACTTCGTCAAATTTTGATCAAAGATGATAATAATCTTTTACTAACTCATTGGATAGTTCTCTCTGAGAGATTTCTAATACTATATAACATTGCATCATCTCACATCAGAAAGTCAACCAAAAGTCAAACCCTAATTCCTCGTTTTCATGGGCTTTTCATTAAAATTAAACCAATGGCTAAAATTTAAGATCTAAACGTCCATATTGATTCAACTACAAAGCATACGTGAAAAGCAAAAACGACTCCAAGAAAAGCATCTAGAAGGCTTTCTGTATTTCTGTATTTTCCGACAGATATTTTGCTATAACTTTTAGAACGCTCTTTGATGCTTTATGCTTTATTGAAAAGCATATGAAGAGACTTCTTTTGGCTATAAAAGGAGCGGTTTGAGGCCTCATTGATCATCATTTCTCAAGCTAGCACGTGGTGGTCGTAATCTTCGTTCTCTTGCATATTCTCTCGCATAATACCTCTTAAGCATTCTCTCTCTATATATTTTGTACCTAGAACCATTTTCATTCAGCCTACATTCAGTTTTGCATCATTACACATATTCTATATCGACATTTTATAAATAATTTGTGTATAGTAGCATTCACCTACTACACTTTTAATATTGTCTTGTCAATTCTATTGTCATTCATCTTATTTGATTTAGTGAAGGTATGTTATGTGCTACAGTTGAAGTGTTGGACATATCCGTGATTAACCTGTGATTATTATTTAGGCCTACCATTCTTCCAACATTTGGTATCAAAGCATGGTTGACATACACCCTTGTACTCAAGATGACTGACTTTAAAGATAGATTGGATCAAGTAGACAAGCTTGAAGGGATGTCTAGTTATCCAATGTGCAGTTTTATGATGATGAACTTGTTAGTTTTAAAGGACTTATGGAATATTGTCAATGACAAGTACCCCAAGCCAAGACAAGCTCCAGAGGATGTAGCTTCATCATCCAAACAACATGCTTCTCCAATTTTTGCTTAAGACTCAAGAGGAGGTTATTAAAGAAGAAGAAGAGGTCCTCTCATGATTTAGACTCAGAGATACTATCAAGTTACTTCCTATAGAAGAGGAGTCTAGATGGAATTCTAGAGATGCACAAGCACTCTCATTTATTGCTATGGGATTCAAGAGGCATATCATTCCTCAAATCAAAACTCTTGTCAAGTTTGCTTGGAGTTAAGAAATCTCTATCAGAGAAGAGATTTTTCAAGGAAAGCTCATTTGGGGTATTTCATCACATTTATCCATGATTTTTTGAGATATTCTTGAGTTTATGGATTAAAAGCAAAGGTAGAAGTCTTTCCTACATTCAAAAAGTTTTTAAGTAAGATTGAAAATGAAAGTAAAGTTAAAATTAAGATTTTGAGAAGTGATAGAAGAATAGACTTCATATCAAAAGACTCTGTCTTTTCTTGAAGATAAAGATCTCTCTCTTCAACTCAGTATTGCTTATAAGTTACATTCCACAATAGAATCGTATTGTAGGGAGAAAGAATATGACACGTTGAAATGATGTGTAGTATGATGTCTTCAAAGAAGCTTTTCACCTAAGTTTCAATTTGATGCAATATATTCAGCTAATCACATTCTTAATAGGACTTCCATAAAAGCTTTAAAGGTCATTATATCTTATGAAGCTTATTTTGGTCAAAAGTTGAATGTGAGTTATTTCATAGTTATTTCAAAGTTTTTGGTTCTGCATCTTATGTTCAAATTGAAAAGAAGGATCGTGGTAAACTTGATGTGAAAGCCATCAAAGCTTTTTTTATTGGTTATGCTATTGAAAACAAGGGATACAGACTTTATGTACCTCAAACGCATGAAATTTTACCATCACGCAATGCTTATGTTGTGTAAAGTCAAATTTATGATAAATATGTAGACATTCCAGATTTTATTAAAGCATATGATTATGCATTTTTCCCAAGAAATCTGAATGCTTACTTTCATTCATAGAGAAAGGGTAGTCAACCTTCTCAAACCCAAAAATTGGAGTTGATAAAAATAAAGAGAAAGTTGTAAACTCCTATTGTATATTCACCACTATCTAGTATCTACAACAACCTCTCCTCTTGATCAACCAACTTAATGAAGGTGGAAAAACTTCAAGAGCATCAGCAAAAAGAGTTGTAGAGGAACAAGATGTTGCACTACTTTTCGAGACACTTCCAAAGTGGTTCTTTCAAAGAGTGTAGGATAGTGGTATAGAAAACTTCACAGGAAGGACAAGAAGTAAGACAAAGAAAGATCATGTAGATCAAGTAAGTGATGTAGCACATTTTAAGATTCATAACATTCTTACTATTATATCTGGTGAGAATGGCCCAACTAGTGTCAAAGATGCATTACAAAGTCCTGTTTGGAAGAAAGCAACATAGAAGGTAAGTGGATCTTCAATATCAAAAGAAAAGCAAATGGTACAATTGACAGGTATAAAGCAAGATTAGTTGTAAAAGATTATGCACAAAAAACATATAGATTATGATGAAACATTTGCACATACTTTTAGAATGCCTTTAGTCAGGATAGTTCCATTGTTTGGTTGAAAAGTATACCAGTTACATATCAAGACATTTTTTCTTAATGGTGATCTACATGAAGATGTTTATATTCAATAAATAGAAGGTTTTGAAGAATGAGGTAAAAAACACTTGGTTTGCAAGCTTATAAAAGCTCTCAATGGTTTGAAGCAAGCACCAAAGACTTGGTATGAACAGATTCATTTATATCTTTTATCTATTGGTTTTGAAAACTTTGAAGCTTCTTCTACCCTCTATGTTACGTAAGAGACAAATGTCTTGATCATAATCATCATTTATGTTGATCATATGACTTTGACAAGTCCCAAGGACGGACCTTCAATTTCTCAAGTCACAACTTAAGCACACATTTGATGTTAACGACCTTGGTGTTTTACATTATTATCTTTGCATTGTATCTATTGACGCAACAAAAATATCTTGAAAAACTTGAAGAAAGTTTTGAAATGTCAGATTGTAAATCTATGCAGACACGTATGGATGTTGATGTCATTATAAGCTGATGAAGATTTAGAACCTCTTGATATTACTCTGTATAGTCGAGCGGTTGGATGCTTGATCTATCTATGTAATATACGACCATACATCTAGTTTACAGTTTCTTATGTATCAAGATTCATGCACAAAACCTCTCAAAATTCATCGGGAAGCAATTGAATGAATTATCAAATATTTGAAAGAGATTATGAATGATGCAATGGTATTTCCAAAGTCTCTCCATTTTATACTTCAAGGTTTTGCAAATTCTAACTCGACAAGTGACAAAGACACAAGAAGTACAAGTGGCTATTATTTTTATGTTGAAGAATGCCTTATCTCATGGCTTTCTAAGAGACAAACGATAGTAGCTACATCTTCAAGTAAAGCAAAGTATAGGGCTTCCTTTACAGCTACACTTCAAGCTTTTTGGTTATAGAAGATTTTAAGTAATCTTGATATTGATGTTCATCTTCCTATGTAGATATTTTCAAATAGTCAAAGTTCTATTGCTATTGTGAAGAATCTTGTTCATTATGCAAAGACAAAGCATACTGAAGTACATTATCATTATATTCGAGAACAAGTATCTAAAAAGCACATTGAACTAGATTTTGTACCTACAAGTGAGAATGTGAGAGATATATTTATTATATACCGAAGCATTCACTAGAGACAAACATCAGAAGTTATGCACGTTATTGAACATTATTGAACCTTATGCCACTATAACATTGAGGGGGGGGGATTGATGCAAAACAACGTCAAAATGGCTCAGAAAGGTCTAAAATTGTCTAGTTTCCAGCAGTCCCAATCTTGGGACTTTGTCAAATTTGGGTCAAAGATGATCAAAACTTTTTATTTGTTCATTGACTCTCCAAGAGCTTTCTAATGGTATATAACATTGCACCATCTAACACGTGAAAATGGTTGAAAGTCAAACCCTAATTTTTGCTTTTCTTAGTGCTTTTCATTAAAATAAGAGCAATGGCTGAGTTTAAAATTCAGAAAGCATATGATCCTAAGGTTAGGAGCCAATCAACTATAAAGCACCCATTAAAAGCCACTTTGAAAATCAAAAAGCATAAATAGTGCTTTTTCAGATTTTTCGCCAAAGATAGTGCTAGAGGGCTTTTACATGCTTTTTTATGGAGATTTTCATGCAGCTTCCCATGGCTATATAAAGAGGGGATCATCGCACGTCATACATCATTTAATCTTGAGCATCTTCAAGATCAAGCTTTAAGGTTGTGAGCTCGCAGGTCTCTTGAAGGAGATAGTGCAAATTTGGAGTTTTTGAAAGCCATTTTCATCTTCTTCACACTATCAAGTGTGCATGCTAATTTTGTGAGTATTGGTTTCTTCTTATAGAGTTTCTTCGCGTGTTGCTGTTATAGCAGATCTCTATCTACCTCTTCAACACTTGAAGGTTCCATAGCTACTGTTCAACATCAGAGGAGACCTAATCTCAGATTAGGGTTTACTGTAATTACTGTTTTTGATGGATTATTCACTTCCAATTGCACATATTCTCTCTCACATTACCTCTTAGGCAGATTCTCTCTACCTTTGTATCTAGAACCCTTTTAATTCGGCCTATATTCAGTTTTGTAACATTACACACATTGTATATTGACATTTAGCATTTTATTTAGTGTGTAGTTAGCATTGTTCTGATTGTTTAAAAGATCCTGGAATTTAGCTGTGACTATTATTTGGGGTTTCCACACTTTCAACAATTTCTTGTTCCTCTGTGTTCTATATTTTTAGCATGTGCAGTGTGTGGACACTGGATAGGCAGACATGCTCATTTGCATTGGGCTTCACTGACACATCTTACCTACCGAAAGTGGTGAGACACTTGTCCTGGTAGTTCACATACAAGTTGCAATTAAGGATCTCTTGTGTAATCTCCCAAAGATATTGAATATCTACTTATGCTGTAGAGAGTCATTCTTGTACATTCTCTTTAGTAGTGGAAGAAGTGGTGCAATC
Source organism: Ceratopteris richardii (assembly GCA_020310875.1). Taxonomy (NCBI): domain Eukaryota; kingdom Viridiplantae; phylum Streptophyta; class Polypodiopsida; order Polypodiales; family Pteridaceae; genus Ceratopteris; species Ceratopteris richardii. Next base: position 10,582,134 of record CM035436.1, read on the forward strand.
AGCTAAAAGCCTTGGCTTCCAAGACCAATTAATGGAGATATTGCAGATAGAATGAACTTACACGTCTCCTGTGCTAGAAACTGCAGCTGTATATAGAATGAACTTACACGTCTCCTGTGCTAGAAACTGCAGCTGTATGGTAATCTCCACATGCTATCTTGCTAATAATAATACTTTCAGGTGGTTCATCTAGATATCGGACAAATTTGTCCACCAAACGTGCCTTTTGACGTCCTTCACAGCTGAACCCTCTTCCAAGCTGCCCATATTCATTGTAACCTAAATTTGAAATTTGGCATCAAATACAGGTGAGCACTTCTTTCATCATGAGAATTAAGAAACGCTAAGCAATTCAAATTAAAATAACCAAGAATTTTGTTACCCCAACATTGCACAGTGCCTAATTTTGAAAGAGCAGCAATATGTGTCGCACCACAGGCTACCTGAACAACTGCCTATTGTAGAGGTGAAAAAGTAAAACATATGGAATATTTTAGCTTTGAATCAATAGGTCAGAAAACACATTCAACATCCTACATAAATCTCATGCAGTAAAACAAAATGCTCAATAAAACACGAGCTGCAGCAATGATGTAAAAACAGGCAACACCAGAGAAGCATGGTAACCTGACAAGACGTGGCAGGCCACCAAAGAATCTTGCATACTCGGCAAACAGCCCCACTATACATGTACAGGCTACATCTATAACTACCTATTGAAGAGACAGAAAGGTAAAACATATGGAGTATTATAGCTTCAAAGCAATATAAGTCAGAAAACACATGCAATATTCCAAATAAATGATAAGGCATGGCAGGCCACCAGAAAAATTTTACATAATGTGTCTACTGCCCCGCCATGCATGCCATTTTTAACTCTTTAAAAATTCGAGAGCTTGAAATAACATTTCACATACACCGAGATTTTCTCATATAGTTCTCTATCACAATAAAACAGCATGCTTCTTTCTTGCTGTGATGTGGGGAACAGGCTGATGCCAGCGAGAATACCTAATTTTGGGATTACAAAATAGGTCCATGAAACAATGTCCAAAGAATATGTACAGATTAAATTCGTCTCCTGCAATCCCTCCCAAATTCTATTTGTCTAGGACTCATAGTTTGAGCATTTCCCTATGTTGCTCAAAAGGATCCTTTCTCTGATGTAGTGAAAATGAACTTCCACGTGTTTTGTTATGAGATGAAAACTGGGTTCTTAGCAATTATTGCATATGCCTCTATGCATACGTTGCTGTATACTCTGCCTCATAAGTTAAAATAATGATTGTATTTTGTTTCTTATTAAGCCATGATATAAGTTAATCTCCAATAAAGAAACAATAAGCTGAATTATATTTCTTGTCATCATAATCTCTCCCCTAATCTGAAGAAGTGTTAGAAAGATCTAGGAAATTACTTGTAATCATTATTATGGCCTACCTGACTTTTGACATCTGTATCAGAGCTTAGTACACATAAATCCTTGTCCCCAAGATGAGTGACTATAGAGATAGATTGGAACAAGAATACGAGCTTGATGGAATGTTTAATTGTCCAATGTGGAGTTTCATGATGATAAATTTGCTAGTTTCCAAAGCCTTTTGGAATATTGTCCATGGCGAGTATCCAAGACCAAGACAGTTGGTTGCCATTGGTTGAAGATGTTGCTTCTTCATCCAAAAAGCTTGCTACCCCAATTTCTGTAGAGTAGCAAAGAGGAAGAAGAAATTACATCATCGTTCACAGACAAAGGGGTGTGTTTTCAACCATCAAAAGAGCAATCTAGATGGGATTCGAGAGATGTGCAAGGACTCTCACTCATTGCTATGGGTGTCAAGTGTCACATCAATACTAAAATCAAGCCATGTAAAACCTCTTGTTCAGCTTGGTTGGAATTAGAGAATCTCTCATGGAAAGCTCATTTAAAGAGATAGTTAGCCAACACAAGGATGAAAGTTGATGAGTCAATTCAATCTCATATTCTAAAGCTTCAGGGCATCCGTGATCAACTTTTTAACGTTGGAGTTAGCATATCTCATGAAGAGATGGTGAACACTCGTATCAATTCCCTTCCATCTACATATCGTTCTTATGTCACTTCTCTTTCTCTCTCTACGAGAGATAGAGAAATTACATTTGAAGAGGTTCATTTTGTGTTACTTCAAGATGAAGATTAGCAAAAGCATATGGAAGAGAATGATGAAGCTATCGTATCATCATCGAAAGGCAAGATGAAGAAGGAGACTTTCAAGAGAGAAGAAATCTCAATAAAGCAAAAAGGAAAGTAAGTCATCTACTGTTGGAATTGGTGTGGGCCTCAATAATAATACTCACAGGTTTTCAAGATCTTCCAACAAATGAGCCTTAGCAAAATTAGATGAATGAGAAGTGGAGAGAGAATACACAACTTGTCAAAGTGTATAATAAGCTAAAATGTTTACTCACACTAATTGATATTCACTGACAAATTACAAATTACAAAGTGTCTATATATGACTGCAAACTGAATGTGTGCTAAATGTGTTGAATGTAGATACAAAATTTGAATGTGTGTTGAATGTGCTGAATGTAGTTACAAAATCTGAATCTCAACAGAATTTCGAGAACTCAATACAAGAATTTGTGTGTAAAGTGCCTAAGAGGTATGAAGAGTGTGTGTATGTGAGTTTGGAGTGAATAGAAGTTCAAGTACAGCAAACCCTAACTGAATAACAAGGGAAACTCCTCCTTATGCTGATGTAGACGGCATCAAGCCTAGGAACAACAACACCAAATGAAGAGAACAACTCACAAAATCAAGATGCTAATGGTTGGCTGCCATAATCTCCTCCAAAGCTGCACCACAAGTTAGGTCATACCTCCTCCGGAACTTAGTCACCTCCAGGTGAGAATGATCCTTGAGCTTAGGCCTCAAGAGATGCTAGAACTGACCCCCAAGGCTTCTTTATATAGGCCTCAGCGCTGAACCACAAAAATAACTACGAAAAACTGAAAAAGCACCTCAAAAAGCATGCGATAGAGATTTTTCAACGATTTGCTTTTCAAACTTAAAAATAGCTTTTTGTGAACAAAACTACAACAATTTCCATATTTAGCCATTAGCTAGTTATGAGAGTTAGCTTTCCTTGATGTAGAGACAGAGAGGAACATAACTAGGTAAAAATCCATTTTGGACAAAAATTAGGGTTAAGATTTTTTACCAAACTGGACCTATGATGATTGAATGTCATATACCAAATGAAATCTCTCCTCGAGTACTAATTGATGAGCTCATAAAAGTTTTTGACCTTCTGTGACTAAAATTTGGCTAAGTCCCATAAATTAAGGTTGCTTGAAATTAGGGTTTTATGTTATTCTGACATTGTTTCCAACATCTACTTCAAATTCATCCTCCAAATCTTTTTCTACATCTACTTCAACGACTTCTACCACACCTAAAGAGAAGTCTACTTCGTCTACATCCACATCAAAGAAAGGCATATGCCATTATTACAAGAAATCAGGTCATCATATAGCAAAATGCAAGGATTTTTAATGAGAAAAAAAGAGGATCAAGTAATACTGCTAAAGAAGGTTCAAAACCTAAGTCTTCAAGTGAAGAGTCTTATGCATATGTTAGTATTAAAGAAAAAGCTTTTGACCAAGCAATATTAAATGCAACTTCTAAAACTCCTTGGATTTTTTTATTCTCTACTAAGCACATGACAGGTTTGAAAGAAGGTGTTTTCTTCCCTTACTATCTTTACAAGTAAAAGGGTGACCATAGCATATGGTCATGGTTTGGATCTTACTGATGTTGTAGAAGTTACTTTGAAGTCAAGAGCACGTGGTAAATTCACAATTTCTAATGTTCTCTATGTTCCAAAAATGAAAAAAAAATTGCAGTTTATCTCTACTTTCTTATCAAATGGTTATAAAGTTGTTTTCAACAAGGATTCATGTCAAATCCTCACATCTAACAAGAAGCATTGTCTATTACAAGGTGAAAACAGAAAAGGATATTAATGTGTCATTACAATCACATGCGTATTCAAAACCTTTAGATGCTATGTTTTATAGTCAAGCAATTGGATGTTTGATCTATTTATATAATACATGTCCTGACATTCAGTTTGCAATTTCTCAAGTATTAAGGCTCATGCACAAACTTCTAAATAGTAAAAATTCATGGGAAAACTATTCATTTCTATCATAGTACATACTTTATTTTTTGGGGGGAAATGTGCTTGGATTAAGTTTACAAAGTGAATCATACTATTGTTTGTGAACCGAAAGAATCAAACCTTGAATGAGGTTTTAAAGGCATCATCCCAACATCAAAAATTCCTCGAAATGAACCATAAAGAGGTGCTTCCAAAATGTCAAAATTAAACACCAACCGTTGAAAAATTCATCATGCAAGAACATATATTTCCTAAGGAATGGAACACATGGCCTCCCGTAGCTCATTCCTAAACAAAAGGTTACACAATTCTCAACACATATGAGATGACAATTTTTTTTACCATGCATTCCTCAGAACACTCTCCTTGCATTACATTACAAGTCCTTGTGTATATCAATAGTACAAACTAAAATGCTCCATTTGAACATTCTGAATTTCATTACTAATATTAGATGGAACTAAGCCATGCAAGCACTCATGCATTGAAAATTCTTATCCAGGTGTCTCTAACCAATAACCTCTCAAAAACTGTCTAACCAAAAGACCTCCTAATGGGGCCCTTTTCTCTGTCTTTCACTCTTCAGTTATAGGCATATTCAAGCACCCGATAGCATCAAAAGCAAATGAACAGTGCTTGCAATCCACTATTTATTTTCATGAAGAATGATAATTATTAGCACACTTTCTTTTCCATCAAAGAGTAATTCACTAAGTAAATTAGCACACTTGTTTCCATCAAAGAGTAATCACTAAGTAAACTCCTGTTCTCCCTCATCCCCCATAAAAACATTGTAATTAAATTCCTTATCATTCCTCAACTCTGTCTTGTACTCTTCGGTTATAGGCATACCAAAGTACATGGGAAGGCTCCATAGAACAGCCGAGGATAGTTTGATTCCTGCATACATAAGACAATGCGAATGAAACTTATTTCCCTTCCCATGAACTCTCCTTAAAACTAAAAAACACAGGAATCATTATCAGCAACATCAAATGATAAAGAGAGACCTGATTCTGACCCCAGACCCAGAGTTGGCTCGTTGGACACTCATTCTCAGGCATATTTCGTGGTTCACAGATGGCAGCAGTACAGTTAGCTCCACAAGCAACAGATTTCACAAACTCATTCTCTAGAGCTTCAACTTTATTTGGTTCTGTATGGTCATCTTCACTTCCATCACCAAGCTGCCCAAATTCATTTGAGCCTGTGGCATAGTGGAACCATATTAGTCTCTTGCATGGGCAACACAACTTTTTTGTCCCAGTTAAGATAGTGAATCAAATTACATTTACATTAATTGATCATATCGACTAAATTGCATTCCTACATTTTGGTACTACCAAAACCGATTTGAATCATAAAGTTCTGTTCATGAACCAAATTAGTCAGAAAACAGCCTGAACCAAATCTGAAGAACTGTGCATCATATTTAATTACTTTTAAATATTTTCGCATCAAATTTTGGCACCAACAAGAGCCTCTCCAGAAGCATATGTTAAGCATATACTGCACATTATTCCCAACTGCAGAATTTCCAAATGACAAAAGAGAGCACAATGACATACCCAAACTTGCAAAAAGACCACAAGCCTTGCCTACAGTCAGTGAGAGCTCATAAATGTACTGCAGATGGAACTTGGATACCCCAAAAACCCTCAGCATAGTAATGAAAGACACTCACACACACCAAGAGAGCATACACACACACACACACACACTAGTAATGAATCAAAAATTATAGTGTCGCCAAATCACAAAAGCAGTAAGATATGTATCTCTCTTGGATCTCATCCATACTGATGTATGGGGACTTTCCAAAGAGTCATCCTTGGGAGGATCAAGGTATTTTGTTACATTTATTGATGATTATTCTAGAAAAGTTTGGATATACATCATTAAAGAAAAATCAGATGTGTTCTCTATGTTCAAGAGGTTCAAGCAAGAGGTTGAGAAGGAGACAGGTACATATATTAAAAGCCCTAAGGTCTGATGGAGGGGAAGAATACTTCTCCAAAGAATTCAGCTCTTATTTTTATGAGAATGGTATTAAAAGGCAATTTACAAGCAGGTATACCCCCCAACAAAATGGGGTGGCTGAAAGGAAAAATAGGCACTGTTGAAATTGCAAGGTGTATGATTAATGAAGCACACATGCCATTATTTTATTGGGCTGAGGCTGTTTATACTTTAGTTTATTTGATGAATAGGGTACCTACTTTAGTTTATTTGATGAATAGGGTACCTACAAGTGGTGTGCATGAGTTGACTCCAAATGAGGCCTACTATGGTAAGAAACCAAGTGTGGAACATCTCAAGGTTTTTGGATGTACTTGCTATGTGCACATTCCACAAGAGGTAAGATCTAAACTTGATACAAAATCTGAAAAATGTGTTTTCATTGGCTATTCTACTGAGCAAAAGGGGTACAAATGCTATAACCCTTACACCAAGAAGTTGTATGTATCAAGAGATGTGGTATTTAATGAATTGAAACCTTGGTATGTAGACAAGGGAAAAGAAAAGGTAATAGATGTTGACTTGGATGATGTATCAATTTGTGGTAAAGGTGATATGCAGGTTGAATCAACTCAAATGAGTGGGCCCGAGGCTTCAACATCAAGATCAGCTACCCAAAGACACATGGGAGGAAGAAGAAGTCTATCAGAATCACCAACATCCAGGTATAAGTCTCTTTGTGAGACACGATGATCACAAAGGTGATAGTGAGTCACAGGATGAAGAAGACTATGAAGAGGTGGTTACACCACAAGTAAAGCTTTCAAGGTTGAGGAAGAAATTCCCTAACGAGAATGAAAGGAGATCCTCAAGGCTCAAGAAGCCAATACAAAGGTTAAGTTATGACTCTTTCATTGCCAAGCACTATGCCTATACGATGCAGGTTGTTGGAGATAATGATCCTCAAATGTATGAAGAGGCATCAACAAAGTAGGAATGGAAGAGAGCAATGGATGAAGAGATGAAAGCACTCAAGGACAATGAGACTTGGGAATTAGTGCCTAAAACACAAGGTATGAAAGTGGTTCAAAACAAATGGGTGTATAAGACTAAAAGGAATGCCGATGGTTCATTAGCTAGACAAAAAGCTAGGTTGGTTGCTAAGGGGTTCACACAAACTTTTGGTGTGGATTATGAAGAGACCTTCAGCCCCGTGGCTAACAAAACAACTATAAGGACCTTAATAGCTATATGTGCAAGTAGAAGATGGCCTATATATCAGCTTGATATAAAAAATGCATTCTTGAATGGTGAGCTAAAAGAAGAGGTATACATGGCACAACCTATTGGATATGAAGATGTGGATCATCCTGATTTTATTTGTAGGTTGAAGAAGGCCTTGTATAAGCTTAAGCAAACACTAAGGGCCTGAAATCAAAGGCTGGTGGATTACCTTGAGAAGTGTGGGTACACACAAAGCAAATGAGATCCCTCGCTCTACATGAAGTAGACACTTCCTACCTAAGCTTGAGGGGGAGTGTTGAAAAAAAAGGAGCAAGCTTAGTGGATAATGTTGATAATTTTGATATTCAAAATATGAGCCATTGCTTGGATAATCATAAAGCCACAACTCCTTATCCATTAGGAGTCAAAGGAAGCATCAAAGGACACCCAAGGGAGTTTGAAGAGCAAGAAGAATCCATTGAAGAGTCAAGCGACAAGGTAGGGGTAGGTGAAAGGTCACACACTCAATCATACATGCATGAAGGCGCATTTTCGGGACACAATGACTGAGCAAAGGGCCTAACAAGTGCCCACGGACCGGAGGAGCATCCCCAAGAAGTTTCAGCACCAGAGCATCTCTGTAATTGAGGTTTTGTATAAGTTTCTCACACTAGACCCTCTCTCTCTAGTGTAGTCTGTGAGACATACCCAACTTGTAACAAATGGTTCTCTCTATGTATAAATCCAAATGCAGTGATTCTTGTCTTGAATGAAAGCCTATCTCTCCTACTTTATGTATATCAATTTTCACAGTCATATCATTTTGTTGCGCCGAAATATTTGTACTTTATTGTGACTGAAAATTCTGCACAGGTGGACAGACAGGTAATCTGTTTTGTAACAGTGAGTTGCCTGACTTTTACTCATCCAAATTGAGTGTTTGTTGGCTTGCTTGAAAGCTAACAGAGTCTAATAAGTGTGGACAAAATCTTGGAGTCATTGGATTTCAGGAAGTGGGTCAAATTGCTTGATCCAGATCAGGTACTTTTCAGGAGTAGGCTGAGAGACCTACTTGAGCTCATTGTGCTTTTGTTGTGCATATAGAGGATTTGTTCCTCACATATCAAAGATTCGGTCCTTTCACCATCTTGGCCGAGATTTATCAAATCACCTTCCGACTTATCAATACCATAATACATCTAGTTTTCCATGTATCTATGTTGGAGCAATATCAGATTTTGCCATTGAGGGGGGGGGGAGACCTAGTCCCTCAACGCCTATCGAGATTGATGATCATGAAGAATTCAAAGACGAGCATGTCCTAGATTCAAGAATATCCCAAGGAAGATTGGAGTACCTTGTTCATTGGAAACGGTATGACTTAAGTGATCTTACTTGGAACCTACAGAAAACCTTCAGAGGGCACCAATTGAGGTTCGAGGATTTCATAAGAAGAATCCAATGAAGCGAAGACTAGAGAACATGATCACTCCTCGTGGAACTCGTCACGTGAAGGGGATGATGTCATGGACACGAAGGAAACCATCTTGGACCTTAGACTCCATGTGACTTTCTATATCTCATGATTGGTTCAAATTTTGGAGAAACTAATGGTTCCATTTTGTCCGCAACGTGCCAAAACTCTTAGATCGATTGTCTACTTGCTTGATTGTGACATCAAGAGGTCTTGATTCAAATTGCTTACATTATCAATGACATCATCAATTTGTGATCACCCTTGAACACCTATATACGCAAGGCTTGGCCACATACATCCTTAATCTTGCCAATGCCAATGTTGGGAGCTCAATGGGTCGCAACCTTCAAATAAGTACTTTCCAAGTTCTAGTTCTAGATCTAGTCTTGTTCCTTGTTCTAGTCTTGTCTAGTCTTCTATCCTCGACAACCTATCTTGTCCTATTGTAATCTCGTAATACGAGATCCTATTCAGTTATTTCTTATACCTAGTTCATCTCCCTCAAGGGAGTTCTTGTAACTAAGATATCTTGCTTCATACCTACGGTCCTTGGTTGTGGGATCGCTTGTATCGTCTCTAGTCCAGTTATCCATACCTATCAATCCCGCATCGTGGGACTTCTTGTATCAATTGCATATTCTTGTATTATTTTGCCTACATGGGTGATCTTGTAATCAGAAGTATAATTCAAAAGTCATGTCTAGTCTAGTCAGAGAGCACAATCTAGTGCCCCCTTGATAGTTTCCTTCACTCTACAATATGATGACATTGCCTTTTGCAATAATGACAAATTATTTTCTTTGTTGTAGAAATAGAGGTGGATGAAATAGTTGTTGCTTTTAAATAGTTGTTGCTTTAGTTGTAGATGAAAAAGTTGATGTAGAGGTAGAATAAGATGTAAAAGTGGATTTGAAAGTAGAAGACTTGCTTTTCTTTTTAGACTGTGATTGAGCTTCCTTCTTCTTTGTTGGAAAACAATTTCCTATTCAGGACTGTAACCCTAATTTTCAGAAATGATCAAAAATGTCAAAAAAGTTTTTGTATATTCTTATAGTTCACGTCAAGAGGTAACTACAAGATATGAACTTGATCATATGTGACCCAAGCCATCCAAAACTAAACCCCAATTTGCAGATATGTGATTTTCAAAATATGAATATGTCACTTTGTAGAGCTCGTCACCCTAAGCAGGCAAGGATCCATGTGATTATGTCATTTTCAAGGTTACTTTTAAGCTTTCGCAAATTTAATTTATATGTGAGCCCTTGCAAATTGTGATTTCATGCTTTTTTAGCTTTTCAGAGAAAACTAGTGGCTTGGAGGGTGAAAACTACAAATCGAGACACAAGGGGGCACTCAACGTGTTATGTACAATCACTTCTTAGCAATTTTCTAAGTGGAATAGATTATTTCATTTTCAAGGTTATTTTTAAGCTTTCGCTAATTTTCAACGCCAAAAGCTAATTTGTATGTGAAAGCTCTTGCAAATCGTGAATTCAGGCTTTTTTAGCTTTTCGGAGAAAACTAGTGGCTATGAGGACTAAAACTATAAATAGAGACCCAAAGGGTCACTCAACATGTTATGTACAATCACTCCTTCAAGATTTTCTAGGTGGAGGTGCATCTGTGTGCATGCTGAATATTGTAAGTAACTGCTGAATTTCAATTATTCTTCAAGTATTGCTGCTGTACGAAGCTTTATAACTTGCTACCTCAAGAGGAGAAATCTTGTGGCTGGTTATTTCAGAGGAGATAGCCTAAATTCTGTTAAGGTTGCAGAGTTTTGCCATAATTCCAGCACATAGGCTGTTTCTCTCATAACAATCCCTATTATTCTTCTAATTCCAGCACACATTCAATTTCATATAACTCTTAGGCATATTTCTCTCTTACATTTGTACCTAGAACCCTTTTACATTTCAGCCTTTTATTCAAATATTGTATATTACACACATTGTGTGATAATCATTTCATCAAGTGCATTATTTAGAGAGTAGCCAATTGCTACTCATTTGCAATCTCTTATCTCTTTCCTATTTTTGTAATCATTCATCTATCTTATTTGGTTCAAGCTGTGTTTGTGGTCAAGGTTTAAGTGTTAGAAAGGTCCTCTGGATTTATTACTGGGCCTACCTCACTTCCAACATTTGATATCAAAGCTTTTGTGCACATACATAACTTGTTCCCAAGATGAGTGGTTATAGAGATAGATTGGACCAAGAAGACAAACTTGATGGAATGTCAACTATCTTATGTGGAGTTTCATGATGAAAAATTGATTAATGTCTAACATATATGTGTGTATGGCTGCAAATTTGATGTTCATGATTATATGAAATATGTATTTATCATTCATGTATATATATGCATTTATTTTTTTTGTATAATGAATTGTTCACAAATGGCACATTGAATAAGTACCTATGTTCCGTGCATTTGGTGTGTCAAATTTCAATATGTTCGGTGCATTCCATGTGTCCGTACGAGCATGGATCCAATCATGCACTAAACTGATGTTAGTTGTTTTTACATAAGTTTACAGTTCCACTCTTATCATCTTATCATTGTTCTTAGCAAGACCTTGCAAACACAAGATTGCCTTCCTTTCTCTCGTGTTTTATTGCTGATGGAGAATACAAAGTACAAAAGTGCAATGATGGGTGAAGTTGTTCAAAAAACATATCCCTTCTTTTCAAATGCTATTGTTGTTGATTTGAAACAAGAAAGCAATGCTAATTCTTGTATCAAAGTATGATAAGATATATTGCGAGAGCCTGTTGCTTTTCCAAGTAAATTGTAGCATGGATGAATTGCTCCCTTGCTTCAATCGTAATTTTACTCTACATGGAGACAAAACAAGGGTCTGAGTTCCAGCTACTAATATCTAACATCCCTAGCTCAAAGTTAGCCCTGGCCCCTGCCTTCAATGTTCTCAGAAGAAACTTTTTCTTTGCAGGATCTTGACCCCAACACCCACTCCCCATTCAGTAAGGATACTGCATCTTCTCAGGTCATGATTTTCAAGCTTCAGTCTTTGACTGTATATCGATGTATACCCTTCAAATTGTCAAGGGAATAAATGGACAAGAGTTCAGGAACTGTTTCTATCATGCTTTTCAGGGCAGAACCAACTGTCTGGACTTGGAAGCAAGAAACAGAGTCTCTGGACCTTTGCATGAACTGTCTTGAAGCCCACTCCATAAACAACAAAGATGCCATAAGAAATCTGTGGGAGAGAGAGAAAGGGAGGGGGAGAGGAAAACGGGCAGGCGGGACAGGGCTATGTATACGTGTGTGTGCACGTGTGTGTATGGACCTCACATATGCTACCTATGGTCTATCTTTAATCCTATGATTGGCATTCCCTCACAACATTACCAGATTTCTTCGGCGATGAATCTCACTCTAAGAGAACGGACCAAAACAATAGCTCTATCCGTATCTGAACAACCTTTAAAAATCAATCTCAAAATACACAAAATATCCCTGAAGCCAATGATGAAAACACAGCGAATATCTGATACGGGGTGTTCATTTGCGGTTCAAATCTTCTTTGCAATTCGAAATTCCTAATCCATAATACTATCGAATAGGACAAGCTTTCATTCTTCTGTGGCATATTACGATCCTAAAATACGCCAGGGACAGGTTTCCAGAAAAAACATGCAGACGAAGCCTTCCGACTGAGAGCATACCCCAAGTGAAAAGGGAACCATCGGATGTGACCGCTGCAGTGTGTTGACGACCGCAGGCAACTTCGAGGATGCGTAATTTACCATCTTCCTCAAAGAGATCGGGAGACAAACGTTTGGGCACTCTAAGACATCTGCGCACATTCAGCGCTGCAATCTGCCCGCTCTTGTTGTACCCCCATACATAAAGGGCGCTGAGAACGGGAGCGGGAGACGCCTCCGGTGCCATGGATGATGGCTTCAATCTTCAACTGGAAAGCGTCCCTACTCGAGCGTCGTCGCAGCAGGGACGCAGGTGCACGCACTGATTGCTCGATGGACGTATGAACTTCTAGAAACTTCTGAGGCAGAAGGAAATGAGGGAGGAGACAGAATGTGTGCGTGCGCACGCACTTTAGTATCATCGTCCTTGACTTTCCATGAGCGAGATCTCATGAAGCACACGGAGCGGCGACCATCCCATTGTTCAAGCTGAAATCTTCCGAGTAGTCATATAGTTTTATTTATATATATATATATATATATATATATATACTCTTAAAGATTTCGGCCTAACTAGATTCGAATCATTTAAAATGAAGAGGTTCCGAGTGAACGTAAAAGAAAGTGGAGCAGTGCAAATCTCGTAGTTCATGTGGTTTTGCTTTGGTTTTTTAAGGCCTAGGTCGAAAGTTCAATCTCCGAGTTGGACATGTAAGATTTTGACCAGTTTAAATTAGTTGTTATTCAAGTTATTTTGTTTAACTCTTGCTTTGTGAGATACGGGGGGTTCCGCAGTTACTATGCCCATTTACTTGTACAACTATACTTTCAAAGTTAAAGTTTGGGGAGTAGGCACTTGTCAAACCTCCATTTATTTTTAAGTGCAGTAAACCAATAAGTCTCTAGATGAACTGTACGATATATAGATGGATTTGGGGAAATTGTTACCATGTATTCACCACCATGATCCGTGCATGTAATCAAAAGCTTTTGTGAAGAAAAATTTTCAGCCATAGCTAAAAATGCTTTGAAGCAAGAAAACACATCATTCTTTGCTTTCATAGGATACACCCATGTATGGCGAAATTGTTTGCACATACCACATGTCCTCCTTTGGGTGCATCTTTCAAAGATGCAAAAAACCTTTTGCATGAAGTTATGTGCTTTGAAGCACCACTATCAAAGAACCAATCCAAATCAGCCTCACTCGCAACCATACATTTAGAATGCAAATATGCATCAGAATGACATGTAACAACACATGCCCAGAAATCTTGAGCCATGTTAACTTCATCATTCTTTGCATTTGATGAATTTTTTAGCAATAGACATGTCGGATTCCTTCTTCTTTTCATTGTGCTTAGCAAGCTCTCTACACTCATCAATAGTATGACCAACCTTTTGGCAACACTTGCATCTCTTTTTCTTTTGCAAATCAGTATCATTAGAGGAATGAGTGGAAGAGGAAGGTTGAGGCTTTGGTTTTAATGAACCCAAAGCTGAATCATATTTACTTTTCCCCTTTTGTGAGATAGCAAGTGCTTGCGTTTCCTCAATCAAACCATTCTTATTCACTCTACATTGCTCTTCTTGCAAAAGAAGAGACATAACCTCATCAAGTGCATACATATTGGGATTCCCTTTTGCAACCAAAGGGAGTGTAGTAGCAAAGCTTTGAAGAGATTATGGTAATCCTTTTGACAATGTAGAGATGAGTGATGCATCCGAAATAATCTCATCTATGTTTGCCAATTGCTCTTTCAAATCTTTGATGTGTGTCACATACACATTCACAGGCTCATTTTTAGCCATACATACATCCTCAAGTTGCTTCCTCAAGTATGCAACATGTGCTTCATTATGCATGGCATACAAAGAAGCAAGAGTGTCCCATGCCTGTCTTGATGTAGAACATAATCGAATGTGTGGAACTATATGACGCTTCACAGAACGCGCAATCAATACATGAGCTTGAGCATCTTTTCCATCCCATCTAAGCTGCTTCTGTGTAGGTGGAGAAAGAGAAACCATTGTACTTGAAGAAACCGTCTCATGAACAATGTATGTTTAGAGTAGACTCAAATGTTTGGTACTTTGATAGTGGGGCAACCAAACATATTACCTCGCACTACAGTTTCTTCACTTCACTCGAGCCTACCCCTACATGGAATACTATCACATGTATCAACAACTCCTCTTATCCTGTCATGGGAGTTACTAAGATAATTCTGACCACTGCTGATGGTAGTTCTTTTACATTGTCGGATTCTTTATTTGTGCCAGGGATCAATAAGAATCTATTATCAATTTCAGCTTTAGCCAAGATTATCTTGGTTGTGAAATTTGTTGATGAAAGATGTACATTTCATGATATGTCAAATGGCGATGTCATTATTGCTTCTCGCATTTTATATCATGGGTTGTATAAGTGCATAGACTATGAAAAATTTGTGAATGATTCAGCATGTGTAGTACATGATTCTCAGGCTATATCAAATGCAAAGCTTTGGCATGCATGCTTTGGTCATCTGAATTTTGCTAGTTTGTTACACTTACAAAAATATGAAATGGTGTCCTCTTTGCCAAAACTTGAGGCACCTGGTAAACATGTATGTGAAGGGTGTGTTTTGAACAAAATGCAATGTTCCTCCTTCCCAAAAGATCGTTGATTTTGAGCTACTCATAAATTGCAGCTTGTTCACAGTGATTTCTATGGTCCTATGCAAACACATTCTTTTGGGAACTATCTTTACTTGATGACTTTCATCCATGATTTTTCCAAGCATGCATGGGTATGTCCATTGAAAGCAAAGTCCGAAGTGTTTATGTGCTTCAAAAAGTTTTTGGTTTTGGCTTAAAATTTGTGAGGATGTAAAATGGGCACCCTCCATTCTGATTGCAGAGGGGGGGGGGGATATATGTCTTTTGACTTTAATGCATTTCTAGCTGAAAATGGGATAAAACATCAGTGTACAGTGCCATATACACCTCAACTAAATGGAGTTGCTGAAAGGAATAACAAGTCACTCACGGAGATGGCGAGGTTTATGGTCAAGATTTAGGCTTTACCACATAGTTTCTGCCTTGAGGCTATAATGTGTGCAACATATGTACTTAACAAATGTCCCACTAAAGCATTGCAGTCTATCACTCCATATGAGGTTTGGCATGGTCATAATTCATCTATTGCTCACCTGCATGTTTTTGGTTGTCTGGCATATGCATTAGTGCCTCAACAACAATGCAGGAAATTGGATGATAAAGCAATGAAATGTATTTTTGTTGGGTACATTTCTATAAGCAAAGGCTATTGTCTGTATCATCCACATACTAAACACATTCTTGTTAGGTATGATGTTGTTTTTGTGGAAAACGATATTCAAACATTACTTTCATGTACTAAGGAGACATCTATTAGATCAAAAGTTATGTATGATACTTTGCTACCTTTTTTACAGGTGGACAGTCTAGTGCTGGTCCGAATGAGGCAATTTCTCAGCCTTTACAAGTTTCATGTGATGATGAAGATCATTCCATTTTTTATGCTGATTTACATGATGCACTTGTTGATGAGAGAGCTGATATTGAGGAGGCAAAAACTATACCAAAATGGCTGGTGCAGACTTTGCATGATAGCAAGTTAGATGCACCTATGTCATATCATACCTGTTCAAGATCTCATAGTACTTCTTTTGCATCATATTGCTATGCTAGGACTGCCTCCAGCCTCTGTGATGAGAATGAGCTTGTTTTGTTTGATGAAGCAAAAAATTCAAAAAATTGGATGGTTGCTATGCAATCAGAATATGATGCTATCATGAAAAATGGTACCTAGTCTTTATGTGACTTGCCTCCTGGTAAGAAGGCCATTGGCACTAAGTGGGTATATGAGCTGAAGCATTAGCCTAATGGAACAGTTGATAGGTATAAAGCTATGCTTGTTGCAAAGGGTTATGCTTGGGAAAGAGGCATTGATTTTGATGAGACCTTTTCTCCTACATGTCGAATGACTACTATTTGTAGCATCTGTGCACTTGTAGCTCATCATGGTTGGAATGCATATGAGTTGGACATTAACACTGCATTCTTGAATGGTGACTTGCATGAAGAAGTGCATGCTTTTTAGCCCCATGGATTTGTGCAAAAAGGGCATGAAAACCAAGCGTGTAGGTTGAAACGGCCATTATATGGTTTGAAGCAAGCACCACGTCCTTGGTATGAAAAGATACATGCCTACCTGATTGCACATGGTTTTGATAATAGTCCAACAAAGAGCACCTTATATGTTAAGCATGCAAATGAAGTGCTTCTGATCATTGTTGTGTATGTTGATGACATGCTACTTGCTAGTCCTATTAAGAAGCATATTGATGATTTTAAGGCTGATTTGCATGCCTCATTTGAGACGTTTGATTCGGGGCACTTGCATCATTATTTGAGAATTCAGTTTATGCAAGTTGATGACAGAATAGCTTTGTGTCAAACAAAATATATTGACACATTATTGCAATGTTTTGGCCTTGAAGACTGTAAACCTATTGCCACTCCTATGGAGAGAGGTTTACGGTTGAGTTTTCATGATGTTGGAGATGCATTTGATGCTCTTCTCTGTCAATAGGTTGTTGGATGCTTGATTTACTTATACATTACTCTGCCACATATTCAATTTGTTGTCTCACATATGAGTAGGTTTATGCATTGCCCAAGTGTCTAGCATTGGCTTGCGGTTAAGCACATCTTTCGTTACTTGAGTGGTACCTGGCTACTTGGATTGTTTTATCCCAAGGGGGGATCACTATCACTAGATTTATATGCTTTTTTTGACTATGACTGGGCTGGTTGCTATGACACTCGTGTGTCCACTAGTGGCTTTTGCTTGATGCTTGGTAGCTCATGTATATCTTGGTTGAGCAAGAATAAGCCTACAGTGGCCACTTCCAATTGTGAGGCTAAGTATAGGGCAACTTTCATAACGACTATTGAGTGTGTGTGGCTCACATGCCTTATGGCTGATTTGGGTGTTGGTCAGTCTTTTGCCACCACCATCTTCTTTGACAATCATAGCACATTGGCAATTGCGAGGAACATTGTGTTCCATGCTCGCACTAAGCACATTGAGGTGCACTATCATTATGTTAGGGAGATGTTCTCTGTTGGAGAGATCAGTTTGCCCATACAGGAGAACGTTGCAAACCTTTTCACAAAGGCTCTACCTAGGGAGAAGTTTGAATCTTTTTGCAAAGCTCTGGGCTTACTTCATTTTGTGGATTGGTTCCACATAGATTGGCACTTCCTTATACATGAGTGCTATCTCCTTGTTGAACACATCATTCCTAAGGGGGAATTGTTAATATATTTAGGTAGTGATGTGTGTGAACACACTAGGACCATCGGGGCACTTTTTTCCCTCTTTAGGAGGTTTTTTCCCCTATCTTGTATATACACCTATAACCCTAATGGGTCATTTATCTTTGTACATTCCTTGGTAATACATCAAGTATTGTGTGTTGTGCTCCAAGCTTCTTCTTCTTCTTCCTTGTGTTGTTCACATGCTTCCGCATACCTCAAACTCCAACATTAAGTACATATGTTGCACATATAACAGCCTCAAGCCAGAAGCTATGTGGTAAAAATTGACTTTTGACCATACACCTTGGCATCTCCATGAGAGACATGTTCTTTCTTTTTGCAACTCCATTTTGTTGATGTGTATACAGAATTGTACACGAATGTTCTATTCCACGTTCAGCCAGAAATGCATTAAAATAAAAAGACATGTATTTCGCCCCTCGATAAGAATGGAGGGTGTCCAATTTACATGCTGATAGATTTTCAACCATAACCAAAAATTGTTTCAAGAACACAAAAACTTTGGACTTTGCTTTCAATGGATAAACCCATGCATGCCTGGAAAAATCATCAATGAAAGTCATGAAATAAAGGTAGTTCCCAAAAGAAGGTGTCTATATAGGACCACAAACATCACTATGAACAAGTTGCAATTTCTGGGCAGCTCTAACTGAACCATCTTTAGGGAAGGAAGAATGATGCATTTTGCACAAAGTATAGCCTTTGCATACATGTTTAAAAGGTACCTCAAGTTTGGGTAGAGAGGACACCATATTAGATTTCTGCAGGCATGGCAAACTAGCATAATTCAGATGACTGAAGCGTGCATGCCAAGGCTTTGCATATGAGATAGTTTGAGAATATTGAACTACACATGCTAAATCATTCGTAGATTTTGCATAGTTTATGAGCTTAGCTCATGACATAAAATGTCAGAAGCAATAATGACATTGCCATTTGAAAGATCATGAATTGTACACATGTCATCAACAAATTTGACAACCAAGCCAATCTTGGCTAAGGTTGAAAATGACAACATATTTTTCTTGAACTATGGCACATACAATGCATCTAAAAATATGAAAGAACTACCATCAACAATATTCGAAATGATCTTACCAACTCCCATTACAGGATATGCAGAGTTGTGTGCACATGTGAGAGTATTCGTTGTATTGGCAGTCTTAAGTGAACTGAAGAAACTGCATTCAAAGGTAATATGTTTGGTTGCCCCACTATCAAAGTACCAAAAATCTAAGCCCATTGCAGACATGCACTACTCATGAGAAGATGGTTCATAACTGCATATAGTAGTAAACACCCATTCTTCATTCTACACAAGCATAATAGACTATGTTTTTGGTGTAGAGGCCTAAGCGCCTCTTTCTTCTTTGCCTCTTTTGCACCTAGTTTTGGATGAATCTATATGAAATGATCATTTCCTTTAGTATTTGCAAAACCGTTTTTCTTTTCTATTTTCTTTTCATCTTTGTCTTCCTTCTTTGACCGTGCAACATTATTAGATTTCAGCTTACTAGTAGATGAGCTCCATTTACCCTTGACCTTCTCACTAGCTAAGAAAGCTTGATCTGCAATATGCATAATAGACCTCTTCTACTTGGAATGATCTTCTTGCAAGAAAACAAAGACTAACTCCTCAAATGTTAAGGCATTTGGATTGCCTTTGATCATCAATCAAAGAGTAGAAGCAAAGCTCTTATATGAATATGGAGACCATTAAGAATAGTTTGCACAAGTGAACTATCTTGTAAGACTTTTATCAACAGAACTCAACTATTCCTTCAAATCTTTGATCTTTGTCAAAAAATTGTCCATAGAATCTCCTTCATTCATATGTTCACTCCAACTATTTTCGGAGGTAAGCAACATGAGCCTCGTTTCTTGCCTGGTACAAAGTGTTAAATGTATCCCAAGCATCCTTTACTATTTTGTAAGAGCCAATATGAGGGATAATGGCACGTTTAACAAACAAGGCTATCAATGCATGTGCTTGAGAATATCTACCATCCCAATGAAGTTGCTCTATAGTAGGTGAAGCAGGAAATACAACATGAATAGACATTTGAAGATCATCATTTTCAGTGCCATCTACATCACCTTCAATAACTGTATTCATAGGTGTAGTAGGGCATTTCAATACCCTGCACAATATTCCACAACCCTTTTGCCACCAATACATGATGCATCATATATGCCCATAACAAGTAATTGGTACTATCCAACTTATCCTCAACAAACAACATACGAAATACGTCATTGCTTTCAACAATGGCCACTAACTAAATACCCTAATGTAGGAAAGTGATTGTATCTCAAAAAGTTGAACATAACTATACTATCTAGATCTACTAAACCTGTAGCAAAATTCAAAAATTCTTGTGATAGCAAACGAAAACCTGTATATATGTTTGGCACAAAAGGACAAAATTACCTGCATAGGCATTGTGATAGTGCATTTAGAGGCTGAAACGATCTTATATCAAAATCTCGACACCACATAGCAAAGATATTTTGAACTCCTAATCTCCCTAAGTATGCTCACCAATTTTTGTGCGATTTTGAGACTGTGATCGAAGGGTTGTTGAAGACTCCCTAGATGAAGCGATGACCTGCTCTGATACCAATTGTTGGAGTTCAAGGTCTTTGCAAGAACATGAACAACACAAGGAAGAAGAAGAAGTTTGAAGCACAACTCAACACTGAAGGAATTACCAAGTGAATATACAAAGATATATGACCATTAGGGTTATAGGCATATATACAAGCTGGTCAGAAAAAACTCTTAATGAGGGAAAAAAGTGCCTCGACAATCCTAAGTGTGTTCAGACACATCACTACCAAAATATATCAACATTTGTAGACCATCAAACCTTGTTATACCTTTATAATAGACCTTTTGCTATAGGAAGTTTAGAATGTTGGTTCCTCCCTCTTATGGAATTTAGATGTCATAACACCAATTAGTTTTGGTGATACCCATATCATAACATTAACCAAGTGTCATGATACTATACCAATGTGATCAACACTAACTCCATGACATGATACCTTCAAGGTGTTGATAACACCTGAGATAAAATGACATGACACCAACCCTCGTGACACATGACACCTAAGTGTTGGCAATCCCATGACATCTCCCGAGTGCCAATAACACCACAACACTAGGAAATTGTCAACAACACCATGATACTGCCAAGTATCACAATGCCAAACGCTTTTAATACCAAGGTCTTACGACATTAGTCAAGTGTCGTGATACCAAATTTTCAATGATATCTAGATATTGGTGATATCAATGAGGTGTCGGTGACACCAACTTGGCCATAATACCTTGCAAGTGTCTATCAAGAAGGAGAAAATAAGCCAAGATGAAGAAGTGACGATATTGCACTTATTCAAGTTACTTTGTCTATTACATATGAAAAGGACTTTACAAATGAGGTGAAAATGGAATATATACAAGTGCGTTCACACTCAAGTCCATTCACACATTTGGACGGGCATTCAAAAATTATGTTGAAAGTCTATGTATTTAGTTAACTATACTATAGAGTTGGGAGTGTGACACTATAGGACAATTTTGCAAGGCTTTGAATATGGATCATTACATCATCGGGATGTATTTTTTATGAGAATTTTGGGGCCTTCTTTGCATCTTTGCGTTGGCTCTTGTACTCTCTTTGGTGCAATGGTGTGCATGCTACAGTTCCATTAACCACCCTTTTTATGGAAATGTATGCTTATGGCATTAATGGTCACAAAGGTGTCTATGTTGGCTATTTTGTTTTATGGAGAGGTATGCTTATGGCATTAAGGGTCACAAATGTGTCCTACAATTCTTGTATTGGAGTCATATAAGGTTTTTGCATAAATAGAGAAAGGATCTATTTTGTGCAAAAAAAAAGTAATGTATCTTTCTCTCTATCTCACTATGTTTATATTTCCTTATTAAAAAAAAAGGAAGTTTTGCAATAGCCTACTCTCCCAAACTTTAATTAATAGAAAGAACAATTTGTACAAGTGAATGGGCATAGCACCCCTGTGACCCCTCAAATCCTACAAAGTAGGGGTTTCTTAAAATTTTCTAGAAACCATTACAAAGAAGGTTGATAACCTTTTTGTCCCCCTCATGGGGGGCTCACAAGGTTCTTACAATTGCATATTCTTTTGCCTAAAAGGAACATAGATTTTCGATTGACCATTCTTTAGGAGGGCCACCAAAGTTGGCAGCACGCCTCACTTTCCAGATCTTCCGGAGGGTCTCATGTCTTATAGCATTCCATAATGTTGAACAACCAATCACTTCATTGAATAATGCTTGCTTCTAATTGATTTCTCGCTACAGCAACATGATTCTCCTGAGGGCTCGCCAGATCGACATTTACTTGGGGCAAGAAAAGAAGAGGTGTCACAAGCCCTCATTGCCATGCAAGAATCTTTTACACCACGGAGAGGCCCTAGAAATATTGTTCGCTTTTACATTGGTATGAATTATGTGGTGGAGGAATTGCCACACCAGAAGTGATTTTTTTACATCAATGAGGGGATTCCAAAGGGATTGGAACTATAACTCCCACCTAAAACAAGACCAATCCAAACACCATCTCCTATTAAGCATGGCATGAAAGTCCACATTCTTCTTGAATCTTAGAATTTTATCAAGATTGTTTCCATTGCGCCATCTAAGTCCCTCAAGGTGAGGGGATTCATGCCCAATAAGGAGGTCAGTCCTCGTGCACTCCCAAACATTGAATTTGTTGTGCAATAGGAACCATTATTCATAGTCCACACTCTTAGCCAAGTTAATGTCCTCAAATCTAATCTATTGGCATGTTTCTTGATCCTAGAGGTGTTTCCAAAAATGAAAACCTTTGTTCCAAAGCCTCCTAGATTTTTAGAGGTTCTAAGTCTCAACATCTTTGATGCCCTTGATAGGGAACCATATTGAGTCATTTTGTCAAATACTGTCTACCCATTTCCAATCTTCGTTGATCTTGATAAATTGTTTCACCTTGTTCCAACTCTTCCATAGGGAGCAAACTAAGCTCAAACCTCTAGGAGTCACCTCACAAGGGAAGAACAAAAGAGTGAGAAGATCAAGTCCCTTCCACCTTGGAAATCCCACAAGTCTAAGAGCACTTTTGTTTCTAGAAATGAGTTTGGCCCAAGTGACATCCCTGTTGCTCCACACTTTAATTAAACATTTGGCCGCTAGCTTATTGGCCATTCCTTCAATGTCTAGAATGCCCAAACCATCTTGATCCTTTTGTCCTATGCAAGTAGCCCATTTAATGTTGAGATCATCCTAGTGAACTTCTTGCCTTTGGGAGATTGGAGAATGAAGTCCCACTTAACTCTATCATAAGTTTTTGTCGAAGTCGATCTTAAGGAAGAGGACATCTTGAGTGGACTCTTTAGTGAAAACGAAACCTTCCCAAACATCAATGATAGCCTTGAGGATAGATCTCCCCTTGATGAACCCTTTTTTATCCTCACTGATCTAGTTTGTAAGTGACAAGTAATTCGATTAGCAATTACCTTAGCAAGGATCTTGTAACCAGTTTGCAAGATTGTAGTTGAATGCTTATTTTAAATCATGTTTTTGTTGTCTTTTTTGTGAATAAGCTTGATAATGATTTCATTGAGACATTTGGGTAGTGCACCAAAAGAAACGGCCTCCTGCCATAGCAGACACAATGGGGTAGTGATCACATGCCTGAAGGTCTTGAAAAACTCATTGATGACGCATGTCCAGTCCTGAGCTTTTGGCATTAAGAAGTGAATCAATAACTTCTAGAATCACATCATGTGAAATGGGGGTTTCAAGAAAGGTCTTCATATCTTGTGGAATTATTTTGGTTTTGACCCTAGAGATGAATACAAACTCATGATACATTGTGTCATATCCATCGCTGCCCAAATGTGACGGTCCAACCATATATAAATGTGTGGCTGCAGCATCGTGTTGTCCGCGATATCGGTGAGGAGTCTGCTGCTGCTCATCGCGAATCATATCCCACTCCTCAGCATCTAACCATACAGGCTTTGGTAAGCCTTCTCTCAAAGCATCACGAGCCTCGGATCATTGATGTGACATAACTTCAGGTGCGGTGTGCAGAATCCACTCTGAATTGACAAGAGGCTGCCCATCGGCTGGTCAAAACTCCTGATAAATCGTCTCTGTGATATAATTCTTCCGATCTTTATCTTGTTCACTCCATTTCAACATGATAGAGTGTCCAAATTTTATGGAGCAAAGCTATCATATACGTGCACACATTGCTTTTCCGACCGCATCCATCATCGGAGCTCCATCTCAGATACTATACACCTTGGAGTCATCATGGTCATGAGCACCAAGATCAATTTTACCACAGCCTCCATCCATCACTCTAGAGCGATTGGATGCATCTTACTAAATTACAACATATGAGGGCCATACCGATGCTGCCTATACCGATGGTCACTCATAGCATCGGTATAAATGTTGAAAAAGTCCACTTAAATTTGCCGACGTTCAAGTGACCATCGGTATGACCGTTTAAAATGGATTGTCTGGATGTCCCGCGACCACTGATATGTGCGTCAGTATGAGTGTCGGTATATTCGTCAGTATCAGCATCGGTAATTTACTGGAAATTATCAACGCTCATACCGACGCTTATACCGACGAATATACCGAGGCCGTGTTTTAAAAATACTGGGATCCCGAGAGCAACACTGAACATTTTGCGTGTCTTTGAGTATTGGTTGTCTTCTATCAAACTTGTGCGTGCGAATCGAATTGTGACCTGCATTGTCTTGTGCACACACACACACACAGATCTCTCTCTCGACACACACACACACACTCTCTCTCTGTTTAGATCTCACGTCTTGGTAAGTGGTGCGCGTACTCTTAGCCTTTGTCTTTCTCTATGCTTTAGGTCTTATAATTTCTCTTCTCTTTGATTTTGCAGAAGTTCTTTGGCGTCGATTCTTTGGAATTCAACGATAGATGGCATACATTACGATTTGACGACAACAATCCAAAAGAGGGACATACTTGTAAGTGATTGTTTTATTCTCTATTGATAGAGAGAGAAAGATATATATATATATATATATAGAGAGAGAGAGAGAGAAAGAGAGAGAGAGAGAGAGAGAGAGAGAAAGAGACACACACACACACAGATGAGAGAGAAAGAGAGATAGAGAGATAGAGAGATAAAGAGAGAGAGAGTGTGAGAGATAAAGAGAGATGAAAGAGAGGAAGATAGAGCATACATACACACGCACATACATACACACACACATCTACACATGCATACATACACACATACATGTACACACATGCATACATACACACATATACACACATGCATGCATACATACACACACATATACACACATATACACACATGCATGCATACACACACATACACATATACACACATGTATACATACACACACATACATACACACACTTATATACAATTATGCATACATACACATACACACACATGCATACACACATACATATACACACATATACACATATGCATACATATACACACATACATATACACACATACATACACACACACATACACACATACATACACACACATGCATACACACATATACACACATACACACATACATACACACACACATATACACACATACATACACACATATACACACACATGCATGCATACATACACACACATATACACACATGCATGCACACACACATATACACATACACATATGCATACATACACACACATGCATACACACACATATGCATACACACACACAAATACACACATTCATACACACACATACATACACACATATACACACATGCATGCATACATACACACACATGTACACACATGCATACATACACACACATATGTGCATACATACACACATGCATGCATACATACACACACATATACACACATGCATGCATACACACACATACATACACACATGCATGCACACACACACATGAATGCATACACACACATGCATACATACACAGACATGCATACATACACACACATACACATATACTCACACATGCATACATAGACACACATACACATATACACACACATAAGCTAGTGTTTTAATTAAGTATATATAATTAAATATATAAAATTATGATTTTAAAGTTTTTTTTAACATCAAATATATAAAAATAGGATTAGGGTTTTTAGGCTATTTACACATACATACACATATACTTATACACATATATATACACATACACATATATATACACATGCATACACATACACACATGTTTTAGGTCTAGGTCTTTCCGATTAGGGTTTTAGGGTTTTTACACATGCATAACATATATACACACATACACATATAATACATATATACATGTATATACACATGCATACAGAAATATACTTATTTTAGGTCTATATTTTTAAGATTAGGGTTTTAGGATTTAGGCATACATATAATTCAATTACATTTATATTAAGAGAAAATATAGAAAAAAATAAGAAAAAATCTGAATATATAAATAAATATATATATAAAATAGGATAATTATATAGACAAATAAATATGAAAAGGATTAGTGTTTTAAATAAATTAATTAAATATATATAATTAAATATATAAAAATAGGTTTAATTTTAAGGATTTTAATCAGAGTAAATATATATACACATACACATACACACATATACTTATACACATATCTATATACACACATATATACACATGCACAAATATATACACATGCATACACATATATACATGTTTTAGGTCTAGGTCTTTTTGATTAGGGTTTTAGGGTTTTAACACCTGCATAACATATATACACACATAAACATACACGTATAATACATATATACATGTATATATACACATGCATATAGAAATATACATAGTTTAGGTCTAGATCTTTAAGATTAGGGTTTTAGGGTTTATGCATACATTTAATTCAATTAAATTTATATAAAGAGAAAATATAGAAAAAAATTAAGAAAATTCTGAATATATAAATAAATATATTTATAAAATATGATAATTATATAGATAAATAAATATGAAAAGAATTAGTCTTTTAAATAAATTAATTAAATATATATAATTAAATATATAAAAATAGGTTTAATTTTAAGGATTTTAACGAGAGTAAATATATATACACATACACATACACACATATACTTATACACATATCTATATACCCATACACATATATACACATGCATACACATATATACATGTTTTAGGTCTAGGTCTTTCCGATTAGGGTTTTAGGGTTTTTACACATGCATAACATATATACATATATACACATACACATATAATAAATATATACATGTATATACACATGCATACAGAAATATACATATTTTAGGTCTAGATTTTTAAGATTAAGGTTTTAGAGTTTAGGCATACATATAAGTCAATTAAATTTATGTAAAGAGAAAATATAGAAAAAAAATTGAGAAAAAAATCAGACTATATAAATAAATATATATAATTAAATATATAAAAATAGGATTTTAATTATATAAGCAATAGACATATATAATATATATATATATATATATATATAATACACATATATAATACATATAGTACATATACACATATATAGGTCTTTAGTATTAGGGTTTTAGGATTAGGGTTTTAGGTTTTTTAGGTGTTTAATTATTTAGGTTTTAGTATTTCAGGCTTAAGTCTTTAGGAGTATGATTTTTAGGTTTAATAAAAAAATCAAATGTTCTAAAATATCCATATTGTATCAGATGGCGAGTTTGGATCCGGAGGAGAGAATGGAATGTCCTTGCACTCAGTGCAAGTATCAAATTTATCGAAAATGATGGATTTGTACTGCACATGTTAGAGAGTATGGATCCTTTGATAAAAGTCCACTAGAAAACCTACGCTACCATTCCCATGGTCCCCCAGGTGAGCAGATGGACCCAAACGTATTCATAACTGAGTTTCTACGTATGTTGGATCCAAAAATGCCTCGCTTATGGAGCGACGATGAAGATGTTCATCTCGTAGGTGATGAATCACTAAAGGGTTGCAAAGAAAAATGGATGCAACTTTCAGAGAGAAGGCAATGAAGTTTTGCATAGTTAACTATGAGCCTATGCAGAAGTGGTTAGAAAAGTATGAGCTTTTGTTGGCATACAAGTAGAAAGAAGAGCATACCATCACAAAGGAGTAGTCATGCACAATCCGGTGACAAGGCCTAATCATTTTTTTCCATGAACTATTTCCAACATTAGTGATTTTCATCACTACACAAACATTGTAAATTCCATTTTTGGTAGAATAGACTCCATTTTGTTCAAGCCGAGGAGTCCTTGAGCTTAAGGAGTATTAGAATTAGCTACATACCAATTTTCATAATTTTCAGACACCGTTTGGGCCCTCAAATAGGCTGTAGAACCTAATTTTTAACTAGGCCGGACACTAGGTCTGGACAAGCCAAAGCTAGTCAAAAAAACTATAAAAAAGAGCTAGAGAGCTCATTTTGGAGGTTGGATTGTTAGTGATTTGAGCTTATGTAAGATACTTTTTGACTAATGCAAAGAACTCCATTGTTCCTCTCTTTGTTCTTGCCTTGTGTGCTTCTCACTCACGCACTTGTGCCTTCACTTGCTCATAGTCTTCATACTAGTCTTCACATCTCCACGGATTGACAATTATGAGGTGGATCTCCTCACGTTGGTGCTTGCCATTGTGCTAGAGTGACACCAAATTTGGCGTCGCTGCCAGGGAGAGAGCTTCGAGGACGAGCGTGTGATGGTAAGACGTAGAGTTTAGACATTGGAATCATAGGTAATATCCTTTCTTTTCCTTTTTTTTCTTAATTTTTTCTAGTTTGCTGCATCACTATCATCACCATCATCATCCTCACCATCTCCCACCTCCATCTCCATCTTCACAAAAATTTCAATTTTTTGGTCATATTCCACTCCCCACCTCATTTCAATTGTGAGAGAGAGCGAGAGAGAGCTTGCATGCTATTTGTTTTGTGTGTTTTTTGAGCTTTTGCTGCAGGATCTAGCAGTACCACCATCTCCAGCAGCTTGTGCAGGTATGACAGAACTCTGCACAGGTCCTGGGACGACAACCTCTATCTATCGCGACAGACAAAAAAACTTAATATTTTCTGAATGCATGCTTGGCACGATAACCTACACCATTAGAGCACTCCAAATCACTAGAAGTTTCTAAAAAATTGGCATTTTTTGAGTCTATTGTGACAGACACCATCTATCGCGACAGACATCCTCTATCGCGACAGACACCGGTCTATCGCAATAGACATCCTCTATCACGACAGACACCGGTCTATCGCGATAGACATCCTCTATCGCGACAGACACCGGTCTATCGCGACAGACAGAGACCCATGATAGACACCGTCTATCGCGATAGACCAAAAAGCACGACAGATGACAGACTCAGTCTATCGCGACAGACAAAGACCCATGATAGACATTGTCTATCACGATAGACAGAGCCCACGATAGATGACAAACATGGTCTATTGCGATAGACACCTGTCTATCGGGACAGACAGAACCCCACGATAGACATTGTGATAGACACCCTTCTATCGCGACAGACATGACCCCACGATAGACCCCGGTGTCTGTCGCGACAAACAGGCCTACATGACAGCTAGTGTCTATTGCGACAGACACCGTCTATCGCGATAGATAGGCATTTTCGGCAAAAAATAAAAGGGTAATTTTTTGAAAATTTAGGCTAAATTTTGGGCATATTGGCATACTCAGTTACTCATACTCTTACAAAGGCCTTAGAAAAATGCACTAAACTCCTGAAAGGTCTTGATTATCTGTTTTAATCCCCTGAACCCTGAACTTTCATAACTTTTTCATATGAAATCCACTTTTTGAGCTCTAGGGCTTGTCGAAAAGCTCATGGTGAATACTACACGCCCTCAATTGTTTTTTATAAGAATAATGCGTTGATTTTAGATAGGGTATTTTGAAGTTGACCCTCTATGGGGTAGGTACACCAAGGGAGGTCTAGAGAAAAAAAAAATTTGGCAATACAAAATGGGGGAACAAGGGTCATTAAAAGTGTCTGAATTAACTTGTCTGTGAATTTAAGGTAAAAATTTGAGCTAAATTTGGAATTGTTACATGATCATCGAGAGCTTTTGGAGAATTCAAAGCAAATTCCATTGTGTGTAGGCTTGGGAACACGCTTCCTGGGAGGACAAGTGTAGCAAGGAGCAATGACTTGAGGTTGGAATATCTCTCAACCCCCTCAGTCTATTCTTAGCTTAAGCTAAGTGCGAGTAGTTGTCTTTATTGATTAGGGGTACGATAGGAATATTCAAGTTCTAAGAGCTTCTAATTTCTCAAGTCCAAGAATAGGTCAAAGTGTAGTCAAGGGACAACTTAAGGGAAAAGGACTTAAACTAAGTGGATAAAGAACATCAAGTACGACACACTTAAGTGCTCCTGACGATGCTCAATTAAAGATAAAAAAACACATACAAAGGAACCCAAAAGGTACACATGATTGGTATCAAAGAATCAGCAACATGGTTGTACAAGGATCATTGGGTTAGTTGGAAGGGCATATGAATCTTAGATCGGGAAGACACCTAGGGAGAGACCGTCAGAGTATTAGATCATCCGAGGCTAGTGTCAACCATACAACGAGATCTTTGGGCCCAACAGTTGAGTGATTATCCCTGCACTTTAGACTCAGAAACTAGTGATTCTGAGATGTCTTATAACTTGGAAAGACCTGTAGGTAGCTCAGGAATGGCATACCTAAAAAAACCGGAGGGCCCCTACAAGACTCAATTAGAATAGATCAGGACCAACCGATTAGGTGCACGCATCTATGAGGATGGTCTGAGAAGATTTGTTGTCCTAATTAAAAACCCGGATCAGCCCATTGGACTAGAACACCCTGTAGTCAAGTTCGAAAGGGTTCCTACATAGATAAAGAAGGAACAATGTATGTGGTCACTAGCCAACCAGAAAGAACTGATGAATTTGGCAACATCATCTCTGAACCTAAAGTAGGTGACATAGAGCAAGGGAATTTAGGAAAGGAGCCAAAAACCCCTCCAAGCAAGTCAGTTTTGACTAGAATAATCACTCCATAGTGGGTTCCCCAGGACATTAGGAGCATAGATTTGCGCTTGAATCGAGAGACGGATGAGGCTTTTTGGAGGTATAAGCCTGAGAAGACTAAGGAAGTAGGAGCTCTTACCATCTATGAATTCAAGGATCCTGATAGCCGAGGCAAAGTAACCTACTTAGATGATGCTTCAGGGAGGATCTTTGTGGTCTCAGAGCATGGAAGACACACATACACTTGGAAGGGTGAATTTGTTTTTCCCCAACCTCGATCCACTGTGTCTTATGGTCACCAAGGAGCTGGAACATCCCAGGCTCATGGAACTCAAAGAGAGAGGAGTAGAGATAGATCTGAGGTGAGCTTTGCTAACCCTCTGGCAAGAGAGAGAACGAGGATAGAGACTAACAAGATGGACAATGAGAGACATAGGGAACCAAGGAATCCAAGAAATACAGGCAAATTCCCTCTGCCAAGGCCTAGAGAACACCCTAGAACCTTAAGGCCCACACAATTAGTTAAGTCCATGAAGAATTGCTTCCATGGCACAGGAGACCCGCATGACCATGTAGCAGAGTTTAGGCAAGTTTTGAGAGCTGAACAAGTTGAAGACTTGTTCACTCAATAAAATGCTTTTGGCCTAACTCTCAAGAACACTGCATTGACTTGGTTTCAACCACTCCATCAAGATCAGTACAGAAATATAGACCAACTTCTTGAAGCATTCATCACTGAGTTTTCCAAAAGTGGTATTAGGCACAACACATCCTCCCTGATATACATCTTCAAACAAACACCTCAAGATACAGTGAGGCTCGCAGGAAGAAGGTTTAGGCAATACCTAGAGAGATGCCCTATTCAAGGGTTACCCACTCTGGCCAAACAACTGGCCTTATTTCTAGATGGATTGTTAAGTACCAAACGGAGATCATATGTGTACTTAAAGGACCCTACATCCATAGAAGAGTGTGTACGCATGTGCATAGACATTGAGGATAATCTAGGGGAGGAATTAGAGCTCTCAAAGATCTATAAAGATTCGGATAATTCTACTAGCCTCACTTCCTCACAATCCACATCAATTGAGGATCTAGCAAAAAAGGTAGCTCAGAAATTAGGCGTCTCTAGTAAGCAGATTCCTAGATTTGCCCCAGGAAAATGATGCTACACCTGTGGAGGAGACCATATGGCTAATGTGTGCCCTATCATGGCTCAACCCCAAATGAACCCTAACAGCCAATATTGCACCATAGAAAGGAGATACACCAACCACAGTGCTCAAGACTGCCCATATAACAAACAAGCCGTTAGACAAAATTATCCTCAAACTTACCCACAACAAGGAAAATACCAGAATCAGTACCCACAATAGGAGTATGGTAGGCCCCAACAATCCTATCAATCACCATATCAAAAGAAGCAAAGACCTCAACCAGTCCTAGCGCAGCAACCCCCTCCTCCAGCTAATGTGATTCCAGTGAAGTATGCAATTGTAGAAGAAAATCCAAATAGAGCTTTAGTGCCATTGACACCATTGCTTTCAGAAAGTGATCCGAGTGATCATAGTTTTGACTCTACCCATATTTATAGCCCACAGGCTTACTACATGCAGTCACCCGAGCATAATGAGTCATACTATTATGAAGAACCCAGTGAATCTAGTTGGGAGCCGGAATATGCAAATGTCATGTACACAAACCCCAACTCTAGACCTCAGCCTAGGCAAATGAGACCTCCATTTCCTAAAGGCCATGCTTCCGATGTCAAGGAGATCACCTCATTCCTGATTGCCCTCTACCGGCACCTACACAAACCCAATCTGTGACAATTCAAGGCTTTTGCCCAGATTGTGAAAAGGAGCATTTGTTACGAGAGTGTCCCAAGAACCCCAACAACATGCCAAAGATCGCTCCTATCAATGTTATTGGATTAGTGGTAGACCCCACGGGAAGTGTGAATTCCACAACCCGAGTGCAAGTCATCATGAGAGCTCAGACACTTAAGCAAAACCAAGACTTAGGCCAGGAACGAAACTTTGAGGTTAGCGAGACTGAGAGTCAGAATAAGAAGAGGACAAGAGCTTGGAGAGAAAGTCGTGAACGCATGAAAAGGCAATGGGCAAAGAAGATGAGTGAACTTGAGGAAAGTCTGAGGGAAACAAAAGCCAAGATAATAGAAATCACATCTCAAACGCACTCTCACACATCACCCCCACTACCATCCCCATCACCTTCCATTCCCCAACCTTCTAAGCCACCACACGTAACCCACCCACCACCCGGAGTAGGATCAATCTTAGCAGATCCAACTCTTGAGGACATAGACATGATGCTTAGGGCATATTAGACCAGAATCCAAGAAGGGCCAAATGTAATAGATCATGAAAAGTGTTACCCTAGAGCGGACCGAGAGCTCGAACGAACAAAACTTTGTGCCAAGATGGTGGAATTGGCTCAAGCCATGTTTCAAGTCAGTCGCATGTTCAATTGCTCTAGCTTCACTAGAACACCATTGCATTTTGATGGTCTATTAGATAGATTGGAGAGGTTACTTGCAAAGTCTAGAAAAGGAGCCACCTCCTAGGCTAAGGAGAGGGCAAGTGATAGAATAACCATTCCTCCCCAGGAAGCTTATGTGCAGAGGGAAAGTGATAGAATAAGCATTTCTCCCCCAGGGAGCTTATGTGCCTAGCTCCACTGAACCACACACCTCTTCTTCTATGAATCAATGTTCACCAGAATTCTTGCGAGAGATTCAAGAAGAGAAATGGGCTAAAGAAATTGAAGATCCTCCTCCAATTGAACTTGTGGATGATGTGCACGATCAATTCCCACAAGGCATTCCTTCTGTTTATGGAGAACATGAGAGTGTCCAATCTCATGAGAGATTAGACTTCGAGTCTAATTCCTTACAAGAACTACCCCATTTAACAGGTCCATGGGAAGCTAAGTCTTCTTGCATGAGAGCACCCACGGTCATGATAAGAAACGAAGACTCAATCATACCTAGGAACACAGAGGTAGTGAAAAATACTAAAGTGCAGTGTAATCTTACTTTAGAAGAGCTACTCAAGGTTAAGCCTGAACCCCTCATGGAGGAGATGTTAAGTCGACTCAATACTGCAAAGAAACGTAAAGAAGAGGAGAAGCGAATTTGAGAAGAAGCCCAAGCAGAAGCTTTAGAACGCATCCGACAAATGAAATTGAGAAGACAAGGTAGAGATCAGCCTATGCCTGACACTCAAGAAGCTCTAGGGTATCACATGGCCATGTGCAAGGCTTCAAGTGAATATTCCCATAGGATAGTCGATCGACGACCTTTTATGACCCTAGAGGTAGGACAAGGAGAGAGTGCAAGGACCGTGAGAGCTTTAATTGACTCAAGAGAAGCCACTAGTGCAGTTCGACTTTCTTACTGCCAAGAACTGCAATTGAAGGTCAATCCTATAGAGGCATATCTCATAGGGTTGGGAGGTGTGGAAACCCCTTGCATGGGAGAGGTGGAACTTCCCCTCTACATTCAAGAGGTTCTAATGGCAATCAAAGTGCTAGTCTGTGAAGATGAGGATCTTACCGAACCTCTTGTCTTGGGCCAAGACTGGATCTATGATCATGCAGTCAACCTCAACCTAAGAAGTGGACTTCTTCAGGCTTCGGTAGGCCAAAACCACATCACGATTGAATTAGAAAATCAAGCACTCAGGCCACTAGAAAAGGCACCAAATCCTGGTCCCTCCAGGGACCCACATGAAGATAACAATGCTATTCTTGTCCAAAGTTCTATGGTGCAGAAGATTGTCACTCTTGACGAAGGTGCAAAAGTCAACGAGGAATTTTAAGGCTTGGTTTAGAGAGAGCGGCGGCACAACTGCGCCGCCTCTCTGCTCCAATCAGAGGAGACCATGTATTCAGCCCCCGTTCAGAGAGGGTGACGGTACTTACTGCTAGCATCTACGATTATCCCCTCTTTGGTGGTAAGTAATAGGGGTATGGGGGAAGGACAAGTCTTCCGACGCGTCTTTGGAGCTTTTTGGCATCAACCCTAGTCTGGTTGTCACCCTTCGGAGGGAGGATATTGTGGCAAAGCAAGAAGAACTAAAAAAAACCTACCTCATCGGTCAATTGTTTGGTCCTAAGCCCCCGATGGAGTCTTTTCGCCAGTCGTTCCATAAGGAATGGTTCCTGTACGACTTGATTGTGGGTAAGTGCCAATTCTTGTTGGCAAACCATGTGCTCTTGGTGTTTGAAAATGAGGAAATGGCATTTCAAGCTTTAGAGTCTAGCAATTGGTAGGTTTGGAGGACTACCATGTGCTTGTTTAAATGGTTTCTTGATTTCGTCCCAAATCGGTCTAAACCGTTGCGCTATCCTCTTTGGATCGAGCTTCCTAACTTGCCCTTTTTCCTTTACATTTCATGAGAGAAATTGTTTCACCCATCGGTCGACCCGTGGCCTCAAGCGAAGATGTCAGGGGCCTTATATATGAAGGGGCTAAGTAATCTTTCAATGCTAGATGGCACCCACAAATTCGTGGCAAAGCAAATCTTAACAAAGACCTCCCCTCTGAAATCACCATAGACATCAGAGAAGAGGAAATTGTTGAGCAGGAGCTTAAATACAAGAACTTGCCAAATGCTTGTTTTCACTGCGGAATGCAAGGCCACATAATAAAGGAATGTCCATTAGGGTAGAATTCCAATAAAAACTAGAAAAAACCAAAGAAGGATAACGTAATAGGGAAAATAGTTGTGGTAGGGGCCCAAAGCACATTAGAAGAGCGGCCAATGAAGTCTGAAAAGGGGAAAGAAACACAAGTCTTGGAAACAGACCTAGATGGCTTCACAAAAGTAAGATGAAGAAGAAGGGCAAGCCTAAAAGGAAGGGAAGCCCCGAAAGGAAATATTGAGAAGAGCCCCTCTAGTGTGGCTCCAGAAACAAACATCTTTTGCAACCTGGAAAAGGAGGTCAATGACATGGATTACCCAGGAGGGTTAAATCTCAAAGACTACCGCAGTGATGAGGAAGACCTAGAGGAATCCTCCTACAATGAAAATAACCATGAAGGTTTCACCACTAGCAAAGACGTTGGGTGCACCACAAGCAACGATGATAACCTGGATAGTGAAAGTGCGATAATTGGCTCCACGATCCCTCGAAGGATAATAAAATTGTTCTCGATGATGACTGCTCACAACGGAAAACAACCAATTGAGATTCCCGGGAAGAGCCCCATTAAGGGGAAACTCCTAAGTCAGAATCCCTTTATCTCGAAGGAAAAAGCCGAAGAGAAAAATAAGAAAAGAGGGAGAAGGCCTCTCTCCACAAAGATCTCAACCTTAGATAATGATTATGGTGTCTCTCAATGTTAGGGGGCTATGCGACCCCTCAAGAGCGACCGTGATTGGCCAGTGGATCCATGATGAAAGCATAAACCCAGACTTCATCTGTCTTCAAGAGATCAAAATCGACAGGGAGAATCTACAAAAGAGACTTAAGTGTATTTCCTAATCTCATTTCTGGCTCTCCACCACACACCCCAAGGGAAATGGTGGTGCGGCTATTGGCATTACTTCAAGTTGGCATGCTAGGATTGGAGATTCCATTATCGACCAGAACCATAGGTGGGTTGGTGCTTCATTTGGGGGTCCCCTACAATTTTCCATCATTTCCATGATTCAGAAAGAACTTCCATTTGGCAATCGTGGGACTCTCTGCCCCTAAACGTGGTTCTTTGCAGGGAATTTAATATGGTGGAGGTCCTTTCTGGTAGATGGGAGAGGAAGGGATGGGTGATTGACAGGCAAGAGAAGGAAATTTAGGATCAGGTCAAGTTACACCTAGATTTGATAGAGATCAAAGACGTTGAGGGTTTCTCTAGGTCAAATCTCCAAGACGATGTTGACTTGCAAAAAGCCAGACTCGATAGGAGCTATATGTCGCATAATATCATCAACAATTGGGGGCTCCATTCCCTCTGCCAAAGTGTGGACCTTGTTGTCTCTAATCACTACCCGATTGTGATTACATTCAAGCCGATTGTCAGTCTCAAGAAAGCCCCTTAGTTTCATGCCAATCCGACCACCTTCTCTCTCCCTCGGTCTAGCACGAGATCGAGGAGACTTGGAGCAGAGACTTTGCCTACTTCTCCTCTCTGGCTAGGTGTTGGAGAAGAGCTATCCTATAGACTCACTAGATCTTGATCAGGGCTCATAAGAATCTTCTAGCCATTCATCATGCTAGAAGGGAAAATCTCTATCGAAGGCTTTGATGTTTGGAGGTGGAATTTAACAAAGAAATTGCAATACCAGAAAGGACTCCGAAAAATCAGAAACATGATGCGATATGAAGAAGAAATTCAAAGAAAGAATCTACAAATTTACTTTAAAGATTGGTGCGCTGGTAGGGAAGGCAAGCCTACTAAACAGATGTGCAGCCTTCTCAAGAAGAAGCAATCCAAGGAAGCGATTCTGTTCATGTTGAATGCACATGGAATTGAATGCAAGTAAGATGAAGAAAATAGTACATTCATTTCCAAGCACTTTGCCCAGCTCTTGGGGGTCTCCACACTTCTTTCTCCTCATAGACATGACTACATGACCACCATCTCACGTGTTAGAACCAAAAAAATCCCGCAAAACCTAAAAGCTCTTTGTGACGCTTCCATCTTGGATGTTGATATTTTGGAGGTAATTGATTCCCTTCCTAATGGCAAGAGCCCATGGTTGGATGGCCTTACTAATGAGTTCTTCAAGACCTTCAAGCATGTGGTGGCCACTCCTATGCATTTGGTGTGACAAGAGGCTGTTTTTTTTGGCACACTTCCCATTTGCCTCAATAAAGGCGTCATCAAGCTTATTCACAAAAAAGGAAGGAAAAATAGAATTGAAAATTGGTGGCCAATTACAATGTTGCAAACTGGTTACAAGATCTTGGCAAAGGTAATTGCAAATCGTATTACTTGTCACCTTCGGGATTGAATCAGTGAGGATAAAAAAGGGTTTATTAAGGGGGAGGTCCATCCTCGAGGATATCATTGATGTTTGTGAAGGTCTGATTTTTGTTGAGGAATCAATGCAAGATGTCCTCTTTCTTAAGATTGACTTTGATAAAGCTAATGATAGACTCGAGTGGACTTCATTCTCCAATCGTTGGAAGACATGGGCTTTGGCCAAAAATTCATTAAGATGATCTCTAGTCTGCTCAAAAATGCAACTGCTCAGATAAACATCAATGGTCAACTCTCTCATGCAATTAGATTAAAGCGATCTATCAGACAAGGGTGCCCGTTGGCCCCTCTTCTCTTTGATATCGCAATCAATGGTCTCAGCTGCCTTGTTAACCATTAAGCTCACTTAGGTCATATTCAAGGCCTCCATCTACCTCTGAACCAAGGTGAGATGATCATGAGACTTTTTGTCGATGATACTAGTGTATTTGTACATAATGAAACGTTAAGCATTGACACTTTTTGGAGTTTTCTGAATACTTTATCCGGCCTAAAGAGTGGACTATTAAGAATGACATTTTTTCTAGAGCAGATTCAATGCTTGGGACTACTCAAGGACCGGCCTGCTCATTGGTGAGGACTCTTGTCACCTTGAGGGTCTGAGATGGCATGATGGGAATAGCCTTGACAAAATTCTAAGATTGAAGAAGGATTTGGAATTTCATGTCACACTCAATAGAAAGTGGTGTTTAGATTGGTTGTTGGCAATGGGACTTAAGTTCCAATCCCTTTGGCACCCTCTCATCGAAAATAAAATGTCTATGCTTATGTGGAAAATCCTCCACCGTGGAGTTTGGACCAATGTAAAAGCTAGCAAAATTTGCAGGGTCCCCCCCCATGGTGCAAACAATGCCTTCGTGGAAGAGAAGACTTGGGACGTTTCTTCTATTTGTGCCCTAAATCAATATCGGTTTGGCAAACCCTTGAGAGAATCATGTTGTTATAGGGACAAATCAACTGAAAGCACGCTTTGCTAGGTGAGGCAATCGGATGTTCCTCAGCACTGTGGAACACTATAAGAGGGGAGACTCTATGGAAAATATGGAAAGAGAGGTGTGCTGCCAACTTTGGAAGCCCCCCCTAAAAAATGGTCGATCGAAAAATCTCTTTTCCTTTTAGGCAAAATAATTTCCGATTGTAAGAAGTCCCTGCCCTTTAGACACCATAGGGTGTTCTTCCTAGAGAGCGACAAGATCAAAACCAAGTGGGCCCCACACGAGGGGGACAAGAGGATTATCGAACTTCTTTGCAAAATTTTCTAGTAAGCTATAAGCAGCCCCTGCTTTGTGGGATATGGGGGGTCCCATAGGTGCTAGGCACATTCACATGTACAATTGTATTTTGTATTAATTAAAGTTTGGAAGAGTAAGCTCTAGCCAAACTTCCTTAAAAAAAGCAAAGTGTTTGAGAAAAATTATGCTTTCAAATATGTGAATAAATTCCTTAGTTTATTGTGAAACTTTGGAACTGGATTTCAATTTGTAAGCCCAATCATTCCGAGTTTACTCATTAGCAGAAATATTGAAACTTCTATAACGACTAAAAGATGGTACAACCATAGGACCATATGTCACTATATACTCGGTGTGTGTGTATATATATATATATATATATATATATATATATATATATATATATATATATATATATATATATATATATATATATATATATGAGTAAAAATTGAATCATCTTACGAGAGAGAATAAACATATATTTTTCTAATAGACAATCGTCATAAACATAAGTCTTAAGTACCTTAAGTATGGGCAAGGAAGATGACATCTCAAACTCCTATGGACGAGGAAAATTTTCATAACTCAGTCTACACCGAATCTTCCATAGTTTTTAGTAATATCACGTGAAGATAAATTAAGAATTATATATGATTGTTGTCACAAACTCAATTACATAGGCATGTTCGGCTAACCCTAAGATAGAAAAAAAGACTTTATGAATTGTATATTTTCATCGCGTATGTAATGGTATAGCCATGTTTGATTAACGTTGGGGTAAAATTCTTCTTCGTTTCAAAATGCCATGATTTGTAAAATTCAAGTAAAGTATTTCCAATTTTCTTGGAGCATATAAAGAGTGATTGTTTGCACATGAAAAAATTACTACTAGTTGAGGTTTAATGAATTAAAAAATGTATTTGGTACAAATATTCTCAAAGAACCAAAAAACTAGATTAAGATGTCATAAATATATCCAACTAAAGAAGTTCATCCTACATCTTGGGCCACACACCCAAAATCCCACATAGAACTCCCTCGACGAATTTATCTAAAACTCTTTCCACTATTGTAC
This sequence comes from Ceratopteris richardii, assembly GCA_020310875.1. Lineage (NCBI taxonomy): Eukaryota > Viridiplantae > Streptophyta > Polypodiopsida > Polypodiales > Pteridaceae > Ceratopteris > Ceratopteris richardii. Next base: position 10,622,435 of record CM035436.1, read on the forward strand.
AACGACCATAACCATAACCTTAGGAACGCTGGAGCACTTTTTTCCTCTTAAGGAGGTTTTTTTCCTTGGTTCGTACATACTCGCATAACCCTAAAGGGACCTTTATCATTGTACACTCTAAACTTAATTATACAATGTGTTGTGGTCCTAAGGTTCTCCTTCTTCGTGTTCTTTGTGCCCATACTGATACCCAAACTTCAACAATTGATATCAACACCGGTTGTTGCTGCTTGAGGTGCATTGCAGACACATCTAAGATGCTCATGTTCTTAGATTGCCGCAAAATTTGGTGAGCATTCTCAATATTTTTTATACTTTAAATGTACTCTTAATGGTTCTATTCAACCAGAAGATAGATTTGAGATCGACATTTTAGGCTCCAAGCACACTATTCCAACGTTTATTCAGTCCGTGTTGGAAATAAAGCCTTCATCACTAGTCAAAAGTGCAAGGATAAAGGTAGATAGTCCTCTAAAAGGTAAAAATCTGTAAGTGTTGCACAATCAAATAAGGAAGAGAAAAATGCACATAAGAAACATCAATCTTACAAGGACTATAATGCAAATAATCATATCATGAGCAACTTCTTAAAATTATTGCTAAAAATACAAAGGAAAAAGAGGTAGGGATGGTTGTTGTAGACTCTTCTACTTTTAAAATTGAGTCTGTCAACTTACTAAAAAATGAATAATGGGCGTTTACTACACAATGTAGTAATGACCCATCAACTCATTTATATATATAGTGGATTCAAAGGTTTGTTACTTTGAGTGGTTCCACCAAAATTCTTCACCTCACTTGAGCCTACCCCCAATGGCAATAATGTCACATGTGCAAAAGAATGCTCATATCCTATCATGGGAGTTGGCAAAATTATCGTTACTATTGTTAATGGTACCATATTCATATGGTGAGATGCCTTATACATACCAAGGATCAAGAAAAAATTATGGTATCTACACTAGCCAAGATAGGCTTGGTAGTAAAGTTTATTGATGCCAAGTGCATAGTGCATGATGTTTAAGTCAACGACAAAATTAGTGCATCTCCCATGTTTTATTGTACATTGTATAAGCTCTCAACTTATGAAAAACCTATGGATCATTATGCATGTGCAGTACATGATTTGTAGGCCATCTGAGATGCAAAATTGGCATGCATGTTTTGGTCGTCTAAATTTTGCTAGTCTTTTACACCATCTTAAATGCAAAATTTTGCCATGCATGTTTTGGTCATCTGAATTTCTCTAGCTTATAAAAAACTCTCATATGGTGTCCCCTTTGCCTAAACTTGAGAAACCAGCCAAACAGGTATGGGAGGCTTGAATTTTGGGTAAGTTACAATATTCTTCCTTTCCCAAAAATGATAGAATAAGAGCTCACTAAAAATTACAGCTTGTTCATGGTGATATTTATGGTCGTGCAAACACTATCTTCTAGAAATTATTATGTTGTGACTCTTTATTTGTCAAGCATGGCATTATCCCCCATATTAGCTTATGCAAAACAATAAAGGGTGCTTTGAATACTCTTTCCACATTATATCAAGCAAGAAATGAGGTTTGTGTTGCTTACCTTCGAAAAAAATTGGAAAGTGAGCATATGAACGAAGATGATTCCTCACAAAGATCAAAGATTTTCAAGAACCATTAATTGTTATATATGAAAATTTTCCTAATAGTTCAATTGTCCATAATGCTCTTAATAGGCTGCCCAATTCTTATTAGATTTGTGCTTCTACTCTTCAATTGATGATGAAAGGGAACTCAAATACCTTAACCTTTGAATATTTAGTCTTTGTTTTTCTACAAGAAGAACAACATACGTCCGTTATCCGTGTTTTTTCTACAACAACATACGTCCGTTATCCGTGGGCACTAGTCAAAACTGCAAGGATAAAGGTAAAAATATGTAAGTGTTGCACAATCAAAGAAGAAAGAGAAGAAAGCACATAAGAAACATCAATCTTACAAGGACTATAATGCAAATGATCATATCATGAATAACTTCTTAAATTATTGCTAAAAATGCAAAGGAAAAAGAGGTAGGAATGGTTGTTGTAGACACTTCTACTTCTAAGATTGAGTTTGTCAACTTACTAAAAAATTAACAATGGGCATTTACTACACAATTTAGTAATGATCCATCAACTCATGACCATTGTATATCTATAGTTGTTTCAAAGGTTTGTTACTTTGAGTTGTTCCACCAAAGTTCTTCACCTCACTTGAGCCTACCCCCAATGCCAATAATGTCACATATGCAAAAAAATCGTCATATCCTATCATGGGAGTTGGCAGAATTATTGTTACTATTGTTCATGGTACCATATTCATATTGTCTAATGCCATATACGTGCCAAGGATGAAGAAAAAATTAAGGTATCTACACTAGCCTAGATAGGCTTGGTAGCAAAGTTTATCGAAGCCAAGTGCATAGTTCATGATCTTTAAGTTGGCGACAAAATAAATGCATGTGGCATGTTTTATTGTACATTGTATAAGCTCACAACTTATGAAAAACCTATGGATGATTATGCATGTGCAATACATGATTTGTAGGCCATCTAAGATGCAAAATTGGCATGCATGTTTTGGTCGTCTAAATTTTGCTAGTCTTTTACACCATCTTAAATGAAAAGCTTTGTCATGCATGTTTTGGTCGTCTAAATTTTGCTAGTCTTTTACACCATCTTAAATGAAAAGCTTTGTCATGCATGTTTTGGTCACGTGAATTTCGCTAGTTTATAAAACTCTAATATGGTGTCCCCTTTGCTTAAACTTGAGAAACCATCCAAACATGTATATGAAGCTTGAATTTTGGATAAGTTGCAACATTCTTCCTTTCCTAAAAATGATACAATAAGAGCTCAGCAAAAATTACAGCTTGTTCACGGCGATGTTTATGGTCCTACAAACATTGTCTTCTAAAAATGGGCACCGCTCATTTCGATTGAGGGAATAAGTACGTTTTTGATTCGATGCATTTTTGGCTAAATGTCGGGTAAAACACCTAGGTATAGTGCCATATTCAATAAAACTAAACCTTGAGAGGAAAAATAAAACTCTCTTGGATCATGTGTATTGCATATATACTTAATAGATGTCCTAGTAAATCATCATAGTCTATCTTGCTAATGAGGCTTAGCATAATTGCTAGCCATCCATTGCTCATTACATCATAGTCTATCCTGCTTATGAGGCTTCGCATAACTGCTAGCCATCCATTGCTCATTAGTGCATGAACAACAATACAAGAAATTCGATGATAAGACTGTGAAATGTGTTTTTGTTGGGCACAATTCTAAGCTCGTCTATACCTTATGGAACACATATATAGTGGTCCTTGTAGCCATGGAGCATTATGAAAAACACACTACATTTCTTTTGAGAATCCATCATAACTTGTTGTTCTGCCTGAATTGGACCTTCTAATTCTATCTTTCGCATTACTCGATTCTATCTATATGTAAATTTGGACGTGAACAGCTGCGGCCGTATAGTATTCATGCAGCTGGTTCATTGGCGACCTTGCCACCAGGCTCCGTCCATTCATCTGTAGAGGGCATGGCGAGCAATGATGCGAGTGGGAGGGTTACTGTGCTCCTGCATCCTCCCTTTGATCCCTTGCCAGGGTTAGTGCAAAAGTTGGAGGAGCGGTATACAGTTCTGCAGTGGGACGAATTCAACGCTGATTCTCGGCACAAAGTGTCCGCCCTCGTCTGCAGCCGAAAAGTTGATGCCAGAGTTCTGGATTCGATGCCGCATTTGCGCATTATTTTCAATACGGGGATCGGTGTGGATAATGTCGATATCGATCTCTGTCGTCAGCGCGGTATTCGCGTTTGCAACGCTGTAGTTGACTCTGTTGTTGCAGACACAGCAGACTTAGCTATTCTGCTTATGCTCGCAGTCCTTCGTCGCATTACGTCTGCTTGGCGCTTTGTGCAAGATGGATTGTGGTGTCGGGGACCGTTTCCCCTTGCCAAGAAGGTAATCATTCTTTGTCTATTTAGACAAATGCATGATGTCAGGAGAAGAAAAAATGTTCAGTTTTCATGTCTTTCACCATAGCCTCGTCGAGGTATTACTGTATGCGTAGTTGTATATTCAGCAAACACAGTATCCAGCTTGCTTCTAGGACAGATAAATTATTCATCATACTAAATATGTGTGGCGTTTTTCTCTCAACACTATGTTCAGCTTCTATCTAGAACAGAGAAACTCCCATTTCTTTTGACGTGAACTAAGAAACACGACTTTATACTACCTGCCATATATTCATTGCCAAGTCCCCTGATTTGCGATGCAATAGCGTGTAAAACACCAGAGCCAGCATTTTATGTGCGTTCCAAAATAATTTATGCTTTGACTCGTTTCAGATTGAGTGGCGCCCGTGGGAATCTAGAAAAATGCACCAATCATTGTCTGCCAACACAGGTGGTCCGCTCGTAGCTTCTTCACACAGGGCGGAGCCCCTCATATCTTTTTCAGACACGTCACGGAACGAAGGAATCAATTTTGTTCCGACCCTCCCCCTCCGCCCCAAGGAGTTTTTTTTCTCTTGCCACATCAGAATTTGAAAGTGTTTTAAGCATAAATTCGAACACTCTTCCGTCGCCCTGTGTGAATGAATGCCGGAAGAATTTGGAAGAAGTAGCATCGTTCCACCTGGAACAACCTGAAGTTAAGGCACTGTTCCGGATCTCCATTGTGAAACGACCCTTATATATTGTTAGAAGTGAATATCCTCCTCTCAGGAGTATGTCTGTATTGAGTGCCCAAATTAAGACTCCTATGAGAAGAGCCATCTGGCCTCCAAATAGAGGTTCTAGTTTAGACACTAGATGTGATTGTGTGATGGATGTCAGGTAAAGACTCTGTTTCTACTTTACATTGGGTAGAGGGTTGTAGCCAATCCTAGAGTTTGTTGTGATTGTGTGATGGATGTCAGGTAAAGACTCTGTTTCTACTTTACATGGGGTAGAGGGTTGTAGCCAATCCTAGAGTTTGTGGTGAGGGCCTTGGGCAGCACCTTGGCTTGATGGTGCAGGGACCATAGGTCTCCCATATCAGGGTTTAAGGGCAGGAGGCTGCAACCAGACTAAAGAGAGTACATTTTTAGAATATTTTGTTCTTGACTATGGGTTTGTATAAGTCAAGAGTGGTCAATTAGGAGCTATGATGGGTTGGTCTAACTTTACCAAAGCCCACATAAGCAAGATGCCCTCTTGCCAAAGTATATGAGAAAAATTCCATAGCCATCAAACAGTTGCATATGCAACGCGTTGCGAACCTTCGCAACGTATGCGTTCGCAACGTGTTGCGTACGCGTTCGCAACGCGTTGCGTACATATTAAAAAAAAATAGGGCCCTCCCAGCGGGCCGAAAACGGCCCGTTGGAGGGCCCTTTTTCGTTTCATTCCAGCCCAGAGCAGTGAGCACTGAACACTTAGAGCACTCAGCAGGAGAGAGAGAGAGAGAGAGAGAGAGAGAGAGAGAGAGAGAGAGAGAGAGAGAGAGAGAGAGAGAGAGAGAGAGAGAGAGAGAGAGAGAGAGAGAGAGAGAGAGAGAGAGAGAGAGAACCATCATGCCTAGAGCTAAACAAGACTGTTGGCAATATGTCACGAGCCAAGGAAAGTTTGGAACAGGAGGTAGTGAGAGATGGACCTGTAATTTGTGTGGGTACAAAGGGACAGGAGGGGAAGATAGAATAAAAGCACATTTATCACATTTTGGAGGTATAGGTGATGGTCCTTGCTCTAAACCAATGCCAAAGAAGATGAAGGAAGAGCTTTTGGAATGGGTTGAAGCACGGGAAATGAGAAGAGGGGTTAGAGCATCAGCACAAACACATAGTAGTGCACATAGCTCTATTCCTCAAGGACATTCATCCCAAGCATCTCAAGGGGAGTTTCCTTCAGCCCCTCTTGTTGAGGACTTGGAGACAGAGGAGGTAGCACATGCATCAGAGCATCAGCAAAAGAGACCACGGGAGAGTAAGAGCATTCCTAAAGGTCGTGGAAGCCTACATGCATCATCCATATGGACTAGTTTGCAAGGGAAGCAGGAGGCCACCCAAGGTATTATGAGGCTCTTCATTAAATGTGGTTTAAGTTTTAATGTGGTGCGCACTCCCGCATGGAAAGAGGCCATGAAAATGGTGAGTAGGGTTGGGGTTGAGTGGGAAGGGCCTTCTTATGAAGAGCTAAGAGGAAGTGAGCTGAGAAGGACAAAAGAAATTGTGCAAAAGCAATTGGAGCCTATGGCAGAGACCTAGAAGAAATATGGCTGCACTTTGATGTGTGATGGATGGATAGACATTAGGAAAAGGAATGTATATAATATACTTGTTCATTGTTGCAAAGGTACCATGTTCCTACGTGCCATTGATGCATCTACTCCAGGCCTATCCATCACATGGGAGTACATTTTTGGACATATGAGATAGGCAGTCTTGGAGATTGGAGTGGAGAATGTTGTCCAATTCATAACGGACAATAGAAGTAATTGTGTTTCCATGGGGCGGATGTTAGAGAAGGAGTTCCCATCCATTGTATGGACTCCACGTGAAGCTCATAGCATAGACTTATTGATTGAGGATGTTGGGAAGGTCCTTTGGATACATGAGATTTTTTCCACATGTCAGAGAGTGGTCACCTTGTTCACGAAGAGGCCAAAGTTGCTTTCCATTTTCAGATCATACAGTGATTTGGAGCTTCTTAGGCCTGCAAAGACCAGATTTGCTTATATGTGCATTGTGATGGAGAGATTGCTTCGAGTGAGGCAATCATCTATGCAGACAGTTGTTTCTCAGGAGTGGCTTGCATGGAGTGACCATACATGCACGAAAGCAGAGTCAGTACGCATTACATGTTTGAGTGACAGATTTTGGAGAGAGGTAGAGGCTTTGGTGGGAGTGATGCAGCCTCTATACTCCATGCTACGCATTGTTGACATGGAGGGGAGTACTATAGGCCTCGTCTACGAGTATATGGACCGTGTTGGGGAGTCCCTTGCTCGATGCATTTCTATTTCTTCAGACAGGTATGCCATATGCATTTTGATAATGTTACATTCAAATTTTATTATTCTTCTTTATATTACCAATCATCAATTGACATGTCACACGCATTCACATTGATTCTTGATTCTTGACTCTTGGATAAATAGGCTTGATGAGATTAGATCTATATGGAGGGATCGATAATGTTGGTTCCGTCGACCGATTCATGGCATGGCTCACATTCTACACCCCTTATGGAGATCTGAGAGGCAGATGTTGGATCATGAGCTTGAAAGTGCATGGACTTCATACATAGGTAGACTATATCCTGATGATGTTGATATGCGCTTGACACGTGAGGATCAGCTCCTACTATTCCGGAACTATGGGGGTAGTTTTGGGAAAGATACCGCCATGCTCCGGTCTAGTCAGTTGTCACCTGTGTCTTGGTGGGAGAAATATGGCCTATCTGCACCTGAGTTGGTAAGTAGTAAGTACAAACTTCTAAGTTTCATTTAAATTTTAATTCATAATTTTGAACTCATAATTCAAGCAAATAATGCATACTTTTTATGGAACATGCAGAGATCAGTTTCCATCCGCGTTCTTTCACATCCGCGTTCTTTCACAGGACTATAGCGCTCGTCCATGTGAAAGAAATTGGAGCACTTGGGCCCTCTTCCACACAAAGAAGAGGAATCGCTTATCTACTGCACAATTAGAGCGGCTAGTATATTGCCACTGCAACTTGCACCTTTTGGAGAGCGGAGGTCATACAGCAGATGTGCGACATGTCAACGTTGACCACATTGACATAAAGAAGGTCCATGAGATGCCTACTATACCTTCAGAGGAGTTGGACCTTTACAGCATGTTATATGAGGAGTTGACCGAGCCAGAACATCAGACTCGCTCCCAGAGACGTATTCGATTACGAGCCGTAGCATTTCCAGGGGCCTCTACTAGTTCTGCTCCACATAGTAAAGAGGATGAGGATGAGCCTGATGAGGATGAGTTTTCATTAGATACTGAGTCAGATTTTGATGATTGACTCTTGGACTGATTTATATTTGTATATTTATTTGGACATGTCACATGAGTCATGACATTGGATATGTATTTATGACATTTAGATGATAGTATGATTGTCTTGACTCTTGACTTTTGTTTTGACTCTTTGAGATGACTCATGTACCTAGATTTTGCATTATAATTGATTATTTTGTGGCATCTGCTCATTGCTCACTTCCAAGTTCCATCTCGATTCTTGTCACTTGACTCTTGTATTTGAGTTTTAACGGTGATTCGTGAATTTATTGAGTATTCCTATGAAAGCTGAAATGTGATCTATTTAGTAGTGCTTGACTTAAAAGTTAATGTGCATTCACATTGTGATCAAATTTCTAAGTTGAAATGCAAGTCAGGTGTCGACGTCAAATAATCTATATATGAAATGTTTAAACGTTGATATATAATGCTTATATGTGTTTTTTGCATATATTAAAGCATTTATAAGAGGATTTATACAATTAGGGTATTGAAAATCTAAAAAAATAATAAAAAATTGATTTAAAAAAATGAATTATAGGCAACTTTATCGCAACTTTTGGTTCGCAACTTCCTCACGTTGCTAACACGTTGCTAATGCGTTGCCTACGACGTTGCCATCCCATTGCTAACCAGACGCAAACAGAAGCTCTCTAAAGCATGCAGGAGGATATCTGTGTGAATGTAATTAGTTAAATTTTTATAGATTTAGTTTGTTGTGCAGTTCTTTTCTTCGTTGTCTCTATCTCTCTCTTTTATTTTACTTTTTTAATCTTATATTAGATCATTGATGCGTCTTATGCAACATTTTTTTTGTGAGCAAGCATGTAAATTTATCTATTAAAAAGGACTACAAAAGATGGAAAGTTGTGGTTTTAAGGGAATTCTTACGTTCTCATCCAAATTTGTTGGTGTGATAGGCAATGTCTTCAAAAGTGTAGGAGTGCAAGTTTGTGTGACAAGAATAACATCCATTGTGTATTTGATGACCTTCATTCATAGAGGGTAAACATGATGGAACAAACTGCACCTTATGAAAAGTTCTAAATATCTACCAGCCTTTACTTATATGAGCTCTTGGATGTGGTATTTCAAAATAAGCCTAAGCAGACTTCTACTCAAGATCCTCGAAGCTTGGATAGCTCATTCAACTTGTTACCGAACACTGCTAAAACTCATGATGGGAAGCAAAGCAATGCAAAACCTCTTTGCATGATTGTCACTAGCTTCATGTATTTCTTCCTAAGTTTGATACAACATTCTTCAAAACATGTTGAAGAGTCGATATGAAACCAACAATTTAACAAGGATTCAACTATTATATAAACGTTGTGCATCGAGAAGACTTTTGAGTAAAAAGAAGGTGCATTCATGTTCTTTCATCGAAATATGATGGGTTAGTGACTTCTTTGAATTAGGACCCATGAAGTCATTTTGAAAAGTCTCCATATTGATTGAAGAGAAGATGTAGCAAAAGCAATGCTTAGGGACTATTGTGTTCTCAAAACTCAAATCGATAATACAAACCATGAGAAGGATAAAATTGAGAAGAGTGGAAAAGGGAGTCCAAAGCCAATTTTTTGGGTAATTGGCCATATGGTTCAAGCAATGGAAAAAGAAGAGAAAAATAAGAAAAATGGCTCAAGGAACTTATTAATATGTCGAAGTAAAATTGGAGTTCAAGGTGGTGACCATTGATGAGGTATTTTTTTTGTTGTTGCACAAATCTCTAAGGACACTTGGCTATCGGACAATGACATATGACAAGCAACCAGTTAAAGGATTGGCATGCCTCTTTGAAGCATTTAGAAGAGCCTATTACCATTGAGGTTGGCACTAATGCAAAATGCCTTATGGAAGGCTCAAGTAGATTTTCTTTCATGACCAAAGATTCTGCAACTAAAAGATTATTAGAATTTCGCTAGTGCCATAGCTTAGGTCCAATCTATTATTAGTGTTTGCCTTGATTAATGGTTCACTTCAAGAAGATTGGAGATGAAGTTATTAATGGTTTAGACCATAGTTGGATCAGAACGCGTTCCAAACACGTTCGGAACGTTCCGTACGGAACGTACATTCCATTACGCGTTTGGAATGCGTTCCTACAAAAAAAAAATTGCTCACACTTGTTTTGGTATAATTAAAAAGTTCTTGCTTTGTGGGCTTGTATGTGCTCTTCTGTTTGAGTCAATTTTTCTCTCTCCTCTCTTCACCCAACATGTATGTATGTATAATAATACAAGGGAAAAAAAATGTCATATATATATATATATATATATATATATATATATATATATATATATATATATATATATACATATATATATATATATATGTTTGTGTGTGTGTGTCTATATATAAATATGTGTGTGTGTGTGTGTGTGTATATATATATATACATATATATATATGTGTGTGTGTGTGTGTCTATATATATATATATATGTGTGTGTGTATGTGTGTGTGTGTGTCTATATATACATATAAATATATATATATATATATATATATATCTATATATCTATATATATATTTATATATATATATATATATATATATATATATATAATATAAATATATATATATATATATATATATATATATATATATATATATATATATATATATATATATATGATAACCTTCCATACCATTCCATATCCCCACGTTTGGTATGGCACCACGTTCTGTACATGCCATACCAAACGGTCCGTACCACCTTTGGTTTAGACAAGAGAGTCTATGGAGACTTGTGCAAACTTTTTGCCTACACCTCCGCAACTATTGCAACTAAAGATATTGGCAAGCTGTGGGATGGGAGACTCGGTCATTTGAGCTATGTTGTGTTGAGAGAATGATGATAGGGATGGTTGCAAATCCTCTTGCATTACAATTGTGCAATAACTATGTGAAATATGCTTGAAGGTCATGCAAGGAAGGAAGCCCTTTCCACTCAAGATTGACTAGCATGCCAAGGTTTCTCTAGAGATGAATCTTGTTGGTGTAAATGCAAGGATGAAGATTCTAACACTAGGAGATCTTTCTATTGCAAGTTGATTGTCAATTGATTGCACATAGCACGGAGGAGGGTTCATCTCACAAGAATTTGACAACTACTTGAAGGAGAGTGGTGTTGGAAGTGAAGTAGGCCCAAACAATAATCACATGTTAATCCAATATCTTTCCAACACTTGACCTTAGCACATAACAAAGCTTGACTTGATGAAGAGAGAGAAACGACGATATAGAGAGATGAGACGACTTTTATAATATAAAAGTGCATCAGCTTAATGCTACTACACACTAATAAATCGAAAAGGTCAATATACAATGTGCTACAAAAATCTGAATTTAGGCTGAATTTAAAGGGTTCTAGTTACAAAATGTAGTGTGAGAGTGTCTAAGAGGTATTATGTTAGTGAATATGTGCAAAAAGAAGGATAACAATTGTTCATAACAGTCTATGCAGAGTACCCTAATCTGAGAAATTAGGTCTTCTCTGATGTAGAGCAGCAACAATGGTCACTTCTCGCGATGAAGCAATAGGCAAAGGCTTGAAACAACAACACCACTTGAAGAAACCCTAAATTGGGTGCTACAACTCTCCAAAATCAGCATGCACACTAGGGAGTGTGAAGAAGAACAAAAGGAAGCTTCCAAAAGCTTCTCCAAATCCGTATATATGCCTTCAAAACTCCTCCTAGCTCTTAACCTAGAGCTTAATTTTTTGTAGCTTCAAGAATTGATGCTTTATAATGCTCCCTAGGCGCATTTGATGTGCCCTCAGAAGTCAGCATGAAAAGCTTCGATTTCGAAAAAAACTATTGAAAAGCAAGGTTTTGGGTGAAAGGATGTGAAAACAGAAATAAGGGTTTGACTTTTGGTTGACTTTTTTACGCCAAACGATGAAGTGTTATATATCATTTGAAAGTTCTCAAGGAGTAATTTCCAATGAGCCATTTTTTTTGGGACCATCTTTGATCAAATTTTTGACTGAGTAGTAAAATTAGGGCTGTTGGAATTTTAGCATTCTGACATTGTTTTCCAACAATGTTAGAATCCTAAGTGTCATAATTGCGTAAGGTTCAAATGTCTACATAACTTCTTACGATTGTCTATGGATAATGCTTAGGAAATATGTTTGCTACATTTTCACTTTCTTAAATAGGTCTTCCACATTTTCACTTTAGTAAATATGTGTGCCACATTTGCACCTGTAGGTACATAAGTTAGTTCACCGTGCTTTTTAGATGCTTGTTCTCGAATATAATGATGATGAACTTCATTATGCTTTGTCCTGGCATGATCATAGTTGCATCGCAATGCGTTGTGAATGGTTCGCAACTTTGCATCCTTGCTAGGTTCGCAACGCGTTGCTTTGCATGCATATTTTTTTGGTAGTCCAAAAATACCCAAAAATATATTTTCCTTAAGAGGGATAAGAAACTATTTAAAATCATGTCCAAAATGTCCAATACATGCAATAAAAAACATGGAGAATGAGAAGACATAAAAAGCCATAAAAGTGTAGAGATTCATTTGTTTATGATTTTTTCTTCATGGGCCTTTTCACCTTGAGATACCCAGATATTTTGGATTTCCCATGCTTTTCTTCTAATGCACTTAAGTTTCATCCTTTCCACTTGGCCTTGGCCCTTCAAAGCCAAGGGTACTCTTCTGTGATGATTGATGTGACTACTTAGTACAAACATCATTGAGAATGTACTGTGAATGTTGAATTGTGTAGGGACTAGTCTAGACTCAATAATCTATTTTTACATAAGTCCATGTCTGTCCTATACTATACTATGTATGTTTGTATGTATGTAATCACAAATATGCTTGTGTATGTATGTATGTGATATGCATGTATGTATGCATCTACTTATGTATGTATGTATGTATGTGTGTATGTATGTATGTATGTATTTATGTATGTATGTATGTATGTATGTACTATGTATGCATGCATGCATGTATGTATGTATGTGATATGCATGTATGCATGCATCTACTTATGTATGTATGTATGTAGGTATGTAGGTAGGTAGGTAGGTAGGTAGGTAGGTAGGTAGGTAGGTAGGTAGGCATGCATGTATGCATGCATGCATGTATGTATGTATGGATGTATGTATGTATGTATGTACGTACGTACATGCGTATGCGATGTATGTATGTACGTACGTACATGCGTATGCATGTATGTATGTATGTATGTATGTACGAATGCATGTGTGTAATATACATTCGATATGTCTCATAAGTCGTTCAAGCTATATTCTTTATATGGAGTTGATTGAGCCATGATTTTCAAGCCAACTAGACCTAAAAGCTCCCTCTCGAAAATCTCGTCGCAAATCACGATGGATTTTAAGGGGTCACATTTCCAAGTCCAATTTGATTTAACCTACAAGTGGGATCCTTAGTGGAAGGTTACCCCAATGACATATTTTCTAAACAAATTAGCATCAACTTACAATAACCAAAAGATACACAAATTGTGTGTAAAGAAGAAGTGGGCAATGACTAAAACTCCTCCAAAATAGCTAGAAGACCCCTAAAATCAGTAGCACCATGACCTAATACTTCAGCATAAGTTAAGATCACTTTTGTATGCCCAAAGCCTTCTTTTTATAGGTGTGTTGGCCCTAAATAAAGCCTCAGGGCCTCCTGCAAAATTCACTGCAAATCGTGGTAGGATTTCAGAATTGGCTTTTTATTTTTATTTTTTGGTTTTTTTGGGGCTAAAAATACTTAGGGTTTAATATGAACCCTTATATCAACTTGATTATATGAGTTTTAATCTTGGCCTTCCAAAATTAGAAACTCTCTAATGTGAAAAGCACATATTAACTTATGAATTAAGGTTTTAATTTTGAAGGTCCATATGTGATCAGATGGTGCCTTGTTATATATGGATAGAAAGATGTTGAAGAGTACTTTGTGAATATGCAATAATATTTTTTCACGATCTGTGACCAAATTGACCATTTCATTCCTAGAAAATGGTAACTCATATATTTGGGTATTCTGGAATATTAGGTGTAGTGCCAAATTTACATTATTTCTAACAATCAGAGCTATCCAAGAGTTTGCGTACACCTCCTTCTTGAAGCCTACTTTGATTCTATCATGATAAGGTTGTTGAAAAACACTCCATGTGGAAAAGTCCATAGAATTAGGATCAAACTTGTTCTTCTCAAAACTCCTTGGTTTGCTTAGATTTCTTGCTAACACCTATATATATATTTTCTAAATATCTACAAATCTTTCCTAATTTAAACAAGTTTCTTGTCAAATATTGTGAAAATCAGTTGGTATCTACTTTTAGTTAACCTCTTGCAAGTCAATCAACCTTGCATAGGTTTGGTCAACCTTGATAACTTTGGTCAATAAAGGAGAACTTGCACACCTAGTAGATTGGTATGCCACATTTCTAGGGTTTAAGATACATTCAATTCAATTCATTCAGCTTCATCTCATTTGCCTAGTGCCATCCAAAAAAGGTTGATTTTCATGTTGCCCTACTCATTGACTCAAGCCAAAAGTACTTCATGTTCGGTACTTTGTATTTGAGTGTTTGCATTCCTAATTCTCAATGTAGAACCTTATGGAAATTAGCACTTGCAAGCTCACATATTAGAGCGAGAGGGAGGGACCACACATCCTCTTGACCTACGTGCATTAGAAACCCTTTGACTTTAAGAATGAAAGCATTGATAGTTTGGTTTGAAGCAGTTCCAAGGTTATCAAGCTCATTCTTGAGCTTGATCTTCCTAGCCTTGGTAGAGGTAGTGTACCAAGGCTCTCTAGACACTCCCATACCTTCTTTGATGTAACTAGGTCTTGGACGTTGACCTGCCGCCTATCATTGAGTTACTAATGTATTGGGATAGTATGGAGCTCACTCTCCTATACCTCTCTTACCATTGTTTGATGGCTCTCCTTTGATTCTTAGTTGGGGTAATGAGATCTATGAATTGTCTAACTTCTATGCCACTATTAATCCCCAAAGCCCCTTTCCCACAAGGAAATTGGATATTCTAAATTTCCATGGCTGGTAGTTGTTGTTCTCAAGCTTCTCAATTTGTGTATTGAGATCACCCATGGTGTTTGGGACTCCTAATGCTCCCTCTTGATATGATAGGAGGCAAGAAATAGTTATTATACCTTTTTTTCGAAGTTACAAGTTGATTGAGTGCTTTGATGTTGTCCTTGTTGATGAATGCTTCCCCTTTCTTCAATTGTTCCTCCATGCTCTTCTTTACTTTACTTCAAAATTGAGCCTTTCTCTAGCTTTGACAGCTGCTCTCGATGTGTCTTCAATGCTCCAAGTTGAACTTTGATACCATTGGTAGAGAATATGAACTCCTTATAGCAGCAAACATAGTGGATCCTCTCTAGGATCTCACATATGGCTACCATAGTGAGCCAAAGTCTCAATTTCTCTAAGTTCACTCAGAGGTGGTTCAAGTTAGGTTGCATGCAAATTAGACTATGTAACAAGTTTCAAATCACTTCAAATGGATTTTTGGAGGTGTACGGATCAGCCTCACCAAGATAGACTATATATTGTGTACACAAATGTCAAAAGTATATAAGTATAGGTTGATTGTGTAGGTGTACACTTAAGTTCAAGTTACACAAGTGCTGCAGAGAGAGAACTGAGAGTTATGGTGCTCTATACATACAAGATGAGGAAGTAAACAATCAGAAACGAATTATAAAAATGATCCTTGAATCAATAAAAATCAAATGAGCAAAACAGGCTATCAATCATAGCCACTTACACAAAGATGTGTGTGTGTAAAGTTCTCTACCATTATGCAGAGATAACCAAGCAAGGGGCTAACTTTTACTAATGTGACACAAATGACAAGCTTGAGCCAAATGGAAGAACACGCAACACCTATTGCATGGTCTCATAAATACATGAGAGGAATTTAGGTTGTTAATTGAGCTTCAGCTTCCACCTAAAGTGTCTCCAACTTAGCTTGCAAGTGATCATGAATTTTAGTAGTAGGTACCTGACATCTATTTCAATGTGGTTAGAGGATGGACTGCTAGCATCGTTAAGGACCAATTTTCAAACAGTACATGTCTGCAAGGGGATCTTATCAGTTGTTTGCTGTTGAAAGCCAGAAAATTGAAATGGAAAGATGCTACCATCAGTACAATATGCTGACCATGAATGATTCAATCTTCCACTTTATCTTGTATCATCTGAGCTGATCGTTTCAAATTTATCAATATGAGCGGTCCAATTTTTCAGTTCAGTCTCTACCATATCAATATCTCATTTGGCACTTTTGGACTTCTCGATGCAAATAAGGGATACATCTTCTGTCCTGCAGAATTTTTGGAAAAATTATTCATTATCCCTATCGTATGTTAATGAGAGTGCTATTTGCCTGTAATTTTGAAACGGCAGGTTTAGATTCTTAATGTGGTTTGAAGGGGAGTGAGTTCCAGTTGTACTTGTTCCATTTTCAGGCAAGCGGTATAAAGGTTGGAATTGTTGGTTTTGGACGGATCGGCTTTGCAGTAGCAAAGAGAGCAACAGCTCTAAACAATATAGTGTCATACTATGGGCCAAATAAAAAGCAGAATGTTCCTTACACTTACTATTCAAACCTCGTAGATTTAGCTACAGATTCTGATGTTCTAATTATCACATGCCCATTGTCTAATGATACTGAACATCTGATTGGAAAAGATGTCCTGAATGCTTTGGGACCATCAGGCATTCTCATCAATGTTGCAAGGGGTTCAATTGTTAATGAGCTTGAACTCATCAAAGCACTCAAAGAGAAACGACTTGGTGCAGCTGGCCTTGATGTATTTGAAAGTGAGCCGCATATTGCACCAGATTTGATCCATTTGGATAATGTGGTGCTGTCTCCACATGTGGGGGCTTCCACATGGGAATCAAGAGTTGCAGTTGGACAGTTGGCACTGGATAACTTTGATGCTTTCTTCTCAGGAAAGCCACTATTGACTCCAGTAGTCTGATTATGTCTAGGGCAACAGATGAATCCTATAGTCATGCAGGTATTTTGAGCATAGACATTCTTCATCACCAGGGGTGCTGGTTAATCCTTGTTAGCACAGCAAAGTTTGTCATAGAGCACAAGGGACTGACCATTGATATGAGTTTAAGCATGCCCCAAGAATCTTTTATATGCTTTTGAAGTCATGAGAATGACTGCTCTAGTTTCTGTTTCGGTGCTAGAAATAAGAATGACTTCTGAATCTAATGCATATGCATGCTCGCGAGTCGCTTCTGTGAACACTGTTGGGCTTGTCTTGTACTTCTATCAGACTTCAAGAAAAGGAGAATGAATGATGAGTGTAACATACTGTGTGGGAGCCAGTGTTTTGTATTGTGTGTGTGTGTATGTCTTTCCTTTTTTTTTTTTTGTGAAGTGCTGTACCTGCGGGATGACCGTATCATGTAGGGAGCATGTTTTGCTGTTTTGGGTGAAGTCAGTCCTAATTTTTTGCACTTACGGCTACTACTAAGAGATGTTGAAGATAGAATAGTGAGTGTTTATTCTATTGATTTACAGATGCATGCCATTATGCTTCGTCTTTTGATAAGTGAATCCCAACTTTTTGAACTTATGGCTGCTGCTTCTAAGAACGGTTGAAGATAGAATAGTGAGCTTGTATTCCATTGATCAACATATGCACGCCATACTCTTTCGAGGATGATAATCCAAGCATGCAAAAGACACTGCACTTGGTTTTGTTTAAAATGGAAGGTATCTGCTTCTTTAGATAAGAGGGAATGTGCAAGGTGTACTTTCGTGAGGTAGAATTTCGGACAAGGTTCATGTTTTTAGAAAGGAAAAAGATTCCGTTATGGTATGAATCTGTCGGGTAAATTCACAGAGTAAAAGCTTTCCAAGGTAATAACAAAGGATATGTTATCTGCATAACATTCCTTTTTTCAAAGGATAGATTTACTTTTCAAAGTGATGGCTTCCAACACATGGTATGACTCTGTCGAGTAAAATCACCGAGTATAAGCGTTTCACGGTAATAGCGAAGGACATGCCATGATCCATCTGCATAGCTTTCTACTTTCCAATGGATAGATTTACTGTTCAAAGTGACGAATTACTTGACCCGGATCCTCCATTCCGATCTTACTAACGTTTTGACTTTCACGTAAGTGAAACAGAGAACACGCCACCCGATGCATTCTTTGTTCCTTGTTTTCTGTCGACCAGTGATGTGTCGTCACCGCATTATTGCTCTTTGGATGAGTTTCTACATACATTCATATTGCGAACTTGCTTTTTTAGATGTTTTTAATCGTGAGAAGTTTGTGTAGATCTTATGATTCAGGGGTATCTTTAAATCTATTGTTTTTTGCGTAGTAAGGGAATTTACACGAACACTTTATCTTAGAATTACAAGAGCTTGTAAGATATCCTTTGCACGGTTCTAAAGTTTGAGGATATTGTTTTTAAACCATTTTATTGATAATCTATATATGTTGGAAATTTTCTCTAAGAAAAACCAAGTTTTAATAAATTCGCTTATGATTTAATAACATCAGTTATACTTCTAGTATGCACATGAGAGACAAAGGTATGGTTGAGAACTTTCCTATTTTAAATATATGAGATGATGTAGATTCATATGAAGGATATTTGAAGGGAATATTATACAAATTACCCTTCAAGTAGCATGTATTTATTACGGTTATAAGGAAGTTGTAGATTATTCATTCATATGTGAATGGATCAATGAAAGGAAACTCTATTCATAGTCAAAGGTATTTTATCTCATTCATTAATGATTTTATGAAATATTACTAGGTTTTTGTTCTAAAAGCAGAGTCAAAATTTTTCCCTACATTCAAGAATTGTAGCTATGGTTGAAAATGAAACAATAGGAAATTCATATTTTAAAAAGTGATAAAGGTGGTGAATATATATCTAGTGAATTCAAGTCTTATTTGGAAGACAAAGGTATTGTTCATCAAATGGCTTATGCTTCAAAGCAAAATGGTATTATAGAGGAAAAGAATCATACATACATTTGCTCTGAAGGTTATTATAATTATGAAGCTTATTATGGTAAAAAATCCAACGTGAACTATTTTAGGGTTTTTGGTTCTACACCTTATGTTCATGTTGAAAAGAAAGATCTTGATAAGCTTGATGAAAAAGAAATCAAAGATGTTTTTGTTGGCTATGGTCTTGAAAGAAAAGGTTATAGGTTGTATGTTTTATACATACAAGGTAAAATTATGCTAATTATGCTCTA
Source organism: Ceratopteris richardii (assembly GCA_020310875.1). Classification (NCBI taxonomy): domain Eukaryota; kingdom Viridiplantae; phylum Streptophyta; class Polypodiopsida; order Polypodiales; family Pteridaceae; genus Ceratopteris; species Ceratopteris richardii. The sequence continues at coordinate 10,641,766 of CM035436.1, forward strand.
GGCAATGCTTATATTACTAAAAATCAAACGTATGATAAAAATTCAAAATTTTTAGATTTCATAGAATTAGTTAATTATGTATTTTCTCAACCTTAACTTTCACCATGTCCTATTCCTTTTAAATCTTTAAAACCAATTCAACATAGTAGTTGACACTCACTGGAGATCATATTCTAGCCCAAAACTTATCTTAATAGGCTTAAGAATTACATATCTACTCACTTAGATTAAATCAAACAAATTGGTTTTAACACAAAAAATAAGCTTCAGTTAAACAAATTTAAAAATATCTAAAGGCTATAAAAAAAATTGCTATGATATTTTCTAAGTCATCACAGTTTACACTTAAAGGATTTGTAGATTCTGATTGGGTAGGAGAAGCAATAAGTGGTTATCGTTTCTTTGTTGGACAATGCTTGATTTCATGACGTTCTAAGAAATAATCTATAATAAGCACATCTTCAAGTGAAGTAGAGTATAGGAAGCCTTTACAACTATACTAGAAGCCATATAGTTAAAAAATATTTTTAAGCTCTCTTCATGTTTATGTTCACTTAACTATGCATAAGTATGGGATTTGAATCGAGATTTAATTGTTTAATTCTTTTAGACCCAAAATAAAAATCAAGGTTTTAATCCATCATAGAGATTTGGTAGTTGGGTTTGAAAAAAGAATTGAAAGAAGGAAAAAAAAAAACTGAACAAAAAAAAGTCTCTTTATTTTTTCATGAAAATTATAGATATATAAATACATATTTGCATGAATAGAGATAATATATGATATATAAAATTATAATGAAATATGTGTATTATGTGTAATGGAAGGCCAAAGCTTGTTGTTGCTCTCTCTCTCTCTCTCTCTCTCTCTCTCTCTCTCTCTCTCTCTCTCCCCTCTCCGAGGAGTGAGTTGAACCTAGAGAAAAGGTTCAAGGGAGTAAGCTTCCTTCAAAGTTCATCCCCATATGATTGCAAGCATGTATGGACTCATGTACATGGCATCAACTCTATTGAATAGGGTACATATTTCGATAAAAACGTGTGCGACTCATTTCTATAAGAACCATGAGAATTAAATTAAAAATATTAAATCTTGATTAAAAATTATTAGGAGTGATTTCAATCATGAATGATCCAAATGATTTTTATACAAGACCAAAAAATTGTGGTTTTGTAATACTAAGATTATGTAGATATTATTCAGATAGTAAAAGTGCTATAGCTAATGCAAAGAATCCTCTTCATCATACAAGGACAAAGCATATTGAAAATCACTATCACTATATACGTAAAAAGGTAGCAAAGAAGCACATTGAGTGAACTTATGTTCCTACAAATGAGAATGTGGTAGATATTTCTACAAAGGTATTATCAAGGGAAAGACATCACAAGTCATGCAGATTTTTTAATCTTATCCCAATATGACATCGAGAGCATGATTGTTGGAAACAATGTCACATTCTGAGGAGGATTCTTCAACCATGGAATGTATGGAATATATTTGGAGTTTTGCTCCTTATATCTCCCTATCATGTGTTGTCTATTCTCTATCTTAATTCTATTTTCTCCATGTCTTTATATTGACCATGAGCTTAAAAACCAATAATCAGTATTAGAGTAGGAAAATCTAGGGTACATACAAAATTTGGCCATATGTAGGAAGATCAAATCTTTGTGGTTGAAGGAGATCAAGCTCAACTACATATTCATTAGTGGTCATCTATTCGTCAATCTTTATGAAGAAGATGAATATAATTATGAAGAGATACACTCTAGGAAGGATGATAAAGAAGAAGCTAATAGATTGCATCTATTGTAGTTGCAATAATAGTGTGGATAGTATATACATGCATGAATTTTTGTTAATTTGCTAGATTTTTTGGAATCAATACTAAAAAACATCATGGAGAGCATTGCTTCCTTGTATACCTCTAAAGCGATGTTCATTTACTAGTCAATCCTCTAAGGCTACTTGAAGTAAGTCACTCAAGCATATATGGGGATTAGGGATCTACATCTTGGTGGTCATGGAGGAAGACTTATGTGAGAAAAGAGCAGTTATTTCTTCTAGATAGAGAAACTTATAGAGAGCCAAAACATGATGGAATCATCTTATATCTTCATGTATCTGTGTGTGTTTAAGATCGGTGTAGTCGAGAGCATATAACCTTGATTTGAAAAAGGTTTGCCTTGGGAGTATGTTTGAGTCTATATCCTATAATAACATTGCATCCTATATTTGGTTCTATCCTTCCAAGTAGTACTTGAATGAGAAGAGTGGGGGATGTGTGAGTTCTCTTTGTGACATGTGTTATGAATGCTCTTCATTATCAAGCCGATTCTTGTTTTTAAACCTTTGAATTGTGTGTGTGTGCATGTATATGAGAGAGAGAGAGATTATGATTTTGAGGTGTTCTTTAATGTATTTTTTTCTATATAATGTGGAAACTCATGAGCATTCTACTTGAGTTTATAGGATGTTCTAAGAAGTCAATGCTCTACTACCAATTTCTGTGTAAATCTATGAACTTTGAAAATATTTGAACTAAAAAAATTAAGACTTCAAACTAATCGTACAAAAGTTTTATGTACAATTCTTGTGTCTCTATTGTTTTAGAGTGTGTCAATCTTCTCATACCCAAGCCCTTACGTTATTTTCAATGATATCAAGAAAATGAAATATTATAAGAAAAGTGTTTTCTTTTGTAAGCTTAGCAAAGATGTGTTGGAGTTTGGACATTAGGAATGCACAGAAACAACATGAGGAAGGGGAAGTTTAGGAACACAACACAAAGTATATTACTAAAAGAGTCCTTATAGGGTTATGGGCTTATAAACAAATCGGGAGGGGGGAACCTCTGAAAGAGGGAAAAAGGTGTTTCTAACAAACTTAAGTGTGTGTCCTAAGGCTGAACCTTTGTAGAAAGGTTTGCAACATTCTCCTGTGTGGGCATGTATGCCTAATTGAGCTCATAGAGGGAATAAGATGTCATATGCATTCTTTCAGCTCATAGAAGTCCCCTTGACATGTGGTGTGAAATCTCAATTGATCCAATTGCAAGTAGTGCAAGGTGAGGGGGAATATCAGAATTGTTGCATGGTTGCACACAAAATATGTATGAGTTCAAAGTTTGAGACCATACATTAACATGGTAGGTGGCTTGCAACATGGTAGAATGGCGATTGTGACCCTAGTTTAACTCAACATTGTTGTGTACATAGTTAAGTGTTTTTGATACCCTAAATTTCAAGTTAAAAAATAGCATCCTTATGGATCCCTTGTGGATGTTGGATGAAGTAGAATATTGGGCATCAATTATTTACTTTGATGTACATGTTCGGTGCAGTAGCGTATTGGGTATCTTGCTTCTCACCTTTAACTCAACATTGTTGTGTACATGGTTAAGTGTTTTTGATACCCTACAATTCAAGTTAAAAAATAGCATCCTTATGGATCCCTTGTGGATGTTGGATGAAGTAGAATATTGGGCATCAATTATTTAGTTTGATGTACATGTTCGGTGCAGTAGTGTATTGGGTATCTATTTATTTAATGCCATGAATGGTCCTTTAGTAAGTTTCATGCAATAGTGATATGTGCATGGAGTAGCACTAGCATGCATATTGGATAGTTATTTATTTAGTATTATGCAGGGTCCTTTATTAAGTCTAAGTTTATCTACATAGAATGATTATGATATCATAATTTTTAAACTTTTTGTGAGCTCTATTAACGTTTGTGTTTTTGACGAAAAGCATACAAGACACTAGGGAGAGTCTATAAATCTTTAGAAAGATTTCACTGGATCCATTTTCAAATATAATTTAGGATGTTGAATGAGTGTGGGTATTCAACTCAACAAGGTATCATTCCAAGCCAATGGATATGTATAAGAACTCCAAACAAGAAAGGAAAAAGGGAAGAAAATGGGTTCACAAGATGATCCTTTTTTCTTGAATTTGTGCCTACAAATCTTTTACATTGTAGGTTTTTACTTTTCTTCGGAGCAAGTAGTAAAGGATAATTGAACCATTGTTTATTGATTAATGTTCCCTCTTTTGGTGCAAGAATTATTAGTGATCCCTCCAATGAGTGAGTGGGCAATAACTTGGAAGCCTTTGTAGATGAAGAGGCAAAGGTTAAAAGAACTACTTGAATACATGGCACACAACTTATTGGAAAATTGTGAGAGCATCACATTTTGTTGTAGTATTGGCTTCTACCCACTTGGTTAGATAATATGTAGGTACAATTATGTACTTTGCATGAGATCCTTTGGTAGGGGGACTAATTGGTCCAATGAGCTCTATTCCCCATTTTGCAAATGTTCGATCCCCTATCATGGGTTGCAATGGAATTTGGTCTTTTTGTAGTGGATACTTTGTATATTGGCAAATTTTACATGTCTTTATATAAGCTTTTAAAATCCATGTGATTGGTCCAATGAGCTCTATTCCCCATTTTGCAAATGGTCGATCCCCTATCATGGGTTGCAATGGAATTTGGTCTTTTTGTAGTGGATACTTTGTATATTGGCAAATTTTACATGTCTTTATATAAGCTTTTGCATCCATGTGAAGTGTTGGCCACCATACACTTGGAAAGAGGACCATTTTAGAAGTTTAGCCTATAGAGAAATATACCCCTACCACACCTAAGTCCACATGTTATGAAACAACTTAGCAAAGTTGAATATTAAGCTAAAACTAAGGTTGTCAAAAGAAAAAGACAAGCCTCTTAAGAGATTATCCTAATGGTTAAGTGTAATGGACGGGAAGGAGGAGGTCTTGAGTTCAACTCTAGGTTATCCGAGAAGCATCTAGCTCAAGTTAACTTGAGTTGATTTGAGTAGGCTGAGACACATGGTGGAAGTACCACCAATAAGACTTCAAAGGACTCACATGTGGCATGCATGTGTACACTTGTCCAGATGGGTTCTACTTGGCTAGATCTATATAAGAGACGGTTTGGAGGAGATTCATTAATCATCTCTCTTGTGGTGTAAGGAATACTTGCAACATCAATATCAAAACTATGGAATCCTTGTTATAGTTAAGAAGAACAAATCTTCCATGTGTGTAGATCTATTGTCTCTATTCTCAATCTTTTTTTTTGTTGTGGAAAGATGGGATCTCTAGAACCATTGCAACATGAGAGCACCCTCTATGTTTGAAGGAAGTCTATTCACACCAAGCACCCACGTGCCATTACGACAACCCAAAGTTTATCCAACCCTTCCAACACATGTGCACAAGCACCCTTCTCCTTCCCTTGGAGTTCGGAGAATAGGAGCTTGCACACTCTTCTTATACCCAATATTACTCTTATTTTCCAACTCATGTGGGATAATGAGAGCCTTATACCAACCCCCTACATAGATCACGCTCACCCATTTTTAGGATTAGAAGCTCTTTGCATCATCTTGCCCTTCCCTACAACATTCAAGTGTATCCCAAGAACAAAAAAGTATCATTTTCACCTCATTAAAGTGGAGTTCCAAGTGGTTTATGGAAGATTTTTGGTTGTTGTAAAGAAATATCAAATCAAGGCCCTTTTAAAAGGCCAATTCTAGAGCAAACAAGAGTTTAACGCCACTTCAAGTGAAGCAATTTCAGGATCTTTGGTAGAGATCATTGAAAGAGAAGCAATAAATTTCAAGTCTACTCTTTTTCAAACCATCTAAGGAAGTACTCTTGTGAATCATTTTCTCTTATGAATTAAGAAGACATTTTAAAAAGGCATTCTTTATGCATTACATACATGCAAATAGATATATTAACTTAATTTTTTAAGCTTGATGGAGATGATCATTCATGCATGTAAAAAAGGGTTTTTGCATATGCATGGTTTCTTTGTACACATGCATCAAAGGAACATGAAAGATAACCTATAATCTAACATGAAAGATAACATGTAAAACATTCATGAATTTCATTGCCCCCAAAGCTATGGGTAGAAGATTTCACTCATATATGCATATATTTTTGTGTTTATGGATTTATAGATTTTGGATGTTCTTTGTTATTGGAAAGTTTTTATTGTCCATGCATCTAAGAAATTATATTTTCTTGAATGTTTCTTTTGAGTTTATGTATCATAGTAGAAGCACAAATATTGAGTACATATAGACGTGCGTTATGCATGATTGCATACGAAAGCATACACAACAATCATGTAATTTATTAATTTTTGAAAATTATGAACGCATGCATGAACTTTTTAGGTAGATAGATAGTGCCATGGCATGGTACTTCTTTGAAATTGTTTCAAAGAACTTAATCTCAATAAAACATTCCGCTTGGTGAGGAAAGGATCTTGAAATTTTTCTCTACTTCTTATATAAGAAAAATATGGAGATTTTATGCATTAAGAAGGAAAAGATGCTACCTCTTTTTTATTAAATATTTTCAATGTAATCTCATCTCAAGCATACAAACACGAAGTGCAATTATAGGTCATCACATGCACAGACTAAGTAGGTTTGCACCTAAGTTAAAATCAAACTCCCATGAGAACTCTAAATACGCTTTCATCCAATAGTATTGGGTTTTTCCAAACACCTAACCTTAATTTTTTGTATTTGAAAAATACGAAATTCCAAACCACTTGATGTTATACCGAGCTTGTGCATTCGTTTCAATAAAGCATTAGTGATTCAAAAGGTTTTTATTATGTAAATAGGAGTAAGATCCATAGTGCTAAAGCTAGCCAAAAAGATTCCCATTCCCCTCGAGTTCCATAATTATACTAATTTATGTCTTAAATCTTCATTGAAGAGATTTGCTTGTCTTGACCATTTCGACTATTGTTTCCAACACTCCTTTCATGAATTACTTCAGGAGAATCCATACAAGGTGTGTCAGATGAACTTTCTTATGCATATTTGTTCAACCTTGAAGTAGTTGCAACTTGGGCAAAGAAATTAGTGCATGTTCTCACATTTGGATGCAAGAACCTTATGATGAGAATGAAAGATGAGGAAATAAACAAGTAACAGAAGTATCACATACTTGCAAGGAGTATTTACGAGGAAAATGATCAAGGAATCTTAGCTTGTTGTGTGGAAGAAGAAGAGCATGATAAATGGTTGCAATTAGCACATATAGGTGCATTAGTGAAACACCATTCGAAACATAAAGCCCTACATACATTGAAGCAACCATGGAAACAAATGTCTTTAGGCTGGTCAAGGATTTTCCATCATGTATTAGCACATCCCTCATTGAACATGCAACTCTATATCAAGTGTCTCTAATACCGGAACATAGCAGTCCTCTAGTTGATTTTATAAGAACGAGAACATTTTCCAAAGAGATGACTCTAGCACGACAAAGTAGCCTAGATCAATAAGCTCAAGACAATATGTTGATTGGTGATACTCTATATAGGCGCAGAAGGGACCAATATTTGAGATTATGTGTACACAAAAGTAAGTATTTGAAGATATTAGAAACTACACACCAAGGTATTGTAGGAGGACACTTTGGATCTAATCGAGTGATCAAAGTTGTACTATTTTCAGGTCTTTGGTAGCCTACTCTTCATATGGATTCCCATACCTATGTGAAGAGGTTCGATACATATCAGCAAACTCAATATCCTATTCGCAAGGATGAGATGCCACTTAGACATGATGGGAGGACGTGTGTTGTCTAAGTGGGGCATAGACTTTGTAGGTCCTATCAACCCCCAGCTAGAAGCCCCCATGCTCAATACATAATTGTAGCCATATATTATCTTACCAAATGGGTAGAATTGAAAGCCACTAGGAAGAACAATGCACAAACAATGGAAAAATTGTTATTTTGAGAATGTATTCACAAGGTATGGATTGCCTATAGAGTTGGTGAGTGATCGAGGAACTCACTTCTGAAATGAGGTAATTGAATCTTTGTTACAAGATTTCATGATGATGCACAAGAAGTTAGCACCATACATCCACAAGCAAATGGACATGCAGAAAGCACACATCATAGCATGTAAACGAGCCTTTGGGTTTTATATAAGATGAAGATTACATGGAATATAAGGCACCATAACTAAGCTTGTAAACAACAAATGCTCTGATTGGCACAAATAACTACACCACATTGTTTTGGATATATCGAGTGGCCTATAAAATGGTACTCAATGCTACTCCCTTTAAATGGTATTTGGCCAAAGTTTTGTACTTCCTTTAGATTTTTTATACCCACACTAAAGGTCGCACAAAGAGCATTAGTGGATAGGGGATGAGCTATCGTCGAGGATCATGGACTTAGAGCACTTAGGAGAGACTAGCTTGAGAGCATGAGTAGGAATATATGCAACAAAGAAGAGACAAAAGGCATATTTTGCTACACATGTGAAGGATAGAGCCTTGAAAGTCGGTGTCCTAGTATTGGTATACACTTTGAAGCAACATGCTCATAAACTAAAGAAACACGGCTATGGGCCTATGATCATTAATAGAATTTCGACTAGTGGGGCAATACAATTAGCCACTCTAGAGGGAGGTATGTTTCCTAATTGCATAAGTGTTTGTCGAGTCAAACTCTATTAAGATCCTTTGACACAAACAATGCTTAGCAACTCAATATAACAAAGATACTAAAGAGGAAGAGAAAAAAAGATGACAAGAGGCTCAGGTGGAAGCTATAGAATGCATTAAACGAATGAAATTAAGATGACAGAGTATATGCCATTTTAGAAACGAAGACATTGAAAGGCTTCATCTTTTGAATGTCCTTTCCCAATCAGATGCCCCTAGATATCACATAGCAATATGCCAAATGAAGAGGAATACCTCTCCTAACATAGTTGATACGCAAGCACTCATTTTGTTTGACCTAGGAAAAGCCACTACGATATCAGGGGATACCACTAGTGTCATTAGGTATTTTCACCATCAAGATATGAATCTGCACATGAATTTGAATGAGGCTTTCTCATAGGATTAGGAGTATCCCTTGCATGGATGAGGTGGAAGTTCCCCATCTTCATACAAAACATTTCTTTGATAATAAAATTACTAGTGTGACATGATGAAGATCTCATTGAACCCTTAATCTTGGGCCAAGACTGGATATATAATAATGCAGTCAACTTAAACCTCAAAAGTCATCTTCTTCATGTTTGGGTAAATGAGAAATACATACGATAGAATTGGAAGCTTCTACGATCAGTGATCACTATTGACATACGCTCTTAGTCCTTCTAAGCCCAAACTTGGAAACAATGATGTCACATGGACCCCTAGATCTATTGTGTAGAATGTCTCACACCTTGATGAATAGATCATGCAACTTGTGGAATTCCCTACTTTTCCAAATATGAGTGTCATATTGACAACTCAACCATGAAGGCATTCAATTCAATAGCAGTAGAAACATGATGCAAGAAGACTTGACAAGGCCATGGAGATCCCAACCTATCCCAAGAATGAAGCAAATATGGGTGCGAAAGGATGAGCAACCGATTGCTCCACTAGGATCAAAACCATCATCCTAGAAGGAGAACAGTAAGCTAAGGCTATGATCAGTGAAGCAAGAGAGAAGTCAACCACCATGAATCCTCCAAATTTGGATACCAAAGCGATCAATGAAGGTGGACCCTTATAACTCGCAAATCTGGGTGGCT
>CM035436.1:10656381-10666381 GCA_020310875.1 Ceratopteris richardii
GGTTGGACAACTCGTGAAAGTCAAGTGAATGCTGAAACAAAGATTGACAAGAATGTTTGCAACACATGGTTTAGAGAGAATCGTGTTTTCCTTGATTCTTCTAATTAGGAAGATGATGGCAGTAGGTCGAGTAATTCATCCTTTAGCATTCGCTTGTTTGGTAATGCAACATAATATCTCCTTAGATTTTGAAGAGGATGTAAGATGGTTACAAACCATACATCATTTGGAATTTGCAAGTCTCCCATGGATTCAATGGGAAGAATGAAAGAAGTGGACAACATAATATTTCACCTGCAAAGTAAAGATGGGCATGTGTATGACAATTATTGGTTTACTGAACAACTGATTGTAGAGGCGTAGTTGAAACTATAGGATATGTAAACTCTAAAAAGCCTATGTTTAACACTAGTGTTTCCCTTGGACACTTTAGTGTCCTGAAAAAGAGACAGTATTTGATGAATTTTCTAGATTACTAGAAAGAACCATTTATAAATGTAACTGTGTAACATGTTAGCATAAGGGTTGAACATTTCTAGAAAAATGTAGTTTTCATTTAATGGATAAAAACACTTAGATTTATTCACTAATTTTATGATGCTAGTTTAAGTATTGATGCAAAAATTACTATGATGTCACTAAGTGTTGATTTTTATTAAAATTATGATCTCACAATTTTCATCATTGTAAATGTAATAAAATCTCTTGCTTTATATATGGAAACACTTTTCTATCCATAATGAGAGATTTTTAATGATTTTAACTAGGTTTATGGAATAAAAATAATCGCATGTGTCATGATAATGTTATCATTTATGAATTATTTTACAAGGTGAACATGACCCATTTTTTATTATCAAAATACTATTTGATAATATTAAGGCTAGAAATATTTTTTTGACAACGTTAGGGGTCAAATTTCTATGTTCTTTCTTGAACTTAAACAATACTACTGTTTTCTATGCTAAGAAGAGGTAATTTGATGAGCAAATATTTCATATGCTACAAGGTTAAAACTAATCTGCTAGTTTTTTCTATATAATCTAGTTTCTAATGTTCATAGAACTATTTTGATTGATATTATATCCCTTATATCATTGAGTAAAGCTATTCTTTTAGGATAAAATTTTAGTCTTGATAGAGTGGAATGTGGCTATTCAATGAAATATTGCGATTGTTATGTTGATATATTTTGATAGTGATGTGTATGAACACACTAGGACTGTCGGGACAACTTTTTTCCCTCTTTAGGAGTTTTTTTCCCCCCCGATTTTATAAACGCATATAACCCTAATGGGTCACTTATCTTTGTACTTTCACTTGGTAATACATTCAGTATTGTGTATTGTGCTTCAAGCTTCCTCTTCTTCCTTTTGCTGTTTGCGTGCCCCCACAGACCTCAAACTCCAACAATTGGTATTAGAGAAGGTCTCCACTTCATCTAGGGCTTCATGGACACCCCTCCGATCACAGTCTTAAAATCACATGAAAATTAATGATCATATTCAGGGTGATTAATAGTTCAAAACATCTTTGCCCTGCATGTCAAAATCACGATCTAAGCTTGGTTTGGCCTCTGAATGCACTATCGCAACACCTGTGCAAGCAATTTTTTCTTTTTATGCCAAACATATATACATGTTTTGATTCGCTAGTATAAGCGCCTCAAATTTTGCTATAGATTTAGCAGAGCTCGATAGGGTAGTTCTGTTCGACTTTCTGAGATACACATTTTTTTGCATCAGGGTATTTTAGTTAGTGGCCATGGCTAAAAGCAATGATGTATTCCATATGTTGGTCATTGAGGATAGATTGGATGGTATTGAGTGCCCATTATGGTCATATATGATGCATCATGTATTGTTTGCAAAAGGGCCGTGGAATATTGTGCAAGGTGTTGAAAAGTGACCTACTCCACCTGCAAATATAGTTATTGAAGGTGATGTAGATGTTCTTGAAGATGAAAATCTTCAAATTCCTGTTTGTGCCACAGTTCTTGCTACACCTACTATACAACAAATGGAGTTGCTGAATGGAAGAACAAGTCACTCATGGAGATGGCGAGGTGTATGGTCAAGAGTCAGGCTTTACCACATAGTTTTTGGGTTGAGATGTGTGCAACATATGTACTTAATAGGTGTCCAACTAAATCACTGTAGTCTATCACTCCATATGAGGCTTGGCATGGTCGCAAGCCATATATTGTTCATCTGCATGTTTTTGGTTGTTTGCATATGCATTAGTGCCTGAACAACATCACATGAAATTGGATGATAAAGCAATAAAATGTATTTTTGTTGGGTACAATTCTGAAAGCAAAGGGTATCGTTTGTATCATCCATAGACTAAATGCATTTTGGTTAGCCATGATGTTGTTTTTGTGGAAGATGCTATTCAGCCTTTACTTTTGCGTACGAAAGAGACATCTGTTAGCTCCAAAGGCATGTATGATACCTTGCTTCCTCTTTTTATAGGTGGATAGTCTAGTGCTGGTCCTAATGAGGCAACCTATCAACCTTTATAGGTTTCATGTGATGATGCAGATCATTCTATTTCTGATGCAAATTTACATGATGCACTTGTTGATGAGAGAGCTGATATTGAGGAGGCAAAAACTATGCTAAAATGGCTCGTGTAGACATTGCGTGACAACAAATTATATGCACCTTTTTCATACCATACTTGTTCAGGCTCTCATAGTGCCTCTTTTGCATCAGCTTTCTATTCTATGGCTTCCTCTAGTCTCTGTGATGAGACTGAGCCTGTTTCGTTTGATGACGCACAAAATTTTGAACATTGGATGGCAACAATGCAATCTCAATATGATGCTATCATGAAAAATGGTACTTGGTCTTTATGTGACTTTCCTCTTGGCAAGAAGGCCATTGGCATAAAGTGGGTATACAAGCTGAAGCGCAAACCTGATGGAACAATTGACAGGTATAAGGCTAGGCTGGTTGCAAAGGGTTATGCGCAGGAAAGAGGCATTGATTTTGATGAGACCTTTGCACCGACATGCCTAATGACTATTGTTCGTAGCATCTATGCACTTGCAACTCATCATGGTTGGAATGTACATCAGTTGGACATTAAAACTACATTTTTGAATGGTGAATTGCATGAAGAAGTGTATGTTTTTCAGCTTCGTGGCTTTGTGTAGAAAGGGCATGAAAACCAGGAGTGCAGGTTAACGAAACCATTACGTGGTTTAAAGTAAGCACCACATGCTTGGTATGAAAAGATACATGCCTATCTGATTACACATGGTTTTGAGAAAAATCCAACTGAGAGCACCTTATATGTTAAGCGTGCTAATGATGTGCTTCTGATCATTGTTGTGTATGTTGATGATATGCTGCTCACTGGTCCTCATGAGAAGCATATCACTAATTTTAAGGCTGATTTGCATGCCTCATTTGAGATGTTTGATTTAGGGCATTTGCATCATTATTTGGGCATTCAATTTATGCAAGTTGATGGTGGAATGGTTGTGTCAAATGAAATATATTAACACATTATTGCAACATTTTGGGCTTGAAGACTGTAAACCTATTACCACTCCTATGGAGACAAGTTTACGATTGAGTCTTCATGATGTTGGAGATGCATTTGATGCTGTTGTCTATCAACATGCTGTTGGATGCTTGATTTATTTATGCATTACTTGGCCAGATATTCAGTTTGCTGTCTCACAAATGAGTAGGTTTATGCATTGCCTAGGTGCCAAGCATTGGCAAGTAGTTAAGCGCATCTTTCGCTATTTGAGTCATACCCCGATACTTGGATTGTTTTATCCCAAGGTGGGATCACTATTGCTAGATTTACATGCTTTTTTTGACTCTGAGTGGGATGGTTTCTATGACACTCATGTGTCCACTAGTGGCTTTTGCTTCATGCTTGGTAGCTCATGTATATCTTCGTTGAGCAAGAAGTAGCCTACTCTGGCCATTTCCAGTTGTGAGGATGAGTATAGGGTAGCTTTCACAACGACTGTTGTGTGTGTGGCTCAAACGCATCATGGCTTATTTGGATGTTGGTGAGTCTTCTACCACCACCATCTTTACTGACATTCAGCGCGCATTGGCAGTTGTGAGGAACCTTGTGTTCCATGCTTGCGCTAAGCACATTGAGGTGCATTATCATCATGCTAGGGAGAGGTTCTCTACTGGAGAGATTAACTTGGCATATGTGCCCATGTAGGAGAACATTGCAGACCTTTTCATGAAGGATCTGCCGAGGGAGAAGTTTGAAGCTTTCCACAAAGCTTTGGGTTTACTTCCTTTTGTGGATTGATTCCACATAGCTTGGAACTTCCTTATACATGAGTGCGAGCTCCTTGTTCACCACATCACTCCCAAGGGGATTTGTTGATATATTAGGTACTGATGTGTGTGAACACACTAGGACCTCCGGGCACTTTTTTTCCTCTTTAGGAGGCTTTTTTCCCCCGGCTTGTATATACGCCTATATCCCTAATGTGTTACTTATCTTTGTACATTCTAGTGGTAATACATTCAATATTGTGTGTTGTGCTCTAAGCCTCTTCTTCTTCCTTGTGCTATTCGCATGCTTCTGCAGACCTCAAACTCCAACACCTACCAAAGCACTACAATCGATCACTAAGTATGAGGCTTGACATGGTCGCAAAACATTTGTTGCTCATCTACATCACTTTGGTTGTTTGGCATATGCATTAGTGCATGAAAAACATTTCATGAAATTGGATGTAAAGTAGTGAAATGTAGTTTTGTTTGGTACAGTTTTGAAAGCAAAGACCATCATTTGTATCACCCATAGACTAAGCACATTTTGGTTATCCATGATGTTGTTTTTGTGGAAGATGCAATTCAGAAATTATTTTCACGTATGCAATACTTCCATGTACTGAGGAGACTTCAGTAGCTCTAAAGATGTGTATGACACTTTGCTGACTCTTTTTACAAGTGGAAAGTCAAGTAGTAGTCCAAATGAGGCAATTTCTTAGCCTTTAAATGCTTCAAATAATAAATATTTGATCCAAAACAGATGACTTTTCACAATGAATAGTTTACAAAAGTTTCTATTTGGGTTGGATGGTGCAACTTCAAATGCTCAGAGAAGGCAACATGATTACAATTGATAAAATATCTTTAAGAGGAATTTTATACATAGATATCAGTAGTTAAAATGCATGAGTACAATTAATAAGCAATGTATGCTCCAGAAATAAGGTTAACAATGGACACATATACCCCCAATTTTTCAGGGCTATGCAGAGAAAGACTTTGAGACCTTAAAATGCCAATTTCTCACAATCCATTGAACCAAACGGTACTAAATTTTGTACACATAAATTAGACAGTAATTAATTTTCAATGAATGCTCATTCAGTTTTATAGAGAGAGAAGCAGCCTTAGCAAGATTACTAGAGTTGAAGAAGATGATGCAAAAATTAAAGAATGAACAAAGTAATGACCCAATCTATATGCATATTGCTTCGAGATATTGTACAAATGATTTAGAGTCTTTATATAGACCCTTGAGGTTCATGAATATTTTTACTAGGAGTTTGAATTCAAATCAACTCGTGGCTGGAGTTGGTCGTGATTGAAGGAATCATCTTCCTATAAACTAGGAAAATGTGAAATCAATTTTAACAACTTGATTGGAGGTAAGTTGATTGATTGATTACACATCATGTTCAACTACCTCAAACTCATGGAATATGTCATTTCCTTTTATCCTTTTACAAGGATAAAGCTCTAGGCTTTTAGAAGATTAAGTGATCCTTAAAGAATCCTTATGAAATACCAAAAAAAGAACATAAATGAGAAAACTCTTCAATGGATACCTTGGACGTAGTCCAAAGATGATTTTTTATGTAGAGCTAATCCACTTCAAGCATAATGCAAGCTTGATGATCCAACACTTTCAAGAGCTAGAAGACCCACATAGGATAAGTCTACTTAGGAAACAACAAGATTCTTCCAATTGAAGGTAAAAGCAAAGTAAAAATTAGGAATCACAAAGGAGAATGCAAATCCTTATCAATTATACTCTTTGTACCAAATCTTTGCATGAATCTCCTCTCTATCACAGTTATTACTGATCATCACAAGAAATTTCTCTTTGACAACACATCCGTGAAGGTGATTGATCCTAGCACTCATCACTGAGGTATCGAGAATAAAGGCTTATATAAGTTGTTGTTCAAAATAAAGAATGGGCATTCACTACTATTTGCAGCTATGACCCATCTTCACATGAGCAGTGTATTTATATAGTAAGCTTTGATGTTTAGTACATTTATAGTGGTGCAACCAAACATATTATCTCTCAATGCAATTTCTTCACTTCACCTGAGTCTATCCCTACAGGGAATACTATCACATGTGCTAAAAACTCCTCTTATCCTATAATGGTAATTGGAAAGATAATTTTGACTATTGTTCATGATAGTTTATTTCACATTTTAAGATGCCTTATATGTGCTAGGGATCAAGAAAAATCTATAATGAGTTTCATCATCAACCAAAATTGGTTTGGCTTTCAAATTCATTGATGATAGATGTCATGATATATGGAATGATGATGTTATTGCTTTTGGAACTTTATGTCATAGGATATATAAACTCATCGATTTTGCAAAATTTGTGAATGACTTAGCATATGGAGTTCACAATTCTCATTTATCTCAGGTGCAAAGCTTTAGCATGCACACTTTGGCCATGTGGTCCTATTCAAACGCCTTCATTTGGGAACTATCTTTACTTCGTGACTTTCATTGATGACTTTTCCAGGCATGCATGGGTTTATCCATTAAAGGAAAAGTCCAAATCATTTGTGTGCTTTATGTTGGAGTTTGAGGTTCATGAAAGCATGCGAACAACACAAGGAAGAAGAAGAAGCTTGGAGCACAACACACAAGAATGAATGTATTACCACTAGAATGTATAGAGATATATGACAGGTTAGGGTTATAGGCATATATACAAGCTGGGGGAAAGAACCTCCTAAAGAGGGAAAAAAGTTTCCCAATGGTCCTAGAGTGTTCACACACATCACTACCTAAATATATCAACAAATCCCCCCTAGGAGTGATGCGGTGAACGAGAAGCTGGCACTCATGTATAAGGATGTGCCAAGCTATGTGGAATCAATCCACAAAAGGAAGTAAGCCCAAAGATTTGTGGAAAGCTTCAAAATTCTCCCTAGGAAGAGCCTTTGTGAAAATGTCTGCAATGTTCTCTTGTGTGGGCACATATGCCAAATTGATCTTCAGCAGAGAATCTCTCCCTGACATAATGATAGTGCACCTCAACGTGATTAGTGCGAGCATGTAACACAGGGTTCCTTGCAACTGGCAGTGTGCTCTGACTGTTAATGAAGATGGTGGTGGTAGAAGACTGACCAACACCCGAATTAGTAATAAGGCATCTGAGCTACACACACTCAACCATTGCTATGAAAGCTTCCCTATACTTAGCCTTACAACTAGAAGTGACTATAGTAGACTTCTTCTTGCTCAACCAAGATATGCATGAGCTTCCAAGCATGAAGTAAAAACTACTAGTGGACACATGAGTGTCATAGCAACCAGGCCAATCAGAGTCAGAAAAAGCATGTAAATCTAGCGGTAGTGATCCCCCCTTGGGATAAAACAATCCAAGTAGCTGGGTACCACTCAAATAGCGAAAGATGCACTTAACCACCAGCTAATGCTTGACACTGGGCAATGCATAAACTTTCTCATCTGTGAGATAGCAAACTTAATGTCTGGCCGAGTAATGCATAACTAAATTAAGCATCCAATAGCCTGCTGATAAAGAACAACATCAAATGCATCTCCAACATCATGAAGACTCAATCATAAAACTATCTCCATAGGAATGTCAATTGGTTTACAGTCTTCAAGGCCAAAACATTGCAATAATGTGTCAATATATATTTTTTTGACATAGAGCTATTCCGCCATCAACTTGCATAATCTGAATGCCCAAATAACAATGCAAGTGCCCTAAATCTGACATCTCGCGAATCAACCTTAAAATCATCAATATGCTTCTCAATAGGACCAATGAGCACCATGTCATCAACATAGACAACAATGATCAGAAGCATATCATTAGCACACTTAACATATAAGGTGCTCTCAGTTGGACTATTCTCAAAACCATGTGCAATTAGGTAGGAATATATTTTTTTCATACCAAGCACGTGGTGCTTGTTTCAAACTATATAATGCCTTTTTCAACTTGCACACTTGGTTTTCATGACCTTTCTGCACAAAGCCACAGGGCTAAAAAACATACACTTCTTCATGCAAGCCACCATTTAGAAATGCAGTTTTAATGTCCAACTGATGTACATTCCAACCATGATGAGTTGCAAGTGCACATATGCTATGAACAATAGTCATTCGACATGTAGGCGCAAATGTCTCATCAAAATCAATGCCTCTTTCATGCGCATAACCCATTGCAACAAGCCTAGCCTTATACTTGTCAAATGTTGCATCATGCTTATGTTTCAACTTGTATAGCCACTTAATGCCAATGGCCTTCTTGCCAGGAGACAATTCAAATAAATAAAAGGTACCATTTTTCATGATAGAATCATATTTTGATTGCATAGCAGCCATCCATTTTTTAGAGACTAGAGGTAGAGGTAACATAGCAATCTGATGCAGAAGAAGCACTATGATAGCTTGAATGAGTACAATATGACAGAGGTGCATCTAATTTGTTGTCACACAAAGTTTACACAAGACATTTTGGCATAGTTTTTGCCTTCTCAATATCAGCTCCCTCATCAATAAGTGCATCATGTAAATCTGCATTAGAAACGGAATGATTTGCATCATCACATGAAACTTGTAAAGGCTGAGAAGTTGCCTCATTAGGACTAGCACTATACTGTCCACCTGTTAAAAGAGGCAACAAATTTTCATACATGTCTTTGGAGCTTACTAATGTCTCCTTAGTACATGAAAGTAATGGCTAAATAGGATTTTCCACAAAAACAACATCACGGCTAACCGAAATGCATTTACTTGGTGGATGATATAGGTGATAGCCTTTGCTTTCAGAATTGTACCCAACAAAAATCCGTTTCACTGCTTTATCATCCAATTTCTTGCATTGGTTATAGGCATATATACAAGCTGTGGAAAAAACCTCCTAAAGAGGGAAAGAAGTGCCCCGACAATCCTAGTGTGTTCACACACATCACTACCTAAATATATCAACACTTAAAAAAATTCCTAAATATGGATCAAAATCTATCAACATGTAAAATGGGGCACCCCTTATTCTGATCAAGAGTGAATTACATGTCTTTTGAGTTTAATGCATTTTTGGATGAGCCTAGGATAAAACATCATTGTATAGTGCTGCATACACCAAAAAAAAAATGGAGTTATTGAAAGAGATGTATGGTGAGAATTCAGACTTTACCACATGGCTTCTAGCGTGGGACAAATATGTGTGCAACATGTGTACTTAATAAGTATCCCAACAGAGCACTACAATCAATCAACCCATATGAGGATTTGCATGGTCCCAAGCCATCTATTGCTCATCTGCATGTCTTTGGTTTTCTGACATTGCATTAGTGCCTGAACAACAATGAAAAAATGTGGATGATAAAGGAGTGAAATGTATCTTCATTAGGTATAATTTTGAATGCAAAGGATATCATCCATATCATCCACAAACTAAACACATTTCGATTAGCCATGATGTTGCTTTTGTGGAAGATGATATTCAACCCTTATTTTCATGTACCAAGGAGAATTAAGCTAGCTCGAAGGATGTGTATGACACTTTGTTGTCTCTTTTTACATGTGGACATTCAAGTTCTTATCAAGTGAGGAGATTTATCAACCATTACATGCTCTAAATGATGTTGTAGATTGCTCCACTTTTTATGCAGATTTAAATGATGCACTTGTTGATGAGAGGGTTGACATAGAAGAGGTAAAAACTATGCCTAAATGACTGATGTAGACTTTGAAAAGTAG
>CM035436.1:10678881-10683881 GCA_020310875.1 Ceratopteris richardii
AACGCCTCCTCGTGGTAGTGGTGAAGGACAATCATCGGAAAGAAAGCGGGAGATATGGGCTAGTGGAGTGCCACCTCAGTATTTTCTTGTTCAAGGACTACAGGCTATACCAAAAGTGCAACCAACCCCATCCACGAAAAGTATGGTTAGATGATCCTGATGCTCATGTGCGTACTTTTGAAATTAATTATGATGTACTCAACTATCCAGTGGATCCAGCATATAAGGCTATAGTGTTCCAATCTACTCTTGTTAATGAAGTTGCCCGCTGGTTAACGAATATGATATTAATCATTTCAGTCAATATGACGATGTGAAGGATGCCTTCTTACAACGTTATCGATTAAAGAAAAATGCGGTTGAGATCTTTGATTATTTACAAAACAATAAACAGAAACCACATCAGAAGGTGCAAGAGTATGCAACTTTATTCTGCACTCATCTACGGTAGATACCATCGGCGCATGCTAAGCTACTAGATGATGTGATTACCTAGTGGTTCATTAATGGATTAAACCCTCAACTCAAACAATTTATGATTATATGATGTGTCGGCAGTATGACCTTGGATGCAGTCATAGCCATGGCATTACAGTTGGAGCATAAAGTTGGTGGTTTTACTGAAGATTTGGATTGGTTAAAGGCATCCAAGAGTATGAGCGAGGATCCACTGAAACAGGTGTATTGCACCAAATGTAAGAACCCGGGACACACCACTTCAGCATGTGCATTAAATCAAATGTATTGTGCTATTTATAATACGGCGAGTCATTCCACCGAAACGTGTCCATATAATGCCAAAGTGCAGAACAGACCGATCGTAAATGCCATAATACAAGAGCAGGGACAACAAGCTACCCACTATGTACCATCGCATTTGAGAAATACCTCTTACCAAAGTTACAAAACCTACAAGGGAGCACGATCAAACAATTTTGGACAGACTTGGTGGAACTCGGGCCAATCTGGTGAAGGTGCATCTCTTCCACCACCAAGATGCCATTTTTGTGGCGAAATTGAACATATCTACAGATACTGCAAAGAAGCGGCCGAGTATGATAAGCAAAGAAAAGAACGATAGCATCCAATGGCAAATATGGTATATATTTCAATAGTGGATACCCAAGCAGTAGTAGTTCAAACATGGTCCGACAAGAAGTTGCAACCAACTGCTGAGATTTTTGAGCCAGGCATTCGAGAACAACAGAGAAGTTTTACTAAAGCTAATATATGGGCAAGTCAAGAACCAACTTTTTTCCCCGATCCGGTACCGGTGGTCCAGCAAACAGTACCGAATACACCACCAGAAAATATGAATCCGATCAAATTGTCACCGGAGAGTCCACCGGACTCGGTACTGGGTACGTCGAATCTTGACTCTGTGTGGAATATTTTATCAAAAGCATCTATTATGATGTCGTTGGGACAACTGTTAGCCTTGGTCCCGGGCATATGACAACAATTCTAGCAACAAATCAATCCAGGATCCTCGGGTACACCTGCTACAGCAACTATCAGTCCAAAACTTGATTCTACGGTGGACCATGATGTTCCTTTAATTACGGTATGGTATAAAAACTAGAAAATTACTCAATTATTAATTGATGGAGGCTCAGGTTTGAATATTGCTATAGCCACACTTTGTAAAAGGTTAGGATGGACTCAGATTGAACCCATCTAGTTTTTTGTAAGAATGGCTGATCAGGCTATGGTACATCTAGTGGGTTTGGTGCGTGATATACCCATTATCCTCCAGCGAGTAGTGTTCAAAATGACTTTTATTGTTTTGGAATTACCTGAATCAAGTCTGGATTACAACTTACTATTCAGGAGGCCCTGATTGAAACAAGAAAAAGTGTTGCAAGATTGGTCTGCACATGAACTTATTTTCAAAAGCAATGATTGGAAATATGTGGTACCCTTGGACGGGATGAACCCTTGTGACCTTCATGCTCGACCTTACATGGCCGAACCCATGCATATGTTGGATGGACTTTCAGATGATGAAGAAGAAGCTTTCCTAAATGCTAAGCGAGATTTGCTAGCACTGGGTATAGTTGATTTACAAGCCATTGTGGATAATTGGACTCCAGTTGCTTGTACAATAGTTCTTCTTACCGAAGGAGTGGACCCAGTTACAGATCCGGTCTTGAACGCCACAAATCTACAACAATTATTCCATCCATCTGAGGATATCTCCATGCCCCAATAATTTTATGTATCGAAAGATCAACTAATCACTTGTAATTTGGGAAATGAGGCTAATCCGCGGCCGATTAAGCTTAAGGCTCGGCTACAGGAAACTTTTCAAAACGATTTACTACAGTTGTTGAAAGAATTTGCTGATGTATTTGCATGGGATTATTGCGATATGAAAGGATTTGACCCTCGCATCTATCGACACTGTGTGATGCTAAAACCGGATGCGTGGCCAATTAAACAACTTAGTTATCGAATGAATCCCAACTATGCTACTCAAGTGAAAGCTGAATTGGATCAGTTGTTGAAAGTAGGCTTCATTGTTCCCATTGAGCATGCTTTATGGATCTCTCCTATTGTCATTGTCCCAAAGAAAAACAAGCAATTGCGTATTTGCATAGATTGCCGAAAGTTGAATGCAGCAACGGTGCCTGATCCCTTTCCACTTCCCTTTATGGAGACGATGCTAGATGATGTTGCTGGACAAGAAATGTATTCCTTTTTGGATGGTTATAGTGGCTATAATCAAGTGCGCATGGCTGAAATGGATATTCCAAAGACTGTGTTTATTACAAATTGGGGCATATATGCTTGTACGGTGATGTGGTTTGGTCTCCGCAATGCTCCCAATACCTTTCAATGATGCATGCAGGAAATATTTTCTCCTTGCTTAACTATATTTATGCGGGTGTATTTGGATGATTTTTCATTATCTGGTGACACATCGGCTCACCTCTATAACCTACGTTGCTACTTTTCTAAGTATGGGGAGTTTTGTTTGTGCGTAAATTCCAATAAATCGGTCTTTTTAGTTTCTTGTGGCAAATTGCTTGGTCATATTATTTCGCAACAAGGCGTTCAAGTGGACCCTGATAAAGTGATAACAGTGTTGAATGCACCTGCCCCTACGACACCAAAGGAAGTTATGAGATTCCTTGGACAAATATGTTGGCATGGATGACATCTTCGGTGGCTCGTTCATGTGGCTATACCACTGAATCGGCTGATTACTAGCAATCCTCGACAGTTTGCATGGATTGAGGAATGCCAACTTTCATTTGATCGTCTGAAAACACTCTTAACACAGGCTCCTATTCTGCAAGCACCGAACTGGAAACTCCCGTTCCATGTTCTTGTGGATGCATCTAACATAGCAATCGGGAGTGTGTTAATGCAGCAATAGGACAAGTGGTTTCGCCCTATTTATTATGCTAGTCGACCATTAGCCACTGTTGAATGGAATTATTCTGTAACTGAACGCGAATGTCTGGTTTCGGTGAAAACATTCCATCCTATTTATTGGGATGCCTATTTATCTTTCATGTGGATCATACGGCTCTGGTTTATCTTGTCCACCAGCAACTTTTAGGGGGCAGATTAGCTAGGTGGGTGTTGTTGCTGCAAGAATTTGATTATGAGGTTGTACATCATCTGAGGTCAGCGCATGCTCTTGCGAATTTTCTATCTCGGATTGATTTCGGTGAACTCCCCGGTGGTATTGATGATACCACTCCCGCTATCTATGCAACTATTTGATTCAAGATGATTCCCAGGTGCTCCCTACGGC
This sequence comes from Ceratopteris richardii, assembly GCA_020310875.1. NCBI lineage: Eukaryota > Viridiplantae > Streptophyta > Polypodiopsida > Polypodiales > Pteridaceae > Ceratopteris > Ceratopteris richardii. The sequence continues at coordinate 10,682,648 of CM035436.1, forward strand.
ACCGTCGTACCATGATATTCTTATGATTTTTCTAACCAGTGGATGTTCCCTGACTAATACTTCCACTTCTGCTCACCATAAACTGGTCATGTATAGTTGTCGATTTTGGATAATTGTGGGACAGTTGTATTATATGGATCAATCTAGTCCGCTTTTACATTGTATTCCACCACATGAAGTTTCTTTGGTCATTGCAATGGCTCATTCTGCTCCGTTCCGTGGCCATTTTTTGGTAGATCTTACATACCGGAAAATTTTGCAGAGTGGATTATGGTGGCCCACTATGCAGCGTGACATTGCTACTCGTGTCCAATAGTGTGATGCTTGCCAACGATCTGGGCAACCTTTACAATGGCATCATTTTCTGCTTTAGCCTGTCCCTCCCCTTGAGCCTTTTCAAAAGTGGGGCTTGGATTTCATTGGCCCCATTACGCCTCCTATTGCCAAATGTTTGATGAGTGATGTTTTTCCTTGCTATAGTCTTCCCTTGGAGATTGTTTCTGATCAAGGTACACATTTTGCTAATACTTTAATGAAAGTGCTTACCTGCACCCTGAAGATTGTCCTTAAATTTAGCTCCCCTTACTATCCTCGTGCAAATGGACTAGCCGAAAGTACCAATAAAACCCTTCTTAACATGCTAAAGCAACTTGTGTTGGAATGTCCAGAGCGTTGGGATCATTCCTTCCTTCAGTCCTATGGGCTTACCGCACTACTTATAAAGTTGCTATCGGAAGTACACCTTTTAAATTGGCATATGGTCTGGAGGTAATTGTGCCTATGGAATTGGTGGTACCTAGTTTATGGGTGGCATTGGACCATAAGTTATTACCTAAAGAGTCCTTCCCTTTCCGTTTGGATGTGTTGTGGTCTTTGGACGAACAACATCTTGAAAGTTTTTGGGTGCTTCAAGAAGTGCAACTCAGACAAGCTAAGGCCCATGATCGATTCCTCAGGACGTCTTTACCAAAGGACAATTAGTTCTTTTCTACAATGCTAAGTCTAATTGTTTAGCTGGCAAGTTCAAGCTTCGCTAGTTCGGTCCCTACCGTATTGCAAATCAGGTTGGATCATCTACTTTCTGGTTATCCACTTTAATTGGTACTCTTCTCCCTAAACCCATCAATGGGTCAAAAATTCGTCTGTATTGTCCACCGTCTACTTCATCTTAACTTGGTGATGGTATTATTTCTATTCATCCGGCTTATGTTTGTTTTGTATCTTGACTACTATT
>CM035436.1:10701381-10711381 GCA_020310875.1 Ceratopteris richardii
GAAATATTTTTGGGTTCACAAAATGTCATGATCATTCAACGACAGGGTTAACATCAAATCAGAAGTTTCCACGTGTACAAAGGCTTTTTTTCTATAAATACTGCCAAAATTTGTGAACGTCGGTTTCTCGCTTTGAACATTCTTCTTCTCCTAAGTTCAAATGGCTTCTTCTTCTCGTCGTCCTTCCAATCGCGTAACTTCATGTGAGGTTTACAACAGAAGAGAGGATTCTTTGTGGAAACCTCTTTCTGTGAAAGTAAATGACTGGGTTACTATGCTTCCTAGCTGTAGAGGTGTCCATAAAGTCAAGCGTGCCAAAAGAGACAACACAAGAAACCATTGGAAGGGACGTATTCTCAGTTTCAAATTGAAGAGATGCGGTTGGTTTGCACGAGTACAACATGTGTACACCGCTAAGGATCTTGTTCTAGAAAATCATCTTCAATTCCCTTCGTACTGTAAGTGAAGTTTGACAATGCTCTTCTATCATTCCAGTTGATTTTGTATAATGAAACATATGTTTTTGTACTGCAGATATCTTTCCTTCCAATATTGTGGAATGGCAACCTGTTGAATGTTTAACAGGAACATTCAGAGTTCTTCATAAGGAATATGCAGAACTCATGTATGCAGAGAAATCTGTTCAATTCTTCAATAGCATAGAGTTATTTGTCCATTATGCAGATTATCAAGTGCCGTCAGGGAGGAGTTCTTATGGAATTCTTGTACACGTACCTAGTCCTTGCATCTCTTCATTAGATTGGGATGCTCCTGATCATTCAACAGTTTCAAGTTTTCTCTGCAAAATTAAATTTGACATCCAGAAGGCAATGTCAGCAGGCCGAATTTCGAGAAGGATAAAGATTCAATGGTTTTTGCCTATTCATGTCTTTGTAGCATGCTTTAAAAACATGTTATTACAGAAAACAAAAACAATGTGGTTGAATAGGAGAGTCCCTATTTCAGAGATTGATGATGTTTTAGGTAGGGAATGGGATAGCAAAGAAGTTCAAAAGCTAGGTGACATTATTTTATGTAAAGTTAGTCCCAATTCTCTTTCAATCTCATATCAGATTTGTCGACAATCTCTGGTTCTAGGATATGACTATAGAAGGTGGAAAAAAAAGCTTGGACTTTGGATAGCCTTGGACTCAGAGGAGAGCTGTCCAGAATTTGAGTTAGAAGTATTGATTCATCCAGATTTTCAATCAAGGAAAATAATTGTCACTGCAAATTGGAAGCTCAGAAATGTAAGGGAGCTTCTAGAATACCTTGATGAGGTATCATCTCAGTGTAGATTCTCAATTGATGATGCAATAGTTAACATTAGATCAGAGAAATCATTATCTTGCATAAGCTGCCTGCCACCAAGGGTGATTAAGTTCCAACCTTTAGGATTGTAACAAGTTAACCCTGACATTCTTACATAATGTATCTTCATCTAATAGAAGCTTCTATTGATACTTCCATTGAATTTTCTTGGCAGGATGGTTACAAACAATGTGTGTTAAATTATTAATTTTAAATGTCTTAGATATTTTTTAGGTCCTTAATTTCATATTTCCATTGATTTTTTTTTGCAGGAGTGAATTGATGACTAAGAAATAATTATACAGGAACTTGCATAAGATAATTCTAGATGAAGAAGAGATCTAGAATTGAATATCTAATTTCAATTTAATAATTATAGTCTATCAAAGGTGCACACTAGGCTCAGCTAAATAATTTGATTCTATGCAACTTTTTTTGTCCTCAAGTAATGCAAGAGAAATTATCATGGTACACATAACAAGTAATATAAGAGAGTGTGGAGAACTTGGTGCAAATTCCAATCCAAGGTTTGGTATTTCAATATTAGAAGAGCATGTCTTAAGGCATAAAGCAGAGGAGGCGAGATAAGTGAAGACGACCGATGCAAGCGACTAGGGCAATCTGAAATTGTCGGATGGCCCTTATCGCTTACATCGGTCGTGTTAGCAAACTACCGCGAGAGAAATTATCATGGTACAAATGCAAACTACCAAGTAATATAAGAGAGAGTGGAGAACTTGGTGCAAATTCCAATCCAAGGTTTGGTATTTCAATATTAGAAGAGCATGTCTAAGGCATAAAGAAGAGAAGACGAGATAAGTGAAGACGACCGATGCAAGCGACTAGGGCAATCTGAAATTGTCGGATGGCCCTTATCGCTTACATCGGTCGTGTTAGCAAACTACCGCGGGAGACTTCAAGAAGTGACCTTGCGTAAAGATTTGACTCACGAGTATAAAAACTAGCAGCAGTGATGAAATGGATAATACGACCGATGCAAGCGATAGGGGCAATCCAAGATTCTCCGATTCCCCGTTGGTCGTGTCCTCTTAATTCTTTATGTCCTTCTGTAACTTCTCGAATTTAAACACTTTCCAAAAAGAATGAAGTAAAAAACCCACAATGCATTCATAATTGTGACATAAATAAATTTAATTGGACCATCCAGTGAACTTTTGTCAAACTCTCAAGAGGTTCAATACAACTGTGACCATCTTCGAGATGAAGATTGGCATAACTACATACAATTTGTTAAAAAATAAATATTCCAACCTCGGTTGGCTTTACAATTGATTTCAATCTACGACTCAAAAATTGATTTAACCCTTTCTATCCTTTTTAGAGCCTTGCTTTCTCTGTTGCTTCTGTCCCTTTTTGGAGGTTTCAGCTTGACTCTTTATGTTGTTCATATGCTTTAGTGGTGAGTGAAGAGGAGGCCCTTTCTTTTTATCTTCAGACTGTTTTTTATCAGGCGGAGGGGGTGGAGGTGAGTCTGGATCATGTGGGCAGATTGCATGTTTCATGATACTATTTATTGCTCTCTCTCTGATCAAGATGATCCATGCATCTGGGTAGTCTGATAAATTCAATCCAGGACTGTAGAACCTTCTTTCCAAGAATCTTACAGCATTTGCAATCACTCTCCAGCCACATGATGTTGAGTCTCTCTGCAATGGCACATGAATTTGGCTGTATCCAAATTGCTTTTGTTCATTCATTTTAGCTATTCCTGGAAAATTCTGATCAATATGCATCTTGAGAAGCTTTGCAGCACTGCATTGTAAAGTGAAAATCAAAACGGGGCATGGCTTTAAAATAGAGAACAACAAAATGTATAGTAACTTACACTTTGCAATTCCCATGCTGTGATGGAAGAGAATTTAGGAAAAGAGCTTGATATGCATTGAAGTCCACAATAATCAAACTCCAATGGCCCCTGTCAATGAGTTGCATGTAAATATACTTTCTTAAATGAAACAAATATGTTTCCAAAATGAAGATGAATACTTACTTTTCAATGTATGGGTAAATTACACATTCTACTTCTTCTGTAAAACCCCGTAGAAAGGACTTGGCATCTCCATGTTTATGTAAAAAACATTGTGTCACCAGAGGATCTAAAATAAATACTTTTCTTTGAACCTTTTCCTCACATTGTTGAAGAAGAACCCTACAAATCAAGAAATAAAAATGCAGTTAAGGAACTAGAAAATTATGCAAAACAAAAGCATTTTAAGGCCTCTAGATATACCTGAGTGAAATGTTGACCACACTATCTGATATTTCAAGATGAAGCTCCCTCAACATTTTGTTATCTTCAGGTCTAATGTCAAGAAACAATTCACCTTGCCATGGCATTGCAACATTAACTATAACCTGCCCATCTCCTTTCTTGAGGAGCTCTTTATTTGCTTTCTGTAACTTTTGAATCTGGGTTAAGATGGCACTTTCCTCTGTAAATAATCCCTGCTTTTTCCTCTCCTCCTCACTATTTGCTGCAGCTCTAGTCTCATGATCATGAGTGACTTGAGCGTTGATCTCTTCAATGACAACTGTTGTTTTAGGTGCTCGAGCTGGAGGTATATTTAAAATATCGAAGAATTTTTTGTCGTGGTGATCAATAGGAACCAGAGCTTTATCAAACTTATATCTTATTCTTGAAACAATAACATAATCCTTCGCCATTAAAGTTACCCTATGAGAATGAGCAGCACATAAGTAGGCATCATTCATGAAATCAATAGCAAAGTCCTCTGCAGCTTCTTGCAGGCATAGCAGTGCTTGAGTTTGCCACCTCACATTGACAAAGGATGAGGTCTTCATCAAAGAACAGAGGTTGGATGAGATCTGCTTGACAACTCTCATAAATGGAAGTCTTGGGATCAACAATCCCACAGACTTTTGGGCTCTTCTTATTTCCCTCAAAGACTTAACATGGTAGTTGACCCTTTTCTTTGAAGGCTGCTCTGGCACTTTGGCTTGAACCTTTTGGGAATTTTGCTCCTGGACATTTTCCCCTTGGGCATTCTTGTCGTGACCCTCAGGGTACAACTTCCTTGCTGTCTTTTTGGTTCTAGCCATACTCTGCAAAAAATCAATCTTTAGGCAAGGAATTAGGAAAAGTGGAATATTCCAATGTCAAAACTTACTCTCTAAAAGCTATGATCAATGACTCTTTCCACTATCAGAGGCACGACCGATGCAAGCGATAACAGTCATCCGGAAATGCCCGGATGTCCTTGATCGCTTGCATCGGTCGTCTTTAAATTAATCATCAAATATCAATAAATAATATCTGACAATGCAAAACACTCAATTATCACTAAGATAAAGATAATTGGAAAACTATAATCAATGACTCTTTCCACTATCAGAGGCACGAGATGAAAAGGAACGTCCGAGATATGGAAACCAAGACATTAAAGATGCTACCTTGCTTACTATAAAGAAAAATTTGAACAGCCAGACAGAAGAGTCAGCTTCTCAAATCCTCTACTAGCAGAACCCGCTTCCTCCTTTTTGATGGAGACCTCCCACACCTATATCTCACGAAACCCCCCACTGGTGTCCTGCTCCTCGAAAAAGATCCCCACATGCATGTCAAGGATTTGAGAAGCTGACTCTTCTGTCTGGCTGTTCAAATTAAGCAAGGCAGCATCTTTAATGTCTTGTTTTCCATATCTCGGACGTTCCTTTTCATCATAGCAAAGGAAACCAAAATTTGCAAGCTATGATCAAGGACTCGATGATATTAAAAAACATGACCGATCCAAGCGATTAGGGTTATCCAAAAATCTCGGATGTCCCTAATCGCTTGCATCGGTCGTGTCCACATTACCTTACGTAGAGAGCGCTCTCTATAGAAATTGTGAAGTAGGCTAAAAACGTGGTGGCAATGGAACCTCGACGCTTGGCAAGTGTTGACAGAAAAAAATGAAGGAAATGAATAGGAGGAAGCTTAAATAGGTCCCAAAACTGAGTTGATCATTGTGCCACGTGGCATGCTCCGATTGCTCCATGTCAGATACCCGTTGCGAATTCCAACGTCTCTTGCCACGTGGCATGATCTGATTGATCCACGTCATCAATCCGTTGCATCGGGGAACGTACACTTTACCACGTGGCACTCTATGATTGCTCCACCTCATTCGACCGTTTCTTCCCTCCTCACTAGAGACACGACCGATCCAAGCGATAAGAGTCATCCGTAAATGCCCGGATGTCACTCATCGCTTGCATCGGTCGTCCCTGAATTCATCATCATATTTCAATAAATAGAAGTTAAAATAAAGGTAACAATGCGTTATACTCAAGCAACACAAAAGAAACCAAAATTTGCAAGGTATGATCAAGGACGATGCTATTTAAAAAACATGACCGATCCAAGCGATTCGGGTTATCCAAAAATCTCGGATGTCCCTAATCGCTTGCATCGGTCGTGTCCACATTACCTTACGGAGAGAGCGCTCTCTATAGAAATTGTGAAGTAGCCAAAAAACTTGGTGGCAATGGAACCTCCACGCTTGGCAAGTGTTGACAAAAAAAAAAAAAGCAAATGAATAGGGAAGCTTAAATAGGTCCCAAAACTGAGTTGACCGTTGTGCCACGTGGCATGCCCCGATTGGTCCACGTCAGATGACCGTTGCGAATTCCAACGTCTTTTGCCACGTGGCATGATTTGATTGATCCACGTCATCTATCCGTTGCATCGGGCAACGTACACGTTGCCACGTGGCACTCTGTGATTGGTCCACCTCATTCGACCGTTTGTTCCCTCCTCGCCTATAAATACCTATTTCTTCACAAACTCAAATTTTCAACCTTCAGAGAATTTCTCACCTACATGTGTATTTTTCTTTCGTCGCCGACACGACCGATACAAGCGATTTTCGCCATTTGACCTACGTTGATTCGCTCTAGTCGCTTGCATCGGTTGTGTTCTCCTAATAGACATACAAGAGAAGCTGCAGCTTAGATGGAGGTAATGAATGAGATCCTTAGTGTCTCTCCATCAGAGAAACTTCTTGATTTCATGGTTCAAGAGGGTTTAAGTGTAGATTATTTTCCTGATGCAATGACCATATTCAACCCCGAAATTGATTTTGAAAAACTCTTAGAGAACTCGAAAAGTTTTCTTAAGGATGAGTGGGAGATTTTCTTGGGGTTGGTCGATGGGAGGATCCTTTCTATTTCTCAGAAAACCTATGTCCATCCTCACATCTTTGGGAAGGATCCAACAGATAGGGCTAAAATCACAAGAAAATGCAGAAGGATATCCCCTTTGCCAGGGAAGCTTGATTTTTGCCCAGAGCATGAAAAGGACTGCTGCTTGCTCCCTTTAAACATTGCTTTCTTGATATGGCTTGATCATATCTTAGTTGAAAGGGAGGAAAATGTTCATGATGAAGACGAGCCTTGCTTAGAGCTGGCACTTGAGGCTAGCTCAAAAACTATGAAAGGTGTCATGGAGATTGTTGAGGAGATCAATCTGCAAGCAGAAGAAGAGCAGGTCAAAGATTTTGATGTGGCCACTTTTAAAGCAGAGACTGCAATAAGGGAGCCAAGTGAAGAAGTTCAAGTGTCTGAGAAGTCCCTACTTCTCCCAAATCTACCTTTTTACTTTATCTCTGGGAAAGAGTTCATACCTCTATTTTACATTCAGGAACTTTTCAATCTAAGGGAGGACTACTGTCTTGCAGCTATAGCTGAGGCAGAAGAAGTTGCAAGGAGATTCATCAATAAGAAAGGAGAAAGAAGAGAGGAATTTTTGCGTCTTGATTTGGATTTGTCTAATGAAGATTTCAAAGATTCATCACAAGCTCTTTCAAAATGCTTTGAGAAAGCTATCTCAGAGAAGCCAAAACTTGCTGATGAAGAGTTTGATGAGCATCAGAAGCAACTTGGAATATTCTCGTTTGGACGTGGCTATTCATTCTTGGATGTCGCTGAGGACAAAGGAACAATTTGTATTGACTCAAAAGAGCTCATTGAGGAGGAAGATGAGGTCAAGGTATGTTGTTTGATATATTCTATCAATTAAAGTTTTGTCCGAGATCTCTATTTTTTTAAGTGAGAAAATGACCACGACCGATGCAAGCGATACAACCTAACGGATAATCTCCGTTGGGCCTTATCGCTTGCATCGGTCCTGTTCGGACTTGAAGAGGAAGATGAGGTCAAGTATGTAGTAAAATATATTCTCATGATTTAAAGGAAAAGGAGATGAGATGGGCTTGATGCAAAATCTCTATCTTGTGTCAGTTTGTCCAAGTTCTCCATTAGAAGTGTCAGAAGTCGATCACGACCGATGCAAGCGACAAGGCCCATCAGATATTTTCCGTCGGTCCTCATCGCTTGCATCGGTCGTGTTTGGACTTTAGGAAGATGACGTCAAGGTATGCAGTTAACTTTATTCTCAAGAACTTTAGGTTAAGGATTTGAGATGGGAACAATGCAAAATCTCTTTCTTGTATCAGATTTGTCAAAGTTCTCCATTCGAAGTGTCAGAAATGGATCACGACCGATGCAAGCGATTATGCCCATCGGATATTTTCCGCTGGGCCTCATCGCTTGCATCGGTCGTGTTTGGACTTTAGGAAGATGACGTCAGGGTATACAGTTAACTATGTTCTCAAGAACTTTAGGTTAAGGATATGCGATGGGACCAATGCAAAATCTCTTTCTTGTATCAGATTTGTCAAAGTTCTCCATTCGAAGTGTCAGAAATGGATCACGACCGATGCAAGCGATTAGGCCCATCGGATATTTTCCGTTGGGCCTCATCGCTTGCATCGGTCGTGTTTGGACTTTAGCAAGATGACATCAAGGTATACAGTTAACCATGTTCTCAAGATCTTTAGGTTAAGGATATGAGATGGGACCAATGCAAAATCTCTTTCTTGTATCAGATTTGTCCAAGTTCTCCATTCCAAGTGTCAGAAATGGATCACGACCGATGCAAGCGATTAGGCCCATCGGATATTTTCCGCTGGGCCTTATCGCTTGCATCAGTCGTGTCTCTTGCTTTTCTTTCTAATAGTTTCAAGTTACTTCACATGTTTCCTTAAGTGTGCTTGCACTTCATCTAACCATGTTTTTCATTTTTATCACAGTTAACTTTATTGGATGAAGACAATTACCTTGGCAGGGGCAAGGGAACAAGAAAAGCCTTAGAAGAGAAAGGAAAAGCAAAGGTGGATATTCATTCTATTATCCACTATCTTCCAAAGTTGGACCCAGCCACTTTTTGTGTTATTCACAAGCACTATAGTGAGGAGCCAGACTTTGGATTATTCTGCTTGAGGACTCTATCAAAATACATGGGTTTTACTCCAATACCCTTTAATGCTTTCAGAGTTTTACTGCTTGAAAGAGCAACTGCATTCAGAATTTTTGCATATGCCCCTGGACTCAATGCTTCAAGGGCAGGGTACTTTCTTTGTTATTCAAGCTATGCAATGGCTGCAGGGGTGTCAAATTTAAAAAGCATTGCTGGATACAGGAGAAAAGAGTTCCTGAGATATAGAGGTGATTTGCCAGAGCCAAGCTCTTTCAAAAGGCTCAAGGAATGACTTGATTTTTTCAAATTCTATACTCAACAAATGTACATATACAGAAATTGCCCAATGTGATATAAGACATTGCAAATTGATACATGATTTGATTCAGTTTGTGATATTGATACATGATTTGTCTGGAGATAGCCATATCCTTCTGATTATATTTGGCATGAGGTCCTCTAAAGAGCTTGAAGGTCTGCAACTTGAGTGATGCTTAACTACTTCATGTACCAGAGCATCCAAGGAGATATCTGCACAAGGTAGTTCTGGAGGAGAAGACTCCTGCATATGGTGAGCTAAAGAGAATATGTGAAACTCAGCTTGGTGTAGTTACATGATGTTGCTTGCCAAGGAATATAAAGCAATTCAATTCTCAGTATTTCCTGAACCAGTATGGAACAGTAGCACTAGTGAATGGTCTATGTCAATCAGCATGGTAATCTCTTAGGAACCGGCACGTGTCCAATATTCCTCTGAGTGTCAATATAGGGAAGTGCACGTGCATGAGCCCAAGCTCAAAAATGCACATTGTTAGTGACAAATGTTGCTTTGAAAAGAGGAGAGGTCCTTTGTAATTGTCTTCTAAAGAACCAATCAAAAAGCTCTCTGAAGGCATCTGATTATATTTGTCTTCTAAAGAGCTTGAAGGTCTGCAACTTGAGTGATGCTTAACTACTTCATGTACCAGAGCATCCAAGGAGATATCTGCACAAGGTAGTTCTGGAGGAGAAGACTCCTGCATATGGTGAGCTAAAGAGAATATGTGAAACTCAGCTTGGTGTAGTTACATGATGTTGCTTGCCAAGGAATATAAAGCAATTCAATTCTCAGTATTTCCTGAACCAGTATGGAACAGTAGCACTGGTGAATGGTCTATGTCAATCAGCATGGTAATCTCTTAGGAACCGGCACGTGTCCAATATTCCTCTGAGTGTCAATATAGGGAAGTGCACGTGCATGAGCCCAAGCTCAAAAATGCACATTGTTAGTGACAAATGTTGCTTTGAAAAGAGGAGAGGTCCTTTGTAATTGTCTTCTAAAGAACCAATCAAAAAGCTCTCTGAAGGCATTGCTCTTTGTTACTCCTCCTCCTTTCCTTGTACACCTAAAGAAGCTTGTCCTTGCTTGAT